>OU015529.1:24476053-25076053 GCA_907165065.1 Caprimulgus europaeus
TTTTACTTGTGAGAATGTCAGGTTCCTAACTGGCTTTGTTATACATCCCTCTTCTGTGCAGTATTTAAGTTTTGAATGGAAATGCATTTATGATTTTCCAGGATCAATTTTCTATTATCAGTCAGTAATGATTTATTTTATGTTTACTGTTTAACAAAAGAATTAGAACTATCTCTCTTCCACTTCTGTTGTTTTACTGTAATTGCAGAGTGTAGACTGGACTGAGTTTGTTCCCTATTATATGAGTATGCATGGAGTAAAAACCAATCAAACCCCCTCTCTCTTCCCTCTCTGTCCCTGGAACCTTCTCTATAACCTAGCACACAAACTTAACTTTTTCTTTTTTTACCCTATTATTGTAGTGCCTGGGAGCCTTAATGACAGATCCAAGCCCCATTGGGGTGCTAGTCAAAGAAGTATTTCCTGTTGTAGAGAATGCAGTAGGGAAAGCACATAGAAATAAGAACATAACAGTGACGTTGGTCGGAATATCCCAGAATCTCCAGCGTCGGAAGTTTTACAGTGGCCCTGGAAAAGCAGAGGCTTATAGGAAGCACTTTACCTGCTTGTGGGACAGAATGGGATAAAAACAGTTAGCTAATTGTTTCAAAAGTGAAGTAGCAACTAGTGAATGCTCACAGATAATCTGGTTTGAGATGGGTATGAAAGCCTGGAAGAGGAGCCAAGTACCAAATACGTGATGAAGTCAAGAAGATGAATGGAAAGTGGTCTGATTAGATATGGGCTGGAAATTTTTTCTCTTTCAAGGTCAGTTGGAATAAGGTGATATCTGCTAAGTTTAAGCTCGGTGACTAAAAAGTAAAAGAAATGTTATGTAGAAACTATTAGAAGAAATAAAGTGAACTCCTAGAGAAGATTTTAATTGAGAATGTGATTTAAAAGTGTGGTTCTGAGCTTGGACAAAATAAGTCAGGACTCAAACAGAGAGAGGAGGAGAGAGAAAGGTCTTCCCGCCATCAGCTTAAATATGGTTTTGGTAATAAGATAACCCAGAAATAGGCTAGAGCTAGAGATAGTGTAAAGGTGTCTTAAACTCACCTGTAGAACCATGTTCAGTGATACTGAGGATCTTCCAAAAGATGTGCTGAAGGAGTTGTTAGAGAGCTAAGAGCATCAAAAAAGGGAAACTTATGAAAGTCAAGAGAACACTTCAGAAAGAACAATATGGTCAATTCTGCTGTAAGGTGCCTAATGAAAAGAAAACAGATTTGTAAGTTTTCAGAGTTGGGAAGAAGTTTTAGATACTTTGATTATGCCTTGGTGATGCAAACTTGCATCAAGGATTTACTATAATATGAAAGGAGTGGAAAGGGAATTTAGGTTGGAGGTTGATGGCCATATTATGGAAAAGCAGTGCAATAGCCAAAAGGATAGGAGTGAGGAACTTTCAAGGGCCATTGTCAGTGGATGAAAGGGCAGGATGATGTAATAATCTGTTCTTTTTATCATATTTTTTGTCATCTAATCCTTGTGAATTTTAACAAATTATATAATGTTCTACTTGAAAATTAGATATCTTTATCATAAATTCTTTTCTATTATCTTGCCTTCTATACCAATCCTTTCATTTTCCTTGTTAAAACAGTTGGCAAATTTTTTAGCTTGCTAAGTTGCACATTATGTCATTGGTACATTGAGGCACATGTATCAGCACAGTTCATAAATGGAAGCAGCTGGTTTCCTCTGCACTTAAGAGAATGCACAAACACATAACCAAGATCTTCAAATCCTCTGTATGCTTTGGATATAATTCCTATCCTGAAAAGCCATGCTGTGATTTCAATTAGTGCAGATGTGCACCAAGCCACCTTATTGGCTCAGAAAAGAATTCTTTTGTTTCAACACTTGAACTGCTAGATCTGGTTAATGTTACCAAATGAAAAAAAAATAACATCACACCTATGGTATTAGTCTTATACTCCAGTATCTGAAAAAGCCTTGGCAGGGCAAAAAAAAAATGTTATCATCTCATAGGGAAAAGCTGAATTCATACACAGGAACTGCAGGATTACTTCGACATTTTACTAGTCCCCTGTAACACCAGCAAGTCCCATAAATGCTTGATGGAAAAACAGCAGAAAATGAGATCTGCAGCAGGCCTTTAGAGATCAAATTTATGTTGCTGAACACTTTTTTCAGGTCAGGTTTAAAGGTCAAAAGAAAGTGGATAGATTAAATTTGCTGATTTTGCCAACTTTAAAGGCCCCTTTTAGAGGTTTTCCATTTCTATGGAAAGCCCCAATACGCTTTTGGATAGTTTTGTGCAAGAACTGCAATGTATAGAATCTTTACTGTATTTTTCTCATGTGAGAAAGGCACTCATATAACAATGCTTAGTAATCCCCAGTGTGCCCTTGAGCAGCATCTGATTTAGATCCAAGGTATGTTATCATCTTGAAGTAATTAATTCTTCCTATTAATAAAGGTTTTAGTGTATATTCATTTCATATGCAGACTCAGACTCATCTATCACAGGGCCAGCTGTGACACCACAGTGACAAAAATAGTTACCCCAATTCATTTTCACACTTGTGGTAAAATTTATCTCCCTGTTTCCCACATAATATTTTTCCCTTCTGTATCTCCAAGCAGAAAAGTATCTCCCAGTGAGCATCACTAACTTTTAAACTCTATGCTTGGTAAAATGGGAACAGAATCAAACTATAATATCCTCAGTTGAGATGGAGGAAAGTGGAATACAAAAACTTACCACAAAGGACATTCTAGATCATCAGTCTCTGCAAACTCCAGTAACAGAATAAATGACTGGGAGGATGACTGTTGAACAGTATCTTCAGAATCCTAAGTAATTTGGGCATAATGCCAAAAATGTCATTTTGAGAAACAAAACACCCTCTTTTCTACAGGGTAGTAATCCTACAGAAAGACAAGTTGATTAGAAGCTTAGTTTCTGTATATGAAGCAGTGCAGAACAAACAGAGTGTTTGGATACCTGTATTTTGTTTTGTGGTCTTATTTATATGGAGTTATTTCGTCAGCCTTTAAAAGTTTGAGTAATTCAGTGCAAGGTCATTCAATATTAGCTCAATGTCAAGTCTTAATACTTGCCAATTCAAAAAAATTTTATCTTAGCTTCTGCAGTGTGTCCCCTTAGGAAAATCTTGAATGCATAGCAACTGCAAGTGTTTTCTCAGTGTATATAAGTACTTGTAAATTATCACACTTAAATTCATAGCAAATATTCACTCAAACCGACCTTTAAAAATTACTTTGAATTGCTACTTTTTTTTTTTCCTAGTGGATACTTTTCTACTATTTGATGATTTTTAGGGCATGAGCTTTTCAGAATAGTTCAAAATCTTATTAATATAAAATTCAGCAAGGATCATAGACAACTGCTTTGTCTTTCAACTGCTTGGTTCCTGTATACTTTTTAACATTAGGTATGTCTTTGGATTGGAAGAATTGACATCTTTAAGTACGTTTACCAGTATCTGCGTAGTTTGAAGTACATTATTAGCCACTCATTTAGGGAAAGCTTTTCTTTCGATATAAAACTACTATAACAAAAAAATGTTATTCTTACAGTTTAGTTCTTTAGCAAAGCTGCTGCTAGGATTTGAAGAGCTAGTGGTGATGAGATCTTTGTGTCTTGCATGTAGTCCTGGGGGAGCTTTTGGTGTTTGAACTCCTCTGCTAGTTATGATGATTTTCAAACTCAGCCAAAGTGGACGGCATAATTCCAGTTTCAGTGCTAACTGAAAAATTTACTGAAATACGAGGCCAAATATCCAAGTACTTTGAGTTAAATAGAGCTGTCTTTTACAATCACAAACACAGAAGACTGACTGAACAGATATGGACCTTGCTGAAGTAAATTAAATAAAACTTAGGGCTTGGGTTTCAGCTTAGGAGCAACTTAGCACAAAATGTGCACAAACTCGGGGTAAATTTGAAAATTCTCCTTTCAGAATGGAGCTGATGAGACAAATTTTAATAAAATTGGATACATCTGCAGTGGTATCATATATCAACCAAGAGGCAGACAAAAGAAGTAGGAATTTATTGGAGGAATCCATCTGACTTTTCTTGTGGGCAGAATTACATCTGGCATTTGTGAGGGTGTGCCATTTCCCAGATCTTCACAGTATGTTGGCAGACTGTTTTAGCAGGCTTGGATATTCATTTGTGAGAGCATGATCTCCGAATAGATACATAACTCACTGTAGTAAAACCAATGTACAAATCTCCTCAGAACAGGCTCTTTTGCCATAAGAAGAATATCCAAAGGCAAATACAAATTAGTAACAGACAGTCAGAAAAGCCGACAAAGTATTACTGTATCAAAATGCCAGACATTCAGAAGATGTTTTATAAAAGTTTAATTTTTCAAACAGCTCCTTGTCATCTGTATGCTCTTCTCAGAACATAAAATGATTATGATGGTAATTGTGGAAAATTACTAGTCATCAGTGCTATTAAATATCAAAATTCTAAAATGTATCATGCAGTCTTGAAATTGAAATATTTTCCAAGGACTATTATTCACAGTGAATATTCTGAAGTTCTTTTACTCTGAGATTAGAGTGGACAGGGACATAGCAGAGTTATAAGCAATCATCGTTGTGGAGAGTAGATGCCAGAAAAGCAACTTTACAGGAAGACTTCTGCAACTCCTGCACACCTGAATGCAACTTGTGGGGAGTAAATAGGGTCAGAAGACACCTCAGTATCTGTTTCTAACACATATGCCAAAGTACTGCTGTGCTGCAACCCATTCTCTGAAATGTGCTTTTTCAGCAGCCTGAACCATACCACAGTATTGTTACTCAGAGGTTATGGGTGTGCATTAGGCTAGACTTCAATACTGTTGGATTTACAAAGTTAAGTGCATAGCTTCACAGATCTGAGGCTCTTATTCAAGGAGGAGATATGTAATTTCTCTGCTTCTAGACAAGGCCAGGACTTCAGTTTCTAATAAGTATCAGTAATTACCTCTGGCTAAACCTAGCAGTTAGGTGACATAAACATAATACATTCTCTTATGATCATGTATATTTTAAGCTAGGAAGGTGTGGATGAAGCAGACCCTTAACTGGTTCTAGTTCACACTGGAAGAAATCGATTGGGTGCTGGCAATAGCAAATCTTGACTTTCTTTTTTAGGAATTAAGTGTCTGACATACTTATTTGGTCAAGCTAGAGCCTAAAACCTAAGATAAATCATTACATTCAGAATAAGTTCTTCCTATTGGAGCAGTTTTGGCTGTTTTGGTGCCCAGAAGGGAAACTTCCCATCAGACTGTGTGTTAAGAAAGTCAATATCTAAACTCAAGTTCAGCAAACACTGCAAAATCAGGGCCAGTTTCACTGTTGGCACAGTGGTGCTCATTGTAAAAGCAAATGTAAGGCCTATGCCAGCAAGAAGTTTATTCTCCCATTCACGTTTCAGTTTTGTGTCCTGGTGACTAAAAAAGTTATCTTTTTTTAAAAGTCTTGGTGCTTAATAGCGTCCATGGAGAACAAGTATATGGGTCGGCACATTAAGGATCAAGTTTGCCTTCACAAGAGCCACTATCCTACAATAAACAATTTTTCAACAAGTGTCATTCGCAACTTTTATTAAAATCTGTCAGTATCTGTTTCCAGTACAGAGCAACTGTGCTGACTGTGTGTAGAACTGCAGGAAGAGCTGAATGTGCCTGCCTGGCACTTTCACCTGAGGAGCAGGTCAGAAAGAATGCTTCTCCAGCCTGCCTGGTGTCTGGAAACACCGGTATGGAAACAATAAACAAGTAATCCATTTGTTTGTGGATCCTGTTTAAATTATTGATGAGGATAAGTAATATTTTATAAACCAGGTATTTCCAGTTAAATTTTTTTTACGTTGATTTCATGGAGTAAGATTTCCTTACTACAGAATTGTAGAACATAAAAGGAAAATGAGCGAAAGGCAGTTTGTGCTTCGAATTAATACATCTAAGGTGAACAAAGCCATCCATTGTGTTGCTTTCATGTCACTGTTGTTAGATATTAATTTTATAAGGACAGAGTATGTTAAAATGGGGAATGGAAAAAAATTTGAACATATTTTCACTCACTGCTTTATCATACATTATAATGTTTATTGTTGAGATTAAGTGCTCTCTATTCAAGCAGTAACAAGTTTCATAGTGGAACAAAAGTCAGCAGCACTCACAAAATTCATTTTAGTTAAAAGTATGAACAGACGGATATGAAAACTATTGATTATGTTGTCTGTGGTGACATACAAACAAAGTGATAACTGTTCACATCTATAAAATTTGAAGAATGGCAATGTCAGATTGTGCAAAGATTAACATAAGAATCTGACATCTTTGGTGAAAATTTATAATTACATTTGACGCTTTGGTAGAGATTGGAATGAGGGTGGAATCTTGTCAAGTCATTTTTTTGTTGTTGTTCCTGTCATTACTAACTACTTAACCCTTTGATTAACAACAATTATTACCATGGATAAGTGCAACTATTGGAGAGGCGAATATGTTGTCATGTGATTTATAGCAGTATTCAAACATCTGTTTCAGAAGGGAGCTGCTTAAGCTTAATTTTGGTCTGCAGAAGATGTTCTAAGTAGCATCATATAGATACTGCTCTCCAAGGAAAGTTTTGTGAAAATAGCTGATATTTGTCTCTTCCTGAAGAAAATTAGATGTCTAAGTATCAGAAAGTTGAAGAAATATAAAAGATTTATCCGTGGCTTCTGGACTCCGGTTTGGAGGTACCATCATCACTTTTTTTTTCCTGTTATTTGCAGAAGTGTTTGATACCACTCTGCCAGTGTTTGGTTTCTTACTAGACTCCCAACTGGACTGGACCATGGATGTTGATGAGGAGGCATTGCAGGGGCAGGAGTAAAGAGAAAATCCTTGATTTCTATAGTTAGCTGTTTTGAAGAGAGAGCAAGCTCCAATAAATACTGAATCATCAGACTTTCCTATAAATGAAGGGATGTCATTGATACAGATACATAACAATATATCAAAAACTTGAGACATAGACTTTCCATGTTTGCTTTGAGGAATGCATGCTGCATTTTACTTTGACATGGACCAATAATTTTCATTCCCTAAAATGCAGTTACTTATTAATATTCTAGTTTAACTGTTTAAAAAGTAGAAATATATTTATTTGCATAAGGAATGGATTTAAACTCTTAGAAATGAGGAAGTGATTTTGAGAGATCCCAGCTTCCTTTTCTTATAAAAGCTCTAAAACATGAGCTTAAATAGTGATTTTGAAATGAGTGCTTTTTCATTTGTTTTTATTTATGTGCCCAATATGTCAAAGTTACTCAATGATATTCTAATGTAGAAAATCATGCTTATAGTGTATAAATTAGCACAAATTTAACACTGTTAAATACATTATGTATCTGTTTTTCTTATTCTCTCTGTTTTCAAAGACACAAATCAGATGGGCAGAGATTCAAGTAAAGGGCAAAAAAGAGCAGGGAACATTTTTTCAAAATTAATATTCTTGTAGCAGAGCTTATTCCTGTCCAAAGGACTGTCTACACCTAGGGCTGTAGGTATTATTAAGATCCAATTGGCTTCATAATTTGGAATTCAGGGAAGCTCCAGTGAGGTTGAAGGGCTGCAGGAGGATCCTAGACTGTAAGATGTTATTCTACTCCATTTATATGGTTCATTTTCAAAGTGTATACATTTTGTGATGTTTGTTTCAGGGTAAAATAGCTAATTTCTTACATGATTGTTAGATGGATGCTCTGCTCTGAAATACTTTCTTAAAAGCTGATAGAACATTGGAGGCTATATGCTTTGTCCACATATTTTTGTCGATATTTTTCAAATAAACACAGATCTAGTATATCACAGACTTCTGGAATAATTCAGATTGGAATGGACCACCAGAAATTTGTTAGAGCATATTCAAAGTTTACATAGTTGCTTTATGTTCAGTTGTTTTGAATATTTCTAAAGATATTCTAATGTTTGACCCCTGTTGGGAAAATTCTTTTTCCGTGTGAAATTTCTTCAAATGTTACAAAACTCGGGAGTTTTAAAACCAGTTTGTTTAAATTATATAATTGAATTATATCATTTCAAATACAATTTTAAAATAACATTATTCATATAAATCTTTCCTCTTTTTGCCTGTACCTGTCAATATTTCAGGAATAAGCAAATGTAATTAAACCAGACAAACTAATTTGGGCACTAACAAATAGGAGAGACATTGTTTCAAGGGATATGGCCTCTCTTTCAAAACTAGAATTGGAAATATCTCCTTGAATGTAAGTTTTTTTCCATAAACTTAACAGTTTTGGAGGCTTAAGTGTGAGTTCAAAGAAGTCGCTAATTACCAGTTGCCAATGATTTTCTTAATTGTGACTTATATTCTGTGTTGTTGTTCTTAATCTGTAAATTGATTTGAAACTATATATTCTCATTTACATGACAGTTTATGAAATCCATTTGTCTGTCATTAAATAGAAAATACTGCCCATATGTTTTTATTGTTCCAGATAAAAGGTGTATAACATCACACAGTGTTCTTAAAAGCAGTAGCATTTAATCCTACCATCAAAAGGTACATCACAATGTATATATGTGAGCACCTCATTCAGTATTTCCTGAATTCCATGTTGCCAGACACTGGTGTTTTTAATGGCATATCTGTGATTTGCAAGTGTTCCTATCAGAAGCCATACATCACATGAACATTTAGTACTAAACACACCGTAACATCTGCAGAAGGGACCCTTACCCAGCTGAACCTGGATATGTGCTTATGCAGATGGAGAAATGCATGGGTGCATGACGCCTCTAAGGTGGCTGACAGGCCTTGTCTCAGGGTTCTTAGGGTTAATAAGTAGGTATTTATGCGTTCACTAACTTTCAGAGGTTTCCTCTTCTCAAAATCATTTTACTTGACAACTTGGAGGTATTATGCATCCAGAAAGGTTAGTTCTCTGCTGTAGGCTGACCACCTACCTTGATCTTTTGTTGATCTGAAACTGTTTTTAAAAATATTACACATTTTAATTAAATGGAAAAAAAATTGTTTGCTCAGTCATATTTGCTGTATCTGCCATCTGAATTTCTGTGAAGGTGGACAAATAATGTGACAAGAGTGGGGTTGTTTTAATGTAGAGAAGTATGGAAAATATTCAGTGTAAAATTAAAACTTAGAATATTCAAGCATCTTAAACAGCAATGCAAATTGAAGCCCCTACTGAAAGCTGCTACTCCCACAACAATATGACATTACAGAAAATAGTGTCTTAGAGAAGTTTCCCCTCAGGTTATAAGATCTGCGAGTAAAAGACTAGCACTGCTCTCCCTGGTTACAGTAGTGGTCCTGCTATTAAAAGTGAGTTTCTGAGGTGTGAGCTCATGAGTTCATTTGAAAAAGTAACTTAATGTAAGTATGATTTGGCTCTAAAAAGCTAATAGTTAGGAGTAACCCCTGACTCCCCCTCGTGTCCTCCCCCCCCCACTTTGAGTTTGAAGAAAGTACTCGTTCAGACTATAATAATTAATGCTAAGCACTTGCATAGTTCATTCTATTCAGTGTTCTGCAGACAATTATTATTACCCAAATTAATTTAAGTGAAAATGTCTCTGTTTAGAGTTTAGCAACTGTCCACATTTCAACTATATTTCTTAATAATTACTAAAGTTAGCATAGGTCCTGACCCTCATTTATTTGTGTGTTCAGAAACAAAGTCATGCAACAGTCTTTATATAATGAAAATTAAAAGGCCAGGTAATAACATTAATGTTCTTTTAAATAATTTAATTTTAATGTGTGGAAGTGTGAACAATAAATGTTTTATTGTAAACCCTGTGGTAATTAATCCAAGTGATTAGGACCTAATTGCATGATCATAGTAAATGTTACATTTGCTGTGAAAGAAGTTTTTCTGGAATTGTGATTCTGGGGCTAGAGTTGTGAGAAGAGTGAAATTTAAAAGGAAATGTTAACGCACTTACTTTTATACTTGGTAAGACAGAATTTCAAATACATCCTTTATTATTTTTCCAGTTACATTGTTAGTTCTTCTGTGCATTTTATTTTACTACGCAATTAATTTTATGCAATCATGATGCTTATACATTAAATTAAATATATCATAAGAATACATAGACTGTTTAAAATCAGCTAGCAAATACCTTCGAGAGCAGGAGAGGGTATTTGTTTTATTAGTCATTTACACCTTAATTTGCAAATAGTAAAAGTCCTATTATTCCATAAAACATGTCATTACTTTAATGCAAAGAATGAGTCATTTTATGAACAGTGTTAGTTTCAGGTGCACTGATAGCGCTTTGGGTAGCCCTTTTGCACACCAAGTGAATTCAGATCTCCATTAAAGCTTTAGAGCTGCTCTGGATTTTCACTGATATAACTTACAGAGTTTGGATCCTTAGGTTTTTTGTTGTGGATTTTTTCCCCAGCAAAATTACATTTTGTAAATACACTGTATGCTTCTGTGGTTCTGTATAGATCTCTGCTTTGCCCACGGTGAATCTGCGTTACTTAGACTCAGTTAAAGGATGAGTTAGCATTTGAATACTGCAATAAACTTCAGAAATCTTTTGTGTTACCTCTTGATCATTTATTTTTTTTCTCTTCATACCTACATGCTACAGTATCAGTGTAGTCTTTCTGATGATATAATCTTTATTAGTGAAATAATATGCTCTTTCTCTGGGGCTCTTGAAATATGTTCTAACAATGATGGTAATGGCTTTGATAAATATTTAATCCCTGTGCTGCTATGTTCTTAAAATTTACCAGATCTCAGAGGTAGTTGTGGGGAGGGAAGAAAGGTTTCTGCTCAAGTGTTTCAGTATGAGAGTGTTTAGGGAAAAAAAAACCTATGTTTTATTATACCTTATATCTGTTTTCTAACCTGAATTTCAGTGAAACCTTTCATAGCATAACCACGTTGTTGACAGGGAAATCTGTAAGGTATAGAAGTCATGCTGGAGTTGACTCATCTTTCATGGTATTAGACTCATTCCTGTACTTGTTTGTATTACATAGCAGTCGCATTCCTCTGTATCACCTGGGAATCCTGACACTCTGAGGGCACAAGTATAGTGCTATCTAGTAGTATAGAGCAAGAGGTTGGTGGAATTTTTTTTTTCCTTTTTTTTATGAGCAGAGGAACTAATATTTATAAACACAGCTGGGTAAGCCCAAATTAGTTTCCCCCTCCACTCCAAAAGTCGCAGTTATTTCTGTGCATAGTCACATAACCAAAAAGTATCTTGCATGTACACAGGAGAAGAATTTTTATGATTTTCAGGCCATGGAATATTAAAGACAAAATTCTTAAGTAAGCAGTACTGATATGCTAGCTTTGAACGGTTCTCTGCAAGACTTTCTACAACCATACCAAGTAATCTGCATTTTTACAAGATTTTTTGACACCCAGTCAGTCATGGTGATTATTTGAATGATACATGAATGGTCAGTCATTGTTTCAGTCTTTGAGTGTTTCACCTGTGTTTATAAAATAAACTGTTGCACTGATATAAGCACATTTAATTAAAAAAAAAATCGTATTTGTTCTCTTCTTGCAATGCTATTTGAATAAGCAAGGAATAGGCTTGTTTTAAATGTTTGCATAGAGCTTTCAAACTGAGGATTAGCTATCTAGAGAATTAGAAATTCTTTATGCATTTGTAGTTACATAGACTCTCAATTTACTAATATACTTTAAATATTATGTATACACCAAACTTGAATGAATTCAACATATGGTTGATGTTTACATAATTAATGAGATGCCAAATTATGTTACTGTAACTAGCCATACACAAAAAAGCAAATGTTGCATAACCATAGAGGGCCTAAATTAACCATACCTTATTCTTTACTTCCTGAAATGCTTATTTTACAGGACAGAGACCCTGGGATTGTGCTCAAAATTGTGGAAATTAAGATTCAAAATAAATTATCTCATTGTTCCAAACACCATAAATAATATAATTACCACTTTTTAAACTTCTGGTTATTTTTTCGTTAAATAATAATTGGTATGTCTGAGTCTACTTTTTGGTCTAAACACAATATTATCATCATATTAATAGATGGATTAGGCAAACTTTATTTTGATAGAGCTACTTTAGAAGGATGAAGGTGAAAGAAATGGTCTCTATCTTTAATCAACAATTTGACAAATATTTTAAGAGGCATTGTGTTCACAGTAAGGATTAAATTGGTTTTCAATGAAAAAAAAGTGTAGCAAAGTGGTTTTGGGATGCTAGGAGAATAGAAGCAAAGTGGCTTGTTCTTTAACATAGCTTGTTTGATTTGCAGCTTATATTTTATTGATGGTAATACCCTGTACTTTATAATACCTTTCAACACAGAATTTCAGTAATGTTAAGTAATTAAACCTCCCACTGGTTCTGCCAATGGAGGTATATTTATCATTATAACTATTTTGCAAGTGGGTAAACAGAGGCAAAAAAGGTTGAATTACTTGATCAAAGTAATAAAACCTCTAGGCTCCTGTCTCTCTCCCAGATTATATTTAATACTTCCTCAAAATTTTGTTATAAATTCAGTATAAATAAAAATAGACCTGAGCTGCTTAAACTCATGTAAAACTGTATGCTGAACTTCAGAGAGGATATAAAGATTTTTTGCTTCCTCACAGAGGGGCAGACTTTAGAGACCTGTCAAACCGTCATCTTAAGATCTTAATTCTTGCCCGAAGAAGCTTAACTAACTTCATAGTTTCCAGGGAAATAGGAGGATTTTTTATTTGGGGTGACATTTCCCTACACTAAAACTAGATGTATTACTCCTCTCTTGCACATGTGTGTACACCTCCACCTCATTGTTAAAGTTCTCATCTATATACTCTGTGAGTATACATCTCATGTAAAGTCACACAATTTTTTTGCCCTAAGTAATGCTTGGAAGAACTTCCTGGAGAGTGCTTAATTTAATCAATAGAAATCAGAATTGAAAAAGATTTCTCAATTGTTTAAAAATAAATTCCTTATATATGCATAAAGTAATTATTTTCCTAAACATATAATGTCAAATATTGGAGGTTTTCTGCTACTGTTGTAATCGGTTAGATACTAATATGGCAGCAATCAGAGTTCGCTTCAGCAACAAAGAAGCTGTTCAAATCTGAAAGCAATCCTCTCCTGACATCTTGGCACTATCATAGAGGAAAATGTCACGGTCAATATAAGCACATTTACTGACAGTTATTTTTTTTCCTATGTTACTGAAAACTGTTTGAAACTTGGCTTTTATCAAAAACAGAAACACTGGCCACTCAGAATGATAAAACAATAGTTTACAGCTTAGTCATTTTCCAGTTATAAAGCAATACTTTCATAAAAATAAACAATGCATACAGGAACAAGCCAAAACAATTACTCAGAGAAATTGTTGCATTCTTGCTGTCCTTGCTTTCTGATTTAAAACAACTGTCTCCAGTAGGAACTGGAAGAAAAGCAGCAGGTTTTGTTTCATTAAGTAACCACTCGCTGATCACTACAAGATAAAATATAGTTCCAAAATGCTATTGATACTGTGTAGGTACTTTCTAAGTTCCTAAATGACCTATTACATGACAAACAGGTACATAGATTAAAATAACATTCATATATTTTGCTAGTTTACAGACTGAATGTTTCACCAAGTGGACAGTTATATAGAGCTTTTGTCCTTCCTAGAGAAAGTAAAAAACTACTTAGAGCACAAGTACTTTCTTAATAAAGGTCATGTTGTTTATTTATTTGTAGGGCTTTGTTAATTATTTCCGGAGTTTTTTTCCATATTGTAAATATTTTACTATCTCTGTCACTTGATACTATCCTATCATATCTCAGTAAGGAAAAGAATTTAACAAATAATTTCAAGCAGGAACAGGTTGCAAGTATAAATGCTCAAAATTCAGAGGAATAGGTAAGGGGTCAGTAAGTCTGCTAACTTGAGTGTTGCACATTCCTCCAAGTATTGTGCTCAGATACTTCAGTGTTAAAGGTAGTTTTTAAATTGTTCTTCGCTCTTTTAAACTCACATCAGTACTAAAACAGATGAAGAGCTTTTGCTCTAACTTTCCAAGAAGATTCCTTCTTGTTCGTGTTCTGAAGGAAGAGGATTTCATTGCCTTTTCTCACAGTGGGTGGGACATGGACTGCACCCAACCTGTGCTCCGTGCAGTTCAGAGGCTAGAAGACAAAAGTCTTTTGCTCTCTTCTAGTTGTTAGGGCACCTGGAAGCCTCGTGCAAGTTCTCCTGCCTCGAGCAGTTACCTAGTGGTTCATTCTCCATGTGTTGCAGCTCCACTCCTTCCAAGCCCTGATACTTCTGCTAGACTGCAGCAGATGAGACTGATGGCAGAGCAGAGCTGAGGGAAGTCTCTTCTGCCCAAGTGTGTGACTTGAAGTTCTCTGTGTACAGAATATGGGAAACTTAACCAGGGCCAAAAACTCTGACTTGGTTATGTCTGTCATTTAACAGAGCAAGGTTTTTTGGCACCTTAGCAGTCTCACTCTTTTACTGGAACTGCCAGCATACTTGAAGTTAGATGATTTCTGTAGGGCTTTACTGAATCACAGTGTTTATCAGGACTGTCACTATGTAACTGTCAAATTTTCTATGTACCTGAAAAATTCCACCCTTCAGATGGATGAGTGTTTGATGTCGTCATAATTGGTTTTTTTATGTAAATGCTTGCTATAAAATAATTTTGGATTAAATGATGTGTTCCTATCATGTTGGCAGAATATAATGTGTCTTAAATGGCAGCAGACTGTTGTATATGTGTTTCTGAAAGTTAAATATTTTGATTCACATTTGCGATTTATTGATTTTACATTGTTACCAAATGGCATTTCAAAATCAGTTCAGAATACCATGGTTCAGAATCTTGTCACTCATATGATAAAGTTATTTTTATGTAACCCACTCTGCAAATGGGAGTGGCAAGGGAAGAGGATGAGCTGGAAAGAAAATAGGGCAAATTAAATTTAGCGGGTAGTAGGATTGAAAACAATCCTGATTTTGTATTATCTCTCTGTGTTCTTATGGAAACATTGCTTCTGTGCTATTAAACAATAATAAATCCAAAACTGCAAAGCTGTTTGTTATCATCTTGGCCTGGATTTGTCTAAGTATACATTAGGTCAGAGATTTCAGTTTTGGCTTTAAGGAAATACTCGCTGACTTAAAAAAAAAATAATCTTGATCCTCATTGTGCAAATATTACACGTATGTCATCCAGACAAATTCAGTGCAAGCACGTTGTTTCATGTGAACAAATGATGGTAAGACTTCTCAGCTTGGACAGAACACCTTATACAGAATTACTTTCACCAAAGCCAGAGTAGTTCTGGCTTCATGAGGTCCTTCAACACTCTCTGATTCTGTGCTGCTGACACTTCTGACACTTAATTTGCTCCCCTCACATCTGCTATAGCTAGCGCCGTATGAGCTTAGTGTAGATCAGAAGAAACCTTTTGGGTCTGCATGTGATAAAAATGAGAAAGATGACCTGAAAAGACAAATTGCTTGTGTGTAAACCCTCCAAATCCTCCTGGTAATGCTAGTGTCTACCAAAAAAAAAAAAAAAAAAAAAAAAGGCTCGAGTGTAAAATACTATCCTATACTGACAAACGTTGGCATATTTTAAAATGTGTATCAAAGAATTCCTGAATAAGGATTAATCTGATATTCTCTCTTGACTTTGTCTGTCACATGCATCAATACTGAATTTTAAAAGCTCTTAAGTTACAAACAAGCTACTCTATCTCTCATAGCCATGTGTCTGTAATACACAAATGTGTTTTTCTTACTTCTTCCTTTTTATTTCTCTTTCTACCACAAGGAAAATGGTTTTCTCCACCAAAGGACGGTATTTAAACAGAAGGGCTGCTTACAGTGCACAAGAAAAATATCGTTGTGTTTTATATGTGTGTACATACAAACATGCATATAAATAATTCAGTCTATCATCCTGTTTTCCTGGTGTATGTATTAGTTCAGCCTTGCGCTCTGGCTTGTGGTACAATGGTACCTTCTTCCTGGCATAGAAGAGAGGCTCATTACATTTTGAGCAGCAGAAAATAGTGGCACATAATGAAGCAGTAGCATCTGGTATACTCAGTCTCAATCAGTGCACGCCAAAGGAATACTGTGTGCTGCTAGTGTGGCTGATAGCCTTTAATGTTTAATAGGTTTTCCTAGTACAATATCACTGCCTTTCTCTTTCTTTAACTGCACTGTCTAATTATAGTATGTCCTTCTATGTTCAATATTCTTTCACAAAGAAATACATACACAGTAATTTCATTTATTTCTGTATATTAACTGTCTCATGTTTTGATTACAGATATTTTCTTCATAGTTGTCTTAAGGTGCCTTTGGATTTTGAGGGTAAAAAGATTCCCAAAACTCTCAGAAGTAGACTGAGGTGTGTAGGAGTGTGAAGAATATCTTCTGAGAGGCCTCTTAACCTTTCTTTTAGTGGGTATAGAACTTCTTACTAGTGAAATACAAAAACTTTTATACCAATGACACCAGGATACGCTCATTCTCACACTCAGAGCTAATGCTGGATAACAATTGTTAGAGTAGGCAGGAGTAGTTGACTTCAACATTCCTTTTTATGCATGTATCTGGACAAAAAGCAGCAGCAGCTGCAAGTGCATGCAGGCTGTGGTTCCAAGGAAGCCACAGAGTGACTTTGTTGTGAATCCCAGTGCGATTTAAGAAAACCTGTTTGTTTTAGTGGAGTTCACTCTTGTTCAGAATGGTACCATGCTGCAATCGCGTGATCTGTGGCTTATCCGGTTGTAATTCAAATTTAGGACACTTAGGGTTCCTGTAACTATAGTGGCTATAGCTGTAATTGAAATTCCACTAAAAATAGAGACAAACTCAATTTAAATACTTAAGGAGGGACATCTAATTAGGTTTCTTTAAACCCAAATCTGTTCTGTTCCTATTTTATTAATTTTCTTCCTACTTTGTTAATTCCATTGTGTGAATTGCACTGCTGCAACTTTTTTTTTGCAAAGAAATATTATACTTGGCAAAGTTTTAACAAGAGTTTTCATGCACACAACTCTTTAACTTCTAGATGTTTTAATGTCAAAGTTATTTAAATAAAAATACGAAAAGCTCTTGGAAGGATGCAAATAAATGGCAGAAGTGATTTTTAGGAAACCCAGAAGACAGAGCTGTAGCCTTTGAGGGTTCCTGGCCTTTACTTTGCAGAATCTGAAGAGCAAGCTCTCCTATCTGCATCCCAGTACTTTTATGTTGCCTTTCCAAGGAGAAGGGAGTTGGATGCAGGCCTGAGTTAGATCTCCTGGGGATAGTGTTCTGTACCTTAAATTACAATCAGATGTACTTCAGTTCAGATGAAGTTTTCAGCCTAAAATTGGTAAGAAGCCTAATTTGACCAGGTTACTATTTACATAGACCACTGTATAACAATCTGTGATTTATCCACAGCTGGCAACGTTAGCCTTAAAAGGTTTTTATTTTGTGTTTGGAACAGCTAGTTTTTAAAAAATCCAACTCTGTTCATTAAATGAAAAACTAAAAGATGGTAGAGATTGCTATGGAGATACGATGTTATATAAACTGTTCATTTTAATTCTTCAAAACATAAAAATAGCAAAGAAGCTTGGATGTTTACAGGCTTCTAGTCATTCAAGGTACTGAGTAACTCCACAAGATGCAAAGCGTTCTTGGACCCTTTGGACTTTTATTGTCATGTAGTGAATCGTGCCCAGATTTTGAAATCAGTCATGTATGTGTTAGACTGGAGAGCGTGGAGTAAAGAGAAATAAATAGAAAGACTTTCTAAGTAGTCTTTAATCTGTAGACTCTTCGTTATGTTATTTTTTTCCACTGAGTGGAGTGCCTAAGATGATCTGTTAGCTGAAGTATGCAGGATAAAAATACAGATATTGTGTGATCTGAAGACATAATAATATGGATAAAAACTGGAAAATAGGACTATTTCACTATTATACCTTTTTAGAGTGTCATGGTGGCAGTGTTACAGATAGGACTGAGATGGTGTTTTATTTATCAGATCTTCCTCAGAATTGTTTGTTACTGTGCCTTAGACATTTTCTCTGGCCTTAAATTTAACCATTACTGCTCTTGCTTGAATTGTACTATTATTCACCGAGTTTTGAGAACAGTTGGTAAATTTGCTTTTAGGATTATAAAAATGAAACATGCAAAATCTGTTTAATTAGTGTAAAGACTAAGCCTTTGTCTAATTAGTAGATTAATGAAACTGTAGGGGATCTTTACATAACTCCTGGAACACGTGTGGTTGAGGTAACCGTCTGAAATGCTGAATTCAAAATGGCAGCTTTGAACTGTTCTTCGTACAGGATTGAAATCAGCATTCACAATTTTGTAAACAAATAGTCATTTCTGGCTGAGTTCTGTTTACTTTGTTTCACAATGATACTTACTTGAATGCTCATATTCAGAATAAAGAACAATACTTTTGAGAGGGGGTGAAATAAAATACATGTGTGGAAACATGAAAACCCCTAGGTTTTTCCTGCAAAAGAATAACAACTACAGCAATGACAGCATGCTTAACATGTTTATTACAAACAAGGTAATAATTTTTCAGGCAAGGGATTTCATTAATCTCCTAGCTGTGTATAGGACTTTGGAATGAAGCAGCACAGTCTGATTGACTCTGTTACTAAAAAGGGATATTTAGAATTATATCACGCTTTAAAATATGAACATTAGTCTTAGCTGCCATGGGGAAGTATACTATGTGGAATGCAGAGGCAGGGAGTTATGTTTAATTTTGGAGGGCTATGTTTCTAGGCGTATGCATATTCTTTGTCACCTCCATAATACTTTAATGGAAAGGCAATATTTTCCAGAAATTTTTATCTATGTACATGTATGAGAAAAGTGGTTTGGGGGAGACCTTCTAGGAAGCAGCATACTTCATGTGGTGCCTTGATATGAAATTAGTAACATACATTGATTTCTTTGTATGCTTGCAGGGATTCTTCCTGACAGTGTCACCAGAAGCAGTATTAAAAGTGGCTGCTCAGGCTTCTGCAAACAACAAGATCTTCAGCTTGAATCTCTCTGCACCATTTATTAGTCAGTTCTACAAAGAGCCTATGATGAAAGTCATGCCTTATGTTGACGTCCTTTTTGGAAATGAAACGGTGAGTCTTACAAAAGTAATTAAAGTATTTTTATCTTTTCCACCTAGCTGTTTTTGTCTATGACCCTGCTTCCTGGTTCTCTGTTATTTAGAGAGAGAGACTGACCATCTGAAGAGTCACTAGAAAATGTAATCCACAGTCACAGGACTGTGTTATTTCAGTAGATGCCAAAGATGTCACTTGACCTGTTAGAGGTTTACAACTTGCTCATTCCAGTGTAGAGACATGTGAAGAAGTTAACTCAAGGTTGAAAGAGGAAAAATCCAACACAGTGACTGCTTTGTAATAACTATCCATGTGCATGATGTATGCACCCAAAGTTAACTCTCTGCAAGAAGAAAATATGAAAGGCTTCTGCAGAGCTGCTGAGGTTCTGTAACTCATACTGCTGCTATTAATAAGCATTTTCTGTGATGATGACAACTCTGGGGAGAAGTGGGAGAGGAAAACTAAGAAACAGTTAATTAGTTTAGAAGGTTCTCATTGATTTTATGGTAGATGGACTAAGTCCATCTAAGGAAGGCTTATCTTTGCTATGCAACAGTTAGCAAAAAGACTGCATGAAATTCTGCCTGGAAGTCCATGGTAATAGACCAGCTGAATTCAGATTTCACTCATTGTAGTGCTATCGGGTTTTTTTTTCCACTTCAGAAAGTGCTCTTAAGTATTTATTAGTTTGCTCAGCAGAAAAAGGTTAAAAAAAGCCTTGGAAAGTGTGACGCTTGTCTCTCAAAATAACTATATTAAGACAGGAAAATATGGAAAAGTGACTTATTCGTGTCAGTGGCTATTCCTGATTGTGACACAGGGAGTTGCACCAGCAACAAGTCAGTTTCTATGCTATTGTCCACATTAGGGGCTAGCATTGTTAGAGATACAGGACTTTTTTTTTAAAAAGTGTTTTTAGAATGAAGAAAGTTGCAATATTTTTAGATGCAGTAGGATAAGGAAACCTTTCTAACTATAGTTAATGATAAAGAAGTATTTTACAGACATTTTTATGGTATTGCCAACTGTTACCTTTATGTCTTTTACAATAGAGTCTTCACAAAGATAGTACTGAATACTTTGATTTGATAGCAGTATAATCTCAACAAAAAAAATCTTGTCAGATTTCACAAATTGAGTAATACCAAGTTTACTCAATGTTTGGGTAGAAGGGCTTCATAGAAGCTTCTGGGATTAAACCTTGCTGGTCTTTCATATAAATACTGCCTCACTGACCTACTAGGAGAATTCAGATCACAGCAGTTCATTAGGTGCTATTTTTCAGAAGATACAACTTAGGTTGTTACTTTCTCTATATTTGCACACCTTATAAGCAATAGTCCATTATATTGGTGACATTCCAATTTTAGAAATTATATTCAGTCTACCTTAATTTCCCCTGCCATTTCAGTTTGCTATGGTATTATTCACCTGCTGTCATAAAATATTGTATAGGACTGTTGTGTGTATTAAAGTCGAAAGTATCCCTGCATTTTCCGTGTATAATTTCTGAAGCATTTTGGTGTCTTTCAGTGTAGAAGATACTCTTTAAACTTAAGTGATCATCCTTAAACTTGGCAGTATGAGGTGTATGCGTGTGTGTGTATATACATACACACATTTCAGAGTACCAGCTTTTTATGCTTTGTTACCTACAATAATCAGTTGAAACCCTGGTCATTTCTTAGTCTCTTCTCTCTGCTGTATAAGCTGGCTATTGCTGCTTTTGAGTTGTTGAAATGCTATTTGCTGTGGTTTATTCTCTTGTCTTTCTGTGTGACTTGAAACCACACTCTTGGCATGGTGTACTTGTAGCTTTTAGTAGCTGCTGTATCTTGTGATTGTCAGTATTTCTGCTCTTTGCATATGGTTTGTGGTAAAGAGTAATTGCAAATCTCAGGAGAAGCTCATTCTGACATGTTCTGTTGTCTAGTAGCTTCCTCCTTCGGGTTTTTTTTTTCCTCCAATATTAATTTCATCTACAAGTACATTCAGGACTTTGTTTATGTACGCCTTGATGGGCAGTGAACCACTTCAGCTAGCCAACACCAAATTTTTGCCCATTTAGTGTGATTTCCTTTTTCTTTTTGCTACATTTTTCATCAGTTTTGCTAGTTTAGTTAAATAGCGAAAGTGCAGAAGTTAACATATAAGCAAGGCATACTAAGTGGTGTGGTTGTTACTCTATTAGTACAAACAATACTATCAGACATTATTTTTATTCTTCCTTATATTTATCTTCACTCCACATTCTAGACCGATGCAATTTTATTGTTAAGCACTGAGCTGTTTATTTTTTGAGTAATACAAAAACTTCCAACAGCAGCAAAATTACAAATTGCTGCCATTCCTAAACTAAAAACTATTGACAAAGTGATTTAAAATTACATCTTCTACTTAAAAATTTACATCTGAATGGAGATTGGTTATTTCAAGTTTCAGCCAGATGGTAATTAAAACGGGCAAGTTATAGACCTCTTGAAATAAATGTTCTAGTTTAGAATGTAAATGACAGCATACCCTTAACTGCAGTGGAGACACTAAATGCTGTGATAACAACTCAGTACATGGATCAGTTTCAGCGTTAGCTCAGTGACCACTGATGTTTTGATCGTTTGTTTAAATTCTTTGTATAACTAGCCAAACACCTTGTCTTGGGTTTTTGATACTTATTAACTGTACTTCATGTAATAAATTTAGTACGGAACATTCAGAATAGGTGTAATTATATGTTCATTGCTGCTAACCAATTAGGGCAATTCTGCAGTCATTATCTAGCAATACATGACTGGAGAACTTGATTATTGTCATTGCTTTTAATTTTTATTAAATTAAGGTTTTTTTAATAGTGTCATTTTGCAAATGGTTCTTAGCAATAATACCTTCCAAGCTACCATAATCACTGGATAATTAACCTGCCAGGATTAAGCACACTCTACTTTGCCTCAGGATGCTTAACTCTCAAATAAGGTCAATTATCTCCTGATGATAACTGCTTTGTCAGAAGTTGCTGCTTAATTCATCTGTAAAAGCTCACCTTAGAATACATGTCTTACAACTCAAAGTAGCTTTCAGTAACAGAATGGTCAAAGGAGTGAAAGCTTTTAAAATTACATCTCTACACAGAGTTGTGGAATGTTTCCTACACAGCAATTATTCTAGGCAAGTAAAGGAGCCTAAATTTGCATATTATTTATTTCCCAGACCTCTTTCCGCTTTCCTTTCCACAGTTAAGGCTAAAGCTTGATGTCTCTGATATACTAGACCGTTCAAAGTCAATAACCGGCGCAGGAATCTGACCTCCATTTCTAGTCTCTCCAAAAAGATATGAGTTACAATGGCATCTCCTCAGGGAAGGAACTACTTCTGGGAGGAATGGTCTGTGTATTTTGGGATGTGCAGCTGGACATCAAGGGACACTACAAAACTTTCACATGATTCAGCCCTGCATATGGCCGTCATTCATGACTCGGAAGAGTATTTAAGATAATGATGTGGTAAAGAAACTTTAGATTTACAGACACGCTGAGCTGGTCACCTATTGCTTTACAGCAAAAACCATAACCAAACGCTATAGCTTGCAGTGTACAGCAATCACTAAAAGTTGAGGAGGTTATATAGAAGAGAAATAATGGATTTTTCTAAAACGTGAATATAATAAAGAGAACTAAGATTAACAATTATTCTTGGAAATTAGATCCTCTTCCTCTCTAGTGTAAAGAGCTGTTACTTCTAAACACCCAGTCTCTGAGCAAATTGATTACAGGATTGTAAGCTGAAGTTCTGTAAAGACAGGTGCTTCCACAAGCTCATCAGGAAATTGATGCTGGTGTGACAGCAAACATGCTGAAAAGAAAGAAGGTTTCATGCAAGACTTCTGTGTTCTAAAAAGCAATAGTAATAGCTTTAGTGGTGGTTCTGGAGTTATGAACTCTGAGCTTTAAAAAGATGGGTGCCTTTGTATGGCATAAGATATCAAATGGGTCTTGTCATCATTTCGTCTTACAATTGCAGTGAAATGGTACATTGTGCCTCCGGAATTTAAAATATTTTCAAGGGAGGTATCATATACTGACATAAACATCCGTGCCAATGTATGTGGTTTGGACACAGCCTTTAAGAACCTTTATATGCCTTTATAAAGGCAAGTCTCTTTAATGACATGAAAAATTCTCTTTAATGGGAAGGGACAACAGTAAATCTAAAACTGATAAGTGGTTAACATGCTTCTGATTTTGAACTTGCAGTCACTCTGTAGTTTTGTGCTTATTTTAGCCAGGGGAATGAATGGAAATGCTGCTAAATTTTCTGGCATAAAACTATGTTCAGCTCACTAGGATTTACACCTAAATGACAGTTTCCAAACAAATTGGTCTATTCCCATTCTGTAACCTATGACATGTGTTCGTAAACAACTTTCACTCCACATACTTTGATATATTACATTAAGATGTGACATTGTGGACAACCTTCAGTCCCGCCTGCAAATTTCCTCTGCTGGATTATCACCTGGGACCAGATTGATACCTGCAGGCTCAGGAATCTGCACACAGCTCACAAGATTCTTGAATGAGATATAATCACTGTTGTAAGATAAATGAGCCTCATGGTGATTCTTTTGGACTAGTGTGTATTCATAGTAGCGTAACTGAATTGGTCTGAATTTACACCAGTGTAATTGCTACTGTTTATAGACCTAGCAGATAGCTGAATGTCCTTCCACAGTGGAGAATTGCCTGATTCTTAGGAAACAATTAAGAGGTAAGAGATAGGAGAAATCAGGTGGCAGATATAATTTGGTTTGTGGAGGAAGGGAAATACAGTTTGACTTCCAATAAATAATGAAAGGGAAACAAACATTTCAGTCTATTCTTCTGTATCAGATGGGGCCAAGGAGTAAGGAACATAGCAAAGGATGGCTCATCGTGCCATAAATATCACAAAATTGTTGTTTCTGTTTGAAGTATTTTCAAGTCAGCATTTAAAATTATTTTTGAATGTTTCAAGTTATTAGTAGGAGACAAATACTAGATTGTATTTGAAAGTATCTTGAAGAGGCTCATTTTCCTGCACTTCTAACTTGCATGTATTTTATGTAAGGAGCCCTTAAAAGACCTCGATTCTTTCTTTTTAGCTTACTGGAACTGGTCCATATTGAAGGGCTATTTTCAGTCAGTGGTTATTTGCAAGCTATCTTCCTTCTGAGTTCAATCTTTATCTGCAGCTTCTACATCTTTATTCATTTTGAATTAAGTTTTCAGAAACAGTAATCATCTTAAATTAAATTGAGTGTTAGTGTTTTGCATTTCAATTTATATGCCAGTATTTTCCTTTTTGTTATGCTTTCAGAAGTTCTCAGAAACTTGCCCCACAGGTGAGGGTAATTATCTTTATTTCTTAGGCTGAGTGAGAGACTGAGGTTTGCACAGTCCCCTACAGGGAGTCTGTGGTTAAGTTAAAAATCGTAGTCAGATATTCTGACCCAGTTTACTAAATACACATGGGAAAAAATTTTGTAAGGAGACATCTCATCTTCTATTTTAACAGGTAGAGGATTTTAAGGTCAGCTGCTGCTGGTGTTTGCTTTTCTAATCTGCAATAAACAGATAGCAATTTATTTTTATAAATCCTACATTTAAGATAATGGCAAAGTCTTTTTTGGAGGGAGCCTGGGAATTAAAAATTGTAATTTTGAATGGAGGAAAAATAAATATTATTTTTCTTTGATGTCTTTGTAGAATTTTGATGCTTATTTCCTGGTGCAGGTGTTGTGTTTTCAATTATAGGAAAGCTATAGCATTGTAATATTGGTGTTTAATTCATAGAATTAATTTTCTCAGTACTGGAATATCTAATAGATTGTGGCCAACTGAAAAGTGAGAGGATCTCTAGCACAAGGAAGGTTGATAATGTCAATGGCATGTTGTAAAGATGTGCTGTGGAAAGGATGCTGAAACAGCCTAAGGCTATTTCAGCTGCAGACACTGAATGTGCTTTTCCCTCTCTCTTTTTTTTTTTTTTTTTTCTTTTCCCTCCTCCCTTGTGAACTGCAGTGGCTCTCTAAGATGAAATGCTTTTAAATCATTTCCCAACCTTGCAGCCGTCTTTGATAAAAGCCCTGTTATCTGAAATGATATGAATCACTGTGGAGTTAATCATACCTTATACAACAACATATTTTGTTGTGATTCATTCTGTTTCAATTAATCATCTTATTTATCTACATTGTCTCAGCTGCTGCACTGAAATTGATGAGTAATAAGCAAGTAATTATTTTAGTATAGTTTACCTAGTACATTATGAATGAAAGGAAAATTGAGAGCCAAGTATTTAAATTGATATTTAGTGCTGCTTTCAGCTAATGTCTAGCTATTCAAGCAATTTAAGAATCCTATCTCAAAAATGGCTTTCTTTTTTCCTGTTATGGGAAACAAGCAGGTATCTAGAAGAGAAACATGTACTTTACAACAGGCTTCACTTCTTAAAACTAAAAATATTTTCTGGTAGTCTCTCAGAATGCTTAGGGATATTTATCGTTCTTTATGATATGCAGTGTTGAGATGCTTTTAAGATTACAAATACTGGTTAGAATGCAGCACAAGACAGAACATGTCCTGTGAGGAGGCAAGGCAGAATTTCACTGTATTTCAGCAGCTTGTGTTTTACTGATGATGATTGATAAACCTTTTCACTTTGTAGCACTTCCCAGAGCATCTCATAACACTTCATAAACATTAAAGCTCAGAATAAACCAATAAGGTGGGTGTGTAGTCTTGTCTCTGTTTTACAGGTGGACAAGTGAGAGGTTATTTGCCCAAGGTCATACAGCAAGAGCAGAGCCAGGAACAAGCAAAATCGAGTTTTAACTTTTTTCTTCAGTTGGCGTCCTGGAATGTTGTCAGCTGCTGTACAGATTTAGGACAAAACTCACCTGACTGGAGGAAAATACCTGCAGAATTTGACTTTTGGTTTTCAATGTAATATTACTATATGTCTCTGAAAGTCTTTTAAAGGTGAACTGCATGTACATTTCCAATAATCAGTACTAGGAAAAAAAGGTATAATGTATAATATAATACAAATATTTAATGGAAGATCTGCAAAAATAAGACTATGAATAAAATTTAGTTATATAATTGATAAGAAGAAGAATGAAGACATAAATGTTCACAAAAACTTCTTTAAATCAGTGTAAATCAAAAACAATTCAATTTCATAGAGATATTTCCAGATAACAATGCAGGTAAAATATATAGGTTTCAATAAACGTTTTGCTTTCCAATCCAGCTAAGGTCTACTCAGTGACTCCACGTTTCAAGCCCTGTCTGGGGCAGATGTAGCCAGTTTCTGATTCAGAGCATTCTTTGATCATGCCAAAGCCTTTTCTGCCAATAGATACTGGGGATTCTCACCCTGTTACAGTCCTTACAGTGAATTGTAAGGCTGCAGTTCTATGTTATCCCCACGAATAATGTCTAAATGTGAGCTGATATGGACCCTTCTCACCTGCCCTTACCACATAGTCTCATCATCCTTCTTTAGTCAGATTTATCAATTTTATGTCTATAGGAAGAGTAATTTCTGTGGGCTAGATTACTGTTGAATCACTGAGCTGGTCCAGCTTTCCCAGGTAACAAAATCACTAGATCTGACTAGATAAGACGTTAATACATGGTGGTACAAGGGAATTTGAAGAGAAAGCTCTCCCAAGCAACCTCAAAGATTTTGTTTCTGTAGTATTTACAGCAATATCCTTTTTAATCCTGACTTATGTTATATATGTAACCACTCAATATAGTTTTATCTGCAGGTATTTAGTTATAGAATCATAGAATGGTTTGGGTTGGAAGGGCCCTTAAAGGTCATCTAGTCCCAACTCCCTTGCCATGACCAGGGACACCTTTCCACTAGATCAGGTTGCTCAAAGCCTCATCCAGCCTGGCCTTGAACACTTCCAGGGAGGGGGCATCCACAGCTTCTCAGGGCAACCTGTTCCAGTGTCTCACCACCCTCACAGGGAAGAATTTCTTCCTAATATTTAACCTAAACCTGCCCTCTTGCAGTTTAAAGCCATTTCCCCTTGGTCTGTCATTAACTGCCCTTATAAAAAGTCCCTCCCCAGCTTTCCTGTAGGCCCCTTCAGGTACTGGAAGGCCGCTGTAGGATCTCCCGGGAGCCTTCTCTTCTCCAGGCTGAACAGCCCCAACTCTCTCAGCCTGTCCTCATAGGAGAGGTGCTCCAGCCCTTGGATCATCCTCGTGGCCTCCTCTGGACTCGTTCTAACTGGTCCGTGTCTCTCTTGTGTTGGGGGCTCCAGAATGGGACACAGTACTCCAGGTGGGGCCTTACGAGAGCGCAGTAGAGGGGGAGAACCATCTCCCTCGACCTGCTGGCCACGCTTCTCTTGATGCAGCCCAGGATACAGTTGGCCTTCTGGGCTGTGAGCGCACATTGCCGGCTCATGTTGATCTTGTCCACCACCAACTCTAAGTCCTTTTCAGAGCTGGATTGTTGAATGCTATTATTCAATAGCATAGTTGAATGTTATTGGGGACAAACTTTTTATCAGGGCCTGTAGGGATAGAACAAGGGGCAGTGGTTTTAAACTAAAAGAGAGTAGATTTAGATTGGATATAAGGAAGAAATTTTTTACAATGATGGTGGTGAAACACTGGTTTGCCCAGAGAGGTTGTAGAAGCCCCATCCCTGGAAACATTCAAGGTCAGGCTGGATGGGGCTCTGAGCAACCTGATCTGGTTGAAGATGTCCCTGCTCACTGCAGGGCAGTTGGACTGGATGACCTTTAAAAGTCCCTTCCAACCCAAAGTATTCTATGATTCTGTGACTCTATTATCCATGGATAAATTCAGGTATTAGCTGTACCGTTCCTGGACAGAGGTTTTTACATGAAAGAGCTTGTATTTGCCTAAGGAGTCTGTACTGATGCTTCCTGTGTTTATAAATTTGATTCTGAGCAAAGTGTCCTTGAAAGAAAAGGGAAGGATAGTCCAAGAGCCAGTAGTAAGTCCATGGTAATATTCAAAACCCCATGATTGTGTACTGTAGAGAAGTCTGGAGGCTGCTCTAAACTGAACTTTTCTAAACTAAATTTTTAAAGAAATTATGCAATATAATACCATAAATGCAGAGACTAAAAGTAGATGTGATTTTCAATCTGTATGAATGCAAATGTTTTAGTGATCATTTTAATACTGAAGCTGCTTAAGAAAAGTACATACAAAATGCAGACATACAGTTGTACAAAAGTAAGTTGAAACTATATTAGAAGAGCTTCTGATTTTTGTTTTTATAACTGTTTTATAAGAAATTAGTCTTGAAAAAGTAGTTTGAGGATTTTGGAACAGAATTGGCAGTATCTTTATTATGTTAACATATTTTTCTGTACTATTACATAGCGCTGTTTTTTCAAAACTACAGTTTCAACCTTGTTTCTTTTCTCATGTTATCTTTCTCTGTCAATGCTTTCCTTCACGCTGCTTATATAGCTCAAATAATATTTTTATTCTGTCAAGAGAGTTTCACATCTGATTACAAATATATTAAGTAGTTTCATTTTTCTGATTTTCTTCAACAAAGGAGAGCAAAACTAGGCATTTGAACCCTCTCTTCTCTCCAACTAGTTATAAAATCTGTCACTGGATTCCTACTGTTTGTAGATTTGATAGGAAAAAATGTAATCTACTGATGTTTCCTTAAGACTATTGAAAAGGTGCTATGTGTAAGTAAACAAAGCAAAAAGAGTTTTCCTTCATGCATTGACATACACATTGAAGGCATTTAGAAATCATTTTTGCTAAACTGTTATTGACTAAAATCTACATTTTAATTTTAATTTAGAGTTAAGACATTAGAATTTATAATACTGGACATTTTAATTGATTAAATTTACTAATTATACAATTAAAATATAATTTTTCCCTCCTATAAATGGCATTAAAAGAAAGCTAAATGTGCACTGTATTGTGAAGGATATGCAATGGGTCATAAATATATGTAAGGATTGCAAAAATATTTTATTAATTTCCAAATGATTTGTCAAAGAGTTGTCAAAAAGTTAGGAAAGGAGTTTTGAAAATGGGTAGAAAAAAATACAGTTGCAACATATCTAAGATACTTGAAAGACACATAAAAGCATCCATGGTTTTCCCCAAAGGTATTAATTGATCTCTAAAACCTTGCCTTACTTATAAGCGTAAGCCTCCCACCGCATTTACAACAGCCTTTGGGTGATAATTTGCAGCCACATGAAAATGTCTCCTTAAGCTATATTTTGGGGTTTAGTGGTCATATTCTTACTTACAATACATTTGTTTAAATATTGGCCTCCCAGGGAAGCAACGTGGAAAAATCGCTTTACTGTAGGTTTTTGTTCTAAGTTAATGAAACTCATCTCTCCTAGTCATTACACTTTTTCTTTTTCTTTTTTTTTTTTATTTTTAATTCTCCACTGAACCTTTACTTCAGTAAAAGTACCGCCAACACAGACGTGATAAGTAAACAATGTCAAAATGTTGCTCATTTAGTCCACAGGCCCTCATTTGACACCTCGTATCCCATATCAAAACCAGCAACACACGCAGCGAAGTTAGGGAAGCACACATATATGAATCAGTTTATTTTCCACGCTAAAGTAGTTTCCAGGTGAAGGGGCTTTCATCTAGAGGGAAGAATTAGAATCACAGAATCACACAGAATCACAGAATGTTATCATCCAGTTCCAACCCCCCTGCCATCAGCAGGGACACCCCCCACTAGACCAGGCTGCTCAAAGCCTCATCCAACCTGGCCTTGAACACTTCCAGGGAGGGGGCATCCACAGCTTCTCAGGGCAACCTGTGCCAGTGTCTCACCACCCTCACAGGAAAGAATTTCTTCCTCATATCCAATCTAAACCTATCCTCTTTCAGCTTAAAGCCATTTCCCCTTGTCCTGTCACTAACTGCCCTTGTAAAAAGTTCCTCCCCAGCTTCCTTTTAGGCCCCTTCAGGTACTGGAAGGCTGCTATAAGATCTCCCCTAAGCCTTCTCTTTCCCAGGCTGAACAGCCCCAACTCTCTCAGCCTGTCCTCACAGGAGAGGTCCTCCAGCCCTCGGATCCTCCTCGTGGCCTCCTCTGGGCTCGTTCTAACTGGTCCATGTCTCTCTTGTGTTGGGGTCTCCAGAACTGGACACAGTACTCCAGGTGGGGCCTTACGAGAGCAGAGTAGAGGGGGAGAATCACCTCCCTCGACCTGCTGGCCACGCTTCTCTTGATGCAGCCCAGGATATGGTTGGCCTTCTGGTTGCTAGTGCACATTGCCGGCTCATATTGATCTTCTCATCCACCACCACTCCCAAGTCCTTCTCTTCAAAGCTGGCCTCAAACCACTCATCGCCCAGCCTGTATTCATGTTTGGGATTGCCCCGACCCAGATGCAGGACCTTGCATTTGGCCTTGTTGAACTTCATGAGGTTGGCACAGGCCCACCTCTCAAGCCTGCCAAGATCCCTCTGGATGGCATCCCATCCCTCCAGCGTGTCAACAGCACCACACAGCTTGGTGTTGTCAGCAAACTTGCTGAGGGTGCACTCAGTCCCAGTTGAAGCAATTTAAGGGCTGAGATGGTAGAAATTTTTAAATGTATAAATCTGTCTGTTTCTTATTTATGTTTCTAGCTTTGTAGAAGGGGACCCCAACTCTGAATTTGAAATTCAGTGAACAATTGTATTCATCATCCTTAAGTTATTTCATTTGGAGGCAGCAGTTTCACAAGCAGAAACTTTCTTCTTCCCAGTTGCAGGTAAGGAGAAGGACTTCCTCACCACCCTTACAAAGGGAGCAGCCACCAATATCTGCTCTTTGTCCAAGTCTTAGAGCTCAGAGCCAGTTGGTTCTCCCCACTATATAAGGCTGTGGGCTATCCTTGTCAGTAAGCAAAAAACATCAGCATTTGAGAAACTCACTTGAAAACAATGGGAAAGTGGTACACATTCCAAAGGAAAACCCTTATGATCCCAAATTAATCTGTCCTTAGTGGTACTTTTCAAGCTGTCCTGCTGTTATCAGGGTACAGCCCTGCTAGATGAACAGGCTATTTGAGGATGTCTCAAAAATTTCTGAAGTTAAGAGTTTTATTTTATATTTTTCTGATGCTTAAGATTGATGGGTCTTAATTGAGGGGAAACTCATTGTTTCTATTGAGATATTCTGCTTTTTTATTTTGATATTATTGTCCTTTGAGTCTAAGCCAGTCTGCAGGTGCCAGTCAACAGCGTGCTTATTTCTCTTCCTCTGTGGCTGTCTTTCTGAATGATACTGTTTTTGTAATTCTGAGAGGCCAAGCTATTAGCAGTATCTTTGGTTCTTGGCAGGTAAGAGATCTCACAGAGTTAGATCCTCTTCAGGATCTCTTCTAACAAAGGATCTTTCTGCTCTGGAATTCCTGAGAGACCAGGGCATTTTTATCTTGTCCAGTCAGACCACTGACCTCTTCAGGTTGTGTGACATTCTTTCTTTTTAAAAAGAACTAGAATTTTCTTGAGAAATGAAGTTGTAGCCATAACGTTTGTTGCTGGGGCAGTTACCTCCATCTGGAAAAATACCTGAAATTTCATGGAATTGCAGGTATCTTTCAGCATCATTTCACCAGAAGTTTTTTCTTAATTTTTTTTAAACATGTAAGACCTATGTGGATGGACAGTCAGATGGTTTGATGATATATATATGTCATTTTGGAGCAGCTATGATTAACATGCCTTTTTCCTCTCGTTGGAATTTCTACTAGACCAATACATACATCTGTGAGTGGTCTTGTACACGTACAAGTTTCAGATAAATCGATCAGTCACTTTAAATTCTTCATAAATAGTTGCCAAGCACTATGCATTTGATTTGAACAGCAAAGTGAATGCCAGATTTGGATGGAGCTGCATCTTAGTGTATGTGAATTAAGATAATGAGTCAAACTACTGAATCTAACTGCTCAAAAAAGAACACTCATCATCTGGAGCCAAATTAATTCCTTCTAGAATCAAAACTGGTGAAAAGAACTGAAGAAGTATAAAGACTTATGCTGGTCAGTTGTAGCCCATCTCCGAACGTGCATTATCTGAGAGGTGGGTGGACACAAGTATGAGTATTCTAAAGGGTAGTGGTGATGGGAGGCAGACCCATTATATAGAGTATACCATGGAAACCTTTTTTTTTTTTTTTAGGAGTCCATATTAACTCTACTTGCAGATTAGTTTTTTTCGTGTTCAGAGTGTGACCAGCAGGTCGAGGGAGGTCATCCTCTCCCTCTGCCGTGGTGAGGCCGCATCTGGAATATTGCATCAAGTTCTGGGCTCCCCAGTTCAAGAGAGATAGGGAACTTCTGGAGAGAGTGCAGCAGAGGGCTACTAAGATGATTAAGGGGCTGGAGCATCTTTCTTGTGAGGAAAGACTGAGAGAGCTGGGCCTTTTTAGCCAAGAGAAGGCTGAGAGAGGACCTTATTAATGTTTGCAAATATCTAAAGGGAAGGTGTCGAGAGGATGGGGCCAGACTCTTTTTAGTGGTGGCCAGCAATAGGACAAGGGGCAATGGGCACAAGCTGGAACACAGGAGGTTCTGCTTAAACATGAGGAAAAACTTCTTTACTGTGAGGGTGACAGAGCACTGGAACGGGCTGCCCAGAGAGGTTGTGGAGTCTCCTTCTCTGGAGATAATAAAAACGTGCCTGGATGCTTTCCTGTGCAAGTTGCTCTAGGTGAACATGCTTTGGCAGGGGGATTGGACTAGATGATCTCCAGAGGGCCCTTCCAACCCCTACTATTCTGTGATTTTGTAGTATTTCAAACAAGAACTTTGTGTCCCAGAATGAGTAGTGCATATATATATTTAAGGTAGAGCAAGCTAAAATCAAGATCAAAGTGTTTGGTGTGTTAACATCATCTTCAGCTGTGTTCTTGAGATATTTTTAAGCTGGCATGGAAGTGACAGCATAAGTCATCCCAAAGTTATATTTTCATTTATGGTAAGGATGAAATATTTTAGGGAGGAGTCTTCCTTGTAACAGACTTTATTCAAAGAATACCTATTCATTTTGTACCTCTTCTATTGGAGTTGTTTTTGTAGGAAGTTAAATGTCAATTATATTTTTTTAACCAACCTTCACCTCTTTTTTTTTAAATAAGAGTTTCTCTTTCTTGTTGTTTGAAACTTAAAATCTCACTGTAAAGAATACTGCAACATAACTTAACAAAAGTTGGTTACTTTGGAGGGCATTTAGACAGATCTAGAGTGAGAGAAGAATATGTAATTGGTTAATGAGAAATGTTATCACACCAGGAAGATGCTTAATTCAGGAATAAATTATGCAGACATTCTTTCTTGTGCCTGTTATTCAAGGTAACAATTTTTAGAATAGTAGCTCATGTAATGAAACAAACCCTCTAGTTTTTCTATTTCAAAATCTATACATTTAGTGATACAGTAATGATTTTGAGTTTTAGATGGATGGAGAGAACTGGATAATAAGATAATATGGCTATGTGTGGTTAGTATCCTTTAACACTTATTTTTCAGGGTAAAAGCCAACTCTCTAATGAGAGTTTAAAGGAAACCAGACTGTTCTATGAACTTTCAGTTTCCTTCAGTTTTCTTTGTAAGAGTTCTCCAAAGACAGGGTCCTGGACTAGAGAGATGCTGATCTGATCCATTATGGCCAGTCATGTGGTCCTTGTACAAAGATACTTCTTTCAAGAAAAGATTAGCCAGATAGATATAACTCTCTCATTTTACAATTTATACAATATGTGAAAAGTTTTCTAATGATTTTTTTTTTAATTGGAATTGAACAACTGTTTTCAATGCTACTGTTTTGTTCATCTGTTAATAAGACCTCTTGCAATAAATTCTCCTTCAGGATAAGGAATAAGAGATATTATACTTCATGTAGATAAAATTCCCAAGAGTAGATTTGAAATGTATCCAACTACTCCTGCAAACTGTTTGAAATGTAACTAATTTTGTCTATACTAATTTGTCCAAACCATGTTGCTAATTTAAATCAAGATCATAACAGGTTATGATGCTTACCTTTTCACAAAATTTCCTTAACTACTTTTTTTTTTTTTTTTCTTGTCTACATCTTGCATTCCATTTTTCTGTAATCAAACACATCATACCCAGCAACAACCTGGGGTGCAAATTTGGTATAACTATGGAATGTTTTCCTATTTTAATTCCACATTTTGCAAACACTTCTATGGATCTTATGTTGCCTGTCTCAGCTATGTGGGAAGTATAACGAGGTCTTCACTAGTACTTAGTACTGAGCATAGTTATTATTCTCTCTCAAAAGAGCCAGCTTCTATGCTCTGAACTACCCCAACTAGCCATCTTTTTGTAATAAACCACCCCCTGAAAACCCTTTCTGTGTTTCTGCTCCAAATAATCTCCCTGCAAATATTATACTGGCTAGAGACATGAGGTATGTAATGCTCAGGCCTGCATCAATTCCTTTGGTCCTTGGATGGCTGTAAATGGAAGATTGACAATATTGTAGAGGGGAGATCCCCAGCTTGCCAGCAAGACACACAGAACTTACTGCTTGCCCTTGAAGGCCTCCAGGATATTAAGCCTTACATACAAGTTTACCATTTATCAATAAGCTATTATGGGATAACCTTAGAAGGTTTCTAAAACATTTTCCCCTGAGCCTCATACAACTTCCTGGCTTCACACACAAAGGCATATGAAAAATTGTATCAATAAAAAATTTAAATTCTCTAAAAGTTTTCCTCTGAAACATGTCACATACAGAATATATAATGGGTTGGCATGTTAAAATGTTTTTGCAGATCCTTTTCTAAGGCAACTTGCATTACTAGCTTGCAAATTGACCATTTGAGTAATATCTCTATACCAGGACAGCTTTTCTAAGAAACCTTCATGTGTCCTTGTTTCTTGCCTATCTCCTACCCTTATTATTAGAGCAGTTAACTTTATAGCATGTGTTTGGAGTGCTGTACACTGTACAAAACAGAGTAAGAGGCATGTCCTGTCCTGAGATGTTTACATTTTAAACAGAGATAGCTAGCAAAAGACTTGAGAAGTAATGACCAGAGAGAGGTGAAATGTTGTGCTAAATCTAGCTATATAAGTCCCTTCAGTAAAGATTTTTTTTAGTAATTCTTTTGCATTTTTTTTCAGTCTTAAATATCATGCAGAATTAAAGCAGTTCATGATCAGTTAAAATTTTAAATATTTAAGAAAGCAGTATTTAAGATTAACTGTTCTCCATTTACTGACCGTTACTTGGAACCAAAAAAGTTTCTTGTATTTTTGTAAGCATAGTAAGCTACACTGTTTTTCTTTAAACTTTAGGGTATGAGTTATATTCCTATAATGACAGCTGCAGGGTGGAATGTTTTAACACACTGGAGTGAGATATATCTTGGACACATTCTTGGTATCTTAAGTTCAACATGCTCCATATGGTGCCACTGAGCCAGTGATTTTGAAGAAAACAGTCAAAGACTGCTGAAACAGCGTAAAATACAAATTAGTCTTTGCTATATAAGTAAAAAAATTCACTGTCAATCTTTTCAGCTTTCTGCATGAATACTTCCAGCAAGCAACTTTTAATGGCAGTACTGATGTTTTAAAACAACTGTTGAATTCTAGCAGAACAGAGTAAAAGATTGTGGGCTAAGAATGCAGACTCATTATTAAGTGTATTATGCCTAAGTCTTTTGCAGGAGAGCAGAGGGAAAGGAGGTTGGGCTTCCCTGTATTGTCACATTAGTCTGTAGCATGGCAGCAGGGTTTGTATGTTGCAAGATTTGTGAGAAGTAGGTTGCTCTTTGTTAACTCAGTCCTCTGTCAGCACAGAAGAGCCATGAAAGAACTGTGTCAGGGAGGTGTCTTCTCAGTCCTACTATTGAGAATAGTAATGATAGCGTACCCTGTAGTAAAACTATCTAATAACCATTGTTATGACTTAAGTATTTTAGTATTTGTGGTACTGGATTAGCTGGGAATTAAGTTTTCAGGACCTTGCACTTTTTTCATGTATGTTTTCATTCATAGTATCATGACAGGTAGGAGTTAATGTATGAGTAACTTACTTGTCTATCTTACATATTAATGTGATTGGATTTTTTTCAATATAAACTTAACCCTGAGTTTCCTGAGTTTATATTCATGTTTATGAATTTCAGAATTCTTACAGTATACTTGCAGTTCTTAATACTGAAGTTACTGGTTCGTACTCTGATTTTAACTCTATATTGACCTGATGTAAATTTTAGTCCTGAATAATAATAATCATTTTGTATTGATGTTGACTCTTAAGAACAGATTTACAAGTATAACAGAGCATAAGAAAAACAGCCACAGTGCACCAACCTGTGAACCTGTAATTGTGTACCTTTTCTGTCAGCAGAGCACATAATGAAATGAGAGCATTACTGATGAATCAGACCCTTAAAGTGGTGATTTGCAGTTATATTAATGTGAAGTTGCACATTACAGCCTGAGTTGATGTAAGAATTTAGTGACAGAGGAAGAGTGAGATCTTACTCCCTGTTCTGCCCTTTTTCAGGCTTCTGCCTGAGGTTCCCTCTGCGCAGTGGGGTTAAGGCAGCAGATACGTCGGGGATATTTTAAAGAAAAGGCCCTAGGAGGTGTGGCCACATGGTTTTTAACCAGGGACATAATTTGAGACAGTCAGTCTAAAAGTAAGAAACCAGAACAGTCCTTAAGCTTCTTCCCCACTGCTGAATTGTTACAATCCATAAAATCATTAGAGAAAGACACACAGGTGACTAGCGTTTTAGTGGTCCCGTATTAGAGCTACCTGCACTGCTATAGTCCTTCCAGATATGATTAGATAAAGCAATCATCAATAGCTTAAATTTCCATCTTTAAATATAGCCTGAACGTCAAATTTCAAATCATAATTACTTATGACATATTTGTCAAATCATTTGGAATACACCCAATGTTGATATCTGTGGTAAAAGACCTAGCTGCCAATGGATTAATAAAGTTCTCTTACGCTCTCAGTACATTCAGCGCATTCAGTGTCTTGATACAATATTTCCTGTATAAACAGAGGTCAAATCTCTGCTTTAAGTGGAAAACAGAACTTAATATTGGCATTAGAGACATGACCAGAACATCAATGAGACATTAAAATGGATGCTTTCTCCTCATAAATAAAATATAATTACCACTTTTGTTTTTTCTTCTTCTTCTTGCAGCAGTTGGATTCTCTGGTATAAAAAAAAAAATCTATTGATGTTTGTCCAGTCACTGGACATACACTGGTCTATCTTCTGTGAAAGACTTATTCAGCTGTACCTCCCTCATCAGTGATCACTGTATAGGCCTTCCAATCTCCATGTCTATCCTAATCCATTTGATATGATGATGTAATGCAGCTGTCACAAAACACTATCCTCTTTCTTTTAGAAACTTAAGACTTCCAAGCCATACATCTAATCTAATCAAAGGAAATGATCCCAAGGGATCCACTTGACCTATCAGTACCTTCCTTCATTTTGTGCCATGGGTAGACTAATCCCTTTGGGTGTCTGCTCAGCAGGATTACAGTCACTGTCTATATTGGAAGACAACTGTGCTCTCCTACTCTGAGTATCAGTTCATCATCACTATGTGTGAGAAGTTTGTGTTAAGCTATGCGTTAAGCTTACACTTAACTGTTCCAAAACAAGCTTGTGTATGAAAGACCTAACAATTTTGTTATATTGCTCAGCTGTGACAAAAGGAGGACCTCCTTAACCCAAATATTCTTTATGATGAAGAGGAGAGCTTGAAAGGAGACCAAAACCTCTTTCTGCACATTACTGCTGTTAAAGCAGGGCAGGGTCCAGCCTGTTCTTTTCTAATTCCACATCTCGGCCATTGGTGAATTATTTGAGGAGAGGGGGAGACAAAGAAAAAGGGGAAGACTTGAGAAAAACAGATAGAATGTTCTACCTGAAAAATGGCTCTGTTTTTCCCAGAAGTTGAGAAATTTCTTTAGACTTTCAGACTTTACACAGTGGCTCAACCTTGCCTCAGTGCATCAGGGTCTAGGAGTGATTTTCTTATCATAGAATAGTTTGGATTGGAAAGAACCTTTAAAGGTCATCTATTCCAACCACCCTGCAGTGAGCAAGGACACCTTCAACTAGATCAGATTGCTCAGAGCCCCTTCCAGCCTCACCTTCCAGCACCTTCCAGCCTCTTGAATGTTTCCAGGAATGGGGCTTCTACCACTTATCTGGGCAACCCGTGCCAGCGTTTCACCACCCTCATTGCATAAAAATTCTTCCTTATATCTATTCTAAATTTACCCTCTTTTAGTTTAAAACCATTACCCCTTGCTCTATCGCAATAAGACCTGCTAAAAAGTTTGTTCCCATCTTTTTAATAGGCCCACTTGAAGTATTGAAAGGCCACAATAAATCTCCTAATCTTCTTCAGGCTGAACAACTCCAACTCTCTCAGCCTTTCTTCATAGGAGAGGTATTCCATCTCTTTGATCATTTTTGTGGCCCTCCTCTGGACCGGCTCCAATAGATCCATGTCTTTCCTGTACTGAGGACTCCAGAGCTGGACACAGTACTCCAGGTGGGATCTCAACATATCATTCACCATGTCCTGGTTTTGCTAGGATAATTTTCTTCTTAGTAGCTACAATAGCTGTGTTTTAGTTTCAGTGTGAGATTTTGTTATGAAAAGGTACTGATATTATTAGTTGCTACTGGAGCTCAAGGCCGTCGTGTCTGGCTGGTTCACAGCTGCATTAGGACTGGGAGGGAGAAGCGCAGTAAATAGCAAAACCCAAAACTGACATTTGGATGTGCCAATGAAATCTTCCATATCATGTCACGTCATGTTCAGTAGATGAACCAAGGTTGATCAGAAAACAAGGTATCGTCTCAGGGATCTCTTGGGCTCACTCTTCTGGGATTGGTTCAGGACTGTCTCTGCTCTGGGATCACTGGCTGGCACAGGCTGGGCATCGGTCAGCAAGTCGTGAGCAGCTGCACTGTGCATCACTCATTTGTACATTCTCTTATTACTGTTGTTATCATTTTATTTTATTTCAATTAGTAAATTGTTTTTATCTCAACCCATGAGTTTTTCTTACTTTTACTCTTCCAATTCTCTCCCCTGCTCCCTTGGTTGGGGAGGAGAGTGAGAGAGCGACTGTGTTTGGCTGCAAACCAAAAGAGTGAATCCACCGCAGCCCCCAAGTCCTTCTCTGCGGGGCTGCTCTCAGTGCCTTCATCCCCCAGCCTGTATTGATACTGGGAGTTGCCCCAACCCGGTGCAGGACTTTGCACTTGGCCTTGTTGAACCTCAGGTTCATATGGGCCCACTTCTTGAGTTTGTCCAGGTCCCTGTGGATAGCATCCCATCCATCAAGCATGTCAACCACAACACTCAGCTTGGTGTCATCTGCAAACTTGCCGAGGGTGCACTCAATCCCACTATGTCATTGATGAAGATACTAAACAGTACTGGTCCCCGTACAGACCCTTGAGGAACACCACTTGCCTCCGATCTCCATCTGGACACTGAGCCATTGACCACTACCCTCTGGATGCAACCATCCAACCAATTCCTCATCCACTGAACAGTCTACCCATCAAATCCATATCTCTCCAATTTAGAGAGAAGGATTTTGTGGGGGACTATGTCAAAGGCCTTACAGAAGTCCAGATAGACAACATCCATAGCTCTTCCCTTGTCCACTGGTGGATGTCCACTCCATCAGAGGAGGCCACTAGGTTGATCAGGCAGGACTTGCCCTCGGTGAAGTGCAAGTGCTGACTGTCTCAAATCACCTCCCTCTCCTCCATGTGCCTCAGCATAGCTTCTAGGAGGATCTGTTCCATGATCTTCCCAGGCACAGAGGTGAGGCTGACAGGTCAGTAGTTTCCAGGGTTCTCCTTTCTTCCCTTTCTAAAAATAGGTGCAACATTTCCCTTTTTCCGGTCGCAAGGGACTTCACCTGGCTGTAGTGACTTTTCAGATATTATGGAGAGTGGTTTGGCAGCTACATCAACCAGTTCCCTCGGGACTCTGGGATACATCATCTCATCAGGTCCTGTAGACTTATGTATGTTCAGGTTCCTCAGATGGTCATGAACCTGATCTGCTCTTGCAGGGGGAGGGACTTTGCTCCCTCAGTCCCTGTCTTGCAGTCCATGCACTCGAGAGGGATGGAAGGAGAGGTTGCCAGTGAAAAGTGATGCAAAAAAGCTATTGGGTACCTCAGCCTTCTCCTCATCCGTTGTTACCAGTTTGCCAGTCTTGCCCATGAGGCAGGGTGTGCTTTCTTTGGCCTTGCTTTCTGGCCGACATAGTTGTAGAAGCCCTTCTTATTGTTCTTTACGTCCCTTGCCAAGTTCAGCTCCAGCTGTGCCTTGGCCTTCCTGACAGCATCCATATACTCTTCCCAGGATACCTGTCCCTGTTTCCACTGCCTGTGCATTTCCTTCTTGCACTTTAGTTTGACCAGCAGGTCTTGGCTTATCCACGCTGTTCTCTTGCTTTCCTTCCCTGATTTCTTACACCTGGGGATCAAGAGCTCTTGTGCTCTATGGAAAGCCTCCTTAAAGATCTGCCAGCTCTGTTCTGCGCCCTTGTCCCTGAAGGCAGTTTCCCAGGAGATCCTATTGACTAACTCCTTGAAGAACTGGAAGTTTGCTTTCCTAAAATTCAGAGCCCTGACTATACTCTTCACTTGACCCATATCCCACAGGACTGTGAACTCTGTATGTGATCAGTGTGTGATCACTGCAGCCCAGGCTGCCTCCAATCTTGACACCACTGATCAGCTCACTTGCATTTGTGACCATCAGGTCCAGTATCACATCCCCTCTGGTAGGGCTGTCTATCACCTGGATTAAGTTATCCTCCATGCATTCCAGTAGTCTCTTGTAGCCATTGATAGCTGCACTCCAGTCATGGGATTCATCCCACCAAGTTTCAGTGATGGCATCCTTCTTCATGCAGGTCAGAAGCCTTACAGGCTAATAAATTACTTCTCAAAAAAGTTCCTTTCTTGATAAATCATTCTGCTCATGTGTTTGTTCTCTATTATGTAAGAGGAGCCTCGTCATCTTGTTGAAATAATAGGACATTGCAAAATACCAAGTATTTATGGCTAGATTTAACAGTTTTAAAGGAAGCAAATTATTGCAGCTCCAGAGCAGCAGTAACTTACATAGTGACAACTCATACATGTTTTATGTACCTATTTACTTCCATGTTCAGTACAAAAGTATAGTTACCATAGCAATGACCATGTCACCAGATTTCTTTGCTAGTTCTGAAATACAAAATACCCATATGCCACCTCAACAGTGATTATTTTCTGCACAAGTACTGAAAGTAGAAGTTGAGTGTTGCACACTTCTCTAAACAAACAGTAACACATTGATTTACAGAACATTTTATGGTGAAAAGCAATTGGTGCAAGTGGATTTCGGGTCATTAGCATCCTTAGTACTTGTAAATCCTTTGCCACTAAGCTGAAAGAAAAGCTTCACTGGCTCTTATCAGCAGAGACTCCACTAGTATATACTGAACCTTTAGTCTTCTGTGAAACAGTGGTGCTTACAAGCAATATTTCTGGAAAATAATGTGTCAGGAAGACATTTTCTCTGATTTTAAGTGTGAACTCAAAGCAAGCCATCTTTTCGCTATTTACAGCTTGTTAATGTTATATAAAATCGCATCACAAAAAGTGGTGGGGTTTTTTTCCTGCCTCTTCTACTTTAGAAGTCACAAATTGATGAAGAATTTAGGTAGTGACCTTGTACACTTTGGGGTGCAGCTCACTAACACCAATAGATTTGAGAAGCCTAGTACTAGATTTCCCCAGTTAGCATTTACCACTGGGGCAGTGGTGGGCTACCCCTATGGGACTTGTGACGGTAGGCAAATAAAATGTGAAAACTCTTTTACCACAGATCTAGACTTCTCATAGCTGAGTTAGGTTTTCTTGCATGTGGGATAACCTAAATACATATAACAAGTGTGAATACAGATATTTGAAGAAACGCAACTAAGGGACCATTTCAGTCATTCGCCTTTAATAAAGACTTGTCTACACGGGAAAACTAATCTGAACTGAAATACCACATTATTTTAAGCACAACAACTTTAACTCACATTTGTATTGTGTCCATTTGTGGACAATCATGCTGGAACAGGAGGGGCTTGTTCCTGTTTAACCTACTTTGAGAATGTGTTTAACTAAAGAGGAGCAGGACACATGAGTTACTGAACAAACATGTCAGCACGTGGAGCCAGCATTAGCAATTCCATGTGAAGATGCAAAAGTAAAAATGATCTATATTCATGTAGCGGTTAATCTCCTCTTCCTCACATTGTGCAGTGTCAGAATTCGGCCCACAAGGAAGGAATCTTGCTTTGCTGGGTAGGGAAGTGGACATGGTGCTGTTAGGTATTAAATTTATCTGTATGAATTGTAGGGAAGAGTTAGGAAATTACTTTAGCTGGGAAGTTTGATCCAACCTCCCTAAGTCCTTGAACTGGAGGTGGCGACTGAATGTTTCAGATTTCAGCTTTATGTAGCAATGCCACTGTTTAGACACTCTAAATCTGACCAGAGATCCCTAAAGGAAAATTAAGTCTTAAGTTAGAAAGAAGAAAACTTTTTTTTAAGTTGTCTGCAGTTTGTGTAAAAGGATCAAAAAAATCCTCTTCCATTGTGTAATCATAAGTAAGCAATTCTAACTACTTCTGTTTTTATTTGGATTCTCTCTTTTCTCCTATATTCCTTTCTCAGAAGAAAAACTTCCGTATTTTTATGTTTATCTAGGTAGGAAGTGGAATTTGTGAATAATTCTTTAAGAGCATAAGTGTACTCATCAACCTAAGACATTTGAACTGACCCTGGACATGTAACCTGCAAAACTAGATGATTCATTTTTCTGGTGTATGTCCTGTGCTTCAGGAGTACTTTAAGCTTTGTGACTCTGCCTGAATTACCAGCTCAAGTAGTTCTGAGATCTCTGTGATGCTCCACTGCCTGATATAAACATGCCCATGTCTCTGACCGTTGCACAGGCATACAGGTACTAGTCCCTATATAATTTACCAGATACCTTTCAGCATATCTGTGGTAAGGGTAAGCTCCAGCAAGTCAATGGATTATGACCACCCAGCTTCACGCTGATGGGCAGGTACGGTGGGAAACTGTCCAGAAAGCCCCCTTTCTCTGGAGCTGATCGGCTGTGTGATATTAGGTCACTCTGTCTATGTTGCTCCACTTCTACCACATACTGCTTTCATAGTCAAGAGTGTGTTTGTTCCAGCTGTGATGTTAAAAAGTATAACTCCATTTACACCTACAGGAATAGTCTGCCCAGTGTTTTTTGTCATTACTGGCAAATACACTCAATACGGAAGCACGTGCATCTTGTATGTAGTTGAAGGTATAATGTACACTTACATCTGCTGTCACTGCAGCAGGTTTAGGAATAAATCTACCTAAATTTCTGGATGAAGGCTGCCTTTCTCCTGCTAAAATCTGACATCCAATTCTTGTTTTGTAGCTACTTAAGTATTGTATTTCTTCTCTGTCCTATTGCCAGTACAGCCACCCGGTCTAGGGTGGATTCCATGTGTGTGATGCTCACACACATGCTGCTCTGCTTCCAGGAGCAGAGGACCTGATTTTTTGTGACAGGAAAAGAAACTTGCTGGTACAGTACATTACTAAATGCTAGAGACTTATTTCATGAAATGGGAACACCGCAGGGGAATCTGGCAAGGAAAATGTGTTTATGTAACTGAATTGAGTGTTGCAACTGCCATCACTTAGTTCCCTTGGCTGCAGTGAGCGAGTTGTGAGAGAAAAACAATCCAAACAGAGATCTTCAGACACTGAGGTCAGCTCTAATTACATACAAATAATTAATAAAGATGAAATGCAATATTGTTAGAAAATACAAATGCCATTTATTTTCTTACATGATCATGTGTACTGAGCCCATTGGTAGGGACAGAACCACCCAGGCTTTTGCACTTTTATTTGAAGTACATATTCTTTGGGTGTCTTCAGCACATTCTGATATCCCAGGGAGATTCATGACACAAGAGTAATTGCACATAATGTAAACAAGATCTGCATTAGTTGGCTCTTTTACTCAGAATCCCTTTCCAAGTCCAGATGTGTGAGTGTAAATGTTAGGAGAACAGAGTCCTTATGAAGTAGTTTTGTCAAATGCAGCTAGTCTTCCAGCAAAAAGGAGAAAATATAAATTAGAGCTCAAGACCTTGGTCAAATCTGGTGCATAAAATTTTATGGTTATATTTAATGTTCCATATGTGCTTTGGACAAGTGCCATGTTTGTAAAGAACTACTTCAATATTATTTTTTAAAAGTGACACTTTCAGCACAGTATCCTCTGTAAACTGTTCGCTGCTCACCATGTAAGCCAGACAGACTCCAAATGAACTGTTTGTTTTCATGATCTAAACCTAAAATCAAAATGCCATTTAGAGCATGGTGATTTTCAAAACATGGCATGGTAGATGTCATGTGTGACTTTTCAAAGCATAATTTGGAAGAGTTGATTAATTTGATGGAAGGAGGAAAATGTATTATATAAAAATCTGACACGAGACAAGGAATTAGGAGGATACATACATGTCTGCTAGTGCTGAATATCTGTTCTAGCTTGTTATTTATAACATAATTAGATTTTACTATATTATATGAACACTACATTCCTCCTAGCTCTTTTAGGAAAAACAAACTTCAAACCAAGGAGATTCTACAAATTTGTGCCCCTTTTCAGAGGTCCTAGCCTATTTTTTTCTTAATTTCCCTAAATCCCTAAAGACCTGTCTTTTAAAAAAGCAGCATAAGCATAGCACTACTGTTTTAGAATGTTCCCATTCATTTGCTGTCTGGTATTTGGCCAAAAGATTTATTACTAATATAAGAGAAAAAAGTAAATTTTCAAGAACCCAAGCTGGAATGTAATCTGAACAAAAGAACAGCTTTGACCCTACTGCTCTTTTCAAATTTTGCATAAAATGGAAGAGACACAGTGTCTTGGAAGAAATCAGAGGAATTCTTTGTGTTGGAAAGTGTGAGGCAAACTAAATAGATTGAAATAACTTGTGTTATATTTAAACACAAATATAATGCTACAGGCAGAGAACAAAAAAGATTATTTACACTTCCAAGCACTCAGGAGGTGTGAGAAATCTGTAGTGAAGGGCTTGAGCAAGTACTTAGCTAAAAATAACCTGTCCAAAACTGAATTACAACTACTATTACTACAACTACTAATTTCAGCTTCAGAATAATTTGCAGTCTTACATTTGTCATGTAATAAGACAAGGCATGCATCAGGTGCAATTTCAGGTTAATTTGGAATATGCTAACATATACTAAGCATATAGTAATGGTTAACAAATATATAAAAGTATATTAAAATATAATGTCAATCTGTTACTTCAGTAAATAAAAAATAGTTGTGAGACAAATTCTGAAATAATTGTAGCATTTTAAAGACACAGAAATACAGGTTAAAGTGATAACTGTTCTGGAGTATAGTTAAGGATTAAAAAATGTTCTTACACGCTGGAGGGATGAGATGCCATCCAGAGTGACCTTGACAGGCTTGAGAGGTGGGCCTGTGCTAACCTCATGAAGTTCAACAAAGCCAAACACAAGGTCCTGCATCTGGGTCGGGGCAACCCCAAGCACAAATACAGGCTGGGCAATGAGTGGCTTGAGGCCAGTTCTGAAGAGGAGGACTTGGGAGTGGTGGGAGAAGAGAAGCTCAACATGAGCTGGCAATGTGAGCTTGCAGCCCAGAAGGCCAACTGTATCCTGGGCTGCGTCAAGAGAAGCGTGGCCAGCAGGTCGAAGGAGGTGATTCTCCCCCTCTACTCCGCTCTTGTAAGGCCCCACCTGGAGTACTGTGTCCAGTTCTGGAGCCCCCAACACAAGAAAGACATGGACCAGTTAGAACGAGCCCAGAGGAGGCCACGAGGATGATCCGAGGGCTGGAGCACCTCTGCTGTGAGGACAGGCTGAGAGAGTTGGGGCTGTTCAGCCTGGGAAAGAGAAGGCTCAGGGGAGATCCTACAGCGGCCTTCCAGTACCTGAAGGGGCTACAGGAAAGCTGGGGAGGGACTTTTTACAAGGGCAGTTAATGACAGACCAAGGGGAAATGGCTTTAAACTGCAAGAGGGTAGGTTTAGATGAGATATTAGGTGTGAGGGTGGTGAGACACTGGGACAGGTTGCCCAGAGAAGCTGTGGATGCCCCCTCCCTGGAAGTGTTCAAGGCCAGGCTGGATGAGGCTTTGAGCAACCTGGTCTAGTGGGGGGTGTCCCTGCTGATGGCAGGGGGGTTTGAACTGGATGAGCTTTAAGGTGCCTTCCAACCCAGACCATTCTATGATTCTGGGAGTATGTAGAGAATGTCCATATGCTGGAATCAGAGATGTTAATTTTTTTGTATGCTTACATATAAAATTTATAAAACGTTACTGCTTGACAACTATTATACATTTTTATGATCCTTTAGAATATACAACTGGTGCCACTAGGAGAGTGTCCTTGTTTAGCAGAGATTTAGAGAACTGCTCTTGTAAAAAGAGCGCAGTTGAAACTCAAAGTTTTCTTTTATTCAAATACAGACTATATCTTTTGTTTCTCTTCTGTGTGGAATGAGTCCAAATTTTTCTTTTCAACTTGACTCTAAGAGTTACCTGTGTGAATTTACGAACTGAAGAACAATAGTACATAGCAAATTGTACAACAACCTCAGTCATTACACAGTAAGAAAAATATATTTGCACTGTAATATTTTATAGCTAGTGAATGTATCAAATGATATTTTTAATAGATAATAGATAATAATTCATTGCAACTATAGTAACAAGGTAAAATTACTTCCTAGTAGCAAAAAGATTCATCAGTACTATTCAACATGAATGGTGATGTAATCAGTATATCTCAAACTGTAGCTGCAGGTCTTCATAACCTTCAAGTACTCAGAAAACTGGGAAGTGCCACTAAGTTGTGGTATTTTAGTGGCTGTGATTCCATTGCAGGCAGGTTTGGTTTGGGTTTTTTTTCCCTAGTTAGAGGTCTAGTGAATAAAAATACTTATGAAAACCATTGATTTAACCAGGAAAGGTTTGGAGAATGGGTGCATGTAGGAGAAAACTGAAATCCAGAAGGTTGCAGAGAGGGAGATCACCTTTGTTTTGTCATGAGCTTTTGGGAAAGCATTCCCATATGCATTTGGGAATGTTGTGTGTGTATGTGTACACAAAAGTGATTTAACAGGCAAAGCAAATGCCCGACAGACAAAACCACTATGGATTCAGTTTCTTATCAGTGTTACTGCTACATGTCCAGTGCATCTTAGAGCAAATTATCACACTGAAGGAAAGGGGTTTGCATAGTTATCCATGTAATAATGCATTGCTGAACTATGCACTTCTAACAAATAAGTTGTTGTCATAATTGTGCTGTTGTGTATTAGGTGAAAGATTCATGATCTTTGCAGGAAAGTAATTTTCCATAATTAAATAATTTCATTTTGATTTTTTTTTCCTATTGGAATTCATACATGTTCATACATCATTTTATATTCTTTTTTGCATCTTTGTCTGTATTGTTTTCCTTTTTTGTTTTTATAAAAGTGTGGTGTTTTAAAAATAGAAAGGAGTGCTGAGAAAACTTATAGTTTGCTTTCTGTCATAGGAATTCTGAACACCACTTCTTGAAAAAATTCCACTTTCATGTTTGAAAGCATAGTAACAAAATCAACCAGTAGGATAGTCATGATCTTTTTACCTAAGCCAATTTTAAAGGAAAAATCCATTATAATGAAATGAGAGTGATTTGAATGCATGAAGCAATTGGTTATAGATAATTTGAATGTCTGATGCCAAGCATATTATAACCCACATTAAATAGTTGGGTTAGGTGAAGTTCAGTGGTAAAGATATTAATGGACTTCCATGTTTTCTTCGTCTTTGGTGTGCTGTAGTGATGCTAGCAGTCCTGTGCCAGCAGAAGCTGGATGGGGGTTTTTTCATAGTTTGAGAGATGCTATTTATTTGTCAGGACAGCTTGTTCTGCTTCATTTGTAGTCCCTGACTATCCTTACCTGCTATATGGCTGTGGTTAGTTGCTTGGTTTCTTTAGCTGTTTCTTTTCCATCCTAACAGGCATCTGGCTTTTCTGCATATATCATTAAGTCTTTGACAAAGCCTTTCCCTGTCTGCCTAGCCCCAGCCTGGGTTTTATCCCTTGCTTGGAGTCAGTAGCTACTATCTTAATGCAAAGTATAATACCAAATTTGGAAGACCTTTACAGACTGGAGAAATAAGCCAACAGGAATATCATTAAGTTCAACAAATGGAAATGGTAGGTCCTGTATCTGGGGAAGAATGTTGGTCCCAGGACAGGCTGGGAACCAGCTGGGTGGAAATCAGATTTGCAAAAAAGGACCTCAGGATCCTTGTGGGAAAAAACTGGATTTGAGCTAGCAATGTCCCCTCACAGCAAAGAAGGCCAACAGCATCATGGGCTGCATTAGGAAGAACATTGCCAGCAGGTGGAGGGTGGTGATCCCTAGCCTCGAATCAGAAGTGATGGATCCAGTGGAGTGCTGGAGTGCTGGGTCCAGTTCTGGGCTCCCCTGAACAAGACAGATAGGGACTTACTAGAGTGATACCAGCAAGGGGCCATAGAGAAGGAGAAGGATAGACAGAGCCTCAAGAAGAGGATCAGGGTGATCTTATCATTGCATATAAATGCCTCATGAGAGGTAGTAAATGAGATGGAGCCAAGTTCTTCATAGCAGTGTCCAGTGACAGGACAAAAGGCAACAGACACAAATTCAGCTATAGGAAATTCCCACTTAAGCATAAAAAACCCCTTTACTGTGAGAGTGGTCAAATGCTGAGACAGGTTTCCCAGACAGGCTGTGGAGTCTCCATCCTTGGTGATATTCAAAACTCAGCAGTCCTGGGCAACCTGCTCTAGCTGGCCCTGCTTGAGGAGTGAAGTTGGACTGCATAATCTTCAGAGGCCCCTTTTAACCTCAACCACTCTGTGATTTTGTAATACCTCTTTAAAATATGTTGGAATTTATGATCCCTCTAAATTTATTACTTGTCTTTTCTTTCAGTCTCTGCTCTGTCTTAGCCCATCTCAGGTTCAGGTTGGCTTCTCTTAGAAAAGGAACAAACATACCAAATAACCCCTCATCCTAAAACACTTATTGGTCAGGAGCAGGTAAATTCTAACTTTTATAGATTTTTTAAAAATTGGTTCAAGAAATCAGCAACTTATACAAGATGACAAATAGTGCCTTAGTCACATCTGGAATTAGACCTTATGTTCCTCAGTCAGGACCACACTGACCTAACTGTGGTCAGATTGAAATTTTGTTTTTATATGCAATGACCATATTGTGAGAGAGACAGTAGTACAAACAGAGAACTAGGTTTTTTCCTTCCATAAATCAGCTGCAGTAGCTAAAACTGAAAATACATGATAAGAATTGTATCTTGAATATTCATATCTTGAAGACGGATAAATGCATCATTGAATTAGCATTAAATAGCAGAACAAACTCCAATAGGGATCTTCAGCTCAACTGGGTTCAAACTTAATTGGAAGGGTAAAATGTGTAATGTTAAGATCAGTTTAAAAGTTAGTATTATTGCTGGAGGTTGCAGTGAGCGTTTTTATTTTCTTGCTGGAGTTAACAAGCAGTGCAAGCCTAGCACATGAAGACAGTTATGCAGTGACTGCTCTTCACAGGGGTCCCAATACCGTAACCTTAGTGATAATCCTAAATGGCTGTGCATGCCATCATACCAAACAAGGTATATAAAACAACACAATTTTACTGCTAAAAATGAGTTAACCTTTTAGCTGGACTAGAGACAAGTCCTGCTGGATCCCAGTGCTTTTAGCACAGTATCTGATTATTCTCTTCATCTGAAGTTACTAGATGAGAATATCTTGTCAGGGATTTCAGGCTGGTCTGAGTGGTTGCAATCATAGAAGGCCTTGTTGACAATTATGCAATCTTTTATATCTGTTTGTCATCCTTCAGCGAGAACAGTAAGAGCATCCAAGGAGCAGTGTTAAAGACTTCAAAAGACCCTGTACATCTTTTATTTTTATATGCATATTAAACTTTTATCTTCTAGCTATTAAATTAATATATTTGTTTTAATTTTTATTATGTTCTCCTGATTCAGTGATGATTAAGGAAGGGGTTGTCTTTTTCTTCTCCCCCTTTTCTGATCATGATGCATCTATTCTTAAGATAGAGACAGACACATTTCTATAGAGAGGTGGCATAAGGAAGTATAGTTCACTAATGTGATGCTTATAACTCCTCCTGTGTGAGGAGAGAGACAGTCATAGGTAGTTCAGTTTTTTAGGTGAGAATGTAAGTTAGAGATACAAGTAATAGCATTTTATCCATCATAAAATTGCAAAATGGCTCAGAGGCATTTCACTGCTGCAGCTGTTGCAGACCCTGTAATGGCATTAAGCTCTGACTCACAGTGATTTTTTTCTGTAGAAGATTCTAGCAGGAACTATAGTTCTGGTAGTAACCTGAATAGAAGAATAAATAACTTGCATATTAATGAATTGTACGTAATACAGATGCTACAGAGTGAACTCAAGGAGGACTGGAAATAAGTTTCTTTCTCAATTCTTTTCACACAAAGTTTCTTGAGACAAAACCCTCTGGTACTCTGCCAGAACCCCCTCTGAACATTACAACTTTAACCCCATGTAGTATTTATACTTATTCTGATTATTCACTTGAGCTGATTATTATTATTTTATATTTTCACCTACTATGTGAAGGTAGTGTAGATATATTTACCAGTATCTTTAGTACTACTGGAGCAAGCGGAAATAAAATTTTCAGATATTATATGAACTTTTGCTATCCTTTATGAAGAAAAGCAATTTTGGGGTCTGGCACTGCTCATGGGAAAAGTAAAGAGAGAAAAAATTACCTCGGTATTCCTTTATTATGATCTACCCATCCAGCTGATGCCAACTGTGCTTTCTTCAGTAATAACCAGCAAGGGGTAGATACTTGCTCAGATACTACTGATTCTCAGTGTTGATTCTCAAGCTGTGTGTGAGATCTCTGAAATATGAACAGGTGTACACTACTGACCAAATCAAAGATTAGTCTTCTGTGCTTGTCAAACAATAATTTGGAAGTATTACATGCATGTAACACATCCCCAAGTATGGCTCAGACTTTATCAGCTGTAGCAGAACTTCACCAGATAGACTTCTATTTCAGAAAATATGCTGGGTGGTTCTTTTGACTTGAACTCTCATATGACCCATATTAAAGCAACTATCTCTTGGGGAAATAAAGAAAGAAATTTTTTTTAAAAAAGGATAAAATCACATTCGTCTCCTGAGCCCTGAAAGCCTTTATAAGTGGCCATTTTTTAATAAAGGCATATGAGCTTGTATTGCTTTTACAGAGTGCAGTGTAGTAATAGTTGACCTTAAAGTAATGCCTGTCTAAATCAGACTACAATGACATAAAAGGCTGGATAGGGCAATCTACAATGTTTTAAGTAACTGTTGATAACTATTTAGTGCTAAATTAGAAGAACGTATGTATCTTACCACTAACTACAATAAATGTACTTTTGGCACTAAAGCTTAGTGATCCAGTTGGAACTATGTCCTATAGACTTTTCATCCATTAATTTTAAATAACAGAATGGTAGTGGCCATTTGTTGAAACAGTGTTTTCAAGTGATCATCAGATACTCTTCAGCAGTACCTGCCTCTGATTCCTTAGACAGGTCATGGTTATCATTACCAAAACTTTTACATCACCCACATGTGCATAGCATGAAAGACATCTTAGTTCTTGCATGCTGTTAGTTCAGCATGTTAGGAAGTGTAGATCTGTTATTATATATTGTGTATGTGTATATATAAGCATCTATTATTTTCTCACTTAGAATTGGGATGGGTAATAAAATCAAGCATAACTTAGTTTGGTTTTGTGTAGCATACACAGGAAAGAGTGGTATAAAGGCAGATCATATTACTGCACATTTATGGGCTGCATAAAATACCTGGATTTGATATAAGAACACCCCCACCAGCTGTGTTGTGAAGTTAGTGGGTATATGTGTGACCTCTTTGTTATAATTCAAAGACAGCACCTGAAAATCCATTGTCCTGTCTGTGCCTTGAGCCACATTTCCAGGGTCATATTTAGTGTAAACTGGCCTGGATCTGGAGGAGTGGAAAACATGGCATGGCACAGCTCACTAGGCCCCCTCCTTAGAAACCACTTTAGCTCCTGCACTGTGACAAGCGTTGTATGAAGGAAATACCAAAAGGAGGGCACATGGTGAACTTGACAGTAGTGTTCTTCATGACTTGGCTTCTGACAAAAAAAAGAGGGAGATTTTAACAAAAGCTGTCTTGTAAGGGCCGTATTCAGAATTACTGGGCACAACAGATACTGCTGAAGTCCGAAGTTCTCACTACCTATGGAGCATATGAAACTAAGAGTATAGCTCTGAAAGCAGATAATTTTATAAGAAAGCTCTTAGTTAAGGACAATGAAAGATGACAGATAGGACAGAGAGCTAGGATGAACAAATATGCCTACCTAAGGAAAGCTTAAGTACAAGTGTTTGTAATTATATTAAATACAGCAGATGACTTTCATGTCTCTCTAGTGCATTGAGACAAATGATACATTAACTTCTGTTTGTTTTCTCTTTATTATTTTAGAAAGCTTTACAAGTAAACTGTCCTTTGGGAAACAGTGAATAAAAACATATATTTCAGAAATACAAAACTTGAGCACCTATCTCTAATAAAGGAGATTTTCAATATAATACAACTTTGATTGAGTCAGCCTTCTACAGAATAAAGTTGTAGATATCAGTGTGCATCACTTACAGGGAAGTCTTCCCTATATATCCATTTACTTATTTTACTTTTTTGTCACCCTTTTCATTTAGATAACAGGGTTTTAAAGTTCAATAAAATTTCTGCAACTGACACTTTGTTGCAGCAAATAAGGCAAACTGTAGAAAAGCAAGAGAGGATACGAAGAGCACAAAGTTATACTACATTTAGAGATGAACTCATGAGTGGGATTGATAGTACTAAATTATTATACTGAAGAAAAGGGGAATTATCTGAGTGAGATAATCATAGCCTTTAATGTGCTCAAAGAAGCAATATAAATTGAAGAAAACTAACAATTCATACTTCTTAGAAGACAGCCATACAACAGCAATAGCCTGAAGCTGAAGAAGGAAATGTTTTAAGAAGATTTTAGCAGTTTAAAAAGTCTTGTAAGGTATAGTGGTGGAGATATTATTCAAGTTATAATCAAACGTGGTTGGTAGCAATAGGAATGGTTCCATCAAATGCAGACATTAAGTGGATGGTTCTCATAGTCATTTGCCGTTTCTTGTTGAGTGAGTCCACTCAAGTTCGCTTTTTTATTTCTTTTTGTTGTTATGCACTCTGATTTACTACAAGGATCTTCCTCGGCAGTTACACATGCTGCATGGGTTTAAGATTACACTGATTCATGGGCTGGGCTGAACCCAGTAAGTCACAGATTTGTTATGCAGAGGAAGGGGATGGAAGGAAAAATTGAATAGGACTTGTTTTGGTCTTATTTTGGGTAAGTAAGTTAATAGGTTTTCAGTTACTGCAATAGGAACTCCCTCAAAACCTTCCAGTACTCCTCCAATTAAAAAAGTTAATCAAATCCAATTTATGTATATTTTTTTCCCCCAAGGAAAAATAAAGAAACAGAAAGAGCTGCACAGGGTAGTACTGTAATAAGTGAGTTTAGCTTATTCTGTCAGATATTTCCTCAACCAAAAAGGATGGCAGGGGGGGGATTAGCTTCCCTGTCCCCTGCATTTGCTTTCTTGGGTAATTAGGGGAAATGTGTTCAGTGTGCAAGGGTATCATTGCTGTCCTGCTGTTTTATCATTTCTTTATGAGATAGCGTTGATTTCAGCAATGAAATGCAAATTTAGTTTACAGTCCTTCTTTTCTCTGTATAAAGGTTAAAATGCATAGTGTAGATAATACTGTTGGTGGTGCTTTTGAAACAGTCTTTGTCAGCTAATTTCAGCAATACATGGTTTTAAATGCTGTTCAGTGCAACCACATGAGTTTTATGTTGGCCTCCATGACTTACATTTAACCCAACATGCATGTTGTTACCATTTTGGCTATAATTTGATCAAGTGATCATAAAACCATGGTACCAACAAAAAAATGTGGATGTGTTGAGAATATTTAATATAAAGCGTGCCTTCTGTGTGTTACGGCAAACTGAACGTACAGTTATTGAAGTTGAGCCATCTTAACTCTATAATCATAAAATTCTTCTAACACGGGAGGCGAACAAATACTCTTAGGAATGCAGATGCTAATGAATTCTGTGTTTGGAGGGTATGTTTCTGTTTACTTATAAACAAATAGTTTGAATTGCTGGTGATAAAAGGGCTCAGAATTTTAACAAGTCCTGCTACAATTAGCCCCAGTGTAGATTACAGACAGCTCCATTTACTAAATACTGTGACTCCAAGAGCAATAAAATACATGCAAGAATGAAAATAGTTTTCAGCTAGCAAGCAAGTTCTAACATAACAGCAAGGCCAGCACTAAGGAAGTTGTCCTTTTTTATTATTATCTCTTAATTTATCTTGCTTTCCTGTGTAAACTGCTCACTATTGTGCAGAGGGTGTGTGTTAACTTTGGTGACATTGTGTTACTCCCATTAAGTAACGAGAGGTTTTTTTCAGCCTGATGGTCCTTAGGATTTTTTTTTTTCCTCCAAACTACATGAGCCAAATAATGTTTCATAGCTAATAACAAATCCCATTTCTGCTTTAGGTGATATGGTAAGAAATTCACTGTCGCAGTTGCTAAAAAGATTATATATAATAAGGAGTGTGAGTTTTTAATATATGTAGTAAGAAAGAGTAAAAGGGTGGGGGAGAGGGTTTTATGGAATGACATGTTCTGTTCTAGACAATAACGGAAAATAGCTCTGAAAATGCTGAGTTGGAGTAATGAATGAATAATGTCTAAAGTTTATCAAAACTGAAAGAACTCCTGATGCGAAATGAAGCCTCCTAAGAAAATTCTGTTCTGTCGCTGTTTTGCTTTGCTGTTGTCGCCTGTCACGCATGAATGAAAATGCTGCATTCTCCGGGGAGCGGTAAAGCTTCTGTGTAGGTTGTTTATTTCCTTAATCCCTCCTTCTTCGTGATTTCCAATGTCAGATATAAAATGGAAAGCCTGTAAATATAGTGATTATCATACTGATTATCACCTGCATCGGGGAACGCCCTGGCTGGCCCTTGTAACCCTAGCAGCCTCCACATGTTACAGCCACTTAGATTTTAACTTGACTACTTTATTAGAGACGTGGAGCTCAGTGTGAGGTGCCCTAGGGCTGCACAGATGGGGTCTGCTTGTTTCCTGTTCTCACTGTTATTGTGAATAGATACTAAAAGGTTCTCATCGCTTTTATCTGGTTAATTTACTTTGAACTGTCCCTGGCATTCAGGGCCTGCCTCACATTTCTCACCATTTTGTAAATGCCAAACTGTAGTCTCCAAATGTGTGGTTTGAGCTTTATTTTCTTTTTTACTGGAAGGGCCTTAATTCTTAAAGGGATGTAATTCTGAGAGAGGCTGATTCTTAGGGGTCTGTAGGCACAGTCCTTACTGAAAGAAGCTGTTCACTCAGGAGTTATTCTGTGGTTCGGTTGATAGGAGAGAAGAAAATTAAGATTGCTGTTGTTCTTTGACGTGTTCAGACACTCTTAGATTAAGAGGTCAATTGCAGGAAAATCTATGATTGTATGCTAGCTACCATTATTCATGTAACCAGGCAGCAGACCAGGCTAAAAGGTGACACTCTAACAGGAAAATCTGAAGATGAGGTACTTTTTAACAAATGTGCAATCATTTATTCTTTCTTGTGGAAGGGACGGGTCTTTCAAACCACATGTGCTGTGCTTGGGTGCCCCAGTACAGAAAATTAAGATGAATTCTCTCAAAGTCTCCCACATAAGGAAACACTACTTAACTGGAATAGTTTTTATTTCACAGATGTAAGAATGTATTGGTGTCCAGTTTCCTGGCCAAACAATAGTTTAACACAGATGTTAATGTCCTGCTGCACTGGGACATTAAATAAATCCCCTTAGGACAGATCAATGTAACTTCCAATTTCAATTGCACAACCAAAAACCTGAGGTGAAAGATGTAATTTGGCGACAGTATGTTATTTTTAGTCTGCTTACTTATTCCCTGCCCCTTTATCACTCCCTTATTTCTCTTATTTTCATTTTTTTTCTGTGTCCTGGTCCCAATTGAGGCTTTCTTGATTGTGTTGCAGTTCATTGTAAGTGCATCACTTCAGAGTGGAAGCTTGCAGGCTCCTTTTTTCATACGAGCATAGGCTTTGTTAATCACATGCTGGTTTAGGAAAACACTGCATGATATCTTTGAACCCTACACTCCTTCTTGACAGCCAGGCTAGCAAATGTCATTGACTGTGTGATGTACAAGAAGGAATTCAATTGTAAGTAAATTGTCAAAGTGGCTAACCTTGCCCGCACCCAATTGTCAGGACCATGATTCAGTTTTTCTGTCAACATCAGCTAAGGCTAACCCGGTCAGCCTTATGTTTCTGCAGTGAAGCAGCCTGAGGAGTTGTGCTTTTCAGCTTATCACATTTTATTAACCTCAACTTACTGTTGTTATAATCAATTGTACCCACTTCAAATTCTTATATTGCTCCCAAACTGGCAGATCATATAGGTCCACAAGTATGTATTTTCTGCAGCACTAAAAGCTGTCGTGGGGACATTAGCCTTAAATGGTTTGGTACAGTAGTTATTTTTGTTTAGTTGGATCAACTCACCACTTTGGCTCAAGACTTATCCTTCTATTAATATCACTTGGCAAAGATAATCTGCAAGAAATGCAAGTAAAAACATAAAGACTTTAAGGGCTTTCTGCAATATTTGCAATGTTAAAGTAGAAAGTGAATAAGGGAAAAAACATTGCTATTGTCTTCTGTCTCCTTGCTTTTATTTCAAAACAGATTTTAATTGCTCCAATTAATATAAATAAGAAATGAGGACATTCTGATACCCTGATGTTTCCTCTGTTCTTTCAGCAAAAGAACACAGCTAAATTGCCTAAAGCAGTGATTAAGACATAAGAGTATTTTAAAATGCTCATCTGATTCCACTGCAAGGGTTCAAACACTTTTTGTCATCCTGTTTTTTTAATGCACTGTAGGTGACAAATGATTTTTTTAAATGGCTTGATAACCTGTATCCCATGAAGTGCCATAGATAAATGGGGATATGCTACAATTTTGGTTAAAAATATGTCTAAAGGATGTTTGTCTGTATTTGAAGTACTGGTTTCCTAGTCAAAGTCCTATCTCCAGAAGTAACTTTCCTCGCCTGGCAAAAACACATTGTACCTTCTTTATTTGAACTTGTGAAGTGTGTTGACATTGTACTGTTGTTGGTCTTGAAGGAAGGAGGGGGAAGCTTTGGTGTGACTATCAGAATTGAACAACTGTATATGGGTATATTGAGATAATCATGTAAAAAGAAAACTGGCTAAATGAGTTTCAGAATGTGTTATTTCTTCATTATCTAGCACTTTATAATTAACTGTTCTTTTTTTATTATTTCAGGAAGCTGCCACTTTTGCTAGAGAGCAAGGCTTTGAGGTGAGTTAACCCACAATTGCACACTAAACAGATCCTAAAGGGTTTTTTTTCTTGCTGATAATGAAGTTCTTTTGGACAATGATTGATGTGCTATTATACTCTCCAAGCCTCGCAGCGGTTGCCATGGAAACTTGGCAGTCGTCATGGTTTCTTTGTTCTGCCAGCTCAGTGTTATGACGCACTCTGCTAGGTCTGCACCCAACATCGCCTACAGATGTTATTTATTGAATTTTGAAAAGCCTCTTGGGAAGCCGAGAGGTTGGGCACGGTTTCAAGCTGCCTCTGCAGATATGGGACCTGTCAGTTTGTTCAGTTAAAAAGCTACCTCATTAGCTGTATTACACTCCATAAGGATTCACTGCTAAAGCAGTGGTGAAGCAAGACTAAATAGTGAAATATAACACTGCTTAAATAACTTAAACCTTGCCATATGTGGATTATCATTATGCAAATGAATTTTAGAAAGGTTGTATGTAAAATTGTTAGGTACTGATTAATGTAAACCATGCTTCTACAAACAGCTTCTTTTAGAAAGGGTAGCATGGAATTTGTGTTTTAAAACATATTCAAGTTGGTGTTTTCCATCTGTGCTCTAAAAATGTATGATCCTCTACTTTCTTGAAGTAAACACTGTTGATTTTACAGTGATTTTCAGAGCTTTTGATTTCATCTTCTTGAAGTATTTATTTGAATAGTATCTCCCACTGGCTAAATTCAGATAACTTAATCTGCAGAGCTATCAGCTATTGGTTTCTGATGCTGAATTCAAATAGGCAGGTTTTAAATACTATAATTAATGTGACAACGGTTGTGCTAATTTTGCAGATAGTAAGTGATCTTACTGAAATCTAAATTGCAGAACTGAAAACACATAAATCCTTTTATATGTTTTTTCACTGGAATAAGACCCACCTTAATTGATTTGTTTGCAGTGTAAAGGAATAGATAGGAGTTTGACTGCTCAACATCCATTTTGCATAAGTAAGAGAAGCCGCGCAATTCAAACCGCATCGCTTTAAGAACGTGCCACTTTTGTGTATGGATGGCTGCATATAAAAAAAGAGGGAAAGACTGACAGCTTTTGTTCTACATTTTAGATTTCTTTAGAACCATACACCAGCAGGTACATCAATGCCATCAGTGTTTTAGATATTAAAACTGTGGGCTGGCCCGTTTCATTTTGTTTCCAAAATTCATGGGGCTGCTTTGTAGAAATCAGGACTTTTTGTCACTGTCAATTTTCATTTGTATAATCTGTATTGTTAGCATAAAAATACACTTTGAGTTTATTCTACTGAATGAATTTCACAGATGCCTCCAAATATAATATGAAACATAAGAAATTATTGGTACCCTCTGGTAGCTAGACAATAAAAAAGAAAGGAAGTAGTGTATTAAGTCTACCCATTCTATATTTTTATTGCCCCCTTGAGCTAAAGACTTTGAATGTGCCTGGTTTAAATTCAGTTCTAGTGACAAACTGCTTTTGCTGGTGTCTGCTAACTACCATCATATTAACCTTTCCATTAGTGCTTGCTTAGAGATTCTAGCACAGTTCCTTCTGAACATCCTAAATCTGCCACATTTGATTACAGCATATCAGGAAAGTGCACGATGATTATGATCTTACCTCTTATTACCCCCTTGCTTGGCAACAACTCACATGTCAAGTTTACTGACAGAGATGTGTAAAACTGGGTAAGTGTCCACAGTCCTGTTTTCCCAATGTGCTGTGGATGCAAAAAAAAAAACCAACAAAAAAGACACCTTAGTGCTAATAAAGTATCTTTTAGCCGTTCAATTAAAAACAATAAAAATTCCCAGCAACTCTCAAAAGCTTGTAAAACTGATTCTTCAATTTATATTAAGAATAGAGAACTGGCAAAACAGGACTGGAATGACCAGAGCAAAAATCAAGGGGATATTTATCATGGAAGCGATGAAAAGTTGCTGGTAGCTGAATTTGAATTGCAACCTGGAACTTTATTTTTTAACAAAAATCGTCAGAAATCTGCTAGGGTGAAGAATCAGTTGTGACTAGCACTTTTTTTTTTCCTTCTTTTTTTAAAAAATTTGTCTCCTTTTCTACCTTCAAGTGATTTAAACAGTTTATGTAGACTAAATGCATCTTTTAAATATTGATTAAGTATATCTGGAACAATTTTGTGAAAAAGAAGACAGATCAAGTCAAATTTAGGAAAAAAATACCCCTTTTCTGAAGAAATCTTGTTGCAGGCAGAAGAAAACACTTTAGTGACACAAATCTGCTTTGTGTCATGGTAACCACATTCAAGGGAATTTTTCTGTTTATGCTTCACCTTACCAAGAGTTAATTTTCCATTGTACTTTGCTGAAATCCAAGGTATTTTTGAAAAATCAGTCACAGTATTTGAAGACTGTTATTTCCTTCATTTTATCTCCTGACCAACATTTCTCTGTGATAATCAAAAGTAGAATGTTACTTCTGATGCGGTCTCTTCTTGAAGTGCATCAATGTTTTCTTTTTTTTGAGTTTTGTATTCTATGACATTTTAAAACTATTAAGTAAAGAGTAAAGTCACTGTCTTTGAAGACAGTGCTTCATTGTAATTGTACGTTGCTGTCGGCTCAGTAATACGCTATAATAGTCACGATTTTTATTGTGGGGAAGCTCTTGGACTTAGTTGTCCTTGAAGTTTTAGAATCGTTGTCAGTGTATTTTACCTGGACTTTATAATATGTTTCAAATAACAAAATTGCCAAGACAAAGGTGTATGAGGTTTTGTTTTCACAAAATGGTAACTTGCTCTTTGTTCCATGTAGGAATTAGGGAGACATAATCCTACTTTAACATAAAACTTAGGATTCAATTCTGCCTGTCAGCCCAAAAAGTAAAACAAAGTGCATGGAACAGTGTGTATGTATCTAAGGGATTAGTAGCAGCTGCCATGCAAAATATTTTTTCCTGCTAGAGGCAGAGGTCTCCTCCTAAGTCTGTATTGGTTGAGGAGCCAGATTAGAGAGTTTTGATACCCTGGACCAAATTTGGGTCTTCAAGTTAATGGGGTCCACTGCACAGGCGCACTGTTTCCAATGGATTTATGCCTGTTTAGGTCAGGGATAGGGTAGTCCCCACTATTGTTTATCTGTTTAGAGGCAGCACTCAGAAGACATAGTTTGGCTAGCAGTTTTAGCTGTATGCGGTTCTTCACACACCTCTTTCTGATCCTGGGATATCTGGTGTCCTTTCTTTATTTGCATATGTTCTGCTTACGTGCTGGAAAGAATGCCACGTGCAAGTTTTTTCAGGTGCAGCATCAATAGGCAAATCGTGCTCTTGCGAGATTTGTATGTCAGCTTTGTTAAATCAGATTCAAGTGTATAATTGGATATGTGTGAGTACCCTGTGAATCTGGGACACATTATAGAGGCTTTAGTACCACAAGCCAGTACAGTCCTACCATTCAGCCATGTCTGTAGGTACAGGATGTGTAATAAAGTCTCAATAAGTGCACAAGTATGAGTCATTGCAAAACAAATATTATTCATTACAGCTATTTGAAAATACTATGTATATTCTGAGCAGAAACAGGAGATAAAATTTCATGTTTGCATGACAGTGAAATGAGGAGCACAGTGCCTCTGCAGTCTTAAGCTGTAAGCATTCACTTCTTATAAAATATCACATTTATACCTTCGAAATATAATATAATGATAATGCAAAGATACAGTATGGAAAAGTTAAAGGCTCCTCAACACTGAGGTTGCAGCTCTTCCAATATATAAGCTCTATTTTATAATTTTCCTTTGAGGAATTTTAGTATAGAAAGTGATTTAACTAAAAATGGACAAGTTAATTCTCATGGAAAATACTATTCAGTTACTTTTGAAGTCTGTGCAATCAGACACAAGCCTCCAAACCACTCTGTTTTGAAATTTCTGCTCTTTAAAAAATTGCCATCTTTCCCCTAAATACCTTCCTTCTACTGTTACATGCGTATTATATATTTAATTATTCTAGAAAACATATGCGCTTTTGTTTTCTTCCACTGTCTACTTTATTTCTTCCTTTACCATCATTCTTCATTAGTCTTTTTCCTCAGGGTCCTCTTTCCCTCATGTAAGTTCATCTTTATTCTTCCTTAAACTCATGAAACCATCTCTTGATTGTGCCATTTTCTCCTATTATAACTTCCTCATTTTCCTTTTAAAATTTAAAGCGCATGTAAATACATACACAACTATCTTCAAGCCCTTTGATTTCTGTGCCTGCTTTGCTTCACTGTAAATGTGCTTAATAAAGTCACAAGTAGCCACTTCCTACTTAGCAAAAACTAAACACTTCTCTCCTGTTTCCTTTGATCTCCGTGATGCTTTATTGCATTTTCTAGTTCATGGATTTCTTAATTATCAAGGCCTGAAATAGTTCAGAATTTAGGTGAACCTTCAGTAGCCTACATATTACCAAGCTGGAGGGCTGTAATACTCCACCCATCCCCTATTCAACAGCTTGTGCCACCAGCTGATACCTGCTACTCACAAATCTCTTAAAAAGACATTTCGAAACAGAAGAGCAGCAATTTCAATTTTTTTTTTTTAATCTGGCCTCTTTAAGGTACTCCTTGCCTTTTGAGAATTAGGGTAAGATGGCCCCTGTTCACTGTCCTCAGTCCACCCAGAGGGCTTCAAGGTTCTCCCCTTTCTTCTCTGGTGGAAGACACTGCCTTCTAAAAGTTATATTAACAGTCTAAGCAGGAGAAAGGAGGAAATAACACAAATGAGAATGTAGTAAATGTAAATGAAAAGTATGAGATAATTGTGAAGAGAGGTAAAGCAACCAAGGGGCAATTATTTTAGTGTTTGGCAAATATGTATGAATCAATGGGCTCACTGACTGCCAGAGCTGGGGAGTCTAAGACTCTTGCAAAAGAGCGAGATAATTTTCACATAAATAGATACTGGTAAATATGTAGCCCAGGTGTATTCTCTGTCCATAAGAAAGGTGAAGGGCTTGGAGATCAACAAGATTATAAAATACCAGCAAGTAACCAGGACTGAGTGGTATGAAGATTATAGTTCTTGAAGTGTTTAACTGACCTGCTAATGAAAATAATCAGTCTCTTGTTAAAATCTGCAGCAGCAGTCAAAATGGCACATCCTATACCTGGGTTTATGCTGATTTTGAATGATAAAAATCAATTTATTAATAGTATAAATCAATTGTAACAACTCTGGTAAATAACTTGAAATCACTCTGATCAATTTTATAAATGAGCTCTATTCATTACATAATTGTGATTAAAAACAAGTTGGGATTCATAATGAACAGGACACAAAGCAATGAAGAAAATATTGTTATATTTTCATATATACAATGCTCGGCCCTCACCAAATCAGCTACCTTTCACTACAGTTGCCTGTACACAAGAGCAAACTGGGAAAAAAGTATGGTGTTATTTAACACAAATATTAATAAAATGGGGCATAGTAAGTAGCACAGAGAATAATTATAGTCTTTCTTACTTTTCCTAATGTTAAAAAAAATAAAAGAAAAAAGAAAAATATAAATGATGGCAAGAATTTGGTTTATGCATACCAAAGTTAATTTGTAAAACTTACTGTCTTGAGATAAATTTGAGAACAAAAGCTTCCTGCATAGCATTATAAAAGGATTTGATGCTTATACAAGTAACAGGAGTATCTATGTTTAGATTAGATTGAAAACTAAGTCAATTAGAAATTTAAATGCTTGTGTTTCAGATTATAGGGCAACTATGAGAATAGGAAGGATAGTATTTCAATGACAAGTTCTGCTGTTAGATTTTCTTGCATCAAATTAAACATTTCAAACTTGTTGCTGTCAAAGACGTTGGATGGATGACAGGTTTGGTTCAGCATGCTAGTTCCCCTCATCCTGGCTACATGCACTTCAGTGTACAAAGCCCCTTTAAAGCAAAGATACCTGAAATTTTTGCAGCTTAGCCCTATTTCAGAAAATTGGAGATGTCTGTGCCCCACTGAATGTAGCTCTCACCCTTTGCTTTCCTGCATCTCAATTATGCAACCAGCTAGTGAGCAGAGAGCATGTTCACCTGGGCTGCACACCCACTAAGGTGCTCCAGTGTACAGGCAGTTTACTTGCTGAGATCAGTTGCTGTAGGGAAGCAACAAAGAGAAACAGTATCTGTAATCCTGCTGAAGTCAGAGGGATTATAGTACTATAAAACATGCCTAAATTGGATGAAAAATCGGGCTCAGAGTTTATCCAAAGTATTACCAATTTTTTTTTAATTTTGTGATAGGTAAGGTTAGAATCCAGTCAGCAGCAAAGAAACCTACTAATTGCTCATTAGGAAATGCTCTGTAATTCCTTTGTTGGCTTTGCAGTTTTGCAGCAATTGGAATAGCTGAACTATCATTATCAAGATTAAAAACAATGGTCTCATAGTACTACAGAAACCCTTAGGAGAAGGAGTATTCCTCCTTTTAAAAATCTTCCTCTACTGACAATAAAGTCTATTTTATACCTAACCATAAGAAAATAAATCTTTGATTTGCTAATAAAGTTCTAATCTCTCACTGCTCTAGTATACTGGTAACAAGAATTTTCCCTCTCTCTATTAATAGACTGAAGACATTAAAGAGATAGCCCGGAAGACACAAGCTCTGCCAAAGGTGAACACTAAAAGGCAACGAATCGTAGTCTTTACCCAAGGGAAAGATGACACTGTAATGGCTACAGGTATATTTTTCCAATCTCTGTTGTCACTCATAGTAAATATTCTAGTTAATCAATTCCAAGTTGTGGTTTTACAAATTATGAGTGTTAAATGGTACTTCGAGCATTTGCCTTTTGATGTTAGTCCATGTTTCTCATCTGTTGTACTTTTGTTTTCAGATACTGAATTTGAGAAGTTAATATTTCACAGAAATGCCTGAGAATTTTGTTCTGAACATCCTAAGTTATTTTTTTATAACATAGATCTAAAATATTGATCCAGTTGGTTTTACTCAGATTTTTATGACTTGAGATTTTATCTGTGTAGCCATCTTTGCTGCAAACAAGAACACACTATGCCTGCTGAGAACAGCTGTGCAACAGTATAGTATATTTAAACATTTGTGAAGAGGAGGAAGTGAAATCCAGTACTAAGTGAATTTCCAGGCTTTTCTGCTCTGAGCAGAAAGTCTCATTTATAGCTTTTCTCAGCCGTCTGCTCTTCTATTCTCAAAGGAGTACATGGGAAAAAGGTATTCTAACAGGGATACGAGTACTTTGTGCTGTCTAAATTGATGATGTACGATGCACAGATTTAAGCATTATAAACATGACTGCCTACCTTTTGACAGTGTCTTTAATTCTGTCCACCTATGCTTTTAGACTAAATAAAGCTATTAAAAACATGTGCTGTGGAAAGCCATTTTAGTTGTTCATTCCTTCATAAGGTAAGTTGTTGGTCAGGGCTGAATTCCTCCTTTGGAAATCAAGTGAAGTTGAGGAAGCTTTGCACCTGAGGGACCAGTGCTTACTCATATCATATTTACCTCAAAATCAGAATTGGCTTCAGACTGTGGCTGCAGGGCTAGGCACTAAGTAGGTATGTCACTGCTGTATAGATCATTCTTAGCAGCAGTTTGAATTATTTCTCCAATAATGTGCTTCTCCCCTATTTTGTTAGCTACAAACTGATTTAAAGGAAATAGAAAGCAGTCATTGGGAGTTGGGTATGTGTGTCTCACTGAATAATGATGGAAGTATTGCTTCCAGAAAGTTACTGCATTACGTGAATGGCCCATATGAAGGCACTCCACTCAAGTATTGTACAGTTGGCTGAAAAATAGCAGTATAAAAATGTTTTTATACATGAACTAGTAATAACAGCAGTAAACCTAAATCTTATATGTTACCCTCCTGTACTCTTATTTAATTTTCCACTGTGTACTTATTTTATTCTTCAAACTGGAGTTGTTAACAAATCCATTAATCTCCCCTTTGATATTTTAACAACTGGGAGCTTATTTGAGGACTGACACTTGCTGATCTTAGCTGTTTGTTCACTATGAAATGAACTTAAATTAGAGAATGCACTTTATATGCATGATAAATGCAAGATGGATAGAGAGTGTATGCAATGGTGTCAGCTACAAAAGCAAACATGATAAATGTTAAGGCAGTTTTGAGCCGTGGGATAAGCTATTCAGTGCACAAGCATAGCTGAATCTCTTTGCTATGTTGTTATTCATAGCAGCCAAATAAATGTCAATAATAAAAGAGAATTAAAGATTTTCATTTCCCAGAGGCAGTCCTCTAATACAGCTTGATCTTTCATTTCATTTGTAATTCGTTCTCATGTCAGGATGCAATCATTCGCCAGGCTCTGTGTGTCATGTTAAGTCATTTAATAATGATTAAGAACATAAAAATGTTTGGCCTTTGGGGCAATTCTCGAAAGAGATACCAATTTGTTATTGTTTTCCCCCTTTTTCCTTCCTTTGGTGTGGATCATCTTTTTCCCACCTCCTCACATTAAACTAATAAAGAAAAAAGGAAAATGTGTCCCTTAATTTAGCATATGATGATACCACAGAATGGCATGGAGTACTGCTAACACGCTTATTTCAACACTAATTAGGTCGACTTGTGCTTTGAAACCTGCAGTGGAAAGTGTAAAAAGTTTCTAAATGATCTTTGGAAGAATTACTGCATCTAGAAGTAGTTACCAGTATAAAATTAATTTCCTTTTTCTAACACACAGAAGAGGAATACATTTTTTGAAGAAGCAGGCTGTGTGTAGCTGTTTATCCTACCCTTCTGCAGAAACAATATAGTCTCAAAGAGTTTGTGGCTAGATTGAAATAGTGTTTGCAAAGTCAGCTGTGGATTTGGATATGCTTGTTGGTACCTTCTGCTTTATATTTTGTCCAGGTTAGTAATAACAACATGTTTATTAGTTAGAAGATGTTTCTGTCAGTATTGACTCAACTAGAGGGGATCAGTATCAAGGCAAAGGACTACTCTTTCTTCCCTTCTGCTTCTGCCTGTAACCATCCTTCATCAGCTGTTGGGCAGATCACATATTGCAGTGGTTTGAGTTTATGTCCAAAAGAGTGCAGGATGGAGCTGGAGCTTACAGGTGTGAGAGTAAGAGATTCTGAGGTGCATTTGGCCTTTGTGGGTTTCCTACCTTTTGTTTCTCCTCCCCTTGCCCATTTTCCCCATGGAATGCACTCTGGCAGCAGCATGAAGCAGCATTACTGTGAGCCATGGGAGCAGTAGTGAATATCTTGGGTCGGGCTGCACTCTGTGAAGGGACACAGCTGGATGGCCACCCACCACCTTCTTTCCTTTCCCCCTGCCCACGCATAGCAAGATGAGATAGGCAACATGAAGGCTATAAGAGCATCCTCAACAGAACTCTGTTTTCTCTGTCAAAGCCTCTGCATACTGTCCAGGACAAGGTAGCCACGGGACTAGGTTGAGAGGGGCTGGGTTATGAGAGGAGGAATGCACCTCTTTGATGAGTTATGTATAGGTTGAATGGGAGATCAGGTAGTAGAAATAATGAGGGGATACACTTTGATAAAGCTTTGGCTGGAAGGAGAGGAAATAAGATGGATAAAAGAGGTTGTTGCAGGTTGCCAGATAATTCATGGTGGGATGAAGGCAACCAGATACAGCTAATCATTACATGTGGAGAGAACTGTGACAACAGTTGTTGGTTCCTGGACTTCCAGAGAATGGAAGTATCAACAGGTATTTGAGGAGGATAACATAGGCCTGAAAAGCACAGTTTGTTACCAAAAAGAAAGACAGATTGACCAAGAAGTTTTGAGAATACAGGTGTCACAAACAAGGGAGAGAGCTTAGACTGAGGCAGCTGAAATGTCTACTTCCTCCAAAACTCTGGTCCAGCCATACTGCAAAGATGTTTAGTCATCTTATTAATTGGTGCAGTTTACACAACACTATTTTAATGCCCACCAAAACCACCTCAAACAGACCACGAGCCACAGGCACTCAGGCACAGATTCACAAGCAGCTCAGAGGTTCATGCAGCTGGAGCAGATCACGAAAATGGTGAGAAGCAATAAATGCATCAGCAAACCCAATCTAAGCCATTTCCAGTCAGTCCACTTTCTTTGGTTATGTCAATTATTCATATTTTCAGAGGAAAAAATTCTCTCTCTCTACCATGTAACACATTGGGTGTTTCTACTGTCTCTTCACATCTCCTCTGTCACAGTACTCCAGCCCCAAGGCCCCTTTTCTCTTCCCTGCCTTCCTGTTCTCTGTCAGTAGGAATAATTGCAAGGAAGAGGCAAGCTCAAATTAAAGCCGAGTGTGATCAGTGTGGTTTATAGGGAAGGAAAAGAGTGTTTAGGTTTGGCACACGGGAGCTGTGGCAGATGAAATGCTGACTAAATTAACTGTCAGCTTCTAATAAGACTCTACAGAGCACATGCAAATGATTGTTGTCTGAAATTTTCCTCTTCATGTTATAGAATCACAGAAGGGTTTGGGCTGGAAGGGACCTTTAAAACTCATCCAGTCCAACACCCCTCAGTGAGCAGGGAGACCTTCAACTAGATCAGATTGCTCAGAGCCCTGTCTAGCCTGACCTTGAATGTTTCCAGGGATGGGACATCCTCAACCTCTTTGAGTGATCTGAGGTGTATTTTTTGATGATGTCAAATTTTATATTTTTACTGAAAAACTTGAAGGCATTGGGTCTTCTCAGTGACCCTAAGAATTAGCATTGGTAAAAATGTTGCAATTTTCTCTAGCATTGGTCCCCAACATGACTGAATTTTGATAAGGCTCTCTTGAAAAAAGTAGCCTGTGAGAGGCACCTGTGACTAAACCGTAGAGAATTATGGTCTGGGAAAGGTACTGGTAACTGAAAATGGGATCTATGGACTTGCTTACCAGAAAGTTTATATGAAGAACAGTATTCAGTTAATTCCTTGTGTGGGTGCTCCTCCTCCATACTGGGAATTACTTGGCTATCAAGACTCTGGTCCCATTACCACAGTCTTGTTCCTTCATATCCCTTTTCCCAGGCCTGAGATTCTTGATTTGACTGAAGGTTCCTGAGCTTATGGGATGTATTCATTTCATATTTCAATACTTTTTTCTATAACCGCAAAAAATACATATGCTGGGAAAAGGGGGAGAGTTAATGAACACATGCAATCTCCTGATTTCAGCAGCTGGAGCTTTTAAGAAAGGCACCAAAAATCACAAGCTCTGGCAAGAGCATATATGTCATATCTATATGTGTGCTATAACATTTGTTAGAATCAAGAGCTGTGAAAGCTACCCCTTTTACAGAGTTGCTCATAACATTTTTAAACAAATTACTTTTAGTCAGATACATTTTATGACTGCTCTTGGCCCAAAGGGAAATCTTAGGAAAGTCTGAGGGAAATCAGTTCAGCAATGGAAAAACATAGTTTTATATTGAAATATTTGCATAATTCAAAAACAGCTGAAGCTACAAACTTTAAACTTGGCTTGTTTTATAGCTTTAATAGAGGAAAGAAAAATAATCCAAATGTAAAGAAAATCACTTCAGCATTTTTCATTATGAATGATGAAATCTGGCATGTTCAGGCGTGAACATAGAATTTTCCATTCTTCCCCCCCCCACCAATGTTTGCAAGACCACCTCTATTAAGGGCACATTTGTAATAACCTCATTTGATAGAATATGGCAATAAAAATGGATTTTTAAAAGGATTCAAGCATTAAAGCCACCTTAGTTGGGGCTTACTAAGCACTTAACATCTTCAGTTTGTAGGATACATTACTTGAGAATGTTTCAGGAAATGCATTAGCAGTGCTGGCGAATGTGGTAGAATGAGAAACCTTCCCCTTAAAAATTTCTTAGCACACCTACCACGTAGTACATACTGAAATTGTTTTGTTAACTTCTATTTGTTATTATTACTTGTTATTTAATCTACTCCATAAATTAAACAACGTGTGCAGTATAGCCAAATTAACATGTCACAATAAAACTTGCAACATTACCAAATTGTGAAGCCTGCCTACCAAGCTTTTGATGTTGCAGTAGTACTGGGCATTTGCCTCTACCTGTTGTCTGAAACTGAATACTGAGCCAAGTAAATGCTGGTGTCACCCAGTGCAACCATTCTTAAGGTAACATATGAAGATATGTTCATAAATTACAAGTTTATATGTTTAGATAGAACCAAAGCCTGATCTAAATGAAAATAACAACAAAAGTATGGACAGTCTGCTTTTATGAATGATGAAGCTTCTTTTACTTTGTAAGGATGTGTTAGATCTTAAATATTTTAGGAGAGGTTTAAAACCGTTTGTTTTAGAAGAGTTGTCAAAATTGTGGAAACAAGAGAGATTTTAAGAGCCATTCTTAAATCATAATGGCATGATGCTGTATGCTTTTGGGGGGAATAAAAAGGACTGATGTTCAAGCATAAAACTTACTCTGAACAGAGGTCAGTAGGTTTTCTTTGTCAGGTTGTGCTGCAATCATAGACCAGCATGTTACCTTGTAAGCCTATCTATAAAACATAGAAGTATTTATTGCTATTGACACTGCTGACATTTTATGGTGGGCCTGTTTGCAGCTTCTCTTTCTGTGGGTTACCAAGTATTGTGTGTTCTCCTCTGAGAAGCAAGAAAAAGTGGTATTTTTTTTTCCTTACTTCTCACAGCTTTCGTGCTTAGCCTTCCAGACAGGAAAACCTTGACTAGCTCTTTTTATCAGCCAGGCTTCCTATGTGTTTGTGCAAACAGAAGTAGTGTCTTTGACCTAGGGAAGTAGTAGTTAGGTTATATTACAGTGTATACCCTTTTTCACAGGATTACACACTTTCACTCTTACTTATACATTTATATTCACAAATGGAAAGAAAAGCTTAAAAAACAAAAATGGATTTAGGAAAAAAGGAAATTTTAATCTGCTAATGGCATAAGAAATGTGCTAGAAAGCCCAACAGAATTATTAGTTGTGTTATTATTAGTTGTGACTTAGGAAATCACAAAGCCTAAATTAATAATGAAGATTTGTTGATAAGGATTAATGAATAGCGAAGCTGGTAATACCTCTTTGTAACTGAGACCATTCATTACTTCATGCTGTGTGGTAGAGGAGGTCTGAGCATTTTATTAGACAGCTGAAACATACTGACAAAACCTAAGTTCCTGGATATCAGTATTTTAACTGGACTTTAAAGTGTATCAAGTATTGCATCTCAAAGAATGCACGTACGTATAAGTATAATATATATATATGGATGGATCTGATGTGTCTGTGTGTTTCAGTAATTTCATATTAATTTTTAAAAAGGATATCTTTTCTAGTCTAACTTGTTAATCCACCTGTTCAGCTCAGAAATTGAGTGAAGCTGGGAAATCACATTTTTTGTGTATAATCACTAGTAATAAGGAATTTGCAAGGCAAAACTGTGCCTCTTATTAAACCTAGCCTGAATTTCAGGTGCTGCAGTAGATTTACATTCTGGCATTCTGAGGAAAAATTTCCCCTTTAGGCTGTGAAAGATGCATGTTTGTTGAAGAGCAATGAATATGGGCCCCTATCCCATTCCTTAGGACTAGGCAGCATTTCCTCTTGCACAGAAGAATTTCTTTATTTGTTTCCTAAATACAAACACATAGGTATACAAAGTCAGTTTGTGTACCATAATTCTAAAAAGCATTCTTGGTGGCATAACTGTTAATGTACAAATCCACTGCTTAGGTGATAGAAATTATATGATATTGGAGAAGCAATACAGAGTGAAAGAGTGGGAGCAGGGCTGAGGCAGACCAAAGGTCGATCTAACCTGGTACCTGCAGCAGTGTACTGTCAGTGGGCGCTTGTAAAAGAGGATAAAACCAGAACAAACCTATAGTGATACTTCCACGTTACACTCCTAGCTTCCAGCAATCTGCAGCTTGGGAATTTCTGCACTAGAGATGTTGTCTTTGTGCTTAATAGTCCAAAACAAGGTTTTACCATACATAATGTCTTGTGATAATGAGTGTCACAGACCCTGTGCTATATAAAGAAATGCCTTCCCTTATTTGTTTGGATTCAACCACCTAAGAATGTTACTGGCAATCTCCTGCTGTTTGTACTGCACAGCCAGTCTGTAATCATTCCATATACAACGTCTTATTACTTTTGGTTTTGCAGAACTCTTGCTTATCTCCCCTTCACTAGTCTTTTTTCCAGACTGTTTTCCTGTTCTGTTTATTTGTTCTTTGCTCTGTAATTCTGACACCCTGGCCCACCCTTCACTGCACCTTTTTTCAGGTCTACCGTACACTTTGTGAATGAGGGACCAGGATGTTCAAGTACCTGAGAAGTTTACAAAGTGGTTTAATTCTGTCATCTCTTTTGTTCTGTGTTCCTCTCTTAATAATGCCTAACATTTAATTGCTTTTCTGGCTGCCACTGATTCTTGTTCTGATGTTTTCATAGAATTGTCTGTTATAACTTCAAATTTTCTTTATGGTATGGTAATAGGTGGTTTAGAGCCCATAATTGTGTATTTAAAGCTAGAATTGTTTTTTGTAAGTGCATATTTTTTACATTGATTGGCATTTTATAGGCCATTAATGTGAGACGCTTTTCCAATTCTTTACACTCAACTTTTGGCTTTATTATCCCAAATGAGTCTCAATGTATCACAAGAAGATGGCACACAGTACACTGAAGAACTCCTCTCAGCAATGGTGTATATTTATAGCCTGGAGATGCTACCCATAACAGATAGACACAGTTAACATCAAGACTGGACATAGGCAGGAGGATTTCAATAAGGCCATTTTTTAAACCACTTGAGGCCAGTATTGCTTGACTCTGGAGAGCAAAGTTGAATGAATTTACAGTAAGATATCAATTCAGCTGTCATTCAATCCCAAATGGACACTGTTGTTCAAGAAGGAAAGTAGTTTAGTACACTGCAGCTTTGTTTTTTTTGAGACATTAGCCTTCCCTGTGATATTATTCCTCAATTAGAGCATCCACGTAGAATTAATTTATCATAAATTTCTGATACCTCCTGTATACATGGCTATAATACTTTTAAATAGGTATCATTTTACTGGTGACATGAGTGAATTGTGAGGTGGTTCATACAGGAAAAATTGCATTGGCACAGGATTACTCTGTTTGCTCAAAATATGAAGCAACAGAATTACCTACCAGAAATCATGAGAAAAAAGAATTGTAGTAATTAAGCTTTCTGGTTACCAGGGCAGGCCCCTACTCTTCTGGGCAGTCATGGAAAGGATGAGGGTTCACCTTATTCATTCTGTGGCTACACAGTCCTCAGAGAGGACAGAGGCTTGGGTCCCTGGCAGTTTTAAACTGATAGAAAAGTCAGAAACCACTGTCTCCTGCTATGACACACATTTCCATCCCCTACTTTTCCTCTATACTGCCAGCACTTCTCTGCGCACATGAGGAACCAGGTCAGTAGTCAGCACAGACTGGCAGAAACCTGCCCTGGTAAGGTATTAAGCTCTCTGAACCAGCTCCGTGCAGGGTCCAGATGAGTACTAGTGCGAGCGTGGGAGGAGAGAATGCTGCATTTGCAGGAGAAGGCGACAAGGATGAGGCTGTAGTATCTGCAAACTGTAGCGGCTGAAGTTGCTGTGCAGCCTCACTCTGCAGCATAAAACATGATGTTTTATTTTGAACTTCCATCTAGCAACAAAGACTGTAGTTCCAAAGTTGGAAGGAAAATTGCTCCAGGATCAGCTGGTAATATTATAAAATTATGTGTGCAAAGCAAAGAGCAAAGAATAAGGGGACAGAGCCATAAATACACTGTCAGAAGGGAAATGGTCTCTATGACATCTCCTATGCTGAAAAGCACCTATTTTATCATAGGACTGTATAAAAATAATGGTGAGACAGCAGAATCGGTCATTCAGTAATTGGGAAGCATTGGAACTAATGACAGCCTTCCAAATTTAATTTCTGCTTTTCATGTGCACATGTAATTGATGCAACTTTGTCAAAGTTATCCTGTTTTATGAAAATTACACCTACCAGTCTCCATGTACACCAAACACGAAATTCTGGTGACTTCTAGTTTTCTAGCAACTGTTTTTGCAGCTACAGTGTTATGTCAGTCTAAATACAGTTTTTGGACTTTCTGAACAAACTGGAAAAAAAATTTCCAAAACTACAGTATTCTGATTCAGGTAAAATAATTATCCTTTAGACTTTTCATTAAAATTATGCTTTAAGGTTAAAGTTCAGCATTTTCCTTTTCTATACTTGTATTCTATGTTGCATATTGTGCTGCAACATTCAGTATTGGAAGCTGCCCATTTCTCCTTAAAAGCATATGGTTTAATGGGTTTAAATATGAAATGCATGCTTTGAAGGTTTACAGTGCATAGGCTTCTCCCCTCCCAACACTTAGGTTCAAATCACACTAACAGGGTGGCTATTTTATGAAATTATTCAGATAGAAATTTTTTAACCAATAATTTTTAATTTTTTCTCTTTGCCCTAATTTGGTGTCATTATTTTTTTCATTGTAAGATATTAAATGCATGGCTTGTTCAGCAGGTTTCATAATAGATCAATAATTTGTTGGCTTGACTTTTTTTGCTCTGGAGATGTGGGAAGATCAATGTCTGTAGTGCCCTAGGTCATGATCAATACTTTTAATAAAACTTCACCCTTTTTTTTTTTTTTTTTACCTTTGTACCTTTGTATGGTTTTGCTTTTATTAATGAGCTTTTCCTTTAGTTTCAGACCATTAATGGTTTTCAGATAATGTCATACTGCCCAAGGTCAAGGCCAGTTTGAACTTATAACTCTACTTATCAGTGATTAAATCTATTGGATGGGCTTAGATGTGTTAGAAGACAGGAGTTTGAAGCACTGCTTTCTAGAGACTCAAAGTTAAACCAAAATAAAATCTCAACCTTTTGGGAGGATAACTCATTAAGGCTTTTTTTTAATTTCCTTCTTAAACAAATAACAATTGTCTTATTTGTGGATCTCAAATTGGCGTTCACATTGCAAGTTGCCTTGTCTGATCTTCAGTTACAGATATTAAATGCTCCATATTGAGTTTTATAATGGTATATTGCTCATTTGACAAGACATTGCTGAAATTCTGGATGGGAGGGCAGCAACTTATCAAAGTATGTGTTATCAGCGGGAGTGCTTGCAGAGAATGTGATATTATTGTCTCTGGGGCTCAACCCTATGTCTTTTGAAATCGATGAAAAGATCTCATTAACTTCATTGGATATCGATTATGGCCATGGAGAACTTAAAACATTCATGAATATTAATGGTTTATACTGATCCATGTGTCTTTTTTGTGTGTTGTACCTTGTCTGCAATCTCCGATTCAATTTTTGTAGTCTACCTAGAGGTTATACGGAAAGCGAACTTTATGTATGCTGAAAGATTTGATAACACATTTTACCTTAAGGTATCTTCTTTGTTGTCTATTACAAATGAGGTGCATAAAGAACTGGACCCTTTGACCACTGGCACCCAGGCAGAATATCTTCTGTAGGAGACTTTTTTTCCATTATTTTGGCAGTGTTAGCCCTTTTTTATCAGGCAGCAGTTCACTTCATAACAGATCATCACAGAGGAGTTTGAACAGCAGAATCTCTACTCAGAAGGTGCCCTACAGACTCTGATAGCCTATCATCTTTAATTTAGAGATTTTATTTCCCATCTTGTCATTACAGTTCAATGAACATTGTAGAAAAGTTTAAATTGAAGCTATCCTTGTCATGCTTTTGCCATGAATGATGGAACTTAGGTTTTCAAGCCTCTCATCTTCACCAGCTCAAATAGTCACTATAAAATAATTTCACAGAATGGAAGGAGAGTAAAATGTGGGTATGTATAGTGACCCTGGACGAAAATTAGCTGCAGGAACTGACCCTTTGGTTAGAAGTTTCTCTGCTGTAGCGACCAGTTGCAGGCAATAGAAGTTGTGAGAAATACATGGCTGAGTAGAAGACAAATCCTTAGCTCCGGGAGAGATAGAGCAGAGATCCTGGCTAGTGGAAAAAGTGGACAAAGAGAAGGGTTGTATTGTTCCTGCTTCGCCAGGCTTTGGGGATTTAGGATTCATTTGGGTAAGACAGCAAAACATCTAGAGTTGGAGGGGGGTGATGGGGGGAAGGGGACAAAGAGGTTAATTGCAGTTCTCAAAAATGGTTAATTGTCTAAAAGTGGAACTGTAAGATTTTATGATTGGCTTGGCTCCATGATTTCCGCAGTAGGTTTTACAGATAAAGCAAAGTAGAAATGGTTTAAATGCCATGTCTGAAAAGTAGGCTGTGCATGTTACTCATGTACCAGTGACCTGGCCGTGACACACCTGGGCATGATACAGAATATGAAGTGACAGTTTAGATATAAACCTCGGAATACTACAAAAGCAATGTTTATGTAGTTGATCCCATTTGAACAAACGTAGGCTCCAGGTTACTTTCACCATAGCTGTTTTCTTTGTTATGAGTAAGAAAGTCAGTAAAGTAAGCAGACCTGATTCAAAGTATATACAGACAGCATATTTAGTGACTGCAGTAAACATGAACTATTTTTATATTGTTAGGTTTTGGCTATACCTACCGAATATTATAATACTAACGTTTGTATAAAAAGAATACACAGAGTCATCAGAAATCAGATTTGAAGTTTGGAAGGCTGCTTACGTTGGTTTTGTTTGCTGTAGCCTGCTACACTGTGCCCCTCACAGCCCTCCTGATCCGTCCTGATTCCTCTGCCTGCCCCAGCGATTAGCAGGCAAACCTAAATCAGAGAGGAGTCCATGGAACCAAATATTTATGTCCCTTGTAATCCGACACTGTGATATTGTACTGTGAACCTGAAAAGATGCCAGGCCAGGCATTGTGGCTAATAGCAATTGATCAGGAATGAAACTGCAGAATTCTACTCCAAATTGTTGGCTTTATAAATTTGATAAGTACATATCCTGACAGAATATAAAAGTGCAATAATCTGTGTGTGCCCTCTCTTTCCTCCCCACCTGTCCAATTGCAGAATGCTGTTTGAACAGTACATTGTTGTTGCTGACAACTGAATAAGAATTTTTAGGAGCAGTTGGCTATCAAATGATGGCAAATTTAAAGGTTATGCAAATTGTGCCAGTACAGCCCAGCTTGTTTCAGACCTCTTTTCTCTATTATCATATCAATTGAGTCAGCTCATAGTAGACAAAGCAAGGTTATGGGAACCACCTAGAGCATCATGCACCATTAAACATCAATGCAGCATACATGAACATCTGCAACAACGATCTTATTAACAGAGGGTATAACGGAAGGCAATAAACAGCTTTCTTAGTCACTTAATTGAAAAAAATTTAATAAACTAATACTTGCATTATTTATCAACAGCAAGTTGGTCAAAAATTATGCAATTGTGGTGGATTAGATTACAATACCTATTGCACACTGTAAATTACTACAAAAATATGTAAATCCATTTGTAAGCAGTTAAGCATTGTAGTTAGTAGAGTGCTAAAAATGCAATTTTCTTTTAATCTCTGGTGTGTGATGGATTATAAGTGTCTGCTTTTTGCACTGACATTTTTATATTGGGCTAAAACCAAATGTAAAAAAAATCTAAAGTTTGTTTTTGGATTTCCTGATTAACTATACATCTTAAGTGTTTCAGACTTAAAGGCACAGTTGTGAAAGGTAGAATACAGAAACCATAAAGTGGTCTTTGTGAGTGCAACCAAAACAGATGTTTGGAGAAATAAAGCAAAGCAGTTAGGTGTTCATACTGGATGTGTATTGTGTGGGAGCTTCTGTGTGGGGGTGGTCACTACACTGGTCTAGAAGATGAGAGCGTGAAGCTGTGATCTCAAATGGCTTAGGGAAATGAATACAGAAATTAAAATATGTTAGAAATTGATGATAAATTGAAACCAGGTTTGGTTCTTCAAGGTCAAGCCAAACTGATAGGGACAGGCTAGGACTGGAGTACACTCTTTGCTGAAATCAGATAAAACGGTGGGGAGTGACAGCCCTCCTCTCCTTGGAGACTTGGGGCACTGGTGGATTCCCTGGTTTAGGTTAATAGGGAACTGGAGGCCTCCTCGTAAAAGGTCAGAGCTACAGGAGGAAAGCGCCACTCTTCCAATTTCAGCCTAAAACTGCAAAATGTACAGGCATTTAAGAGTAAAATCAGAAAAAGTAAATAAGAGACTGAGTAAAATGATACATGCTCAAAGGTCGAGTTTGACAAGTGTGTTCAGCAGAAAAACCTGCTCCAAAGGTTGGTCTGCTCCCAAGCAGCTTCGTTCCTTCCTGGCGCCCTCTGCTCCCGCCTCGGCTGCTGCCGAGTAGCAGCTATCGGATCAGATTTGTATTTCTATGGAAAAAGAATGAAGCCTTCTAAGTTTTTGTTGGCATAAAAATCCAGGTTGTGCTAGGATTGTTGGCTACAGTCAGCCTCAAGGGCACCAGTAGACACCTCAGTCATTTCTGTAATCAGTAGGAGGCAACAGAGAAGGATGGGGGAAAGAAGGTGAATGAAAAGACAGTAAGCAGTAAAGATGAATGAAAGCTTGGTACAAGTATAAATTTAGCAAGTTGAGAGTTACAGAAGTTAATTCTGTTTCCATAAATAAAGGAAAGTTTTTCTTCAAAAATGTTAAATTGAAAGTCTTAATTTTTAAAAAATCTGGGTTTATATTTTCTAGGAAAAGATGACAAAAAAGCGTGCAATACATCTAAATAACCATTAAGTATATGTTTTATACTGAAACGGTTCTAAAATGAACAAGTAACAAGAATTTTCCAATTTTTTTCCCACATTTTTAAGTTATGGTTTGAAGGGTCTCACTCTGTAGGCTAAACAGGGTTTTTTCCTGCATATCTATCTATTTTTTAGAGCATGATCTGCTTCTTCCCTTTCTTCATAACTTTTCAGAACTTAGCAGAGTGTCCATATTTTATTTCTATGTATCTATTTACTTGCTTACCAACCTTATTTTTCAAACTGGAGACTCTTTAGAGCAGGAACTTTTTTTTATTTTTTCCTTATAATACATATCTTGGTGGTCACCCCAACAATAATGAGAATACAAATTAGGTTTAAAAGATCACAAGTTGAACTTGGCTATATGTGTTAATTAAAGTTTGATGATTTTTCATATGTTTTATTGCTTCTAAAAAGATCAATGTGTTGTTTTGGTTGAAATAGCTTAAAACTGAATGATTGAGCAATTTAATACTACAGAAATAAAACTTTAAAGAAAAGTAACTGAGAGTGACAGGTGATGGTAGGGGTTTGACAAGGTTCTGCAGGGATAGAGGCTGAAAATTTTTAATTTGTCTGCTAGGTTAGTTGTTTTGGTTTTGTCAAGCAGCCTGTTTTTATAGCGTTGGAGTTTACTTTAAGTGACAGTAGTGCACACACTGTAGAAGCTGTTGTATTACCTTTATGAGTGCCTGTATCCTACTGCCATGCTTTAAAGGGCTTGTTACACAAACACATGATTCAAGAGCTCTTGATGAAAACTGTTTGTCAAAATTACTATTATAACTGTATCCAAATTAATTTAGTTCACTATGTAGTCAATATTGTATAAATTCAGGGCTGCATAATTTCTGTTAAAATGTATGTGAAGTTATTTTAAAAGATGGTAGATTAACCATCCTACTTAAAGCAATGGTAGTTAATACTTTTAAACTGATAAAGTGATACCACAGAGATCATACTTTGGGATATTTAGTTACCTAAGAAATTATCTGCAGCTAGTTTAGAGGAAAAATAAAACTTTATTTTGGGCAAAATTCTCTTTCTAAACTGGCATAATGCTTAAAGAATTCCATTAAAAACAGTGGAGTTGCTCTGTTTTTAACTGGCATTTTAAGAGCAGAGTATTTTCCCGTTGAGATTAGAACAAATTTCAGCCCCCACTGCAGTGACATCTTCTAATAGATCTAAAAGCTGCAAAAGCCTGAGAAAAGTCGTTTAGCAAGCATGTTTCATTCTTCAAAAATAAATAAGTAGTCTAGGGAGATGTTAATTAAAGGCAAGACAGAATTTACAAATACAACATGAGAAGAAAAAAAATCTTTGTAGAGTTCTAGGTCTGAGCTCTGAGTTAAAAGGATGAAAAATTAAAATTTCTACTTGTAATTTGAATATTTCAAGACAATGCTGCAGAATTTCTGTTATACCTACCTCAGCAATGTCCAACTAGTATTCAATTTTTTAATTTTTTTTTTTAAGGAGAAATATATATACACGTTAACTTATTTTTAGTAATGTTTATAGGGAAGGCTGTCTGTTTAATTCTGATGGACTGATTGTGTTTATGAAACTAAATATAAATTCTCCCACAATAAAAAGCTCCTTCAGAACTGCTCTGTAGTGACCTAATGCTCACTCCTTCTCTTTTCAGTCTTACTGATGCTCAAGTAAAATAGAAGTGCCTTGGGCCCATTTCAGCCTCCACTGACGACCCATGCTTCTCAGATTATCATGTAGCATATAAACAAAGCTGTCATGTAACATGGCATTTATTTAAATGATGTGATTTCTGTGTTCCCCACTCTGAAACTGAGGTATAGCTAAGAAAGGTTGCAAGTTTTGACAGGTGTGCTTGCCCTGCCAGGGCAATATGCTTAACATATAAAAAATATGAGGCATAATACAGTTTTTGTCTTGCTCAAAATCAAATTATAATGTGTTGTTCTCCTTTTTTTTAGTCAATGCCCTGATAAGCTTTTGAGTAGGAGTTGCTTTGACCTGATTATAGGTTGATATTTGTCAGAAAATTCTCCCTAGGACAGTGTTTTGATGGTCCAGCTATGCAATGGTTTAAAATATGTCTGTAGAATACTATTAAATGGAGTACAAACACACATGCATTCCTGCTGGTGTGTGGGTCAGTGCAAACAGTAAATGAAGTGCACGGTCTGCTTTCTGAGCTGAAAGATGCTTCATTTTTGCACAGTCTCCATAGTAAAGTTTCAGGAAGTTGAAGAGCATGTGTAAGAATATGTGTGTCCATGTAACTTGGACGTACATATGTGATGTATTCTTTACATTAGGCATTGGCATTCCAATTGTCATCGTTTGTGTGTGTTGTCAGTTCTTGAGCTACCTATTTATGAATAGAAATAGATTTGTTTGTGTTTCCCATTCCCCTATACAGCTCAAAAGTAATAGGCTTGGGGGAGGGGGTTGGCTTGGTTTTTTACATGTATGGATCAAATAAGATGTACAGTGGCCAAACCAATACATGTAGCATTTACAGTGCAGGAAGATACTTATATTTGTTAATGTCCAAGGCCAGATGTGGTTTTGTGTCACCCTGTGCTTTTACTGGTGTGGCTAGGCTTGCTGCAGCAGAGCATGCTCTCAATAGCAACTAGGATCATAAAATTCACAGTTTTGTTTATTGTAACCCATCTCTTCTGTCTTCAGGACTGATTTGATCTGGGCTCTCTATAGTAATTCCAAGACAGTCATTGTGTGGTACTAGTGAAACTTCTGCAGAAGCTTTTCTTTGTTTTGGTGCCTGTGAATTGCACCCTTTGCCTTTCCTGAGTCCTCAACCCCTTTCCTGATCTGGACAGAGATCATGGGAAAAGAATTTAGCTCTGAGCACTACCTTATATCTTCAGCAGCCATGCCGAGGTAGAGGAGTGCGTTTTCTGGCAGTTCAGTGGGCGCAGTTTCTCTGAAATCTGTGCCTAGCAGGCAAATGCCGATACTCTTGTGTGCTTGGAAAAGCTTTTTCAGGAGAGTTCATTGCCATTCTAAACCTTAAACATTGTGACACATGCCAGAAAAATTCAGCGGCTTGTTCTGTAGGGCAGTTTTTCCATATATGCGTGCATAAATATATATATTTTTTAAAATGTTATACTAGCACCAAACTGAAGCAAGACTAGTATTTTCTGTTGACCTCTTGCTTCCCCGTCTTTTATACACAGTATTTTGTTTACTTGTGCAAACAAAAGATTATTTATGAGAATAAGAGAAATAAAGTAAAGCTTCAACTCATGGCACTGGCAGTGATAATATAGAAAATACTGATGTTTAAGTGGCTCCCACACCTTCTATAAAGTAAACAAAACACATTTGGGCCTATAGAAGCTATTCATGAGTCATTACTTGATGCTGTTACATTTTTTGCAATTGTTGTAACTAGATAACAGAGTTCTGAGTCTGATCTGATGTTGGTATAAATCAAGAGTTACTTCGAAGGAATGGTGTTGAATTAACAAGAGCGCAGGCAGAATAAGATGTAGGTTCAGACGATATACACTGGGTGCAAAAATAGTGTTTCATTTTACATCATTGATAATAGTTGATGTGTATGAGTGCACAAGTTATTTTGGAGGAACCTTCTTTCCCCTGTTACCTCTAATCCTATAAATCGCCCTTTAGTGAGATGCTGTGAATATGATTTCTGAATAAAAATACTCTTGACCAGATAACGGAGCAATGTGTGTGACTGAGGAGAGCTATAAAGGGAAGACAAGTCTCACTGAACATCTCTGGATTAACTTTACGTCCTAGGAGAGAGGGAAAATGGGGCCTGCACACTTGTTGTTTCCCCTGCAGATATCTATATGACCATGAGTAGAGCCACAGAAGATTCAAAGTCTTTGGCATAATATTCCTTCTCCGTTTCCACTGAAAATGAACTAACTAGCTGCCTCTGCGGGACAGTATTTTGCATCCTGGCCAACACAGCTATATGGACTTATGCTTGTTTAGCAAGCTGCAAAGATAATTTTAGCCTGATTGCACTACTTGGGTCATTTATTATGGAAATAATATTTGTATTAATTATATCATACCATAGACACATAAATGCATAATAAATTACAACTACTCTATAATTTGTTTGGAGTAACATTGTTTATTATAGCAATATAGGATTAACTTCTTCTACATTACTAGTTACAAAGTTTTCTTGGCTACATGGTGAATTCATTAGAATACAGCATCATTTGTTGTATTATTAAAATATCTGATTAGAAAGATCCCAAAGCAGGGTCTGACTTGCATCTCACTTGTTATAGTATTTAACTCCGTCGATTTGCACAAATAAATTCCTTACTTTTCTGACAAGCCCTACACAGCTACAGCACCAGACCAAACAATGCACAGAACTAGATGGAGGAGAGAGGAAACGTTGGCACGCAAAACAAGGCAAGCTTAACATGCGCACAGAAAGAGCCAGGGGGCCTGGAGTGTTCATCCAGTACAGCTCTCTGAAAGTCCCAGCCTGAAAATGCAGGATCTCATTCTCTTTGCTTTGAAATGACAGACTGAATCAGCACTGCCAGGTTTGAAAGACATCATTACTGGAAGTCTTGAGGATTTCTAGCCTGGGTTTCAGTGCACAGTGCCCTGCCCCATGTTACCTTATAACTTTGGGTAGTGCTGTGCTGATGGGGTGGGAGAATTGCAGTATCCAGTTGGCTTACGTTATCATGTGTGGTATCTTTGTGTGACATACAGCAACAACAGCATTTTTTACTGTAGAAAAAACAGGAGAAAGTGTTGTTATACTAATAGTTTTTAAAGTTGTATTAATTTGCTGAAAAAAACGCAGAGACTTAGAGCCTATAGGCTTCTGGGTTTTACCTTCTGGAGAGAGGAAGGAGCTCAGAGTCATCTGGAATGACATGGTCTTGTTCCAAATACTTTTCTCATTACTTCTTACCTTATAGTTGCCCAGAGACATTTATAGGTTTTGAGTTCAGGTTTCTATGTTCCGTTAAGTTCTTCCTGTCTCTTTTTTTCCCCGCTCTTTTCTTTTTATCTGTTTTTGGCCCCTGATCTAAAGAAAATTAGAAAGGATGGAGATGGGGAGGAGATAGGACAGAATTCTGTTTCACAGTTGTTCCTTTTTTTACAAGTTAAAGCTCACAAAAGAAACATGGATGTGTCTCCATCTTGTAAGCATCTGTACTACCACTCCCGGCCCACGGATCAAAAGCTTATTTGAGGAAACAGCTAGAAGTTTTTATATATATTTTAGAACTCTCTTCTTCCTTTTATTTTATTTTAATACAAAATTAAGGACACTCCAACATGTTGCCCATAAGAGTTCTGTTACAGGTAATTAAATGTAAGTTTACACATTTAATCTACTTTTAAGAGCAAGAGAGACTGGTAAATGACCCAGTTAAGGAAAGTACTCAGCCTAATTGGATGTAATGATTGCTTGCTGGTGTTTATTACTGTACTAAGAGTAGACATGTAGTCTGTGATTCTAATTTGGTTTAAAGACAGACCTGTAGTATTGCAGCTATCATCAGAGTTCGATTGTTTCAGTTAACATCGTGAAATAGGCTCGTGTTCATTTGGGAGCTTAAATGTATTAGAATGGAAGGAGCACTGTTTTTTCAGTTAATATTGCTCTCCAATTGTTATCTCTCTCCAGACTGTTTTACCTACAAAAGTATCTTAAGCTTGATATACTAGCACATATTTTTGCGTGAAGAAAATACAGATTTCACATCTTTATGTACATAATGTGACAAATTAACTAAATTTACCAATGAGCTGATTCCTTCTGATTTATCTGTGAATATTGTCTTCAGCCTATGAAATCACCCCATTAATGTTTGGGTTTTATTGGTTTTATATCATTCTAAAACAGTTGAGTTCCTCAGCATTGAAAAATCATTGAGAGAGCTGAATCAAAGTCCCAAAATTTTAAATTTCATTAATGTTTATCACTAAAACTTCCCTAATTATAGACACCTTGTTGCAATTTACGCTCACAGTTCTCGGCTTCCAGGAAATGATACCCAAGTGGAACGTGTTGTATGCCAGGGTGTTTACCATAGAAGATATTTGTTGCTTAAAAATAGAACACTGGATTTTATGCCCAGAGGAGCAGCACTTGGACTTCAAAACACTTATGTAATTACTCTTTATTTCATAAGCTCTCAGAATGATAAATGAAATCAGAACTGACTTTGAAAAGCAAGACCACTGATGACCAGTGCACTTAGCCAAGGTGTCTCTATGTTCGCTATGATGGATTTTGGAGTTTTGTAACATAATAAATCACACACAAAAATGAAGTTAAAGCAACATTAAAGTCACAAAAGCAGGTTATTCAAAATGGAGACTTCTGCTTCATCTTAATTCACCCTGTTGTGCCTAGCTGTTACAAAACACAGATCAGTGAGAGATGTTAGCTATTTTTATGCTATTACACAGACACAGCAAGGTAAATTAATGGAAGCTTTAATTCTAACTGACTTCATTTATTGTGAAGGAAAGAAAAAAAACACCTCCTCAGTATTATTTTGTTGTATCTTTCAATATGTATTATTGTTGACTATAGTTTAGTAGACTCTCCTATGCTAGTTCTCCTAAGATTAAAGAAAGATAATGTGCCTGTTGGATGTGTGCAGATGGTACCGTCTTTATTATGTAGTATGTGCTCCAGAGGCATGCTAGCTGCTTCTGAAATTTCAGTACTTCAAAGTAGAAGATTATTTCTCCTCTTGAAAATATATAAAGTTATGCAGACAGAATGTATAACCCAGGTAGAGATGGAAAACTGTGATCAGGAAAAAAAAAAAAAAAAAGATTGTTCTCCTACCAGCTGAATTCCTTGATGTGTTTGGGATTTTAGACTGAGTTACTTACAATTGCATTTACTGCAGAAAGAATAGAGTAAGAGCTCATAGTGCAATACTTACCTGCAAGTACTAGAGGGAGCTGAGGGAAGGAATTAGGACAGAGGAGGAAAAGAGAGGAGGAAAAGAAAGGAGAAAGGTGATGGTGAGAACTTTCATTTGTGTTAGTTTGCTTGAATAGAGTTTTATTTGATGCCAGGCCCCATTTTCAGCATTTGAAATATGATGTCTGTGCATTATTCACTCTCTGTGCCCAAACACATACATTTGTATGCGTATGCGAGTGTCTACTGGGTATTTAATGTAGATCATCTGTGTGTGCCCATGCACACTTGGGAAGGAGGTGGGTTAGTTTATTGCAATGTGTCTTCAAGAGAGTAACTGCTTTGTTCGTTGTTTCAGTATTATCTAGAGCAAATCATACATACTTTCTTGTGAAATGGATGAATACACTCTGCTTGTCTGGCAGAGTTTAATGTAAGACCTCTCTTTCTTGATTTCCAATTCAAATGAATCCTGTTAAAATTACTAGAAAACATTGCTCTTGAAGACTGGCTTAAGAGCACAACACAGCACTGAAGCACGTTTCTGAATAGCTTTCTTAACAGAATAGAGAGTGGGATGCACTGAGAACTGACTGAAACCTGTTCTTTAATTGGAATATTCATCTTGTGTTTTTCATTACCCTTTTCCCTTTGCCTCTCATGGCTGGTTGTTGCTAATGCTCCCTTCCCCTTCCCCTCCCCTCCTGGTGGGCCAGCCAACAGTTCCCTCTGGAGGCAGCATCATTATATCTGCCTGGTTCACTTAGTAGCAGATGGTGAAGAGCAGTAGAGCTGATACACTGCATTTCACAGAAACCAGGATCCTTCTGGTACCTCTGCAGCATACACAGACTTGCCTGATTTGAGACTGTGAATTCTTTATGTGCCTCCCAAGCTAAATTTCCTTGTTTGCTACTGTCTACATCGGTGTAAGAGTGATTTTTATGATCTGCTCTTTTGCTGGACAGTGAAGAAATTATTCGTCTACAGGTTTCAGCTACTGGAGGATCTGTTTCCCATTTTATTTCTATTTTTACCAAAAATTAAAAGAAAACAGCTCTGATTATTTTAATTTTCACTGGTTGACAAGCTTTTCTTCCCCCTCCCCTTTTTTTTAATTCCTGCTGTCTGCCAAAGGACAATCTGTTTGCTCTGAGACAGTTTAATGCATACTGACTACCAGAGGCAGAACTTCCATTGGCTCTGTTACAGGGGTAATTTACACTTTAACAAGGTATTGTGACAAGGTGGTAATTATATTTTTATCACGTCATTATGACATTACCACCTGGAAAGCTATAGCTGATTAATTAGTGGCATATATTAAATTTATAACCCTAGAACTCTAAAGTTATCATACCTAAGTGGTGTAATTATGTTGAACTGTGGTGTGGCAGTGAATTGGAGGTGAAGATGCTGAGTACCCACCTATTGCAATAGGTTTAATGAGTGCCAGTAGAGGGCAGGGAGCTGCAGAGAAGGAATTTTTTTTTTTTTTAAGAAATACTAAGGAGGAGGGTGAAGTCATTGAAATCTTGAAACCAGATCTGGTCAGGTGGCAAGTTGCAAGTCTTCTTACATATATGTGTTTTTTAAAAATGTATAATTTGATAGAATTTTTATTTACACTAGTTCCTGCTTTTATTTCACTGCTTTATTTTAGTTAGTTCATGTACATTTTTGGTTTTACAATGCAGCAATTTATCTTGAACTTATCAGAGCTTAGACTGGCCATTCTGGAGACTGCATTACCTCTCTGCAACTAATAGTAAGCACTGGTTTTGGCAGGATGGATTTTTCTTAGTCTTGTCCATATGCCCAGGTGTTTTATGTTGCTCTTCCTGATTTACTTCTTTTCTCTTGCCCTTAATATTAGGAGATAAGGAAAAGAAATTATGCTGGAAGTAATTAATGAAAATGTGTCCACAACACATAGCTTGATCAAATGTGTTCCCATATCTCTATGCAGTAAATACAGAGATATTTTTAAACCAAACCTATTTTTATCCAAATTACCATGTTAAAGGTCAGAGCTCCTGTTTTGAATTGTTTTGATTTTCACTGCTCATTGTGCTTTTCAAAGTCATATTTACAAGTAACTCATGTTTTATTCTCCCTTTCCACTATAGAAAATGAAGTGACTACTTTCCCTGTGTTGGTGAGTGATCAGAGTGAAATTGTGGATACCAATGGAGCTGGAGATGCATTTGTTGGAGGTATTTCTTACTTCTTTCTCTTGTTTAGAGATTATCCTGTTCTCTCTGTGTACAATCTACTGTTTTTGCATTCAACTGTCCCCTGGAATGAGCTTCATTCTTTTAGAGCTTTTCTCTGCATCTTGAAGTTATGTGATTTAATTAAGTTTTGATTTTCAAAGGGAAAGTATGTTCTATTACTTTAAAAATAATTTGCCATTATGCTGTACTCTGGTCTTTTTCATGAGATTAATTGTATCTGTCAGACTGTTGCATAAACAAGCTGCATCAAGCACTACATAGTGTACAGAAATCCCCCCTGGCTTAAATGTTAACACATTGTTGTCCTTTAAAACAGGTTGTAGTGAATATTAAACAGTATGTTAATAAGTGAGCATAACGTCTTCTGATCATGTCAGTTTTGGTGGAACATCTGCTTCCAATACAATTATTTGGACATCAGAAAAGAACACAAAGGGTTAATTTGTTAAAACAAACCCAGAAAATATCTGGCATTGCTTAATACCCATTTGCAAACTTACTATTTTTTTTGGCACAAGCTCTGAGGAAAAAAGAGGATGTTATGTCTATGTCTGTTTGAAAAAATGATTCAATATAAGCCAAAAACCAATCTAATCCAAAAGTTCTATCATTCATTGTAACCTTCATACATGTAGTTCTGTGATGCACTATTGCATCTGATGGCGCTAATACCCAGTACGTAGTGGCTGGTAGCTGTAAGGAGCTCCATTAGTCACTAATTTACTGGAAACATTAGCAAAGAGGCTTTATAAATAGAATTGCAGGGCTCAGTCTTGTAGCTATGAAGGGGATAACAGTGTGTTACCAAATTAAAGCTTTAGAATGGTATGGTGCTTCCAGAAAGTATTCCACATAAGCTTAATTTTAAGCATGTGAGTAATTTCATCCCTACTCAATACATCATTTAAATTAATGATAAATTTTCAGAATATGCTTAAATCTGGCTGAAAATTGGTATGATAGCACTCGTTGCTTTGGTGCTTTCATGAATCAAAAAGGATAAAAATAGAGAGAAACATGTCAGGTCATATTATGCATACGCCTTTTAGTGCACACTTTTCACTCTATTGTTCCTAAATCACAAACAAGAGTAAATTTCAACCAGTAAGTTAACAGTGACTGTAACACAAATAAGGTCTTCTTCAAGTGCTCATCCTTGTATACATGTGCTCTGTGTACCAGTTGTGCCAGTAAGTCGCTGTTCTTGTTGTGCAAAAAAAGATAAAAGATTTTGCCGATTTTGTTTTCAGATCCTGACAATGAAACAATACTGAGTAGAGCCCAGTTGGGCAATCCAGTAGGCACCAACCAAGCTTTGCCTCGGCAGGAAGCAGCTTTTCATGTGCCTACCGTGTTTATCTTAGGTGGTATTTATTCTCAGTTTGTCAGATTTTAGGCATTTTGAAATCATGACTTCTTTTTTTTAATAATCCTACTTTTGTTCTTTCCTAGTTTAGCTGCAGGAAGACTATTGCAACTAAATAATTAGGCTTTAAGAACTCCCTAGTCTCTCATAACCCTTCCTCTTTAAATTATATCCCTTTCCTTGGTACTGCCATAGCTGCTGTTTTTCTGTAGAAGGGCTAATATGTTGACTTAAGTAATTATTCAAAACATAAAATCTTAGAATCAGAGAGTTGTGTAGGTTGGAAGAGACCTCTTGAGATCATCATGTCCAACCATTAACCTAGCACTGCCAAGTCCACCACTAAACCATGTCCCTAAGCACCACATCTACATGTCTTTTAAATGCCTCCAGGGATGGTCACTCCACCACTTCCCCAGGCAGCCTGTTCCAGTGCTTCATAATCCTTTTGGTGAAGAAATTTTTCCTAACTTCCAATCTAAACCTCCCCTGGCACGACGTGAGGGTATTTCTTCTTGTCCTATTGCTTGTTACTTGGGAGAAGAGACCAACGCTGACCTTGCTACAACCTCCTTTTAGGTAGTTGTAGAGAGTGATAAGGTCTCCCCTGAGCCTCCTCCAAACTAAACAACCCCAGTTCCCTCAGCTGCTCCTCATCAGACCGACCTTTCACCAGCTTCGTTGCCCTTCTTTGGGCATGCTCCAGCACCTCAAGGTCTTTTTTGTAGTGAGGGGCCCAAAACTGAGCACAGTACTCAAGGTGCGGCCTCACCAGTACAGAGTACAGGGGGACAATCACTTCCCTGGTCCTGAATGGAAGCCTGATATAAGCCACCTCAGATTCTATTCCAAACTGCTACCTTCCACCAGCAGTGTAAGGAGTTTGGGCACATCCTGTCAGCTGGTCTTGAATCAGTTGTGAGATTTCTTTCTCCAAGGGGAAAAATTATCTGTAAAATGCCAAACCCAATTGGAAAGAAAACAGATCTTCTAAAAGATCAATTCTACTTTGTTGTTCTGTTGAGACAATGTGTCTGGATACAGCAAGTATATTTGGGGTGATCTTCACAAAGGTCATGAATCACTGTTTATGGACATATATTATCTTCCTCATTTCCAGCACAAATAGCACTGAGGCATCAGATGCTTTTTGTACAGAGCACAAGCGCAATGCAGTCCAGTGGTAGCACCGTGCAGTTCTCCCTTGATACCAGGGAAAGAAAGGACCACAGGTGTTTTTCCCTCTGTAGTGGAAGTTGGCTTAGCAGTTGCACATCTGTCTGAAACCTCATTGCGGTTAGGTGCTCACCTGAGTATTGGTATGTGAGCGCAGGTTCTCGTTGCACCATATTTCTCTCTGCTATGACTCACAAAGCAACGTGAGCTGTAGAATATCCATGGTTCTTCCATTAGCTTCTGAGATATGTTAGTTCTCCTGTCACTCCATAAATAATAAATTGTTCATTTATTCTCCTCAGAGAACAGATTTTCCTGATTTTAGTCCAGATGGGAGATTTGGGAGTCATAACAGTCTAGATACACAGCTGATTCTAGTCTTACATACTGTGGTCTCCTTCTTCATGGAGTCATTTCATTTTCCTTCCCATATGTAGGAAATAGGATACTGAACTGGATAGGCTTTGATTTGGTCTGTGTTTCATTTGGGGGAAATGTCTGTATTTTATCTGCATCACAGTTTTCATGTGTTTTCAAAGTACATATTTGCAACAGGAAAAGTTATTTATTGTCTCCTAACCAGAAAGCCCTATGCAGTAACATTGGTAGTACTGCTCAACATATGTATCTTCTGTTGATTCTAGCATTGAGCCAGATGCAGTGCTATTGTCCTGACAGAGTTTTTATGTTGGGAAGGTTATATTCTCTTCAAGTGTTTTTCTAGCTTCTTTCTTTGATTGAGGTTTTTATCAAGTTGTTACCACCTAGGCAACAGTACATATAATATTTTAATTTTAGTCCTTGTAGTAAAATGTTTCAAAATTCAACCTTTAACTCAAAAATGCACTTAGTGTTACAATATACTCTCCTAGAAACATAGTTCCTTTATTCATACAGCAGAGAACAAGAGTCCCATGGCAAAGCTTCCCCTACTTCTCTGGGACTGGTATATTAAATGACTGAACAGTGGTTTTGTTGGAACAAATGTCTTGGCTGAGAGGGGAATCTGGGATATAATGAGAACTAACCCCATCAAGCAGGATTTATTTTACATTAGGAGGTCAGGTTTGTTAGACTCTATCATATTTTGAAAGGTCTTTCATAGAGGCACTCTCTTCCAGAGGTATAACTCACAGATTGTAAGGAAATGCCTTCTTGATAATTATGCCAACTTGGCAATCACTCCTCGTGTCTTTCTCCATGTGAAAGTGGAAAATAAGAAATCTGTTGGCTTTTTTTTTTTTTTTTAGAATCTATCTAACTACTGAAGTCATGAAAAAATTTAAAGACACAAAGTTTCTGGTCACTTGTAACTCTGTGAGTTGATTCATAAGTTCAGCATTTCTGAACATGAAGCTGCTGGCCTCCAAGGAGAACTAGCTCACTCCAACAGCTAGCAACAAGAAATAAACTGCATTCTTCAGTTGAAATGTGTTTTTATTAAATTGGCGCCAGGAATATATCTGAATTTCTTGCCTCTTACTGCAGGTATCAAGTCATCTGCCACTCAGGCTCCTTCAATGCATGAATGAGAAACTGGGTTTTTAAATTGCTGCAGGTATCTTTATGCTAAAAACGTTTTTTCTAAACAATACTAACAGAGTTCTGCCTTTATTGCTTTCCAGCAACACTTCTACCTTTTAGAAGTTCAAGCAACAATTATTTACTTTGTAGCATCTTGGCGTATCTTGAGGATTTCAGGGGTGCCACAGATTTTCAGTTAAAAATCCCTGAAACACCCATAAATTAAGGTTGCAATTCCATCTTCAGGGTCTGATGACATTGACAAATCAGTTGAGCTTTGCTGGCATGGCTTATGTCACAAGAGTCCTCTTAAAGGAATTACAGTCTTCATGTGTAGAGTTTGGGGAACATTCTATTACTTGTTAAATTAACATTTATTTATTAGTAGTCATCCCCAGTTTGAACCTTTGCAATAATTATAATAATCAAACCATATTTAATGGCAATAAATAGATTGGAATATGGACCGTTTTACCATCTCACGCTTTCCTTTATGCCATCCTGCTCTTTTTAGCCGGAGCATGTCTGCCTTCTGTTTGGACTCCCCTTTGTCATTGCCACCATAACTAATGAAAACAATAAGCATCTTTTCTGATAGTTACTACCATTGTTCCCTGCAAAATCTCTCTCCTAGAATCAATCTACTCAGTAGAACTACGTAGAAAGTTCATTATAAATTAATAGGAGAAGGTATAAAATCAATGTTTCTTCAGGTTCTGTCAATATAAATATACTGACTTAGTAATCTGCTATGATTAGGCCATATACTGCATGAAAAGTACTAGAGTATGAAATGTAACCACAAATCATTTTAAAGTAGCATGATGAAGTTGTGACAGAACGATCACAGCAGGTGTGTATTGCTTATCACCAGGCTGTAAAGATGTTATACCATTCCCAAGGAAAAGAAATCCCAAGATAGGAGCTCGTCATTAAACATCGTACGGTGCCAAATACGAGCTGATAACAATTTGCCTCTGTCGGTATCAAAGCTGAGGTCAACGACTCAAACCACCTGTCAATTTAAAAAATCACATTGGCAGCTTTCATTTACAGAGGATCTCATAAAGCTGCTAGCTATAGTTTGAAAGCTACATTCAGCGTTCTTTGGGTGCACATGCTTACAGAATAAGCAGTTCTCGCTCGCTCTCTCTCCTGAAACCTAGTGTGAATCTTATGAGATGGCCCAACTACTGTCTCAGCTATCAGACAACAGCTCTGATAGAAGACAGGGACAGCAACAAAAGAGAAATCTTTTATACCTGTCCTTGTGTGTGTGCACCCCATGGCATCCTCCTTATATTTTCTTTAGACACCACAGGGCTTAGTGGAGATACTTCCCTTCTTTTGTTTCTGTTGCCAAACTGGCTCAATAAAGCCATTCCATCATCTTTAATATAGAGGTTAATTCTAAACATTATTTTTCCATCATAATGTAAATGCCTCTACAAATGAGATAAAGACCTCATACTCCTAAGAGTTTGCCTAAAGGTCATCCCATTGTTCAAATTTTAGTGTGTTTTCATGAGGTAAATGCGAATGATGTTATAGAGTGACATCCAGATTTGATTTCAGACCTAAATAATATTTGGTATACTTTTGCATTATTGAATATGAAACATTCTTTGAATATATTATATGTATATGTGTGTTTATAAAAACTCAACACGAGAAATATAAATACAGGTTTGCAAAGAACCCAAAGCACACAGAATAATTGTTCATCCTTACTCCTCTATAATGAAAAATTTGATTCAGAAACTTTTTTCAAAAAAAAGGTCTGGTTCTGTTTTCTGAACTCACTAGTACAACTTTGGAACGCCTTGACTGAAGCCAGTGGATTTAAACAAGTATACTATGGATAAAAATGGAAATAGAATTTAATTAATTATAATAATTGTTATGCTGTTGTTCTGCAGAATCTGTCATTTATGGAAGGAATCCAAGAACTTTTAAAATAAAAAAATCATCTCTAAGTGGGATTTGACATTATCTGAGTTGGTCCTGCTCTAAGCCAGGGCCTGGAGCAAGTGATCTCCAGAGGTCCCTTCCAACCTAAATTGTGCTGTGGTCCTGTGAGTTCTAATCCTATAGGAATTAGGTTCCCAGCTGCCATTTCCTGCTGCTCTGAAAATCCACCCTCAGTCATCTTCAGAGGGCAGTGTTGGTGGCTGAAGAGTAGAAGCTGACTGAATTAAAAAATGGAGCTTATACAATGGGAATTCCATCTTCTCACAATAAATCTGATCTAGAGCAAAGATGGACTATATTCATGACTTTGTCTGTTAAGTCCCTTATGTATTTCATGTGCAGAAACTGTGTGGATAGAGGCACGTGCACATGTGAGAAATGAAATAAGTTCTTATGGATAGTTGCTATGTGGCTATAGCAGGAGGGTTAAACATGCCAAAAAGATCTGATAATGCCTTCAGCAGAGACAGGTGAATTGAATGGTTTGTCAGAATACTAAATTATGAGTGATCTTGTGACTATATTAAAAAGGAAGTTCCTTAATGGATTTATAGGGCTCTTTAAGATTGTGGAAGAACCTCTTTTCACTAAAAGCATCGCAGAGAAATTGAATATTCTTCTCAGTTTTTGTATTTTCATCTCTGTATGAATCTCTGTTGTAAGAGCTGCCCTCCCTCCAGTACTCGCCACCTCTAAAACATTCTAGGTTTGTTGAAACAGGAATTCAAGGAACTAGGAACAGTTCTTTACTGAACAACAGGAGTGTGATACCAAAAGCTACACAATCCACTTACAGTGGTCTTGAATTTGTATAAGGTTTTTATACTTGTTTAAGATGCCTTGGGAAGTTGTCATCATTTTTTAATCACATTTGATAGAGAGAAATACAGCAGATAAAGTATCACTGCTGTGAAGCACTGCCTTCTGATAACAGCAGAGCTCTGAGATGCAATTTTATTTGCCAGGTGGGAGTGAGGGGTATTTTTTTAGTGGTCTCAATTAAATATGTATGTGCATGTAACTTGTTATGGCTAAGTTTTGCTACAAAATTTATCTTCACCAGTGAAGAGACAAGGGGATGCTACTTTGAATTGTTCTGTCTTTCTTTGGAGTAAAGATAAATATTGTAACGGAATTCAGCCCTCTCTTAGTCTTCATTTATACAACATGGGTGGCTAATTGCCTCTGAGCAATCCTGTTGTTACTGTTATCATGGCTGATGAGATATGAAGCTTTGAAATAAAAATACCTTCTTAATGTCTGACAGCCCATTTTTCCCATCTTTAATACTCCTGTTTTATAAACAGCATACATGAGTATAGTAGCTGAGCTGCAAATAGGGCATCAGTCTGTGCTGGCCAGGTGATAACTTGTCAACATGTTCATGACTTACTGCCCGTGTGTTCTGGTGGCATTTGTAACTCTCTCAGATAAACATCACATGCAAACCTAGGCTATTAAATGGCCACGTTATCTCTGTAAATGACCTTCTACAAACTAGAAAATTAGAAGATTATATGTTCCTACTCGATTTTCCTCAGTATCAGCTAGAGTCACATCATTACTCTGATCAATAATGTAGCTAGTCACTAGTAATTTCAGCATTACTACTGGCACAATTTAGAAATTTAACTGCAGCTACTTAAACAAAAACACAAAAATAGGTATCACTCAGGAAAAACATGGAATATTCCTGTTTTATTTTTAATTCTCTACTCACTTTTTACCAATTTCCATTCAAAATTATTGGGAAATAGTACACTTTCCTGTGCAACTTGTTGTAGGGAACCTGCTTTAGCAGAGGGATTGGACTAGGTGATTTCTTGAGGTCCCTTCCAATCCCTACGGTTCTGTGATTCTGTGCTGGCATTATACTTAAAACTCGTAGCACGTTTTGTCCAAGTATAATTTAGTTGTGATCCAGTATGGTTTAGTTGTTTTAATTGCTACCCTTCTCTTGGTTTATAACAGTTAATCTTAATTTCATTACATATGTATTTTTGATCAAAATACAGTAACTTAAATATGGTAATTCACATTGTCACTTACACAATTTAAAGGCAATTCCAAAAAAAGCACAGTAAAATTAATGTAAGGCAAAACATTAGTATACTTGCTGACATTTTTTAAATAACATGTAGAAGAGATTCATTTAAACGAATCAGTGTATGGAATTGAAAACCCTCAGAAGTTTCCAATTAGACTGAAGCAGGACCTGGTGCTTCTAGCCACTGTGTCTGTTCTCCCGTCAGTGACACCATCAGTGTTAAGGGAGCCTCAGTACACAGCAAGAGGATTAATATTTTGCAGAGTTGGGTTTTAAAAGGCCTAATTTACCTCACCATAAATTCAGTGACATTCTGGACAAGCTTTGTGAGAAATAAACATCAAAGAGGTTGTGTACATTTTAAAAAACAAACCTACTGTGTTAAAAATAGGTTTTTCAAAACCAATTATAAAGTTCCAATTCTTGCTGTAATAGCTATGGGACAATTACAAATTGACTTAACGCCTCAAAGCAGATCATCACCGTTTAAAATACTTTGTCATGCCTACTATCCCTATCCTCATAGCATTTCATTTTACGTTAGTGTGTCATGTGTTAGAAAATCATGTAATGATAAAGAAAATGTTCATGTGGAAGGTTAGAAATTACTTTAATGAGTTATTATTACCTTGCTCACAGACTGTTGATAATATTTTTGTGTTATTTTAATGTATTCTGAATAGAGACAGAGGCACTAGTCAGATTGGATCATCACGAACATTCCCCTGGGAATCAGGGCAGGATATAGTCCCCTAAGAAACAATATGTCAGATTAAACTGATGCTGTATTTGCAGGAGATGCAAGAACACACAAGCAAATACAAAAATACACTGAAATATGTTATCTGTTTCACATCCAATATGACTTGTTGTGGTGCTGTGGAGACTCACACAATGACCATAAAGGTACTTTGCATGCTGTGGTCTTAGCTAGCAGGATCCTCACTCACTTGCAGCTGCCTAATAGGTTGGTAACATCTCCCATAATTTGTCCACTTTCACACTGAAATAGGCTCATACTTGAAGTTGGAAGATAGCTAGGTTGCAATAAAAAAGAAATAAAAGAAAAAACATGGTCTCAGTTGAAAGCAGTGGTAGTAGCAGTGCTTGTAGTTTGTTTTGACACTGATCTCTGACTCTGCTTAAAGGGACGTTACTGTTATTAGTGATCAGTAAATGATTACTATCAATACAGGACTGTAACAGATACTTGAAGAGGCAAAAGATAGGGTAGGCTATTTCAGCCCACAAAAGTCAAGAAATTCTTAGGTGTCTAACTACCATATCCCCGCTGCAGTTGCTTTTTGATTCTCTTTGCATACTGCTGGCTTGATTGTGTGGAAGTATACTTGCAAATAAAATCTTACTCTATAGAGTTATAACCACCATTCCTACTTGCACAAAGGCATCAAAGAAACAAGACTGTTCATTTTCCTTAGAGAGAGTCTCTGATGGGCCCAGGCATCTATACTGACCTTGAGAAGTATGACGATACCTTATCCTGTAAGCTGCAGTGAGCTGGCCCAGGAGGTCCAAACAGTGGTAATCATATATGCTTTGCAATAAAATTATTGAGCCATGAGTAACTGATTCCTAATGGAATAACAGGGATGTAGTGGAGTTTTATTTATCTTTTTTTTATTGACACATTTTTGCAGGAATCTTTCATTAACATTTTCCACATATAATGGTTTTAAAGCATTAGAATCTGAACTCTTTTTTGCTTTGTGAATTCAACACCTCCTCTCCATTCCAGGAAAAGGCTGCTAAACTGAAAAAAATCCACTCCTTTCACTTATTCATAGTCTAGTAAATGCAAAGTTGTATTGTTTGCATGTGTCCATAAATGACTGTATAACCTCAGACCATGGAAGACGTACACCCATCTGAATGATCCTTGCAGAAATTCAATGCACTCAAAATGTGTCCATAAGTATAAAGAAAACAAGAGGGATAGGGAAAGCAATACCAATATTAACTGCTTTTCTTGAATACATGCTTGGTTTAGTTTTCATGCTGCTGATTAGAAAATAAGAAGTTTGTGTAAGAGGGTTGCCCATAGACAGTGAAGTGCATTTAGCATCTGACCATTTTATAAATAAAGTAAATACAGACTTCCGAAACATTTTATTTGTGATCTCATGGTTTTGTCATTCTCTGGAAGTGAAAATATTGACATTTACCAGGCTGTTTGTTCCAGCTTTCTGATCTCCTGCAGTTTATTTTTATAACAACCTTATCGATGAGCCTCTTACTCAGCTCTCTAGGTTTAACTGAGTTGAGTCGATTTGTTACCACAGCTTCAAGTAGCTGTTACAGAACAAGCGAGACATCCTAATAAAGCTGTAAACGTGTTTACTCAAACATGGTATTGATTTTACTTGGAGAGGGAGAAGCAAGTGCTTAGCATGGTGTCAGGGAGGATGAATTTAACTGCAGTTTTTCATTGTCATCTGTCATGGTTGTGAAACACTAAGTGAAGCCACAAGAGGATAATTAGAATTGCCAGAAATTTAGCCCCTAATATCATTTAACCACTTGAGATTTTTGTAGTTTAATTAGTTTTTATTAAAACTTTCCTCCAGTGGTGTAGTCAGGAAGGCTTTTTTAATGTCCTTTTCAATGAGAGTGAGATTTCAAGGTTGGGACTTGTTAGATATACATCTTAAATGACTATTTTCCTGAAAGGGTTGGTAACCTTTTTTCTCTCACTTGTAATTAGCCTGGCACTACAGTTCTGTAGAAGCACAGAGCCATTTAATTTTAAAAGAAAGACACTTGTTCATACACATATACATTTGTAGTTAATAACATATATGTGCATTTGTGGAATAACTCTTACATTATATTTTGAGAGAGAAAGTGCCAAGGTGTGTGAAGGTTGAAAGAAGTGGAGTATATTTGAAGATGCTTACATTTAATTTGTCTTATATACTGTACGTCTAAAGTGTCAGACCAGAGTGCCAAAATACATGAAAACAGAAGCCAAGTCCCACTCTTGATCAAAAACATTTCCATTTAGAATAGCCAACATTCAGTTTGATAGCAATGGGCAGGGCCTCTGGCTTACCACAGTTCTTGGCTGTAATATCCACCATCTGCCACAAAATTAAAAGAGGAGAAACCTCAGCATGTTGACGTACGGTCGTTCAGTGACTACATTGCAGAATCATCTGATGCCAACATCTTTTACGAAATCTAGGTTGGCTGGTTGGCTCTTGGCACCAGTGTTGCTAACCGCCTGATTACAACTGACCACACTCGTGCTACCACAACAGTAACCCACTCCAACAGGACTAAAAGACATCCAAAAAAGCCTCAGTCATATCAGCTACAAAGCTTTAAATTGCTAAGGTAATGTTTCTTGAAAACTGCATCTTCCCACACTGCTGGCCTGGAAAGCTGGTGGGATCACATTAAAATAGATGAGTGCTTGAGCAACTGCAGTAAATGCTGTATACGAGCGAGAGTGTGAAAAGGTGCTTGCAACTGTCCCCCATGGTGGAATAACACCATTTTAAAAAAGGCAGTTCACAAATTAAGCTGTAGAAACTTTAAATATAAAAAAGAGGAGGCAGCTCAGCTGTTCGTGATCATTTCTGTGGCTGGGACAATTTTGCTGGTGAATGGCCTGGCTAGCATGGATTATATTAGGTGCTTCAAGGTTCAGGTGGAAGAGGAGGATTGTCTGGAAACATCACATAGCAAAAAGGTTTTGAGGGGCTCTGACTCAGGGTCACCTCGTAATTGTTTATAATTAATGCGTTTGATAATTGCTTTTTTTCCTGCTTTTCTCTCTTGCATTTAAAAAAAAAAATACATTAATTTTGCCTTGGGCATTTTATAAAGGTTGGAAGTGTGAGAGAAACTGCAGAAAGATGAGTTGTGGGGGAGCTGGGTGTTGGAGGCTATAAACGGATTTCCAGCCAGCATTAGTAATTAACAGTCATTAAAATTAATTGTCAAGTGTACAATTTGAAATTAAACATTTGGCTTCAATATGAGCTGTTTTTAAGTGTTGTTAAACCATTACTGAAGCAGACTAGAACTGTTTTAAAATCTCTGCTATCGGACTCCCACCTTCCTGTCCAGCTGCCCTAGCGCTAGGCTTTCATTCAGAATTACCACTGATAATTTGGAAACAAAACCTTAGAAGAAATTGCTGATTTCAGTGAAATTGCCTCCAAAATATCTGGTTTGCTGGCCACAAGAAAATGAACTTGATTCTCCTTTAATGATTTTTAAGTGCTACTCAGCTCTTACAAGTAACAAAGTAAAGACAACACCTTTTGTGTCAGTCAGTGGCCTGTCTTGCTGTGTCTTTTCAGACTTACACTGACATCCCCAGAGAGCTTTGAGCTGGTTTCAGTGAGGGCCTTGGTTTGGGTCTGGACTTTGAGGCTCAAGCACCACTTCTGGCACTTGGCTTACAGAACTTTTCGTTTGGTGGTGAACACAAAAAGGAGTAAAGTAACTTGACTTTTCCGTCCCTCATTCTATTTGCAGACCTAGAAATTATAAACATTGTCTCTGAGCATATGTAGTGAGGAAGCTGGAGATAATAAAGATTAACTCAATTATTTTACACGCTTTTCAGAGCAAAGTGATTTCAGAGACGCTTTTCTCTACTGAGCAGAAAAGAAATAATTATGGGCCAAAAATAACTATTGGTGTATTATAATCACTTCTATCACCTGGGAATGCAAATACATTTTGTACCACTCTAAGGTTTAAAGCAACTTTTGAAGCAAAGTTGTCTTTGCTTTCTAGGAAGATGCTGAATAAGTGGGATGAATTGGTCACAGTTCCAGATAAGTTCTTGTTGTGACTAGGTACAAGGTGGTTACTTGGATGTCCGGGCCTGCGAGGGACAAAAGGCATTCCAGTCTACTCTGAAAGCTTACCGAGATGGCGAATTATAGGAAGGTGACTTACTAGACATCCTGTAACTGCCATTTCTCTTACTCCATAAATGATAAACAATTTGGATGTCAGGGCAGGAGGCAGACAAGTGGGAAATGCTTGAGTTTGGCTCTTGCCTCTGGATTCTAGTGTGAAGAGAGTAATGCGTGTAACATCATCCACAGCTTCAGCAGTGTAGAAATGCTAGTTCAGAATTGTTGCAATTAGAAGGTGGTAGACAATATTGCCTGAAGTTGTTTCGGTAAAATATTTGAAGTGAAATTGTCTTGTCTAGCCAAAATACACTACTGCTTTCTGCACTCCGTTCCAGTGATAGCCAGGAACTAGTTCAGGCCATGGCAGAGTTAAAATAGTTGCTGAGCTACTTTAGTTTGTGCTGGGATGGTCTAGTTCTGTGATCCCAGGGCCATGATACAGGACCAGAGTTCAACCCTGCCCTTTCTGTCTGTGAAACTGTAGGAGGAGTGTGAAGTAAGTCTGAAGCCATGTTCACTTATCTTCTTGCGTTTCCAGTCATGGCACATTAAAGAGACGACAACCTTCAACTGCTTATCATTTTCCCTCCACCACCCTGCTCGCTGGTAGAGCTGTTTGAGTACTCACTAACCTACTTCAGTTTAAATCAGCTGGGTTAGCAAAGTTCTCCTATCGACAGTTTACTGTTTAAACTAATCTGGCTCATTTTGACAGAGTATCAGGTTATACAAGCAGCAAAGAAGGATGGTGAAAAACAGATGGGGCAGTAACTTCTTCAGCTGGAACTCAAAGATCTGAATCCATGCCTTGAGAGTGTGACTCATGGGGTTTGCATCACAGTACCTTATACAGTGGAGGAGGGAAACCATTCCGACCATATTGCTTTTTACTGCATTAACTAAAAAGAACATTCTGCAGCTAAGGCAGCCAACCTGAAAGAGGTCTTTGTTTCTCTGCTCAAACGACAGTGCTTTCTGGTGTTCCCTCAGGGTCTGCTTTGCCAACTGCCTAGTCATAGGATGTGATGTTGTTTTGTATTTGTGATATGTGTGTTTGTATTGTCATTCGATGCAATACTGTGTCAGATACTGCCATTTCTATTTCATCTATGAAACACATGCCTTTTAAGAGAAACTCAACACACAAGAGAATGGTTTGAGGGCAAACTCCCCAGTGCAGTTTCTACATCTCTCATATATGACAGCTGTACTTAATGTCATTTCTCCGCCACTCTGAAATCACAGAGATCTCTCATTTATATCCCAAATTAGAACAGGATGTTTTTTTCACCTGATTCTGCTTTCACTTAGATCAGAATAAATAAGAAGTAGCTTCACTGAAGACAAAAGATACATACTAGCTTGAAACTACAGTGAGCCTGGGAGGTGATAACAATCTCAGTCTAGTTGTTATTGAGAAATAATTCCTGGTTTATGGTCCTTTGCTCCTTGGATTTTCTCATCTTCACATATGTTTGATGCCTTGATCATAAGCGTGGAGGACAGTTGTTCTTTCTTGTATAAACCCCTCTCTAAATTCATGCTCTACACAAAGCTTAGCCTCATGTTTGCCTTTCGAGATCAGCCCAGTGCACCTTCAATACTTACTGGGCCAGAAATGGACTGTCTTAACAGCCTCGTTTTACATACGGTTACAACTTGCTCTCAAGTTTTAACCACCCAGAAGCACACTGGCAAGCTCCTGCCTCCCAGGCAGTTTCAATTTAATGATTGACATTCTCCACGTATCCAAGAAAGTTTTTCCCAAGAATTCATATTAATTTAATGGAGAGCAGACCATTTTCATCTCGTTATTCAGAAGTGGTCTCATTTCTGCCAGGCATGCTGTTTGAATTTCTCAACTGTTACCCAAATATTACCACTGGACCATCCTGCCACAGTTGTGTTGTCTGTCATCCCCTGACTGCCATCAGTGATAGCACTCAGCACAATTTCTTCCTCTTTCAGATTCTCATCTTTGTATATTGAAAACTCCTGTCTTCCCCACTTGTGCTTATGAACTTAACTTTTGTTGGTGAAGCAATCATTTTTTCCCAGCTGGTGTCAGTCAGTAGCTGTGAAATTCCAGCTAATATGTAGTTCTCTAAAAAAGTATTGATGTCAGAAACATAACAGTTTTCTCCTAGTTGTCAATTAAAATGCCTACTTTTTATGGCCATCCTATTCCAATTAAAAGTATTTTATTTATAGATTTAGTAGTTTCAAACTCTTCTCCCATTGAATGCCGTTTAGAGAAAACTATACATCAACTGGGCTTCTTCTCACTGTCAGTCATGACCGAGAAGCCAAGATAGATCTTGGTAATTAATGAAAACGGGGTCTTTTGCTCACCAGTATTAGCCTTTGTTAATATAACCTTATTCTTCATGTCTTACATGATTTTTAGTCTTCAAAGAGCAGACATCATTGCATAGGATAAAATATTTTTATCATCTTCTAAAAGTACGCTGTAATGTCCCACAAAAGGAACTGTTTAGAAAAGGCGCACAGGTTAAATGGGAGCATTGCAATATAATGTAGAGTCTTTGTTCCAGTAGTAACCAAGCTGAATAGAGAAAGTGTATTTGAAAGCAAGCTAGCAAAACACATCATCTTTGAATCAAAATCTGTAATATGTCAGAAATTGATACCTATGAGCTACACAGTACTTATGAGAGATGGTTTCCAGACTAGATTTGTACTGTCAGAGTGTGACACAGGAACTTGAATTGGTGGATGAAAGCTTTAAAAAGAACATGTTTCAGCTTGCTAGAATTCCGATATTCCTGGGCAAGTCTCACTTTCCTTCTGTGATTGGATGAGGAAGAGAGATACATCTGAAACATATTAAAAACAGGATAAAAGTGAATAAAATATTACATCTAGAATGACAGAGTGGAGCTTTAAATTGTAAGATACTAAGTTTACTTTTCACATCTTGAAAACCTCTTCCGAATTTAAAATACGTATTTCACCTCTGCCATAAGTTTTGTCATGTTTTCAACCACAATAGTTTCAGCCAAGACAAAATGTTTCAGAAATGAGGGACTCAATCCATGAAATTCCTGGTGCCACTTGCACTTAACTTTTCCAAGTACCTATGAATAATCTCCTTTTCAGGACTTTCTACTTATATGCATTTAAAGAGGTTCTCTGGTTTGCAAAACACTCAGCTCCCAGTGGTCTCTGGTTTTCTAAGCCCTGCATGCTAGTGAGGGTACTAATAAAGATCAGTCTTGATAATCTTTAATTTACTTGAAGCTACCAAATGGAGACTTCAGGAAGAAATAACAGCAGCAGCACTCCAGCTCAGCAGGTCATGCAAGCGCAATACTACATTTAAACTAGCCAGGCTACCTGTGTACCTACAGTTAGGCCAATATTTCGGTGCTTTGCCCTGTGATAAATTGATGCACTCAAAATAACTAATCTAACCGTTTTCTTCCTTCTTTTTCTCTCCTGCTTTGTTCCACAGGGTTTCTCTCGCAGCTCGTCTATGACCGGCCAGTGACTGAGTGCATCCGGGCTGGACATTACGCAGCCAGTGTAATCATCAAGCGTTCAGGTTGCACCTTCCCAGAGAAGCCTGACTTCCACTGATACTGGTGAATTGGAGGGATCAAGAGTAACTCCCATGTTGCCGTGGGATTGCTGCCTAAATTTTCCCGCCTTCCCTTTCCTCACCTTTCCAATTACCTGCATCAACGCTTCTGTACTTCTGTTCATTGCATTCTAAACAAAATATCTGTTTCTGTGGTGTTTTCCTTTTCATACCACTACAATGTCGCAGTAGTCTTAACTTCTGGAAGCAGTGCTAAGTAAAGCTTGTTCTTTCATCCATCAGGAAAAAATGTTCTATTTACACAGTTTATAAGGAAGTCCCATGTAAATGACACTGCTGATTAACACCATTAAAATACTCTGTTGAATTACCTAGTTTGTATCCAGGTGTGGTCAAATCCTACCCAACTTCCGTGAAATCAACAGACCTGACTTTATTTGTCACTTAACATTATAAACCACAAATAGTTCTTTCTATATAGTGGATTCACACTAGTGTAAAGAGCGGTGTAAATATCCCAATAATTTCTTTACATATTTTGAGTGTACAAGATCTGGCCATCAGATCCAGCCCAGCTTCCATGAAAGTGAATAGCTATTTAGCCAGTAATTTAAGGACCTGATCCAAAGCTGATGTCATGCATTCAGTCGTCATGCACTGATGCCAGTAGCTCTGGGTCTGGCACTATGTGAGAGCAGGGTCTGGCCACTCTCTGTACAATCACATTCGTCTGTCAGGTGAGTTAGCAGATAGGTACTTTCAGTGATTTCAGGGCAGATACATGAGATGGTGATGAACATAAATATACAGATAGAGCCTATCTCCTCCATGTGAGCTTTCTAGAGGCTGTATTTAATTAAGGTACACATAGTGAAAATGAGGTACAGAAATATTTATGCAGGATATATTAACAGGATATGCCAAACGGAATCTCTGAAACGCACATTTTTAAACTTTTAATTTACTTTGGATGATTAAGCAATATGCTGGACTTTGTTTGTATTTACAGTATTCAAAGAGGTGATCTGACACTGCATTCATTACTTTGCTATGTAATTTGATACTGATAAATAAAAAATTGTCATACAGTACCTCCCGGTTTTTTATTGGTATGGGTCTGGCTTTCCTCCACATATCGTACTGAAATGGGAACAGGAAATGAGTGCTTAACCCACAGTACATGCGAGATCTCAACATTTTATACATGATTATCAGTGTCCAGGTGGGTGTTCAAGGGTAATCTCAGCAGTAAGGAAAGGAAGGAACATCAGTTTGGTGTTCGTACCACAGAAGAGATGAAAATTTAATGGCTAGGGTTCATAAAAAAAAAATAGGTCAGTGTGGGCTTCGCACTTTACTGCATAGCATGGAACAAGGGACGCACAGTGATTGAATGTCGTTATTACAGTTTGTGTATTGCAAAGAGCACAGAGAGAAATCAAGGCTGTGATCCTGATTCCCTTGTTTGGCCCAGTATCCAGTCTGGTACATTGGACAACAGGCTCTGTCATCTTAGAGATCACCTGGTGTGTACCTCAAGGTGGTTCAAACCAGCCACTTCTGAAAATCCTCCCGGGGCCATGGAACTCCATTGTCACAAGCACAGGTCAATGCACCTTAAGTACGGTACATTCTTCAAGGACTCAGGCTCGCAGTTTATATCTGAAAAAAGTTGCATGTATAGGCCTTGTCTATCTGTGGGCCTACTCATGAACAGCTTTGTGCAAATAAGACTTGTCTGGTTTCTTCACAATGCTACTCTCAAAAGGGCTTCATGTTCTAGCATTGGAGAGAGGAAAAGGAAAGAATACATTGGAGTGAAAATGGAACTGGGAACAAAACTGAAAGAGGCTACAATGTGCATGGTCTTCAGGCTTTATGGATTGAGCAGAAGAATATAATTGGTTTATATCTCATGGTTAATTTTTAATTATTTAACTTAATGTATCCATGCAAAATATTTTAATCGAGAAAAGCTGACAGGCTGAGCAAGGATGTGTTTTTAATATACAGTCACATACGCCACACCACACCGACTGCATGAATTTGGCTGTCAGTAAGGAAAAACCCAGTGGTCCAATGGTTAAATTTGCTGTTGCCTTTACTCTGTATCCATGACACTTTCCATTCCTTTTGAAACAACTTTATCAATGTCCTGGCAAGGTAATTATGGCCCATTTAAAACAGAATATAAATATGTAAACATTCTTTACTGTACCAATGTAACTACAAGACAGCATAACTACTGTAAAGGAAGGGAGGATATGTAAAGGAAGGTAATCATAACATAGCGTGGGATTCTTTCTTCCTTTCTCTAGGCTATTCTTTGTTTTCAATTCAGGATGCAAGAGAGTCAAGTCAGAGGTTCTGTTCTGAGCTTTTCCACTGATGTGCTTGGTGAGCTTGGGCTCCTGACATTTGGCTCTGAGTGTCAGCTACAAAGCATAATTTGAAGTCAGTGGGAGCAGCTGAGGAATAAACTACTGCCTAATTCATGGAAGGGCGTCAGAGTCTGGCCTGCTCTATTTAGCCATTCATTATTTCTCCAATATCTGTCAATGGATATTCTTGGATTATATATAGATACTTAGAAATGTATTGCCAAATCATGCCAAATAATTTCAATTTGTGCTGTTAAATTGCCTGACGATTTCATTCCGGATTCTTTTGAGGATCTGTATTTTTTTCCTGCTTCTCACTGATGAAGGGTTTTTTTATCTATGTAATGGATAATGGTGCTATCCTTAATATTCTCTCTGACAAATATTCTTCCTCTCTCTTTGGTCCTCTACCAGCTTATTCCACACATAGGCATGTTAGAAAACTGGGCTTGCTGAAAAACGTCATTGAAAGAGTTGTCTGCCAGTGACATGTGCCACTGTCGCAAATCCCAGATGGGATAGCTGAAGTGAATCTGTCACTGAGCTTGAGCCATCATTAAAACCCAGAGTTCTTACCTGGGTTACTTTCAGGAAAACAAATATTGGAAATCCATTTCCCACTAGCCACTGGCCAAAGCATATCACCCTGACTCAGATAAAACTTTTCCCTTTTGCTGAAAATAAGACTGTATCTCCTGTGCCCAGCATCCTGCATTTTAGGCTTGTTTTAGAACCACATAAGTGGTTAGCAGTGCTGCTGGGATCAACAGGCAAAGAAATAAGCCTGGTATGTAGAAGGCCACCTGCTAGCTGAGACTTAAGAGCTGGGAATCAGGAAATAAAGGTTGTGTTTCCATTTCTGGGAGTGATCCACTTTGTTACTTTGGGCAGATCACTTTCCTTTCTTAACCTCTTTCTCTCTGTAAAGATGGTAAGCTCAATTAGATGGTAAACACAAGAGATTAAGGTGGTAAGAATTCAAGGAGGGCAGTATCAGCCACATCTCTGCCTGTACTCATTGCTGGTCTTTGGATTATTTGAATTTTCCCTTTTGTACATGAACTGATTTAAAGCTATTTATTTACCCTTTAAAATAGTGCTAGCTGTTACTACTTGTTTGAGGGTTAAGGCAGGGAAGGCAAGGGAGGGGAAAGGAAAAAAAAGAGCTTGACTTCTAAAGTGAAGTAAAATATGCTACATGAAAATGATAATAGAAATGCACACTGTTTTAAGATGACAAGTCTGGGAACAATCTTTAATTTAAAGGGTCTTATCCACAGTTTTCATAAAGAAATGTTAATTAAAAGTGTGATGACATGTTTGGGATTTAAAGGAAATCATTCTGCAAAGGATTTATAGCAGTCACAGCTCCAGAGCATTAGGATTACAGATCCTTGTGCTGTTCCTTTTCAGCGATCATGTGATTGGCCTGCTGTTAAATATAGCTCCCATTGAGTGAACTGAGACAGGCATGGGAAAGGTAGGGATAGTTTCCTTTTAACCAGCAGAATTTCAGAGGTGTTGGAGATTATACAATTCATTAGTTTTCACATAAGATCAAAGGGAGAGAAGAAGTCTTAATTTGGGCACCAACTGCTACTGTCTGAAAGTCTTGCAAGATTAAATGAGAAGAGAACATGTGCAGTGCTAACTGCTTGTGTTAGAGCATGAGCCTGTTGTTTTATATCTGACTAACTCATTGTCCTCATCCCAGAGATAATTCTCACACTTAAGTCCTTCAGAGATAGCTATGTCTATTGTGAATAGTTCAGCAACCAACTGGCTCAGAGGTTATTGCCTAAGCATCCTCCCCTTGGTCTAATCCCCTGCAAGGTTTTTTCTGAGCTGTGTTGTTAATCTAAAATGACTGCTAACTGACTCCTGTGTCAAACATTATTCATTATGTGCTTTAAATGCTTCCTGCAGAGGCCAAAATAAATTTTGCTTTTTAAAAGCGGACCACAAGGAGTGCCTATATAGGATATTTCCTAAAAGATTAGACTCAAAATGGCAGTTAAGATGATGAGGGGAAAAAAAAACTGTGCTCAAAACAAAGCTTTACAGTTTAACCAGGGACATGCAAAATGCACAAACCTCAGTTACCAGACCCTACTTTCCAATTACAGAATTGTCTATAAGCTGCTCCTGTGAGAGAAAATGTGCACCCTTGCAGGGCAGGAGAATTACTTTTATAAAGACATGGAATAAGGGACCTTACTAGAAAATAAAGGCCAAATAAACAAATTTCTTAGAAGCAGTAATTCTTTTGAGTCCTGGTTTTTTGTTTGGTTTTTTTTTTTCAGGTGTCACTGGTGTTGGCATAAAGCGAGAGGGGCTTTTTGTGTCAATGGTACTGACAGGCCTTGCATGCGTAATGACAGTATGGGAAGAGAGACAGACAGATAGATTTGAATAGCAATAAGGTGGGTTTTCTTCCAGTGTGAAAAGAGCATGGGATTCATGTGTACTGAGATGAAGTATAGCCTTGGTGCTCAGTGCAAATATTTAATGCTGTTCTAACTATCCCTTGGTTATTGGAGTGTGACAGTTAATAGCCGTCAGCTGCCAAACCCAGTGAGCAGTTTCGTTCCCTAAAAATAAAATGAAAAGTTAAAAAATGAAGCCAAGTCAGACTAGAAACCCACAAATCAAAAGCGTGCTGTAGCTTAGTAGGCAGATCATCTCCAAAGTTCAGAGCCATGTCGACCTGAGCTGCTTCTCAAATGAGAGAAGGATTGAATACGTTTGTCTTCTAGTCCTCGCTTTGCCAGGTACTCCCAGGCAAGCTTTGCCTGGGCTTTCTGCCTCCCCAGGCCCTGTTGCTCCCTAGTGATGATCATAAAGGAGATTGAGTAAAAGCTGGAATGAAGAAAAGCAAAGCATTATCATTATTCTGGATCAAATATCTCAAGTCAGTGATGCAGTGTAAATGCATAGAAAAATGGAAGAACTCCTAAACCAAGTGTGAGAGAAATTGTGTGCTTGGAAGGCCTCCCTGCCTATGGTGCTATGGAGATGTTAACATTGATGTAAAATATTGCCCTAAAAGAAGCATTACTGTGGAATAATAACAGCATATGAGAGAATATTTCAAGAAATAGATGCAGCTTGAAAATCACCTCTCATTCTACATATTTTCTTATTCATGCTAGAAGTAACACTTCGCTGTACTTAAAAATTGCTCTATTTTGAAGGTACCTGCTTTTTGCATCCTTGGGAATAGTCGTACCTATATGTCTGCTGGCTGTTCTTATGTGACAGTAAGTACCAAATGTAGGTGATTAGAAGGTTGTGCTCCCTGTGTAGCCACTGGAGACGTTGCCTGAGCAATAGCTCCCAAAATGTCCTGCAGGCACTTTGGCTGGTTCTAGAGAGGAGGTAGGATGGGACCTACCTACTCCAAGGCTGTTAGCCTTCCAAAGCAGGAACAGACAGGGGGACTGCTCTTCCCTGGCCTTTTCACTTTGTTGGTATTGCACTTTTCACAGAAGAGCAAGAGGAGAGAAAACGAATAACAAACAGGCAAATAAAGAAGGAAAATCTATAAGCATCAGCAAAATGACTCACACTTAAATTACCTTGATCTCAGTTTCTTAAAATTATTTGGATTGCAAGTTAGTGATGATTCTTCTAATCTCTTCTCTTCATATTAATACTTGTGGTAGATATTGCACAAAACCCCATTGTTCATCTGCTGTTTGGGCAGCGCATCCTACACAACTTTTTGTTTCCAGAAAATTTATCTCTCTGCTGTAGTGTTTCCCCACAGACACACTTCCTGTCCCAGTTAGCATCACAAAAAGAGTAGGTTTGGGCTTTTGAAGGAGTGAGGCAATTACCAATCACAATATGTTTTTCCCAAAAATTAGATTGTTGTCATATCTGTGGATCAGTGAATTATAAATTGAATCATTGATACAACTTCAGGATTCATTTTCAGGGATATCACCTATTGATGGGACTATTAATGGCACTCAAATAACTTGCAGAATTTCCAGGGTTATCCTATCAACCTGTCACATGGACAGACCTATTTTAGTCTGGCCTGTCCTAAAGCATAGCCAGCTGCTGTGGCTGTCTTGCAGGGTAAGGACAAAGCGCTTTCCTATTCATCTCCCAAGGTCAGTACAATAACAAACATATTTTATGTCTGATAGTGAAAAGCATTTATCAGTATAACTTTTGCATTCCATAAGTGAGCACAGATTTCACAACATGAACACCCTGGATTTAGGGAAAGTTGTGCTCCAGATACATGGTGATTTGTATGTATCATGAATAAATACATGATACATTTCATTGCCTAAAATTAGCAGTAAAACAGCCCCTTGAGGCTTGGTGTTTATTATGCACCACAGTGTTTCAGGACAAAGCAAAAAACAAGATTTTAGCACGTAACCTGGCAAATTCAGCTTAGGAAAGGAAGAAATTAATTTGGAATGACTTGTCATAGTATTTTTACTATAAAAATTTATGCCAGCTCAGAAGTTAGCCCTTCTACCCCTCAGCAGCTGCAGCAGCAGCAGCTTAAATTGGGCCATGGGAGTCTCACAGAGTAGGAAGATATTTGAGTTTCCCTGAGGCTCAGAGTTCTGCCCTGAAAAGAAGCCTCACATACTGTTGTCACAAAGAAAAAGGATAAACTGTAGTATGATTGGGTATTAACTTGCACAGTATCACCTACAGCTTTGCAGTTCGGGTTGACATGAAGAAGTACTGTCATCCTTTGCATTAAATATCTGTACACTTCTGCCTGACACAATGTTTGCTTGTCCCTCCTGATCCTGCCTATAAAGTCACAAGTAGCATGTTTTATTTATCCTAAACTTGTAACTTTTACTTAATGACCTCATTTTTCTAAAAGAGGTGAAGATGGGGCAGTGATGTAGAGGACATCTCTCCTGTATCATAGTTCATACCTTCTGAGACAATCAGGTTTCCTGAAAACTCACTCACTCTTTGCTGAACTGGTGATGGAAGAACTACTCCATGCTAAAAAGGCTAGTGAGAAATCTAACGATCCATTGTTGCTTATGCCTTTTCCCATGTTTTGCACTGTAGTGAGAAATCAACTCTGTTGAACCAGCAGGTAGCCCTATCAAAGGACTACCTCTTCTCTTCAACTGACTTTAATTCTTGTTCTTTAATTTCCCTTGGATATACCCTGCCCATGTACTAGCCCATCCTGATGCTGCGATATCCAATGCGATCAGAGCACAGGGCATTTGACATTGCAGCCCCATATTGCAGCTGGGTAAAGTTGAGTAGCACACAGACCAGCAAGGATCACAAGAGGATTGGTTTTACTTTCCCTCTAAACACTACCAGCAAAAGGAAAAGAGATACAAATGCCTGTTACACGGGTCTCTTGCCTATCGATTCTGCTCATTTAGCTCAGCATAATGATTCTTTTTGTCTGCCTCTTCCCTTCCAACCCATAGCTGTGAATATTCATCTTTAGAAGTAAAGGACCATAGAAGTGGGCCTTCATACAGGACTCTTGCTGGCTGCCACTCCCACTGACAAAAAAGATTGCAAGAAGTGAGAATTTGAATAAAGGACAAACGCCACATATGCTGTGTGCTATGGAGTACAAATGCTGAATACAAAATATGTTTAATTGCTGAGTTAATTATCTCACTAAAGTCTAAATGTTGTTTTTCAGCACTCCCTCCCCCCCCCCAGTTGTTTACTTTTATCAGTTAGAAAATAAAAAATCAATGTCATGAAAAACATAATTATATTCCTACTAATCTGGAGTGTTTTCTCATTTGAGTACTGCAGTCTGATGCGTTTTATCACTTTCCATCAGATTATAGCAGTGGAAATTGCCAGCTAAAAGCTATGGCTTTAGAGCTAAAAAGGGGAAGAAGAAAACCCACCCCAAAGCCATGTGCCTTGCCAATCAAATCTTATTCCTAATGACAAAGCTTCTGCGATTTCCTTTCTGACAATACATGAATAGCTTGTGAATAATTGGTTCAACAGGAGCTTCATTAAAGTCCAAAAGATAAAGCGGGATCTTTCATGTGAATAATTTGGAATGATTGGTAAAGATGAGGCATTATTATAGGATTGCCTTCTGCTCCACAGTCAGAAATATGCAGCTTCTTCTTTGCTGAAGTGTGAAAACATTTTGTAAATAGTTCTAGCTACTCCCAAGTGCTGGATGATCTTGCTACTTAGTAAAATGACTTTTTGGTTGGTACTGTTTCTGGATTAAAGCACCCATGCTTTACACAAATGGAAAGTAATTGAGCTTTGTCTGGGGAGCCCAGGTGCAGACACATCCTTGCACTCACGACTTGAACAGGTTCTGGTGTAAGCCTTGGGTCCTTCTCCCCCACCACTGCAGCACAAAGGGTAGTGCCAGTGACCCACAGAAGCCCAGACCCCGTGACTACGTGCCCCAGCTCACCCCACTACACCACTTCACTCTGTGCCATCCAGGCTGCTCTGGAGAGCACATACGAGGTAAGTGCATCAGCCTGTCCACAGCAGCTCTGCCACTACAGTCTGCCTGGCGGGCAAAAACAGTACAGAAAGCTCAGCCTTGCACCTGGTCAGCAGAGTGAATGTTACCCACGAGAGTGACCTGTGGTCATTTATTGGAGCAGATGAGTCCACGTCAAACAGCCACCTCATCGTGAACCACTCTTTTCTCCCAGCACTCCGACCACAACCCCATGTAGCAGGACAGCATAATACAGCAGGGCCCTGCCAGTAAAGCATGAAGATGCTCCAGTCACCCTCCTGGCAAATTAGGAAAATACAAAAGGAGCAGAGATAAGCTCGGGATTTCAGGGCGTGACCAAGCCCTGGGACTGGGAACTGACACCCTATAAAGACAGGCCAGTGTTTGAATTTCAGATCTGAGCTCCCTGCTCTGTGATGAGAGCCCAGGCCTGCCAGGCCCAATATTTCTGACTAGAGCCAATTAACCTCATGGCCTTGCTTGGGATTTCCTATCCCCCTAGGTTTGCCATATGGTATCCTAAACTCTAGATACACCTCAGATTTTAACAAATAACCATTTTTTTTAAAGGAAGGATCAGTTAGTTCCTTTATGCTGCAATAACAGGCACTTCACCTCACATGAAAAATCATTCAGTGATTCTGGCAGCCCTTGAGCTGAGTCGCCCAGCTCCAGCTGTCCTAGATGGATGTCACCTCAACAAGGGGAAACTCAGCAGCAGGGCAGCTGTCTCCTTGTCTGTACCCCTGAGGATAATGAAGCCTTCTCCAGTGTGTCATCTCAAGACATCACCTGTGAAGCTTTAAAATAGTCAGTGAATGCATTAAAATATCATTTTTAAAACAATCTTGTAGGGTCATTCAGTCTTGAGGCAGTGCTTTGTTAGTGATACACAGTGTCAGAGTTTAGGGGTTCAGAGTTTCTTACTGTCTAGTGAGGCTTTTCTAGGTCAAACTGGAGGAAGGCCTTGAGCAGTATCAGTATGGCTCTATGTGTCCCCAAAGAACCAAACCCACATCCCAGCTGGACCCTTTCCCAAGAGGTTCAGCAGTGGTAGGACCACAGTGTAGAGGCAGGTCTGAAGGAGAGCATATCTGATGAACATCTGGTGAGAGTTACCATATGTGTGCCAGTGGACACACATGCCCTCATGCTCTGGCCTCTGCCTGTTTTGACAGGAGCCAAAAATCAGGGAATTGATTTTTCACCCAGTGTATCCGCTATAGCTCAGCACAGTTATGCTAATGTACAGAGACATACGCTAACTGCCAGAATTTGGTTAACTCCTGCCAAATTAATGACTGTAATAAATAACAACAGCAACGTTGAACATGATCCTACTCCTCTAGGCAGTGAATAAAACAGCCTTCCCAACTCAGAGGCTGTGGCCTGATGTCAAGTGGCTGCAACCCAGCCAACTCAGAGCAGCTGAGGAGGCTACGTATAGCAGAGGAGATTCACTGCAGGGTAACTTACGGAGGAAGAAGCGAGTTTCATTTGCTATGAGTGCTCGTTTGCACAGGGAACAGTTAACCTGAGCTGCCCCTTTACTGTGCTGAAGCTCCTCATCCCATGTGTGCGTGAAATGTGGAGTGTCACACTATCTGTGCAGGACTGAGACTCTCCAGAGGGTCTTGAGCCTTGGCAGACCTTTCTCTACAGTTTTGGATTTTATAGACAATGTTCATTTTCATGTCCTTACAGGCTACTTTTTAAACCATTTACTTTGTCTCTTTTTATTTTCACAGGTCTGCAGGTGGCTGGTCAGCGGTGTATGCACTGTATAAATAGCCCTGAGAGATAAGAATTAATAGTGTCGGGATTGATATATGAAAAACATCAACAAATTCAGAGCATGCAGTAACTGTGAGCAGGATTTCTACGAACGGCTTTGCCATTCATTACCAAAAAGAAAATATTTGTCATCACTCTTCTCCAGAATGTTTTTACAATGGCAGCTGCTACCTGAGCTGGTATTTGGTTTGCTGAGCAAGTGAGCAGCATTCTAAGGAAATAAACACACAGGCAGGTGTGCAATCATGCTCATTTGCTGCTTTTTGAGGACAGGAAAGGGTGATGTAATTAGCAGACACATGTTTAAATTTTTAATTAAGAGTTTTAATGGATTATTCACTGCCTATCAGAACACACATGCTCTTACTTTCTTGCTCTTTCAGGCTGGCTTCCTAAGGAAACCAGGCTTAGTCATGCTGCTTGCCAGCCAGCCAGCCAGCCAGCCAGCCTTCCTTCCTAATCAGTGTTGAACTCTTTGGGGTTCATTGCAGGTGAACACCACTTCTGTGGTAAAATCATGACTGCATCACAACACAGTGGTAGGAAAAGGTCTGAGCAGCTGCTGCAGGAGTTTAGCAATAGGCACAAAAAGACTTCTTCCAGGAACACGGCCCAAGCCTCCAGCAAAATCAGCTGGGGCAGGGGGAAGAAGGCATGAGAGGAAAACAGGGGAAGAAGAAAAGAGCATCCTGGCATGTTGACCACAGTTTCCCTGGACTGCTTCTGACTTACTGTTCAATTAGGATTTTTTAATATTTTTTTTAGTCTCATGACACTTGCTGGTGTGGTGATAGTCTTTATGGTGCCAGTGTGAGATAGGTTGCAGCTGAGGTTGGAAGGGCATGTAAATGAAAGATCCGTTGGACTCCAAGAGATGTAAGTGCAAATACTCATACAGGTTGTTTTCTTCTACTTGTGAATTAATGGCATTATTTCCAGAATATTGCTATACTCTCAGTATAGAAAGGCTGGAGGACTAAGAAAAAGAGTTTCCAAAGTTTCTAGCCCTATCTTCTTGTTGCTGAGACAGGGAAACAATGTAAGACTATTAATTTTGCTCCTTCCATGGTTCGGTAGTATAAGTGGTAGGTTTGACTTCTGGCTGAATCCACCATTTCTGTACTTCTGTGAAGGAAAATGGGTTGATATTTTTGCTGAGATCATCAGTCTTTAAAAGCTGTGGAGATTTTGAGAGGACCAGCCTGTCAGGGAGCAGCAAGAGCTGGCTCTTGGCAAGGGAAGGTGAGCTCAGTAACACAGCTGGCAAGGCAGGAATCTCGCCAGTCCCACCGCCCCCAGGTGAGGCAAGCAAGGCAGGTCCAGTGAAGGTAACAAGGACCAGGCACAGCCCAGTGAGCACCAGGCAGGTTCACTGTGATAAGGTAGGTCTGAGATCAGATTGGAAGTCAGCTGCAGGTCAAGGTCTAGGTCCAGAGGAATGGGCACAAAGCCAGGGACAGGCGTGGCTGTGATGCAGCAGGAGCTTTAGCTCAGATGGGAGCCAAATGGAAGGGGCTTATCTTAAATGCATGTCCCACAGGAAGTGGTATCAGCCCTGTCTGAGGGCTCCCTGCAGCACTGTGTCCAAGGCCAGAAAAGGATGTGGGACAGCTCTCAACTGTGCTAGCTCCAAGCTGGTGCTGCTGAGCCCAGGCAGCCAAACAGCCCGGAGGGGGGATGTTTTCAGGCCCTTAGACAGCCCTTGTCTCTCTGTGTTTGCTCCATGGTTCACATGGAGGAGTAAGTCAGAGTTGCTGTGTGATGTGGAATGGTCCCTGATGGCTTTAAAACCCACAGTCTTCACTTTTGTATGTAGGCTTGCCAGATATAACTGCTGCTTGTTGCCTGGTGGTCCAGCAAACGGTTTTTCTAACTCTGTGGAGTCTGAGGAAATCATGAGGCTACTCAGCACCTGCCAGTGAACATTCTGGTGGATATGGGATGGAGAGGACCCTGGCCTTAAGCACAATGTGAGATGGATGACCAGCTGGGATGCCCAAGGTGTAGAGTCATAAATATTAAACCACAGAAGCTGAACAGCCAGAAATAAAGCACATTGCTACAGCTGAACAAGAATAGATATCCCCCCCCACCCCCCAAAACTCTTTCTGTATGTGCACAGCTTAAGCAGGAAAGTGATCTCACTGCATCCATGTAGCAGGGGTACAGAGCTGCTCCCGTACTCTCAAAGCTACATAAACTCACCCCGCAGCTGGACTGGAGTCTTACTTGGGATATGAGCTCTCAGCCAGTCCCAGAACAGCACAAAAACTGAGTGTTGCAAAGCAAACTGCCAGGGAACTCCTATCACCAAACTACAAGAAGATTCTTGTCCCATAATTGGCATCTTCGTATTTGTTTTGATTAATTGTTTCACTGCAAAATACCTCAGTGATGCTACAAAAGATATATTTGATATCTATTGCTGACAGGTTTTTCTCTACCATTCACCAAAGCACTGTTTTGTGTGCCTCCTCTTCTGTTCTATTTACTACATGAATTATCCATGCATTAACACAGTTTACAATCACTTTCATTTTTGTTACTGTTGCATTCTCACTGTGTGGGTAACTTTGTTTATTAATTCCTTCCCACCGACTTGCCCGAGGTAATGCTTTGTTCTGCACCAGCACTGCCCTGCTAAAATGGATTGTGCTTCTCTGAAGAAGGTCCATACTGTTAGCTCCATTTGCAGGATGGCCCAGGGAGAGGGGAGCAGTTGTACAGGTCCATCAGTTTCTGTTGGAGGTTCTGCTTAGATTCCAGGGCACAACATAGCCTTAAAGGACTTTCCCACATTGGTATCTGTCAGAGCTGCTGTTTGAAGAGACGTCTTGTTCAGACTCAGCATTTGTTGCACTTCCACTTCAATCAAACAAGACCCAGCCTGAATTGGGTTGCAGAAACTATCTTGGAGCCTTAGGATCTCTCCTCCATCCCCCAGATCTCTTCTGGAGATAAATTAGTGAACACCAATGTTGTAGGAGCAGAATGAAATTGTTCATGTTATGTCTCTCTTCTCAATTTCCTTGAGGATTATAATTTTGGTCTCAATCTTGTTACTGCACTTTTTGCTCATAATCTATTTTGTTTCGTTTATTTACATTATTTTAATAGCCTAGATATAAACCTATTATAACTTATCACTAAACTAAAAGTACGTATGCATATGCATGTTTAAGCATGTGTCTACAGCTTTATGTAGATATGAAGTAATTTGTTTTTTAATATAAAAGTTGTTTTCTTAGATTTTTAAATGTGTTGCCATCTTTTTAAGGTCCTGGCCTAAAATAATTGTATTGATTTAGGAATAAGATTGTGTTGGATTTATGGAAGAATTTTAAGACAGAACTACAACATAAAATGTTAAATATAAGATACATTTTGGCTACTTCTGTCTGTTTTAAAAACATATTAAATGGAAAAAAATCTGAAAATTAAAAAAAAAAATAGGAATCGGCAGCTGATGATAGAAAAAAAGTGCTGTTGCAGAGAATGGAAATATGGGCAATTCTTCCAGGCTGCCTTTCAACAGGAAAGTATATATTAAGGACTGAAGTGAAAGAGAATGGGAATATTTGTCTGGACTTAAGGTTGGTTCTTTGATGGGGTATTGCTTTCACTGGAACTGCTCACATACTCAGATGTGTGCAGTGGCATTTTTGTGCATGGCAAACTCTTACAATATGGAAAGTTTTCTTTTCCCTGGCAGTGTAATATGCAAATACACTCCACTGATGCAAAACTGAGCCCACTTAGTGCAGCTTATCATACTGAATTAGCCTCATCAGTGCAAACACCCAGCATCCTCTTACCCAGACTGTAATAAGATCTCAATGACATATACCAGGGTTTGTAGGATCACGTTATTATTTGCGTAACATTGAAGTCCTGCTCTATGTGGTAGCCAAATGTATGGCACTCTTCATGGCATTTATTTATAAAGAAAACTGGAAAACACAGTGCATCTATATATCAGGGCATATAAGCGTTAATGGCCCTGACCAGCCTCACCTGGGGCCTCCTTGCCACCCCACCCCTGCCCAGGAGCCCCATTTCAGCTCAACTCTAGGCTATGTAGTTGGAGCACTGGTTTCTAGCTCAGTTGCAGCCATACCCATGTCTGGCAATGGGCCCTGTTTATCCAGACCACAGCCTATGGGTTAACTTTCCAGCTTGACCTTAACTTTGTCCCTGTCTCATCGTCATGGACCTGCCTGCTCATCACTGTACCCAATACAGATCCTGACTTGCAGATTGACTGCCCAGCTTGACCTCAGACCTGCCTCATCACCACAAATTTGCCTGGTGAGCTTGACTTTTGGTTAAACCTGGCCCTGATCTCAGGGTCTGCCCTACCCTGTTCCCTCGCTGCCAGCCCTGGGATATCCCTCAGCTTCTGGGCTGCAGGGGGCAACTGACCCTTGCTGCTCCCTGACCCAGTGCTAACAGCTCATTCTTTGTATCCAGGAACAAGAGTATTAAAGAAAGAACTGAGTTACAAACTCAAAAAACTTGATAATAATGGAATCAGTGACTCAGCACCCTTGCCACCATTAGGATGTGCCACATGAAGGATTTTTTCTAGTGTGTCTCAGACTCTGCTTTAGCAGTGTGAAATATAGATCATGAATTAATTAGAAACAATTCAGTTGCATGATCATAAAATTGTTTTTCTTTCCATGAATGGATGTCACTCATCTGTCTCTGTCACAAGTGCTCAAATTCGTCTCTGAATTGGACTCAGAGCCTTCTGAGTTTCAGATTCTTCCCCATTAGGGATTTTAAAATTATACATGTGGTTCTGAGAATCTCAGTCATTTGGGGGTTTTAAATCTGTCTAACAATGGGAAATAATAATTCTGCCTTCTTAAATATAGCCATAAGGCTCCCCGTGCACCAGAGAAGCCTTGTACCTAGAACACTTGACAGGCTACTTCTGCCCAGCATTGTGGCAGGGGACTAGGTAGAGCAGAAGCAGAACCAGGGCTGGAGGCACAAGCCCTGAGGAGCCTGCCAGCTCCAGCTCTTTCTCAGTTCTTCTGATGTCCTCAGTTGAGCAGCAGATCAGACGCAGCCTCCCTTTTCACTGAACTTGCAATGACTGCTGTGCTCCATTGTAATTCATCATGAGAGAAGCAGACAGAATTTTGTCCCTGGCAGATGCCTGTCTATCTTGAAGTATATGCGTAGTTTTGAGTGTCAATTTTCTGGACTCGTGCTAAAGACTCCTTTGTCAGGGGAATCTGGCATGTAGTGGCTTCTTGGTGTTTATGGGGGATGGTTTTATTTCTTCACTACACATTTTGTGGCCTGTCACATTTTTTGATCTAAAAAAATAAATATAATCCTGTACTAAGTCTCAACAGTTCATGAAACTCTTGAAAAATGTAAGATGCTGCTGAAATCAACTGTTGTTTAAATCCACCTGGATCATGTAATGTCTAAAAGGTTCTTTGCCCACAACCTGGAGGAGGTGAATTTAAAAGACAAACAAACACACACCCCTGCAGTTCCCCCAGGGTCAACATGCAGTCATTCAACTCAAGCAGTCAGTCCTGCTGCTAAAGAACAACACAATATTGCTAGACTCATGATGGAGATCACAGTGGCATTAGTTCTCAAATCAAAGAGAAATAAAGGTTCATGTTCTGGTCCCAAGAGAAGGCAATTGGTTTTGAAGGGTTGTCAATCTAGAAATTTCAAGTACAAGCATGTACATGTGCTAGCTGAGTCATTCTTCTGAATGCATGAACAAGCTTTCTCCAGACTTGACAGTGTAGCACAAAGCCCTCTCAACAGCAGTCTTTCACAGGTGGTTGTTTGAATCCTTCCGTTAAAAAGTATTTCAAAACAGAAAGATAAGAGTAAGTGGCCACAGGTTGCTTAATGGGTTACTAGTGAGCAATATGGCAATTGTTTACCCAAGATAACCATTTGCAGTAAACACTAACAAATGAGAAGAACTGATTTAGGACTATAATTAGGGTTGCAATGGCTTAAAACCTAATAGAGAAAGATTTGTACTGAACGTAAAGAAAAAACACCTGAAAGCAGCAAGGTCTTTATTGTATGAAATGCTGGGGAGGTATTGAGGGAACCTCTACTCAGGTCACTTTAAGGGAGCTCATTGAGCAAAGTGGACAGCTGAATTACACATTTATTTGGGATTTTCATTTGCAGGTCATCTTTAAATCTAAGCTCTAAAGAGCATATTTTAGGGAGCAATCTTGCTGAAAGATGTTAAATTTGCCAGCTTTTCCTCATTTGGATCTATCTTCTCTGCTTCCTTTCTATGACCGTATACTTGGAGCACTTAAAGAACGAAATCATCAGCCCAAAATAGGTAACTCCTTTCCTCCTACCTTCTCTCAAAAAGAAGAAAAAAAATGGAGAAATTACAAAGATATTTTTAACTAGATAAAATCAAGGAAATTCCAAATTGAAGTAGGCCCTTCTGCTTAAACAGTGGTTAATGCTGTTACTGATTAGAATCACAGTAATATCACTTTCCTTATACTCTAGATTAAAAAGACAGTGAAAGGAGGTATTACTGTCTCTATATGATAGAAGATGAAACTCTAGGAGGTTAAGTGACTTACTGCTAGGAGGTCTGTAAGAAAGACAGAAAATTTAGCCAGAGCTTTTGAGTTTCAGTTCAGTGTTTTATGCCCAACTCTTTCACTCTGTCAGGGAGAGTTGTTAGGGTTGGGCTCCAAGAAGGCTTGCTGTTAGTTGACCAGTACATTGCTACCTATGCAAAGTGGGAACTGTGGTGCTCGGATCAGATGGGCTTTGCGGCAGGCACTGGAGCCAGTTAACGTGGCGGGCTGTGGGTTAATTCTTTATGAAATGAGATTGTTGTTCATGTGTGTCATGAAACTGCACTCAAGAGACCCCATTTTGATTGCTTGCATTACCAGCTGGGAAGTCAGAAGTTTGTAATTTTAGAAGCAAAAGGAGAAATGTAATTTCCTGGACTATAGATGATTTTTTTTTTCTTTAAAGCAATTATCCAATGTCTATAGAGTCAACATGTAAACTCAGTGCTAATTCTTTTCTAAGAGGTTAATTGTTATAATAGGAAAAAACCTCATACTCAGCAACTGAAATTGACATAAGTGTATTCAAAACTCCCCTCCCAAGCTGAACATGTTCTCTCTAATAATACCCAGAATTTATACAGACAGGAGCATTTCTGAGCTCAAACTCTGCTTCATCAAGAGACAGGTTAATGTTTTTCTGTTTAACAAACAAGAAAACTGTAGCAAGGAGCTTTCAGCAAGACTAGACACAGTACCATGTGTTTAAAACTCAAAAGATCTTGCTGCCCACTATTGTATTTCATCTCTTCAGCCATATTATTTTCCGTTAAACTATTTGCCTCTGATATCTCTGGACAGCTGTTGATTTGAAGCCAAGCAAAGATTAAAAAAAAACCAGACCAAAACAAAAAAAACAGGCAAGTGAAACCCTGAAAGAAACAATGGACGTGTAAGCTGTGTGCAAAGGGATGTGAACAAAAATGCTCTACTGGAAGTTTCTAGTTGTTAGGAATATGTTATTATTGTGTATAATTTCTCTGTAATGATGTCACTGCTATTTTACAAATATTAATGATTTATTTTTACAAATTCCTTCTGCAGAAGGTAAATAAAAATAGCTTATTTACTGCTTTTCCTGAACTGGCTACATGTAGGCACAGAAATTCAGAAATAGGCCTGATTTTCAGAGGAGATGACAAACAAAAAAAGGTCAGCTTTACTTTTCCTGGATCTAATGAAGATGGAATTATTTTTCTTATATTCCTGCATGGAATATTCTCCATTTACAGGTAACTATTCCACTATGTGTATGGTTTAACTTTAACCAAATTTTGATGTTGGATTAAAGAGTCAACATTTGCTAATAAAAACATTGAGTTTATTGTGAATGCTTATTGTTTGAGATGCTGCCTACATTCATAAAGAGTTTCTACCTCCACAAGTTTACAATTTAAATGGTATTTAAAATTCTACCACCTCCAGTTCTTAGTATAAGGAAAACCTGTAGTATAATAGATAATCTGATAATGTCTAAAAAAAAAATGCCAGCAAGCCCCAAAATTAGAAAATGCATATTTTCAATGTAAATAATCTCATTTGATTATTCAGTTTTACTACTAATTGAACAGTCTCCTATGTGTCTTGGCACTTATAATGACAGTTTTTGTGAGAAAGTTAGTTTTATGATGTAATGTGGGAATTTATTACATATATTTTTAGATTTCTTTCCTGTTAGATAATTTGGTATTTGCTTTCTTTTTGATTCTTTTATGTATCCCTTGCTTCCCAGAAAGAGCACTGAGGCCACAGATGAGCTCTTTATTTAACTTTAAATTATTTTAATTTAGTCCAGAGTTTCCAACGATTAATTATTTTGTGCACTCTACTTCGGATCGCTTCATTTGCAGGAAATTAATGTTCAGCATTACTTGGAAGTGAAGGAAAATGAACAGATCATTTTAAAAAGTCTATCATTAATACCCGAGACATAATTTTCTATTCCTAATGACTGGGATTTTAAATCAGCCATACAAAATTAAGCCCAAACATGCAAACACTTGAGCTAACTTGATAGTGAGTTTATCAGTCAGTGGAAACCTTTTACTGGTTTTAAAAGATTTGGGATTATTCCCTGAAACAGGTGTATAAATAAATAGATGCATGAGTAACCCCACTAAAAACTTCAAGACTATTCAGTTGCAGTTACACATCTTGTTCAGACCACAGCAAAGCTGGGTGAGAATTGATTAAGCTTCTTGGTACTACCCACCTTCTCTCCCCAGACTGTCTGTTCAGGCATAATCACATCTGTAATCACTCCCTAACCTGATACAGTTTCGTTTATACACTTTTAATAGCAGGTCATTTATAGGATGTCCAAAAGTTCTTCTGCACTTTCTGTGGCCCTGCTTCTGCTTTAGGTGAGTGACAATCCAGGGGATGACTCAGTGGATGCAAGTTAAGCATCCAGCTCCTGTCGAAAGACAGTAAGAGTTGATTAACTCCCAGCTCATCTTTTGAAAATACCCAATTTTGCTCTTAGGCCACCTTTCAGCCAAAAATAATACATAGAGAATACTACTGGTTGCAGTGGAGCAGAATATTCATCTTAGTTCTTAGCTTAGGCAGCATGATATCTCACTCAGCAGCAATAAGCTGCGTTAAAAAAAAAAAAAAAAAAAAATCTGGCATCCCAGAATTAACAGAGTGGGTGAAATACTGTGAGGAGCAAGAGAGACAGCAGTGGATGTTACGGAAAGACACAGGGTCTGATTATCCAGGCGATGAGAGGAATGGGGAGCGGGGGGGGAAAGAGGGGATGTTCTGCAGCTTAATTAATGGAAAGAGGCTTGTGTATCTGACAGCAGCCCCTCTGCAAGGTGAATTCTTTCATAAAGAGTCTCATTCATGAGTTGCCAAGACATCCACAACCTATTCTTGAATTCACACAAAATTAAAAGAAAAACAACTGACTGGCTAATTTAGCGACTTGCAGGATGCAGCTGGTGCTACTGTTTTCACAAAAAAAAAAGCCTTTTCCCTTCCACCTCCTAACCATTCCAGTCTTCCTCCCCACCCCCAGCTATTTTGTATCCTGCTGCACCAGTGAGGATTGTGACAACTCCTGACTTAGCTGGCACTGTGGGATATCGAATAACAAAGGGGAATAATATCAGGATAACAGGGGGTTCTGGCCAGTGCTAAGGAAACAATTCTGACAATCTTGCTGCTTCCCCAGGTCCTGCCATCAGCTGAGAGGTAGAACTTCCCTCTTCTTTTTTTTTTTTTTTTTAAATGAAATAAACAAAGGGCTTCATTGTGCTGGATAATGCAACTCCTTCCCAGGCATCTTGATAAATCACCAGCTACCTATCCTATGTACCACTGAGGAGACAGTTTGTGTAGTTCAATGTGTATGAAGAAGATACTTCATGTCTCCAGCACTGATATATTATTACTGTAGCTCTTCCTAGCTACTACTTCACATTGTCATATTACCTGATGCAGAAAAACAAGTCTTTCCTGCCCCCCAAATCCCCTTTTCACTCAGATTTTTCTTCACAAAAGATATTTAATATGAAATCCTACTGTGCGTGACAAAAATTTAACAACCAGAGTTAGCCAGGTTGGGGACCCTAACACAAGCAAGCCACTGGCTATTTTTAAAGCAGCACTGAGTAGATCTAAAGTCTTCTGAAAGGTATTTGAAATGATGTGGTATATTGCCACCGGACTTTGACAGGCCTCCTAGTCCAGCTAACAGAGGTAGAGTCGCTGTAGTACTGGCAGCTATGGGAAGTGACTGAAATAAATTGTGCAGTCAGAGTTTTATTTAGCAAGGGAACCTCGCTACTAATGCTGCCAATGAAGAAAGTAAAGAAAACATCGTATAGACCTAGCTAAAACTCCAGATGGAGATAGCATCTTAGTCCTTGAGACCAGCCAAACTCCTCTTGGTTCATGCTGCAAAAGGAAAAGACAAGAGCAAAGGTTGCTCAATTTTCAAACAATACAGAGCAGACCTAAGGTTCTTCTAAGCCTGTGCTCAGCAGATTCAGAGCTGGTTTGTCACATGGGTTACTTCCCAAACTCCCATCCTTTATGAGAAGGTGGGTGTGCCAGGAGATGCTGAGCAGAAGTTGAAAGGGGAAGTGCTCCAACCAGCTCTGCAGTAGGCGAGGATTTTCACTGTCTGTTGAGTCTCAAATGTGGTGGGTGTGCCTTTCAGTCATATTTCTTATAGCTCTGGCTGCTTGTCAGGTGCTGCTGTACACCAAGGTTTGGGCAGCATCAGAACAGTCTCCAAATTATGTGGCTGGTAGCAGCCTCTCTGGTCATTTCAGTTTCTTCAGTTTATTAATAGGATTTAAAAAAATATAATGGAAACTGGATGAGAATGGCACTAACAAAAATGTGGTCAAGCTCTCTCCTCCCTCTTTTTCTCCGTGTTTCTTGGCAGTGTTTGACCAATAAAAGACTGCCAACAACTTCAAGTCTGGAAATTTTCCCCTGGCTAAAACTGAACTAGAATGTAGTACACCCACATCACAGTTGGAAGTTGTGAGGATTCATTCAGTTACATTAAGGACTGTCAGGATCCTTGAGAGGCTCAGAGTAACCTTATTTAGCAAAACTGCCTTTGCAGTCTCTTATTGGCTTCTAAATACCGAGGATGGCCTTCTTTTCACCTGAAGGACTCAGCAAGTGTGACACCAGGCTTTTTGAAGAGGCTTTTTTACCTTCTCTATCTTTTTGTCCAGTTGGATCTGGAGAAAGTTATAAAAGTAATTTTCATTAAAACAGAGAGTGAGAGAGTATTCCAGCAGTTTGGAGAGTACACAGAGCTGTTGGGAAGCTGTGAAAGGGATTTTGTGTGAACTCTAAAAAGAATCCCCCAGCTCTTGTAAAGTGACAAGCCAATATCCCCAAGGGGAACAGCAGGAGGGAAACCTAAACCTGTGGACAAAGTCAACCGATAATGATTGGAGAGTTAATTATTTTAAAGCTCACAAAGACAAGCTGAGGTGTTAGAATGGCTCCTGCAAACACTACCGTCCTCCCCTTTCACCTAGACTAATCACAGCAGGGTGGTAGCGAGGAGGACCTGAGCAGCCCCTGATTATAGCAGCTTTTACTACCTCTGAGCAAACTGATCTTTATTAACTTTCAATTCCATCCGTCGTCTCATCAGCTGCCCTCACAAAGTATTGCCATAAACACGAATAAAAATGCAAAGCTGCATCAAATTCAGTGATGCCAGCTGATATTTCAGAAAAGGGAAACAAGGAAGACCCAGGGAACTACAGGCCAGTCCGTCAGTGCCAGGCAAGATCATGCAGCGGATACTCCTAGAATCTATGCTAAGGCACATGCAGAATGAGAAGGTGATTGGTGACAACCACTATGGCTTCACCAAGGGCAAATTGTGCCTGACTAGTCTGGTGGCCTTTTATGATGGGGTTACAACATTGGTGGATAAGGCTGAAGCAACTGATGTCATTTACAAGGCATCTGACACAGTCACACATGGCATCCTTGTCTCTAAATTGGAAACACATGGGTTTGATGGATGGACCACTCGGTAGATAAGGAACTGTCTGGATGGTCGCACTCAAAGAGTTGTGGTCAACAGCTCAATGTCTGAGTGGAAACCAGTGATGAGTGGTGTCCCTCAAGGATTGGTATTGGGGCCGGTGCTATTCAACATCTTTGTCAGAGACAGGGACAGTGGAACTGAGTGCACCCTCAGCAAGTTTGCTGATGACACCAAGCTGTGTGGTGTGGTTGACATGCTGGAGGGATGGGAAGCCATCCAGAGGGACCTTGATAGGCTTGAGAGGTGGGCCTGTGCCAACCTCATGAAGTTCAACAAGGCCAAATGCAAGGTCCTGCACCTGCCACCTGGATCGGGGCAATCCCAAATATAAATACAGGCTGGGTAATGAGTGGCTTGAGGCCAGCTCTGAAGAGAAGGACTTGGGAGTGGTGGTGGGGTGGATGAGAAGCTGAACTTGAGCTGGCAATGTGTGCTCACAGCCCAGAAGGCCAACCGTATCCTGGGCTGCATCAAGAGAAGCGTGGCCAGCAGGACGAGGGAGGTGATTCTCCCCCTGTACTCTGCTCTTGTAAGGCCCCACCTGGAGTACTGTGTCCAGTTCTGGAGCCCCCAACACAAGAAAGAAATGGACCAGTTAGAACGAGCCCAGAGGAGGCCACGAGGAGGATCCAAGGGCTGGAGCACCTCTCCTATGAGGACAGGCTGAGAGAGTTGGGGCTGTTCAGCTTGGGAAAGAGAAGGCTCAGGGGAGATCCTACAGCGGCCTTCCAGTACCTGAAGGGGCCTACAAGGAAGCTGGGGAGGGACTTTTCATAAGGGCAGGGAGTGACAGGACAAGGGGAAATGGCTTTAAGCTGAAAGAGGGTAGGTTTAGATGGGATATGAGGAAGAAATTCTTTCCTGTGAGGGTGGTCAGACACTGGGACAGGTTGCCCAGAGAAGCTGTGGATGCCCCCTCCCTGGATGTGTTGAAGGCCAGGCTGGATGAGGCTTTGAGCAACCTGATCTAGTGGGGGTGTCCCTGCTCATGGCAGGGGGGTTGGAACTAGATGATCTTTAAGGTCCCTTCCAACCCAGACCATTCTATGATTCTGTATAGAGTCCTGCAATATCCCAGGCCTTCCTTTTGGGATTAGCCTAGAAAACACTACCCTTGAACACAGCAGCATAATGCTTCCTGCCATATCAGTGCGTTTTACATGGCAAAAGGAGAAATTTAAATCCAGTATAGCTATAACAAACAATTTACTATGGTGCCTAGGTGCTAATTCTTTTCTCTCCAGCAAATTTGTTTTGAGTCACACTTTATATTAAGATTCCATTTGTGAGGTTTAACACAAGATTAGCAGGTGTTTCTATGTGAAGTGTACAGAGTTTAAATATATCAGTAGGGTGTTTCAGGTAATGGTGAGCTATTGTTATAAAAAGTCCCGTTGACCCATTGGAATTGTAACAACTGATTGCCACTTACTAAAACATCTATTAATCACTTATCCTTTATCATATGCAGTACTTCAAGATACTGTGTATATGAAAGACACCATCTTATAGGACACTATAATGTATGAGCCACCCGTTTTTTTCCACTTTGCTTTTAGCATTTTCCTTTTCACTCATAAATTCTGTTCATCCTGTTGCCTCTTTAACACGTATAATAGTTAATGCAGCAAAAAGACATGCCCCTGCTCAGATTTCAAATATGCATCAACAGGCCACTAGTTTCTTCGCCATGACTACCACAGCTACTCCATAACTGGATTTTCTGTGGCTAGAGCAGGGCCCTTGGAACTCAGGTGACCAGATTTTTCCTTCAGCTGGCATCTTCTTCTAACCACTTTGCTCTATGCTTTGTGTCTCTGGTTGGAGAACAGGAACAATAATATACATCCGTCTAACAGAGCTCTTAAAGGAACTAATTAATTAAGGATTGTAAAGTACTTTGATATAGCCGTGTGGTATATTTGCCAGAGTAGAATGGAACATGTGGGATTTATTATAAAAAGTCACTGTCTCCATCCCTGTGGGATGACGGCTGATCTACCACAAACACTTATTTCCAAATTACAGTATTATGCCAATTACAACTCCTGAGTTGAGACTGTTATAGCATTTACCTTATAATCTGTTAGTTTCAGGAATTAAAAAGCCCCTAAACCAGTATGATGGCAGCAGGAGACTATTTTATACTATTATTCAATTTTATTAAATGTAATAGATGAGTCAGCAAATGATCAGAAAATATGCCCACAGGTTATTCACTTTGTGTGTGCCTGTGTGTGTATAAATATATGCATGTATATGTTAACATAATCTATATTAGCATTTATTAATAGTGCTTAAATTGAGCAGTGATGCTCTGTTGTGTGCAGTCATGCATATCCTCATACATAAACCAACAAACATTGTGTTTGTATTCAGAGGTGTAGACTTAGTTACATGGATTAATCTTTCAGACTAAATTACAATATAAAAGACTGTAAAAAAATATCTTAAATTAAAAAAGGCTGTTTTAATCCAGAAAGAATATGAGGTTGAAGGTTAGGGTTACAGGGAAGCTGCTGAACCCACAGCAGGTGAGCTAAGCAGGGGTGGTGGTATCAGTAAATAATATATGTGTTCAGCTGATCAGCAGGGACACACTGAGGATGACTATAGAGGCTGGGAAGAAACTTGCTGCGCTCTTAGGATGACTTTTCTCCCCAAGGTCACTTCTTTCAACAGCCGATGCCAGGGGAGGCAATTTACAGGTGACTGTGGTCATATACGTGGTTATGTAAGCTAGTAATAGAAGGAACATCCTGGCTTTTTTTAAATCACAGGAAGCTTTGCCAGACTTTGATGGGCGTCAAGACTTCACCCTGTAGCAGCTCCAAGGATAAATAGGGATCTGTCACCATATCAACATGGACAACTATATAATTATTTCTAAATATGTGATAGCCCCACTAGTTCTAATGGAACTGCATCAGTGATTACAGCCATCGCAGGGAAATTCTTATATATGGCAGTAACTTCACGTACAAGAATTTTGTCACTGATTTCAAGTGAATGTTCTAACTCTAATTTGGCATTCTTTTTTGTATACTGATGAATTTGGTCTGCATATGGCTGGGCTTCATTTAAGCAGTAGTCTCTAGCTTGTCTTACACCACTGCTATACATATAGCAGTCTAAAGATTTTCATTTTTGAGAACTGAATTTAATTCAGACCATGCTCAGCTCTTAACTTGTTGCTTTCTCTCACTTGTGACCCAAAAATAGCAACTGTACGTGCATTTTTAGAATAATCCTAAGGACTTTTGGAGAGAAGGATATGCTTACTGCATATACAGTGCAATACAGATGTGCAATTAAATATATTTTTCCACTGGGGGAGGGTGGGGATAGCCTTTAAATAAGGCTATTTAAACTATACTTAAAGCAAGGAAATTAATGGATCAGAATGAACTGGGCCATAGTACTTCTTTCTAAAAGCAGATAAAAGAGACTGGTTTTGATTTTAGATACCCTTTTTTAAAAAAAAAAAATATCAGGGACATCTTTTCAGCAGATGGAATGGGCTTATTCAATATGTAGGTGTTGAGGCACCTGTTACTGCTCAGGGGCATTAACTGCTGCCCTTCATCAGTTTTGTAGTGGCTATGGGAGAGTAAATCCCCCAAAGTCTGACAGCAGAAGACATGTTAAAGTGTGAATTTTACTGCTTACACTGACTTCCTTGATAGGCTTATAACTTTTCCATGAATATTTTTAATGTCGTTTTAGTTTTTTTTCATGCAATAAACCAAAAACATTTCTTATAAACCAAAATGCATGCAACATATTAGACATTCACAATTAGATCCAAAGCGTTCCAGGTACTTCTGGCTTGTTTGTATAACATGCACTGTCTCAAACTGAACTGCCCTAAAGTCACATGATGCAATTCTTTTGAAGTAATTATTTTGGGAAAAGTATAATTGACAGTGATAGTAGATCTAAGTTTGCTGGAGGATGATTCATGTATAAAGAGGTTCATGTGCTTAACTTGACAACTTACAGTGTTAGGTATACCTGTAAATGTCAAGATCCATAGGAGTCTCTCTTCAAACAAAAAGTTCTTGAATATGTTAAAAACTGGAACCCAACACCCAATGACATACTGTCTTATAAAATTTATTTTTAGGAAAAGAATTAAAATAAGAACAAAGAATGAAAGTATTTAAACAAGAGACTTTCATGATTTTTCCTCTGTGCTATTACTTATGTCTTCAGCACACTTGGAATTTCAAAATGGCCAAACAGATTGTGGATTTTTCGCCAATGTTTTGTTTCCTGAACTGGGATGTGGCCATGCCAAGTTTCAGCTTAAAGAGATTATTTTTCTGTTTTACCACTAACCAAGCTGTAAATTTCCCGGAAGGAAAAAAAAAATGTTTATAATGGAAATGTTGACACAACATTCAGAAGAGTGTTGCAAATGTGACACTCTGCTACAAATTGTGCTGTAATGATTTATATTGTTTCCAATAATTTAAAAACTATTTTCAGTTACAGCCAAATCCCGCATAATACATAAACCTTGAAGGATTCTCAAACAAATATTAGGTCATTGCACATTTCAATTTCCCATTCTCTGTTTAAAAGGTAGTTAAAAGACTGAAACCTCAGTCAACAGGTATGGTATGATAGATGCTTGCTGGAATATTATTTTCATGCAGTAACTTTCTATAAGTAGGTCATTCAATTTTACAGTGCTCTGAAACATCACCAAAGAACTTCCTTATACAGTATATCCAGCAATTGACTCTGAAACAAAGTTGCACTAAACTTTAATGCTTAGTATTTTATTGCAGAATGTTTGTTTGCTTGCTGGTCTACATGCAGTCCATGATATAGGAAAGACCTTAATTTATTGTAGAAGGTCATTTTCCACCCACTCTAAAAGATTTTTTTTAATCTTTTCTTCTTCAGGATCAGATCTTTTTAGAAAACTTGGCAGATAGGCACCTAACACAACACATCACCCACAAGACATGGAAAATAGGATGTCTAGGAGACCTCTGAGATGGGTCACGTTTCAAGTGTGGGAAGATGGGAGATGTCTAGTCGGTGCTTGCCTTAGTAGATGCTCAGGTAGGCAGATTACCTTTTCCTCCCTTGTGTGGTACCCTACGGTATATACCCAACGGTATTTTGTCATGCCCTGCTTTGGTGTGGTGTTTGCTAGCCATGGATGAGAAAACTATCATGAGTAGTATTAAAACTTTAACATGGTGAGTGACCTTTGGTACCATGGCTCAAGAGAGCATGGAGGAAATATTTAAGAGAGTTTTAAGTCCATACGTGTTATCACCATGTCCTTTAAAATATATTCCTCATAACATCTTGTTACATTTACAACAAACTCAGTGGGAGGACAACATCTGTAATTTGTTCACCCTCCTTTCATCCCTCAGACTAATTATGGTTGCCTCAAAGACAGCCTTCTTCCTCCGGACCGAGGAACTGTTCAAAGCCCTTTAGGACGGATTTGCCAAAGCCTGCCTGTGGTGCTGCTTCCATCGAGGCGTTTTAAATCGCCCCATTTGGACGAAAAGCCCAACCGCGGAGGACGGCGTGAGGGCCCACCGGGCAGCGGCGGTGACCACTTCCCCTCAGGCCGCCTTCCCGCCCAACGCGCCCCGCAACGGCCACCCGCGCGCCCCGTCCCTCAGCCCCAAACCGCCGCCACCGCGCGCGCGGCCTGCCGCCGCCGCGGGGACGCGCCTCCCCCCAAACTTTATTGCCTCTCCCCCCCACCCCCTTTCTCTCCTTTTTTTTTTTTTTTTTTTTTCTTAGGGAAAAAGGTGGGGGGAGCTCAATTTCCCACTTGCCAACAGCAGATAAAAAAGTAGGGAGGGACCTCTCCTGTCACAGCCTATGTAGATTAACCTTTCAATTAGCTGTTATCAGGTCCTGTGTCTTAGCACCAGTCCTCGCAATCTGCGTCCGCTCGGCATCGGGAAGGCTGGAGGTCTGGGGTGGGTTTCTGTTTTAATTTCTAAATTAATGATAATTGTTCGTGTGGTTCCCCTCCCCCGCCGTGACCTGAACGCTTGTGTCTGATCTGCCCGTCCACCTTTTAGTATTTTGGAGCAAGAAGAGGAGCCCCGCGGAGGAGGAGGAGGGGAGACAAGGTATTCTCTCTGTATTCATCTTCTTTTTTTTCCCCTTCTTGCGAAGGGGCTTAGAAAAGGTAACTGGTGCAATCAATCCGCTGGCTGGGGATTCCCTCCACCCCCTCCCCGGCTCGTCTGGCTCTCCTGGCTGGGTCTCTTCAGTGTGTATGTGTTTGGGGAAGGGGGTGGGGGGAGGTTGTGTTGTTGTTGTGTTCCTGGCTCTGGTTGCAGCCAGGAGAGAGAGCGAGCGAGCGAGCGAGAGACAGAGAAGGAGAGAGCGAGCGAGAGAGAGAGGAGCCGCGATCGCGTTTCAGGGGCAGCACATTCCGCAGGAACCGCTGCTGCAGAAACACACACAGGCAGAGAAAGGAGGTCATTGCAAGCAGAGGGGGGAAACCTGCATCGGAGGTTAGATTCCCAGGAGTTTATGTGGGGGATAACAGGGAGCATGCGATGGGTTTTGTTTTGCATTGGGTGACAGGCTGCAATTTGCCATAATAACCCCCTTTCCCTCCCCTCTCAGTGCTCGTCATTAGGCTGGGTACTTTTTTTTTTCTTTTGCATTGGAGGCTGATGCACGTGTTTGCAGACACTTGTGCTTGGTAAATGCATTGCAACGCTCTGCGTTTTGCAGGGGAGGGGGAGCAGCAGCAGGAGGTGATGGCTGGGTTGGATGGGGTGGGGAGAGGGGGAATGGAGTGGCGGAGGGAGGCAGGGGATGGCTGAGGTTTTTGTGTTGCATGCTCCCACCCTCTCTTTGGAGGCGGCAATTATTCCTTCGCAGACGGGGTGACAGAGAAGTCCCTGCGCTTCGCATGGCGAAACTTGCGGGGACCTGCATGTGGCTGTAGAGCTGGGAGTCATTGTCGCCGTCCCCGTTCCCACCCCTTCCTCCCCTCCATCGCGGTGCGGGCTGTGCGCGATCAGCGGCTGCCAGTGCCAGGCACCTTGAGAGGGCTGTGCAGGGACCGCGCTGCTCCATCTCGCCCGCCCGGGCGAGTGGCAGGATCTGAGGCACGCGCGTGACGCTCAACATTTAAGGCTGCTTATTAGTGTGTGTCGCGCGCCCGCCCGCCCTGCTGGGCTGGCCCAGGCGGCCGCCGCCGGTGTCTCTTGCTGGCGATCACCCTCTCGAACAAACTTCAGGAGCGGGTGGGGCGGCGGCGGGTGGGGGAGGGTAGCGAGGCCGGGGGGACCAGACGGACGGCAGTGGTAGCCAACGGGAGGGCGCGCTTGCGAGAGCTCTCGCCTCCGCTGGCGGCGGGTGGCCAATCGCTAGCGTTCGGGGCCCAGCGATGAGGCGGGCCGGGCTGTGGCGGGCGGGTGGGCGGGCCATGCAGGTGTGTGGCGGCGGTGGCAGCCAATGGCAGCCCCCATCCCCGCCCTTTCTCACAGGTAGGCGGAGTCGAGCGTGGAGGGAAGAGGCGTGCCTCGTGATTGACGCGCCCCGCCTTCCAATGGGACAGACAGGCTGGTTGCTGGGCGGAACGAGGCCGAGGTGGGCGGTTGATGGACACGAGTTCGTGGCCTGTGAGCGTGGAGCGGCGTGCGCAGAACAGCCCAATGGCGGCCGCCGGTGGGCGGGGCGCGAGGGTAGGTAAGGTTTTAATGAGACTCCATTGGGCTGTAATCAGTGTCATGTCGGATTCACGTTAAGTACAACAGGGCGAAACAAAATGGCGGCGTAGGTGAGGCAAAGCGAGGCGAGCCGCGGCGGTAGGGGGAGTCGCGGCGGCAGCCGGCAGGGGGGCAGCGCAGCAGCGGGGGTAGCCGCCTCGGCGCAGCCCGGCAGCGGGAGCAGGGGAAGAGCCGGCAGCAGGGGGAGCCGCTGCGGCGCCTGGAGGAGGCTCCTCCCCCCGCGGCCCCGGTCCCGCGGAGGTGAGTGGTACTGGGGAGGGGGGGCCCTCCCAGCCGGCCTCCCGCGGGCGCGGAGCGGGGCCTGGCGCGGCCGCTTCCCCCGGCACCGCCCGTCCGCCCCCCCACGGTGGGGTGGGTGCAGGTGCACGCCGTTGCCGTTCTCTCCCGCCTGCCCTGTCCTGCGGGGTCGCCGTGTCCCGGGGAGCAGAGCCTATGGGCTTGGGGTTTCCGCCTTTGAAATGAAAAATCCTGGCATAAGGCTTGGAGGGTTCAAAAGGCAGCCCCGGCTCGGCCCCTGTTAGATACAACAAAGCTTTGGCGCTGGGCACCGGGCGTTGCAAATCTCCGTGGCTTGGGTATACTGCAGAAATTTTAAGTAAGTTGGGAAGGGGAATATTCAAGGCTCTAAAGCCACATTTCAGAAGTGATGTTCACACCATATTTTCTTTGCCCAGACCTCACCTTTAGCATTCTGTCATTGATCGTTGAATATAACCCGCTCTGCAAAAGGCAAATGGATACCCCTTCTGTTAAAAATCACTAACCCAAGAAGAAAGGTTTTCAGTGAAACCCTCTTCGCAGGTTAACTGCTGGCACTGAATATTACCTTCCCCTGCTCCCTGATGTTCTCTACTACTGTATTTTAAAGTGCTCAGAACTTCCATGGCAGAGGGTGGGAAGGGTGAATTTGGGTGATTTGGCTGCTGTCATGTTGTGCTAATGCTGTTTCCTCTGGTGATGCTTGTTGCTGTCATGTTGTGATCTGCTTTTTAGCATAGGATCTTAAACTAGCTTGTGGGGTATCACAGAGTGTAAGCACTTCATCTGTTTGATTCACATGTACCTCTCTTACTTCTCACACCCCCAAGTCTCTTGGTGTAGTTTTGAAGTTACTATAATGCCTCCTCATCTGTCTCTTTAAAGCATGTGCAAGTTTCATTGCCCTTCCTTATTAGAATTGAAAGCTGTATGTTGTATAAATAATAATATGATGGCCGCCTTTGTGATCCAAGTAGTTTTTTAGGTGTCATGTGTGCTGGGAGTCCTTGCCAGGATCTGCTTTCTCTCTGTCTTTTTGTCAGTGCATGTATTTTGCAATGAGGAAAGAAGTATCTTGCCTCTTTTGCATCATTAATTGAGAATAGGGGTGGAGTACAGAGTTGATTAGCTGCATAATTCTAAGTAATGGCTTGGAGGAAAGAAAAATGGCAAAAAGCTTACTGAATGCAATGGCAGTCTTACCTCCTTCCTCCTCTGCTGCAATCCTTACCTGACCCTGATGCTGCAGCAGAGAGCTGGTCTGCTGCTGCTGCTGCCTCTCTTGAGTGTGTGCAGAGTAGGTAGGAGGGAGCAGAATGAAATTGTACTTCACAGGTCACCAGCAGGTTGCACAAGTTGCTGTCATCTCTCTTTCCCCCTTTCCTCCCTTTTCTGTTGATTTTTTGGTAGCTGTGTTAACCTCAGTTTTTAAAAAATGTAGTTTTTAACTTCATTTACATTTAGGACAGACAAAGTGACTGTCATGAATTTCTCAAAAATCTGTTTCTCAAATAGGCTGTATTTGGTGAAATGCTTTTGGATATTTGTGTAATAACTTTTAGTTTTGTTTCTTGAGAGGGGGAAGCATAGCTAATTTATTTGGTTTTTGTCATTCTGACTACACAGCTTATTTTCTCAATCTGGATCACTTGGGAATAATTCTAGATACTAGTTCAGTCTAAAAAAGACCTTATTACAGGATTATAGGATTACTGATGACAGCTAAGACTGACACGTTCAGTCAGAATCAGCTGTACAATAGGTGCGTGCTTTATAAAGGATGTGTTTGCATTCATTCAAATCCCAAGCTGCAGTTTTGCAACTTCTTTATATTTATCTGTTAATTTATGACTTGGGTAAATGGACAAGCCTTGACAAGAAGTGGCTCTTCATGTTTTAAAGGTAATGTATTTTACTTTAGCCTCTGAATGCCTGTGTTCTACAGCTCTTCGGTAGCAGGCTTGTTAACAGACTTGATCAGTAAAGTAGTGCAATCAAACTTTCTCAAATGTTTTTATTTTCATAAGATACCATAGAGTGTAGAAGCTGAAATGTGACATGTGACATAGGAAGAGCTTGATGACTTTTGCCATAAAGCTTGGAAGTGGTCCTGTGCACTTAACAGTCTGGAAAATCTTATTTGTGATTGCATGGGTTTGATTAAAAGTTGTTTAATTTCAAGGGGAAGAGAATTAATAAATAGACATGAATCCCTGCTACTAATTTATAATCACTCTTAAAATTGTTATTTCCTCAAAATCCGTTTGGATAACCATCCCACTTTTTACATTAAATGATGTATGACCATCTTTTTTGTGGTTTTGGTGAAATTAAGTTTTAAACTTAGAAACTCAAGTGTAATTTTGAACTTCTGTACGGCCTCTTATGTTGAATCTGGAAAGTTTGTTTCTAAAGCAGTTTGTTTGTCCTTATCCAGTCACTCAACATGTATATGTATATGTATCTCTGTATTACCAGTCTTGGGTCAGTCTGTCTTAACTTGATTTATGAAAGACCTCTGTAACTTGCAGCTCCAGGATTGCTGAGCTGAATTACATTGCTGGCAAAGATGTTGGTTGTTAAGAGGCTATTCTGAATCTTACGTATAGTAGACCTTGTCATATCAGTTGAGGAGGCCAGGGTGCTACACTTCAAGTACATATGCAATCAAAGTGGCAGAATGACAGAAATGCTACGTTGTGGTAAAACAATTCCAAAATTGGATTGGATGAACGTTGCGTGGTTTCCTAAAGCAGAATGAACTTAGATTCTGTTGGGGGGTGTGAATTTAAGGTGTCTTGATTTTTCTTCTTGAAATATCCTGCCCTGTGTGTTGGAAGCACTACGGTCCTGATGATATACTCAACTAGTTTTGATTTAGTAGGTGCTAGTATGCAGGAGGTTGTATTACACATGGGGCGTTTTTAAGTAAATATGTAAAAATAAAGTTCTGAATGTATATTGCTGTGAAATTCCTGTACCAAGCAGCAGGCTTTGCATGAGGGGATAGGCTTATGAGCACCTTTTGCCACAGTCACTGGCCAGTAAAAATTCCTATAACCTACAAGTTACAGCATTTATACTGAAATGTTCATCAGTGTCCAGGTGCTTGGAACAGGCCCTTCAGTATGTATTCTGGGATTTAATGAAAATGATGTGGTTGCTTGTATGAAATTTAATATAACAGCATGCAGTTTAAAAATGAGGCAAGTACGTCTGACTCAGCAAACGTAGTGTTTAGCATTTAATTAAGTGCTGACTATCTTAATGAAGACTCATAGTAGAACAGCCTAACTAACTAACTTTTAAACTAAAAACTAGCTTTCTAGGAATCTGGACCTTTATAAGTGGCTACAGAGAGCTTCCAAATGTATAAGCAGGGCATAAAAAATAACAGGAGTGAGCTTCCCCTGTATGTAGAGTTCTGTTTTGTTGTATTACTGTAGTTTCAGTCTAAGAGTTGTGAGAGAATTTATGGGATTCATGGTATCATGGCCACTTGTTTCTGCCTTATATTTGTCTACATTTTGCAGCTACAGTGTTATTTTGGAGTTATCTGAAAACAGTTAATGTAAACAATACTGTTAGGGAAAGAATGGCTTTTGCTAGCTGTATTAAATAGTCTGTTTACAGAACAAGTTATTGTTTTATTACAAATACTTGAAATGCACAGAACTGTTATCAAATATAACTTGCATGAGTACAGACTGGAAGCAAGAGACAGGATCCAATCTTCATAGGTGAATAGGGTTCAGTGTGAGAGCCAGTTAAACATTCAGGCCCTGCATTTGTATCAGGGATGTTTCTTCTCATTCTGGCAGTCAGTTGAACTTTCATATTTATAAATCTGAAAATGCTCAAGCTTCAGTCAAACCTAAAGAATGACAAATTAATGAAATGAATTGATTATTAATTTCTACTATACCCAAATAGTAGAAATATTACTCACCAATAACCGGCTGCTCGTTTGTTACTAATACTGTTGTGTAAAACATGATCTGGACTTTGTATTTAAAGTGATTTTTGAGGGGTAGAGGGAGGAAAAGATATGGGACCAAAAGTGTTTCTTTGTACTCATTCCCTTCACAGTTGCAGAGGAATCTTTTTAACAAGTTGAAAATAATTTAGATAACTGCATCAGTTCATTTTTTTCCTATTTATAATGTACTCAAGTTTTTAACATAATTGAAATGCAAGATGACTTGAATAAATGAATAAAAATAAGGTCCAAGTCTTGTGTAATTGTTTTTGTTAGTTATAGGTTGCTTGCCATAGCTTTATAAATGTAGTTTCAGGTTAACTCAGGTTTAGATTGTGCTGTGAAACTGCTGAATCTTCTGCTTTACAAGACAGCATGTTTATTGAAAATGAAGATTTTCAGCTTCTGTTTTTAATTAATTTTCCTTTGATTTGAAATAACTATACAATTCTGTTAACATCTTCAAAAGTTCTCCCTCAAATTTCCTGGGAGAAAAAAACTAATACCTCAAATATATTTATCTACTCACTATGTCACTACTGTCTTTATTTCATTTTTGGCTTTTTTTCTACCCCCCCCTTCACCCCTCAATTGTCCTGCAGAATATAAACTCCTGATCAAGATGTTCTTTCAGATTTCTTATATAGGTTTTTATAGCTACCAGATTATAACTCCAACAGAAAATTTCCATAACAAGTAATGAAAATTGTTTGTTAAATTGTTGAGTCACCGAAATATATTTTGTCAGTGGGAGCTCTTTGTATGTCTTCATGCTGATAGTGTATTTTTGAGAAAATGTCTCCTGTTCCTGAGAGTTTGTGTCAAAAATACGTGCCCCTCTACTGCACACCTCAGAATGAGAAGTGCCTTTGTGATTCCATTCTGCATTGTGGGGTACCAAGTTATTAATGATGGATGTAATACTAGTAAATCAGATCTGATATTTTGCTTTTGATTTTACTGAGTTGTGTAATCACCATATGGCATGGCACTTAGAGACGGCATACTGTAAGAAATAGTAGTGGTTAATAATTTGACTTTTCATCAGTTGAGGATTGTTTTTTGTGTGGTTGGCTTTTTTGTGTTTTGTTTTTGTTTTTTTTTAGTGCATGTATAATCCACGCACATAGTAATTTTCTTATACCGGTGGGTCTAGAAATTATTTATTTAAAATATTAAAAAATATTAATAAATATTTTCAGCTCTCTACCTGAATGGAAATTGTCCAACAAGTCAGGAGTAGGTTAAGTATTGGGATGATGGAACTTAGGAAAACTAAAAGTGGAAGGAATTTATGATGACTTGTTTGGTGTGGGATGGGAATTGGTGAATGGTTCAAGTAATCTCATAAAGATTTTTGCATACTGCAGTATCTACAGTGTGAATGGATGTCTGAATGCATTATTTTTTTACTACAGCGTTAACTCTGTTCTTTCCCTACCTCTTATTTTTCATTTTTAAAGGTTGCAACAAACTTTCTTGCAAGAAAGTACCAGTATCGTCACAAATGAATCCTTTCTACCTTTCTGTAACCGGAAAGTAATTGGAAGTTTCAGTCAGCAGACGTTTCCCTGCCTTTTTCGACTCCTCAGGATGGATATTTCTGAGATGCATCCAAGCAGTGTGTGGAATCCTTTGATTTGTGTTTGAGGTGTGAACAATCTCTGAAAGATCTGCTAAAAGGATAAGGAGGAACCTCTATGGGTAACCCTTGGCTGGAAACAATTACTGGTCAACCATGGTAAAACTTGCCAACCCTCTTTATACGGAGTGGATTCTTGAAGCTATACAAAAAGTTAAAAAGCAAAAGCAAAGGCCTTCTGAAGAGAGAATATGTCATGCTGTTTGTGCTTCCCATGGATTAGATAAGAAAACTGTTTCGGAACAGTTGGAACTTAGCGTTCAAGATGGTTCTATTCTTAAAGTTACCAACAAAGGCCTTGCATCCTACAAGGACCCAGATAATCCTGGACGGTTTTCATCTGTTAAACCTGGGACTATTCCTAAATCTGTTAAGGGAACTAGAGGAGCTTGTAATGAGCTTCGTAATGTGGATTGGAATAAACTCTTGAGAAGAGCAATTGAAGGGCTTCAAGAACCAAATGGCTCCTCCCTGAAAAACATAGAGAAGTATTTGAGAAGTCAAAACGACCTAGCAAATATTTTCAACAATCCTGCTTTTCAGCAGAGGTTGCGGCTGGGGGCCAAACGTGCTGTGAACAATGGGAGATTACTGAAGGATGGACCTCAGTATAGAGTGAATTATGGCAGTTTGGAAAACAAAGGAGCTGCAAAATACTCCAGCACTTTCCCAGCTTCTCTTCCTCCTGTCAGCCTTCTACCCCATGAAAAAGACCAGGTAAGCCTGAAAAATGAAAACATATATAGTAATGCAAAAATTATCATTCTTATTCTTTGTTTATTTACCTAATGCAAAATAATGATTCTTCTTGTTATTTATGTGCTTTAAATGTATGTAAGTGAGGTTGTGTGTCAAAGATCCTTGTAGAATCGGTTCTGGTAAAGGAAGTTTACTTACCTCCCTATGTCCTATCATTCTGCATTGGATAGTTTGCTCTTTGGATTTTCAGTAGATAAACAGAGCAGCAGGGAAGAGTACAGCTGTATAATTTTTTTCTAGGTGTGAGGTTGTTCTGTCTTGCCTGGCAGACTGGTGTTGCTGAAATCTGCAGTGTGATTTGATTGTAGCCTTTTGCCTTCATTTTGCACATGGATGTACTTGATTTTCTGGTAGTTTGAACACCGTCTGAAATACTACCCATAGAACTCTTGATACGAAGACTGTTGGAATTATTATTTTAAAATATATTTGTATGTAGATACTTAGCTTTAAAACTACAATTAGTAGGGACTGGACTTAATGTAAATATTCTAGAAATATAAATGAAGATGTTGGAGTGACAAATTGTGTTAAACTGCAGAATCCTCTTCCTATTTCAGTTTTGCTGGACTCCAGCATGGGTTAAGTTTTGCTATTACTTGGGCCCTGTTTTCAGGTTAATTATGCACAGGGTTTAAGCCTTGAGGGAGAAAGAGGTGTCAATTAGTGTTTTGTTTATGGAAGGGTAGTGTCAAAGACATTTGTAGACATTCTTTGATCATTCCCCATTCAGTATGGTGAAGTGTGTTTTGAATTTTCAGTGTACTTGGGGGGGCAGGGTGGGGGGCTGGGGGACAGACGAGAAGCTACCTGTTGTACTTGAACTGGGTTACTATAATACTTGTAAATTGGTGGTTTGGTGATATGGCTCCATACGATACCACCACTCCTAACCTAGTCAACTTTGCCATTGCAGAAGTACCATTAGTGTCTCCTGCTAGAACTGCATGATGGTTTTCAGTTGCCTTTTTCCTTCAGCTAATTGTAAGGCATTGGAGGGTGCAGAGCAGAAAGTGCTTGTGTTAAAAATATTTAATGAATTCTACAAGAACAGTTGTTTGTGAAATGGCCAGAGGTGACATTACAAATGTTGATAGCTGTAGGCTGATTTCTGTGAGCTTCTCCAAATAGATGTTAAATATGATTGTTTTTATATGTGGCTATCTATCTATTTCTGTCAAATTGGACTTCTCTGCTATGTGAAGGATGCATGGAGCTTCACACTCAGGCAGAAAGGAAATTGAGAAGTGTTGCTTACTGTGCAATTACTACTGTAGCCATATACTATAAAGAATTAATTACTTGTAGCAATAAAGCTGTCTGTTTAAGTACCTTCAGAGATTCTGTAATTCTCATACTTAAGTGGTATGAAAAATTTGAAAGCTGGAGTGCCGAGCAGCCAAAGTAGTGTGATACTGTGATGCTTCATGTGAATTCTGTGGAAACAAAAATCTCCCCTGTTAGGCTACCTGCTGGGACTGGCGTGCGTTGCAAGGAATGTTAGTTGGGTCCCAGTGCTGGAAAAGCCTTTACCGCCATACTAAAATAATGGTATAAGGATAAATCTGTCTTTTAGAAGTTAGCCAAACAAATCTGTTCTCTAGCAAGTGCTTTGGCAAGAAATAAGCTTTCATTTGGGTGCCTCAAAATTAGCAGTGAGTTGTGTGTTTAAAAACTGTTCGTCATACACTTTTTTCCTGACAAAAACAGTTTTGATGTGAGGTTGGCGAATCAGTAGTTGCATATCAGTGTAGTGCACTGCTTAGTTGTACTAGTTGTGGCACAAGTTGATGGACAAATATATGTAAACTTGGTTTAAATATGGGATTTTTGCTGGTCTTCAAGCTATATGGCTTTAAATACACTTAAAAGACAGTTCTGAAAGTAAGTAAATAGGTGTCTCTATAACTGAGATGTGACTGCATGTTCATTTGAAATTGATGGTAATTCTTGAATGAGCAGAACAACATTGCAGGAAAACGGTTAGGCTGTTTTTATTGGAAGTATTTAAGTGTCAGTATGGGACATGTCAAGATTATTTATTGAATTTTATACACTAAAATGTAGCCAACTGGCATCTCTCAGGAATGGTTAGTCTTGAAAGAGATTGGTGTATTTTAAAGTTTCTTTAGCTGTTTATATAGCTAGCACAAGTAAGAGCTGCTTTTTTTTTTTTTGGATGGCTCTTTTTTGTTTGTTTCGTTTTTGTTTGCTTTTAAATACTAGAGGTGAAGTTCAAGTATCTCCTCTGTTGACTTTCCTTGAGGAGAAGAAAGAACAGGAGGATGTGCAGAAATCTAGTCAGATGACTGGAAGTTTGAGTAATTTTGACTTTTTTAATGTATAATTAATACCTCATCATGGTTAGAGAGTTAAAAGATTTAGTGCATTAGAAGTGCATCAGAGCTTTCTCTTTGTCAATCTGAGTTTTCACATTCATAGTACTAAATGCTGACTCTGAACCTTTCTTCCTTAGTGAGAAGGTGATCGGAAGAGAGTGTTTTTTTTTTTTTCTTTTGTTTTCATTTTGGTTTGGTTTCTTAGTTTTTTCTTACTCCCCCCCTCTCCTACGCCAAAGGGAACAGAATATTTAAGTGCATGAGATACTATTCCAATGTAGTGCCACTGAAGTTAGTTTGTCTGTGTTACAGGGGTGTTGTTTTGCATTTGATAAAATACTTACATGGAACAGGAAGCTGGAAGTACTAAATTTTCCTCTTAGCACTGGTGATATGGCCCTGCTTTTCTTGTCTTCATATTAACTGGGTGATCCAATGCAACTAGATATAGTCCTCTTGTTTCATTAGATGTAGAAATAGCTGCAGTTAGTTACAGCAAAATGGCTCTAATTACTGTGTTTCTTCCTATTATCCATAGGCCTAGGAGGAAGTTTTTATGTAAAAATGGTATGTTTCCTTCAAGTATTACCCTGACTTCTGTGGATTTGGGTAAAGAAGCGTCAACTCCCATTTACAGGAAGAGGAAGTATGCAGCTCAGCTATTTGAATCTCCTCTTCCTCCACCCCTTTCCATTCACTAGTGTGTGTGAGGGGTGCTGCTTTTTCACTTCTGTATGAAGCAATGCAAGCACAAGGCTCATAGGAAGGACAGTTTCCATTGGAAGGTCAGTAGCTGTCATCAGCTATATAGTGTCTAGGCTGTACATCATAAAAAGTGTAATGAGTATTACAAATTGCGTTTCAAAAGAACATCACCATGATCCTAAATATTCTAGTGCTTACATAAAGATAGATGTTGACTTGATATGGACAGGTTACTTGAATCAAAGCACTTCAAAAGATGCCTGTTTTAAAGTGTTAATTGGTATGTTAAGGGAGCTAGCCAGCCTCCAGCCAGAGGTGGAACTGCCTTAACAGTAAAGGGAAACTGAAAACAGTGGTGTCCTTTAGGATGAAGACTTCTAATTTTTTTTTTCTTTCCTGCAAATAAAAACCAAAAAGAAAAAAACAAACAAGAAAGCAGAAAAAGAAGGAGATTTGTTGCTCAGTAGTTTGATCTCGTGCACTTCACTGTATTGCAGTGCGTAGTTAGTTTCAACAATTTAACTGCTCTTATATGTTCCTCCTTATGTTCATCATATCTTGTACAGATATCTTCTCTTACTCTTCACACCTTCTCTCACCCAGCATCTTCTGGAAAGAGCTGTGTGAGTATGTTAAGCAGAAAATTCAGTGTAAAAACTGGTAACATAAAAGGAAAGGGTGTGAAGAGAGGAAAATCAACCTGAAAATATTGAGTGATACTTGGCTATTCAATAAGCCTTTGATGAATTAAAATGCACTTCTGGAAATGCGTCAATAAAGTGGTATGTAAAAGTTACGGTTAGTCTTTAAATGGGTGTTTATTTTATCTTTAATGATGTCAACTGTAGAATGTCAGTATTTGTGCTGTTTTCTGTGTGCATGTGCTGTGGTGTTCCTTGTTTTCCTTGTACTAGAGAAGAACTGGGAAGGTTATACAGTTTGGGAACTACGTGAAACCTACTAGGTCTTAGGAGTTAGCCATCTCATGAGCACAAATGCTGTGTGAATATAAACCTGAAGAAGCAGATGTTTGTAGGCTTTAGACAGCACTTGATTTACTTATTTTTAAGCATAATTTAAGAGGACAAATAGAGATTTAAAAAGTGAAGAGCCAAAGGCCATTGTAACATTTTCAGAGGACTGTGGAAATGCATAGTATATCTCAGTGGTTACATCACTGATATGTTCAGAACAATTACTACTTAGAGTATACTTTGAAAGATGCAGTGCACATGGAGATGACTTGATCCATACTGCATTTTCTTGGTTCTCTTGAACACCTCTTGGAACAGCTCAGCAACTGGATTAATAATTATTTCTATCTGATTCTTGGCATGAACATTTTTATTAACCCTCCCTTTCACTTTCAGTTTGTCTTTCTAAGCTGACCTTCATGGAAAAAAACCCTTGTTGTATTAGTTTTTCATACTCTGAACTCATCTAATTTTCACTGGCCTATGTACATCTAGCTTTTCAAAGTGTAGCTTGGCAGGGGTTGAATTTCAGTTTTCTGGTATGTAGCTTGTGCCAGTGCAGACACTGGGTGTTCCTCCTTCTGTCTTTCAGGCAAAGGGCCAATATATAGAGAATTGCTTTTTTGGCATCCAGGCTCCTCCCTGCTCAGTTTTTCAGCTTTCTGCCTTTCTGTGGGTCGGCAGAAAGAGACTGTTGGCTGAGATTTCTTTACTTGCTCTACTTTGTTCCCTCTGGCCTCTAGGCTTTCCACTGAGCAGGAACAGAAAAGCTGGGCAGAAAGGAAGTGCTACACCATGTATCTTACAGATTTATGCATAAGGGCATATTCATTATGCCTAACTTTGGAGTTGGCTTCACATGGAGTCTGTGCTCCTGAGAATGCGTCTGAGCACCAGGAAAGCTTCTGTAGAAGAGTGTCTGCAGTGCTACAGTTGAGGAGACTGTAGACACGTGTATGGAAAAAGGAAAATGGAATCTAGGCTTGAACTTCATCAATCCATAAGACACAACCTGTATTTCTCCTGTTGTAACAGCTTCATGTTGATAAAGGACTGAGGAATGTTAGTGTTACTTGACAAACACTGACTTTCAGGTTTATGCTTCTCATAATCTCAGTTCAGAAGATATCTTAATTTCTTGGAAGACTGGCCTGCACCTCAGTACCTGTAGCTCTTGTCCTTGAAGTTCTGGGATGATTGATAGGTGCTGCTGCTCTCTGTCGTTTTTCTGTGGTCCTTGTAGCTCCTGAAATGATAAAAGTGCCAACTCCATGCATAAGCCAAATGAACACTTTCAAATGGGTCCTATTTGCACTTGAGATACTGGAGTTTATCAGAAATTGACTAGTGACTTACTCCATCTTTTGAACATGTAAAACCAAAATGGAAAAGTCTTGTGATCCCATATCATGGAGAAGTAGCTCATATCACTTTACATAGATATATGTCAGGCTTTTGGAGCTTTTTTGTGTTTATGACTCAGCATCTTTATATCAAAGAAGAATACTTGTAAAAGTTTTCTTCAGTTGTATGGTGGGAGGGAAATTAAAAACTGCTCTTTCTTAAGGTAGATTGGTCTGCTCATTCATAAGGCAGGGCAGGGGGGGAGATTGATTTCTAGTTTCTGATGTCAGTGACTTAATTTCTGCAAACGGGTCATCTGCTTGCAGTTTCCTATAGAACTATCAGGGAAGATCCTACTGTCCTTTTTTTCCCTAAGCTGGATATTTAGAAACAGTTCTGCATGATGTGCTCATAATTCTTGTTTACTGTAAGGAGTGATTCCAAACCTTATCCTGCAAGCTGTTTAATCCTAAAGCCTGCTAAAATTTGATTCTCTTCATAGTTTCTTTTCAGAATTAATTGGTGTGATGTACTGAGTCCTGTATTGAACCTGACAGCAATGAGTTAAAGAAATCTGTGCAGTTCCAGCAGTTCTGTTTGTGTTTTTTCATCTGTGCTATTTTCAGTGAACTCTTCTGTCTTAACAGAGAGTGATATTTGATTCCTAAACTACAGTTAGAGGTTTTACTCCGCACTTATCATCCAAGATTAATTTTTCTTTAGCTAATCAGTACATGGATATCTCCTTTGTCAAGATTACTTCTAGACTATAGAAATAGCAGAAGTCTGCCTTATATATAAGGAGAACTACCTGCCATATTTTCAGTGTTGTAGCCTAATCTATTTCAAGTGTCTTTCCTCTTATCCGTTCAAAAATAGTGATGGTCTTGACTCTTGTGTGGGTTTTTTTATGGCAGTTGAATGTGATAACAATTCCATGTTGTTTCTTGGTGGTGCAGGAACTTTGTTATAAAACAGGTGATAAAGAACCTTGATAACCTGCAGTTGAGGTTGCCTGCTGCTTTTTGACAGGTTATTTCTTTCTCAAGAAAGATACTTCAGGGGTAAATCAACTGCTAATCAACTGTAATATTCCAGCTTTGTGGTTGGAAGTGGAAAAAGATGGTCACATCGTCGAATTGTGACTGTCTAATAAGCTAGCATTACAAAAAGAATTTCTCAATTGGTGTAAAAGTCTTCTTTACAGCTTTGAATCCATTTATGGTCCTGTTAGCATCTCCTTTCAAAGGACAACTCTCTTCTCCATATTCAGGACTATGTTTGCCTGGGTATAAGGACAAACCCATAGTTCCTGTGATTGTAAGGGCCTGTTTCAAGTTAGGACACTAGGACTTTCTGGAACCATATGGAGGGGATTGCTGTTGCATACTGGAACAACACTAATTAGGGCTCAGATTGTGGCCACAAAGTTTTGATGATGACACGTTTCAAATCAGACAGCACTTAGCTGACAGATCCACTGCTGTCCTTTGTGGCTACCTGATAAGAGACTAACTTTTAAACTAGTATGCTTTCCTTTGGTTGCAAGATCACTTGTGTGGTGGCGTTGTTTTTCCCTGTCTGCTTATATCCCTCCTCATTAAGGGAAATTATAAATGTCACTTAAAGTGACACTTTGAGATTTTTGGAAATTTTTTTGTTTGCTTTCTTCCTGTCCAGGTTCTTGCAGAAGTACTTAAAGTTTTGCATTTGCAGGCACAGGCAGCTCCTTACATTATGAATGGTGTGAACTGTTAAAGGCATGTCTGTGTAGACAACCTCAGGGCTGCTGCATCCAATTCTAGATTTGTGCAGATTGTTGGGACTTCAGGTTGTGCTGTAGAGAAGATGTTACATAAGGAAAAAGTCCTTAGGTGGGGAGCTGCAGGCTTGTAGATTGTCAACTCTTGTGTATTGTATCTACAGTAATAGACACATATGTGCAGGAATTTCTGCTTTCTCAAGCGTTTATCTCCCCTTGTGGTTGTGGTGGCACAGCCCATCCATTACCAACTAATGCAGTAGTAGGTGGAGTAGGCTTGAGACTTCTGTTTTTAATTACAGGCAGGACTCTGGCCCAGGAGGAAAGCTGTGTATGATCTCAGCAAAGTTGTCTGGGAGGCATGGCTGATGTTTCCTCATCTAGGAAGAATCCTTAATAGAAGTGAGGGCTAGCATAAGCTGTGATGTTTGCCACACATTTTCCACATGCTTTCCAGCATTTCATTTCATCACCAGTGATATTTTGAAGTTGGCTTCAGTTTCAGAGCTCTGTTTTTTACCAAGATGGTGAAAAAGACTGATGGTAGTTTTAGGAATTAATTTTTATGTAATGTTCATGTATTTGTGGTAACATTAACCAGCATTTTTTGCAGTTGGTTCAGGAAGAAACAAGTGTCAGTGGTACCTGTGTTTCAGCCATTGAGTAGGCGTAGTTCTTAACTAATGAATATGCAGTTACAAGTAACAGTTGAAAGAAGGATAGTCAAGATAATTTTATCATAGAGCTGTAGATTTTTTTAATTTTTATTTTTCTGTGACTGTTAGGTCAAAGCACCTCTTTAAGCACTATATATTGTAGTGAACACGGAGACTGCTGTTTCTCAGATGAAAAAGGGTGAGAGGCAACTGATATAAGTTGCAGCAAAGGAAACTCCAGATAGATTAAGAAGAAAATCCTTCATAGTGAGGATGGAGAGACATGGAACAGAGGTTTGGAGTGGCTGTGGAATCTCTGTCCTCAGAGGTGGTCAGAGCTTGACTAGGCAAGGTCCTGAGCAACTTAAGGGAACATTTGAGTTTGGTCTTTTTTGGGGTGGTAGGTTGGGCTTCATGCTCCAGAGGTCTCTCCCAGATTAGAGTATTCTATTTCAACCTGAATTGAAAGTTTGTCTGCTTTTTCTAACTGTTGGCTAATAAACCAGAAAGTATAGCTTCCTTATGCAGGACAATGGTGATGAAGATTTGCAGATGGCTGCATCAAATAGTCAAAGTGTTAGCTAAAGAATTTTTAAGAGGGGTGGAAGTTTTACCTGGGAAAACCATTGCTTCAGAACTCGGTGTGTTTATTTTTGTTTTTTGCTGTTAAAGTTTCTTTCATAAATGTGTTTTGTGTGTGTTGCTTTAAGAATAATGAACAGCCTGGTTCCTGCTTTCTTGGGACACTCTGAAATCTGGAAAAATAAGAACTTAAAGTCGCTGAACTTGTAGCTTTATATAGCAGACCCAGGAGGCTGGGTCTGAAGCCTGCTAGGCTTCATTTAAATTCCACCATTATGTTGTGCAGATACCTTATCTGGCACTGCTTGGAGAACTGCTGTCCTTTATATGGATCTGTAAAAATGTGAATGAGGCCTAACTTGCCAGTATTGTGGAATGCCAGGGGCAATTGCAGGGGATTTAAATGGCTCCCAGGGAACAGGAGTAACCAGGAGCACAGCGACCAGGATGGGCAGACAGGGCGCGGTGTGGCAGAAGAGCACGGCATGGCAGCTCATGCAGGCAGGAGATATGGTGGGATGGCTTCCACGACTGAAGCGTTGTAATGGAAGGATACAGGCTCTTTAGGAAGGACAGGCAGGGGAGATGAGGAGGGAGTGTTGTCTTCTATGTCAACAACCAGCTGGAGTGTATGAAGCTCCACCTGGGGATGGATGAGGAGCTAACTGAGAGCTTATGGGTCAAGCTCAAAAAGGAAGCCTACAGAGGGTGGAAAGAAGGACGGATAGCCTGGGAGGAATACAGGAAATTGCCCAAGTGGCCAGGGATCAGGTTAGGAAAGCCAAGGCCTTGACAGAATTAAATTTGGACAGAGATGTCAAGGGCAACAAAAAAAGTTCCTACAGGTATGTCGGGGAGAAAAGGAAACTAGGGAAAATGTGGGCCCTCTCCGGAAGGCAATGGGAGACCTGGTCACCTGGGACATTGAGAAGGCTGAGGTGCTCAATGACTTTTTTTGCCTCAGTCTTCACTGGCAAGGGCTCGTGCCTTACTGCCCAAGTCCTAGAACACCAAGGAAGGGTCCAGGAGAATGAACAAATGCCCACTGTAGGAGAAGATCAGGTTTGAGACCAACTAAGGAACCTGAAGGTGCACATGTTTGAGAAGTCATGGCAGTCCTGCAGACTGGAAAAGGGGGAATATAACCCCTCTTTTTAAAAAGCAAACTGAGGAAGACCTGAGGAACTACAGGCCGGTCAGTCTCGCCTCAGTGCCAGGCAAGATCATGGAGCAGATACTCCTAGAAACTATGCTAAGGCACATGCAGAATGAGAAGGCGATTGGTGGCAACCACCATGGCTTCACCAAGGGCAAATCATGCCTGACCAATCTGATGGCCTTTTACAGTGATGGTAGAGGAGGCTAAAGCAACTGATGTAATCTACCTGGACTTGTGCAAGGTGTTTGATGTGGTCACACATGGCATTCTTGTCTCTAAATTGGAAACACATGGGTTTGATGGATGGACCACTCGGTAGATAAGGAACTGTCTGGATGGTCGCACTCAAAGAGTTGTGGTCAACAGCTCAATGTCTGAGTGGAAACCAGTGATGAGTGGTGTCCCTCAGGGATTGGTATTGGGGCCAGTGCTCTTCAACATCTTTGTCAGAGACAGGGACAGTGGGACTGAGTGCACCCTCAGCAAGTTTGCTGATGACACCAAGCTGTGTGGTGTGGTTGACATGCTGGAGGGATGGGATGCCATCCAGAGGGACCTTGATAGGCTTGAGAGGTGGGCCTGTGCTAACCTCATGAAGCTCAACAAGGCCAAATGCAAGGTTGTGCACATGTGTTGGGGCAATCCTAAACACAAATACAGGCTGGGTAATGAGTGGCTTGAGGCCAGCTTTGAAGAGGAGGACTTGGGAGTGGTGGGGTGGATGAGAAGCTCAACATGAGCTGGCAATGTGAGCTTGCAGCCCAGAAGGCCAACCGTATCCTGGGCTGCATCAAGAGAAGCGTGGCCAGCAGGTCGAGGGAGGTGATTTTTCCTCCTCTTTTCTCTGCTCTTGTAAGGCCCCACCTGGAGTACTGTGTCCAGTTCTGGAGCCCCCAACACAAGAAAGACGTGGACCAGTTAGAACAAGTCCAGAGGAGGCCACGAGGATCATCTGAGGGCTGGAGCACCTCTCCTATGAGGACAGGCTGAGAGAGTTGGGGCTGTTCAGCCTGGGAAAGAGAAGGCTCAGGGGAGATCCTACAGCGGCCTTCCAGTACCTGAAGGGGCCTAAAGGAAGCTGGGGAGAGACTTTTTACGAGGGCAGTTAGTTACAGAACAAGGGGAAATGGCTTTAAGCTGAAAGAGGGTAGGTTTAGATTGGATATGAGGAAGAAATTCTTGACTGTGAGGGTGGTGAGACACTGGGACAGGTTGCCCAGAGAAGCTGTGGATGCCCCCTCCCTGGATGTGTTGAAGGCCAGGTTGGATGAGGCTTTGAGCAACCTGGTCTAGTGGGGGTGTCCCTGCTGATGGCAGGGGGGTTGGAACTAGATGATCTTTAAGGTCCTTTCCAACCCAAACCATTCTATGATTCTAATTCTCTAAAGTGTTTAGGATTAGTAGATAATGAGCAGTAGCTAGTAAAGGGATTACACAAAATACAGTGAAAGGGTAACAAAAAAGGCAATATTTGATAAGCCTAAAAAAGTTCTCAAGATCAGAGTAATCTCCATTATAATCACTGAACTTATATAAAGAATGCTGTATCCCTATGTTCTGTTCCAGATTGAAAAGGTATTCAGCTTTCATTTCCTACTTAGTTTCTTCTCTTTTGTCCTGTGAACTCTAGTATACCTTCTGTAGGAGTCAAATTAACAAGAATACGTTAGTGGTAGAGGGAGAGGACAGTATATTGACTCTTGTAATTAATTATTTGCTTATCAGTCAGTTTCTGAATATACACATAGAGGTTTATGTAGTAAACAGTAGGCTTATATATAGACATGGTATTTTCTGATCTGAATATTTTTGCTCTGCCTTGAACTGTCCAGCTCTTTCCATTTCCTCTTTATCCAGTTATGAAAAGAATGTCAATGAGAACTTGCTAATGCTGTTTTACAAATATTAATGCTTCTTTAATATAGGAAAATTGTATAGGAAAAACATTCTGTTTATTTTCATCTGTGTCACACATTCTGCTGATTTAGCAAAGCAAGCTTTCACTCAGGTTTTTCAGATGTTACAGATGTTTTCTGAAGGTCTAAAAATCATAGATAAATAGGTCAAGAATTGACTGGAGAAAAGCAATCACAGGGTAGATTGTCGTTAGCAGCACATGCTGTGTGCATACGGAGTGGTCTGTTACTGTGCTTGCATATATTTAACTGCATGAAAAAAGTACTGGAATTCATACTGTCTTAGAAACCAGTGACTTGTTCTTCTGTGGCCGTTTTAAAGAATTCCTCTCCTTGGGTCACATGTTGTGCTTGTCTGCCATACTCTTGAGGAAGGAAATTATTGGTACTTATCTCTTTTAATGGTTCTAAATGTTCTTATAACAAATTTTAAACTACTACATTTGTAAAGGTGACAGCTTCCATTGTAGTCAAGCAGTTCCTCTTCTTTACATCTATGCATTTAGCTTTGCTCTCTTGTTGTTAAAAGTCAAAGATATTTTACCTTGGATGAAACATGGAGTGCAATAGCTGTTTTAAAAAAAAGTAATTAAAAATCCTGGCTTTAGCTAGTCCTTCTGCTTTACATTCATTGAGAACTATTTAAGAACTAGGAATGTGAAAACACAAATTTTGTTCTGGGCTTTGCCACTCATGGTGATGGGCAGTTGTTTTCACTTTGTGCATTTGTGCACTGTGTTTAAAAAACACAGTGTTTGTTTTTTGAGTAGCTGCTCATTTTGCAGGCATGTTTTCAGCTTTTTTGTAGAGAGTTTCAGATGTCTTCAGACCTGACCATGATATGGATAGTAAGAGTCTTAATAAAGCATTAGAAGAATCTTCACCTGTGTCCCTTAACTTCCTATACTGCTCTGAATTCAAGAAGTTCTGTTTGGTACCTCTCTTTCTCATCGCTATCTCTGCCTTCTTAAGTAACACTTCCAACGTGTTTATTAGGCACCTTCAGCCTTTTATGGAAAGCCATTGATAACTTTCAGAGTTAAACTAAAAATAAAAATGATTTATCTGTTTGTATGTTAATAAACCTATTGGAGTTGACTTTGAGAAAATGACTTTGACAGCTGGCAGCTCTATTCTGCTTAAGAAAACAAACAAGCAAAAGCTGGATGTTCTGGCTTCCTTGTGTGAACATGCCATGTTTAATTTTCTGTATGCAGTTCTAAACAGAACTGCCCATAAGCTGCTAACATGAAACTAAGTCTTATATATTGTTTCTTTCTCAGTATTGTGTTGGGATGTATTTTGAAGAGACCTCTGAAAGATTTAAATTCTAGAGAAGAGCTACTAATACAACTTTTCCCCCTTCCTGATCTCTGGTGGTAAAATTCTAATTTGCTTGATATTTTGTTATTACAAGGGAGTTTTGCTGAAACAAGTGATTTTAAAATGTCTTAGAAGTTTTATATGGAATTTACTTGTAAAACTTGATGCCTTAAAATTTTGTATTTTAACTTAGAGTTAGTTAAGATATAAGTACCTCAGTGTTCTAAATTGGAGAAGAGAACAAAAGCAACTTTCTCATCCCTGTGTAGCAGAGGAGGGAATCCTAAAGTAGTTTTAGTAGCTAAAGTGGTTTTAATCCTCGAATCTCTTACTCGAGAGTCTCCTCCCAAAAATATTTATCTTCGTTTTTACCAGACTTGTGTTTTACCTTTCAATTTCTGCCAATAACCTTAATAGCAATTTTTTTCCTTTCCCCGCAACACATGGATTTTGTTTACTTCACCATTACTAATATCGTTGGGATGGTAGCAGCTTTAAATAAGGTTAGCTTTTTTCTTTTATGTGCACAGCTATAATGGCTCCCATTGTTACTGCTTTCTTAAGCCATGACAAGTTGACTTTTTTTTTTTAAGTATGTGTTTAATAGATTTTACCAATTAGAGCAGACATCTGTTTAGAGATCAGTAGCAATCAAAATCACTTAGGAAGAAATTTTTGGCTCATCATGCGTCTGAAATATTTCTGGAAGCTCAACTTTTTAGCTGTTGCTAAGAGATACATTTTCACTGACATGAGGGATGTGAGGACATGTCAGCATGCTACCAGTTGTTTTATAGGCAGTCAGCTCTGCCGCCTTGCAGATGGTTGGAAAACTCTTAGTGGTGGATAAATGTGTGCTGATTATCTCACTGAATTAAGGTAACCTTTTGTCATTCATTGAATTCTGCAGACCAGGCACTGAGCAGCTGCTCTACTGTTGAATTCTGGATTTAGTGAATACAAAGATTATGCTAAAGGGTATTTAGTCCTGTTCCAGGTATTGAGCATCGGATCACTGTAAGAATTTTTTTATTTAATACTCCCTTCAGTGTGTTAGTGATCAGGACAATCAAGTAAGACATTACGTACAACATTTCGACTAAATTGTATTTTCCAACTTTGTTGTCACCACATGCTCATTGATATTCTAAAACTTTGGAAGTAGGTTAGAAAGAGAGATTGGAAAGAGCTGGGTTTTTTTCCTCCCTTCTACTTTTCTCCCTCTGCCTTTCTTAAGGTGGTGCAAAGGGAAATAACTTGTATGATGGTGGTTTTTTTGTTTTGTTGTTGTTGTTCCTTAACTCCCCGGAAGTCTGATTTGATACTAGCTCATGTGGCAAATATAATTTAAAACTAGCTCATCGTTTATGGGTGAGACTTGCTTCAAAAACAGTTTGAACAATTTGATTATAAAGTTCATAAATATATCTGTTGATCTATTTGGATGTACACTTGTGAGTGCACCTCATCTATTGGGGGGTGTACTTAAAGGTTCACCCTCATGTTAAAACTTCATTGTAAACTGTTTTCCCCAACCTTTTGAAAACAAATTAGTAGGTAGAATTAGGTTTTCAATTAGGTTGCTTTTATTAAAGACTATTTTCAAGATTTAAATAAAATACTTAGTTTCTGAAATTGCTTTGGAAAGGAGTTGGAGAAAAAACTGGAGCATTCTGGGTTGTTAAGACAGTGTTTACAGATTTTCAAAAAATGGTTAAGGTTTTCAGATCAGTATAGTTTCGTCCAAGAAAATTCTATTTTGTAAGGATTGGGTTTTTTGAGAATAATTCTATAGCTTTGGAAATACAATGGTTAAAATATAACTAGAATAAGGTATTGTTATAGCAAACATATATATTACTGTGCTGTATAGAAGGGGATAATATACTCTCTTCTGTAACATAGTAGTAGATTGAGAACTTAAGGAATCTTCCAGAGAGGTGCTTTCTCAAGGCATTATGGTCCTCTTGTCAAGATTTAGAAATAGATTAGAAGTATCTCTGGTTTGGTATTACAGTAGCTCTTTTCCAGGGCAAGAGGTAAAGAGAAGAGGGCCAAGAGTTTAAGAGCCTATGCTTCAGGGTCATTGTGTGATGCACCTTATAGGAGAAGGTGTTTCTCAGATCCAGTTTAGGTTCATCTTTCCAGCCCTGCTTAAGTGTAACTTTGACTTAATTCTTGAAAGTGTGGGATGGTTGGTTTGTTTTATTTTTTTTCTTTTTATCAAGTATATAATGTTTCAATGGGTTCTTACATGTCTTCCCAACCATCAACCCAAATCATATGCACCGATTCATCTGCTGCCAGTAAATAGTTGCCTGTCTTCCATGCAATTTAAAGAAGTATTTCTGTTGAAACTACATTGTTCAAAAACTAGAAATTCTGTTTTGATGTCAAGATTATAATGAAAAAGCGGATTTAAAAAATCATTATTTTAAGTATATAATTTACAAATTTATTTTTAAGTTGATTTGATTTTATTTGTTACATAAAACTATAGTGAGATGGGCATATGATATTCTGAAGAAAACTTTACAGGAAGCCTGGGAGCTGAAATGTTTTCCCTGCTGTAAAAATACCGTAGTCAAATGATACCATAGTCTTTGAAATTATGGAAAAAAGGAAGTGGCTTCATATTTGTTTGATTACCCTCAATATATGTTTACTCTAATAGTCAAATTGGTTTCCATTTCTGGAATGTTAACACTTAGGTTTGAAATGGCTTATCAGTCTGAAGAAATAGTTTCTCTTGTACCTGGTGGAATTTTTTATAGATTTCTTTTTTTTTTCCCCTCCCCTTATAGTTTACTGAAATGCTGACATCTAACTCCAGTACATTTCCAAGAATTCCTCTCCACTTCTGTGAATTATCTAACAGGTTTCTTTTGTGACCTGGTTCATAGTTTGAAGGTTAATTATGTTCATAGGATATAAAAATCTAAGATACTGTCATAGAGAAATAGCTTTAAAAAATTGTATGCTTGGCTGTGTGATTGCCCCAGTGTTAAAACTATTATGTAATAGTGTATATGAAAATAGTCTTTAATCTCTTAGCAACCTTTCTTAGAGTATATTGGGTGACTGAGGTAAACTGATTATTAATACTTCCTTCAGGCTCACCAGACCAAAATATAATAGCTCATGCAGTGGTATCTTTCAGTTGTGAGGGACTGTGGCCTCACTGGAAACCAGGATGAATATATGCAGGCTGCATGATAAATTCAGAAGTATCAGATTTTAGTATCAGAGTTCAAAATAACAGTTAATAGCACAGCCTTGGTTACAGCAGTGTTGTTTCTTGGTTGTGCTGTTATGTGGCCAAGAATCACAGAATTGTAGGGGTTGGAAGGGACCTCAGGAGATCATCCAGTCCAACCCCCCTGCCAAAGCAGGTTCCCCACACAGGGAATACAGGAAAGCGTCCAGCTGGGTTTTGAACATCTCCAGAGATGGAGACTCCACAACCTCTCTGGGCAGCCTGTCCCAGTGCTCTGTCACCTTCACAGTAAAGAAATTTTTCCTTAAGTGTGTCTGGAACTTCTGGTGTTCCAGTTTTTGCCCATTGCCCCTTGTCCTGTCACTGGGCACCACCGAAAAGAGCCTGGCCCCATTCATTTGGCCCCCATATTTCAGATATTTATAGACATTGATAAGGTCCCCTCTCAGTCTGCTCTTCTCCAGGCTGCAGAGTCCCCTGAAGAGCTCTCTCAGCCTCTCCTCGTAAGGCAGATGCTCCAGGCTCCTAATCATCTCTGTGTCCCTCTGCTGGACTCTCTCCAGAAGATCCCTGTCTTTCTTGAACTGAGGAGCCCAGAACTGGACGTGGTACTCCAGATGTGGCCTCACCAGAGCAGAGTAGAGGAGGAGGAGAACCTCCCTTGACCTGCTGGCCACGCTCTATTTAATTCACCCCAGGATACTGTTGGCCTTCCTGGCACCAAGGACACACTGCTGGCTCATGGCCTCCTGCTGTCCACCAGCACACCCAGGTCCTTTTCCACAGAGCTCCTCTCCAGCAGGTCAGCCCCTCACCTCTACTGGTGCATGTGGCTGTTCCTCCCCAGGTGAAGGTCTCTGCACTTGTTCTTGTTGAACCTCATCAAGTTCCTTTCTGCCCAACTCTCCAGCCTGTCCAGGTCTCGCTGGATGGCAGCACAGCCTTCTGGTGTGCCAGCCACTCCTCCCAGCTTGGTATCATCAGCAAGCTCGCTGAGGGTGGATGCTATCCCTACACCCAGGTCATTGATGAAGATGTTAAACAAGACCGGACCCAGTACCCACCCCTGGGGAGCACCACTAGTTACAGGCCTCCAACTCGATTCTGCACCGCTGATCACAATCTTCTGAGCTCTGCCAGTCAGACAGTTCTGAATCCACCTCACCCTCCACTCATGAATCCTATACCTTCTAAGCTTTGCTACAAGGATGTTGTGGGATATGGTATCAAAAGCCATGCTGAAATCAGGGTAGACAACATCCACTGCTCTCCCCTCACCTACCCAGCTGCTGATGACATCACAGAAGGCTACCAGATTGGTCAAGCACGATTTCCCCTTAGTGAAACCATGTTGACTACTTCTAATAACCTTATTTTCTTCCAGCTGCTTAGAGATGGTATCAAGAATGAGCTTTTCTGTCACCTTCCCAGGGAGTGAGGTAAGGCTGACCGGCCTGTAGTTGCCCAGATCCTCCTTCTTGCCCTTTTTGAAGACTGGAGTGACATTGGCCATCCTCCAGTCTTCAGGCACCTCTCCCTTTGTCCAGGACCTTTCAAAGATGATAGATAGTGCTTTAGCAGTCAAATCTGCCAGTTCCTTCAGCACTGGTGGGTGCATCCCATCGGGGCCCATGGATTTGTGTATAGACTATGGACTGTGGATTTTGTTTAAACTATCTCTGACCAGTTCTTCCTCAACCAATGGGCAGTCTTCCTCCTTCCAGATGCTCTCTCTTCCCTCTAGCATGTGGGAAGAATAGCACAGATAAGCATTACACATAAGTTGTTACAACTTGGGAAATTTTTCTCGGTTGTGTAATCTAGCAGTCCCATTTACCTCAGGTCTTTTTAAATCCTGTAGTAAAGGGTGATTGCTTTTGGGTATTTTTATAATAAAATATTGCAAAATGCTACAGTTGGAGAGAAAAAACCCTGACTTCTTAAGCAGTTTTCTTGGAAGGAGTTTCACCAGGAGGAGGTACTCTCCAGCCAATATTATATATTACCTTATTATATCACTCTTTATTGAAAACAGGCTGTTAGACTATAAAGCCAGTAAGAGAGGGTTAAATTTTTAACTGGGCAGGGGTACAGGGGTACAGTGACACATGTTTTGATATAAGCTAAACAGCAGCAGGAAAGCAAGACTTAGAACTGCATTTCCAACTAAGATGGCAGCTATTGCTTGTAAAGAGCTGTATGAATGTGTCTTTCCTCTCCTGTAGTCTGGTATAAATTGGCTTTTATATAGAAGTAAAAATAGCAGTTTTGCTAAGAGTGTTTTAAGTAGTACTACAAGACAGTAATGTTTGCATTTTATTTGCTATTTTAACTAAATTGTATTCACAAAACAGTAAATACTTAGTCTACAAAAATATTTTCTTAATAGATCTATTAAGTTCCAGCACAGGTCTGTTTGATACAGCTTATACTTGCTGTCAGTGCCTATATCTGCTGTGGTTATTACCGCAGGAGACAGGTTTGGTGTTTTTGTGCTGTATGCCTGGCTTTCTGTTTCCTAGGTGTGGGGTTCCAATTACTTCTCAGACTTTTCTAAGAGCAGCATAATCTAGAACAGATAATCTGCTTAGTGAAAACAATAGCAAAACATAGATTTCTGTTGTTGTTTAAAAAATGCTTTTTCTGTTTAGTAGAAATGCGCTTTTACTATTTTTTTGAGATTGGCGTTAGTTGTTTAGCCTCACCAGTGTAAAGCTTGAGGGAAAAACTGTACTAAATACTTGATCAGCAGCTTCCATGGAGGCACTAAGAAGTGTTCTGTTCTGAAAGTAAGAGACGGTAATGTAATCTATATAAAACCTGTTCACACTACATAAAATTTAGCTAAATTTTCAGTGTTCTTCTGCCCAAATCACCAGTTTGTACTCAGACTGTACTTCTGAGGTGCTGTCAGCATCAGTGAAAATAGTATCCTATGTTTTTCTGTTACTTCTTTAGTCACTTTGAATGCTTCTCCTGAGTGCTATTAGGATGTCATTAATACAAATAGCACAAATGATAGACAAGGCCCAAATACTCAGTCAAGATGGACAGATTTCATTCTTTCTCTTCTAAATTTGTGGCCATTTCAGAAACTTCAAGTTGAGCAGTGTTCATTTCTTTGTACAGCCATTCCTGAACTTTTCCCATGAGGAGACCTTAACTGATAAGATCTGAGCATGGGCTTTGTGGTTTCATTGCTTATAATTAGGTGAAGGAAGAAGCCAACTATGGTGTACGTTTACCACTGTGGTATAGGACATAGTATAGTTCATGCTGTTTCCTGCCATTTCATAATCTTTATTAGGTTCTCTTGCAGAGTTAAATATTTTAATATTTAGCTTGAAAAATCTGGGGGAATGGGAAACATACATGGTAAGTGTTGGACTGTTCATCTGCTGAAGGAGGAAGAAAAATCCTTCTTGCCTATTTCACTGGCACTAGTTTTTCCCACCCACCTACCTGCTTTCTACCATCAGTTCACACAGTTAAAAAAAAAAATAGCTGGCTTGAGGCCCTGACTACAAAGTATGTATTTCTTGACTAGGGTAGAATTGACTAGAAAATGCAGCCTTTAAGGTAGTGCTTAAGTTTCCAAAGCCTTGGAAAGGGACTGAGAGAGTCCTGTCTATGGTATGTTGTGCTGCAGCATCTGCAGTGGTGGTAGCACAGGTGAAGCTTTAGAATAGGGTTATCTCATGTGTTAGCTCAAGCTTTTGTAGCTGGATTAAAATAATCTTTCTTTGATTGTGAATTATAACACTGGATTAAATTGTGACTAAGTGTTGTGGTTTAGCAACTAAGCACTATGTGGCTGCTTGCTTCCTCTCCCCCCAGTGAGATGGGGTGGAGAAAATATAATGAAAGGCTCATGGATCAAGAGAAGAACAGGGAGGGATCACTTGCCAGTTATGGTCAAGTGGTCACAGGCAAAACAGATTTAACCTGGGGGGAGGAAAAATCAATTTTAATTTGTTACCAATCAAATCAGAGTAGGGTAGTGAGAAATAAAACCAGATCTTAAAAACACCTTCCCTGCACTCCTCCTTTCTCCCCAGGCTCATATTTACTCCCAGTTTCTCTACCTTCCCTCCCAGTGGTGCAGGGGGTCAGGGAATAAGGGCTGTGGTCAGTTCATCACACGTTGTCTCTGCTGCTCCTTTCTCCCCAGGGGAGGACACCTCATGCTCTTCCCCTGCTCCAGTGTGGGATCCCTCTTGCAGGAGACAGTCCTCTACAAACTTCTCTGACGTGAGTCCTTCCCACAGGCTGCAGTTCTTCATGAGCTGCTCCACCATGGGTTCCTCCCACAAGGTGCAGTCCTTCAGGAACAGACTGTTCCAGTATGGGCTTCCCATGGAGTCACGGCCTTCTTCGTGCAACCATCTGCTCCAGCACGGGGTCCTCCAGGTGGAGGTGGACATCTGCTCCGCTGTTAACCTCCATGGAAGGCAGGGGGACAGCCTGTTGCACCATGGTCTTCACCATGGGCTGCAGGGGAACCTGTGCGCCAGTGTACTTCCCTGCCATCCATCTTCACTGACCTGGGTGACTGCAGAGCTGTTTCTCTCACATCCCACTCCTCTCTTTGCTGCAGGTTCCCCAGCAGTTGGTTTTTTGTGTTTTTTTCAACTTTCTTAAGTATGTTATCACAGAGGTGCTGCCGCTGATTGGTTTGGCAGCTTCTCATAGGGAACCGCCCCTGTAACCCCTCTGCTGCTACCAAAACCCTGCCTCACAAACCAAATACACTAAGTTAAATAGATAATCCTTTAGAGTAGAATCAAAAGACAAAATGAATGCAGTGAAGATAATTTTTTAGAGCCTAATGCTTAATTATTCTGTCTTGCAGATGTTTTATTTGAGGATGGAAAGGCTTTTACCTAGATTATATTTGTTCTGCAAACAACAACAAAAAAAGATGGAATTTTGTTAATAGAACATTACTCAGAATCAAGTAGCCTGATTTATCCAGCAGAAGCACTTCTGTAGTCCTGTATTTTTTTCTGTTTAATGTCTGAAATAATTTTTGTGATTTAAGAAGATCCTAAATCTTCTCCAGGATATAACAAGTTATAAAGTAATGTTTCCTTATAGAGTACTAAGCTGCTATCCTCAACTTTATCCATATGTGATCTTAATTAATGTATTTTGGTAACTAAATTGGACTTTGTTTTGTGGTCACTGATTACAGGAACCTGAAGACAAGCCTCACTAGCTGCCTTGTCCATGTCTAAAGAATACAGTTTTAAAGTTGTCTTGTTTGAATTTGTCTTGAACACAAATACTAAAATATTTTTAATGGAGCGCTAAAAACTTCCTGTTTTGTGCCTGACATTCTTCCACAAAGATCAGTTTCTTCCTGACAAGTTAGAGCATACTGAAATTTGAATGCCATATATTAAAATACTGTTCTTTTGCTGTAAGACTTTGCTGCAGGTTTGATTTTATACCTGTAGCAGATCAACACAAATATGTGTCATAATTGATACATTGATAAACAATAAAATAATTTCTGTTAAATGATAAAATATTGAGCTGGAAGAAAAGAATGGTGTGCTGCAGGGCTCAGTTACACTGCTGTGTTGTTATATCACGTAGCCATCCTGTAGAATTGGATGAGGTGTTTGCCTTGATTTTGAAGACTTCCTGAATTTTATCAGTACAGATTTTTATGTGCAAGATCTGTAGTGATCTTAAGTATTACCATTCTTTTATGAGGTGAAAATCTAAAGTATCTTTAATGGTGTAAAACAGGAATGCCAAATCAAAACTTAAGGGCGGTGTACAGGTTGTGAGGCAGAATGTTCCCTCCTTCTCTCTTTTCCCTTTCCCCATGGATTATATAGCTTCGCTTGAATGATGCTTCAGACAATGCAACCATACCAGCAGATGCTCAAGACGTCTTTTCAACTGTCATCAGTACTGATGGGCACCTATCTGTGAAAACTTCTGGAGGAAAATGTCCCTGAGTGCTAGCAGGCTTTTCTGTGCTGGCTGTCAAGGTTGACAAGTGACACTTTTTAAAAGTGCAACAACTAAAAGGCAGAGTCTCTTGCCTCCTTACAGGAAGCAACTTTGTTGCTCTCTGTGTTGTTTTGGTTTGTTTTTTTTGTTGTTGTTGTTATTGTTGCTGTTGTTCCTAGTAATAAAAAATAAAATACTTTAAATTGTCTGAAATTCCAAGCCATCATGAGTATACCTGATGTGGAAAGAGTATTAACAAAACCCATTAAAGAAAGCTGTATTATGCAGTTAACAGGTGTTGTCTTTAAAATTCCAGGCAAAATGCAAAGAAACCATAAAAAGAGTGCAATTTACTTTCATGCTGTAAATTAAAGGGTAGAAGTGAAGAGGGGGGAATACTGTCTTCCCATGAAAGTTGTCTTCTATGCATATGCACAGCAGTATACAAACTGTTAGGTTTCAAAAAGCATGCTTTCCTCATTGTTTCTTGGTTTGTGGGGATAAAGGGTACTACTGCACAGTACAGTTTTAGGCTGCTGAATCCTGTCTTTTACTACTACTGCTTTCTCCTTTGATTTATTGATGACCATTAATGACATCTGTTGAGGGCCAATAAGAAAGGGCTTCTTGGCTTTCAGACTTTCAGACCTTTTATGCTAAACAAGATACAGGTATTTTCTCGGATTTATTTCTTATTCTTGGAGATAAAGATTTTGCAGAAGTAGATTAAAACATCTTCAGGTTTCTCATGGCTATTTGAAATTAAATACTTACTGAATTGTCCATTGTCTTCCATGTCTATGCTACAGTGAGTTGCCATTTCAAGCTGTTTTGGTAGAAGAAATTATAAGAAAATGCATTCCAGGTTTTCCCAGAATAATTTTAGGAGAATTTAGCATGTTGGTCACTAACTGTGATTTGAGTCCACTAGAACACTTCCTGTGCCGTGGTAGTCAAGGAGGGCAGACTTCTGTCTGCATATCTCATTCATTCACTGCTGTAATCGGAAGTAAATGTATTAATTTCTAGTACCAGAGGTAAATGAATCTTGAGCTGCCTTTCGGTCTCTAAGTAATGAGTCTAATCTGTTGCAGTAAAAGCTCTACTAGTCAATGAGTGTGGTACTTTAAGTAATTCTGTGGTTTAAATTTAATTACTGTACAGTGCTTTTTAAATCAAACTTTTGCTGTCTGAAGGGCAAACCATCTTAAACTGTACTTAAACTGTACATTATGTGGAATTATTTTAAGAGTGATAACTATGATCCTGTCTAGTGCAATGTGTTCTGTATTTACAAAAGAATTGCAGCTGTTGAAATTGGTCAATTATATAGGAAATAATGGGATTGACTGTTCTGAGATGCTGTAAAATAATTGAGTGTGCAAATGAGAGCTAAACTCATTAGTCTGTGACATCATACAGTGACTGCAAGGTTTTAATGATAAACTAGGTACTAATTATGAAGCTCTTTCAATGCTACAAATGAGCTAATTTATAAACTGCCAACACCTGAAGAAGGAAGTCTCTTAGGGTCAGAGGCTTGTGTATTGTAACATATTTATTGGTTTGATAAAAGCTGTATTTCATTATCTGTCCAATTTAACCAGGAAGTATTTTTCTTATAAATCTCAAGAGGAGAAAACTGTAGGAGTATGATTTTACATTCTAATGCTGTTAACAGTAGCGATTCAGGAATTGATGCAAATAACTGTTTTAAACAGCTTCCAGGGAAGATAATTTTTTTTCTTCTGAGAAGTGATTTCTGTGTGCCTTGAGGTACGCTATTTTTACACTTACCTTATACAGAAATATATATGTATATTTAAATGTTTTATTTGCATCATCCTCACTTACACAGTGATTTACCATCCCTGTTGTCTTGTCAAGATTGACAGATTTTGATTTGAAAAATAGAAAAACAGGGTGCAAGATTCAGTGAGGATGGAAGGGAAAAACAGAAGACTTCAGGGAATGAAAGAAAGGTGAAAGAAGACAGTACAGTCTGCTGTTAACTTTGTAATGGTGATGTTTATCGTTGAGAGCAGCTTCCTTTCTGCAGGTACTGGCAGCCATTCAGCAGTGTTGATGTTTTTTCACTTGTCTTCTGAAGTTAGTTGAGTAACTTGGTGATAGCTGCAGCCAGCTACAGGCGCTTGGGCCAAAAGAGGCAGGACTGCTGTAACAAATGGCATGGCACCATGTCCCACTGCAATAAGCCAGGCTTTTATTACTGACATATTTGGCCTTCTGAAATGGCTAGTAAAATTGTTCTGGAACCTGTAGTGTCAGTGTGTTCCTCACCTGTGAGATAATTTTGAGAAAATCATGTGAGGGCTGGGAGAAACTCAGTAGGACAGCCATTCAGATGATTATGGATCCTTCTTTTTGTCATAATAACTTAAGACATGGTCTTTGCACTGTCACACTTCCTTAGTGCTTCTTTATGGAGTAAGTGGAACATCACTTAAATAACCCTGTTACTATGTCTGGTTTTAGAGACGGGCAAAGATTTCTAGGTACTTGAATCCCAGTTCAGGACTTGGAGCCACAAAAGTATACCAGACTAAGCCTTATGGAGACTTAAAGGTGTCCTTCCCTCTTTCTTTTGGTCTAGTATTCATAATTTGTGAAGTTAGGTGCTTACCTGGAACACCTTAAGTATTCTGCTGGTTAAAGTGATAAAGAATTAGCTGATGTTCTGTGCATGCTCTCTGAGATCTTTGAGAGTTGTCACCGTCTCAGTGCCTACCTGTGATGCTTCTCTGAAATTGTTAGATAACCTGTAAAGATCATAAGTAACTAGCTCTGATTTTCAGTTTACTAACTGCTGCTTTTCATTCACCTTTGATTTTTTTTTTTTTTTTCAATAAGGCTTTACATTTACTGAATTTTCCCTATTGAAAAGTTAAGCCTTGAGAAATTCTTATATTTTTTTAGCAGAACTGGTTCCTTGGTGTTCTTGCCCATCTTAACAACCTTAAATTCCAAACTTAATAGTCGTTTCAGACTACTCCTGATGAAAACCATGCCATAAAGCTGCAAGGATCAGGATGTACTTTTGAGGGAATTCTGCCCACTGGCATGTTTTCTAGCACCTCTCTGTTGCTTGCAATGTCCTGTATCTTGTCCTGTATTTTCTCAGGTAGTTTCATTGCCTGTATGTAGTAGTAACGGGGATTGGTTTGAAAGTAGCATGACTAAATAGCTATGGATAGTAGTTGCTTGTTTTGAAGAATGGGAAAACCTTTTCATAAGGGCTCAGGGTGAGTGAGGATTTCTACTTTTTTTTTTAATTGCTAAGAATACTGTTGTATTTCATACTAGGTTATCCCCCTCTTCATTCCCACCCCAGTCTAACACCTGACTGCTATTTACAACTCAGTTGTGGTGTAGGTATTGTACTATATCTGGTAGTAAGGCCTGAAATTACATGGGCAGGTTTCTGTTTCCAAAAGAGAGGACTCGGAGGCATGAACTATGCGTGGTGAAAGCCGGGGGGAGGGTGGGACAGGACGCAGCATTGTCTTGGGAGGATAAAAACTTAACTTGTGAACTTCTCTGCTTCTTGACGTCACATCAAAGATTTATTCTCTCTGAAGTAGATGGTGTGTGTGTGCTTTGAGAAAATACAAATCTTCACTGGGTATATCAGTTGAATTATATCATCTAGGATTTTACTTGAGTGCCTACCTGAGAGCAAGCAGTCCCTTTGTATAAAGTGTACTGTGTGTCTTCTCTCTTTAAATTAGAACAGAGTAGAAAGATAAATGTGTGTGTAAGTGATTAACATGCTCTTGAGTTACTGCACATGTCTTCAAGCACATTTTTAGGGTAACTATCTTGGTTTTGCCAGAGGTTTTCATACTGCACTATGCAGGCATCAGGGCTCATGTGATAATATACAGTGACCGTCATGTCCTGTCCTGAGAGAAATGGGGTAAAGACTTCAAGCTGGAGGCATGCCAAGACTGCTGGACTGTGCAGTGTGTCCTGGCAGCTGCATATGGAGCTGTGATTGCTGCCACCTTTTGTGGAGTTGCTGCTGCTGCTGAATTCATGTAGAGCAGAGTGTTGGTATAGTTCTGAGCTGGATCTGTCGCTTCTGTTCAGGCAAGTGACTCTGCAGAAGTTTCCCCAGCCCATGGATGTGATGTCTCCCAAACTGTCTTTGCACAAGCCACCTGTTGCTGCTGTTGATTTCCAAGCCAGCTAAGTCTGGGAGCCATGATGCTGAGCTGCATCTATGTTAGAAGAATACAGCTTTTAAAACAAGAAGCTGGGAGGTTGTCATAAGAGCTCAGACTTCTAGACACTTGATTTTGGTGGTCTTCCTGCTATTTGTCAATATGAGCTTCTGTGGTCACTAAGAAAATTCTGTCTCTGTGCTTCAAGAAAATGTATTGAAGGCAAATAGATCATTAATGTTGGCTTTTACTCAGATCAAATGTAAATGCCTTTATTGTATTATGTATTAATGGTCTTGGTTTGTTTGTGTTACTTTATAATGCACAATTGTTTTAAAGGAAATAAATCTTTTTTTTAACTTTATTCAAATACACCAAGCTTAATGAAAGGCAGTTTGAACTGGATCTGGTTTAATGAGGCCCGCTTCTGTCAAATTTACTGCTTTAACCTCAACTACAAATAAAATGAATTAAAGACCAAATTATTTCAATATAGATGTGCATTGAGCTAGAGTGTTATAATGATTAATTTCCTCAAGTGTTTAATTCCCAGTAGGTTTTTATGTCAACAGTCAAAAAGGAATTTATTGACTTTACATTAAGCATAGTTTGGTCTAGCTCATTATATTATTCAAGTGTGAATTAGTGGGTGGTAGAAAACTGTGTTGTATTGGAATGTTATTTTGTCTTAAGCACATTGTCTCACGCCATATTAACTACCAGTGCTTAAAATGTATTATTCTGACTCTTGGAATAGATGCTGAGGCATTCAGAAGTGGTTTTAGTAGGTTTCCCCTATTGGTTATGTAAGAACGTCTGTATTCAAGCAGTGTTTTCCCCTTCCCCTACCCTCTAAGAGAGTGCTGTTAAGGCTGCATAGTAAGTTTAAATGTTTTGTAGCAAATTCACTAGTTGTTTTTTAATGTCTTTTATTTTACAAGTGATAAGATGTTTAGGTTCAATTTCAGTGTGTACAAATTTACAGACCTTTTTCTCATTTGAGGTAAGCGTAGTTTAGACACAACACGCTTCCCGTTGCTTTCCTTCCAAGACCTGTCTTGTACATCTGTTGCTCTAAATAGATGACTTTCATTTGTCTCTATACATTTTATGGATTGCAGTCAGGAAACGTGATTTGACTAATGTCTTCTGTCTCATGCAAAGATAATGTTAGCAGGGTATCTGTTTTTTTTAGTTGTGTTTTAAAGGGCAGCAGATGCCATGTGGAGTAGTTAATACAGTGTATGTATCATTGTCAAAGAAGTTGTATCCTCAAATGCATTCTCTTTTGCCCTACCCTAACATGGCATCAAAGTGTCATTAGAAATGATAGGTGTTGATATAGATGATTCTCATAGATCTTTTTATGTTTCAATTAAAAATTGTGCTGTGCAATTTATTTGTTTATTTTTTTTTAAATCGGTTTTCTAGTTGGACATGACAGCCCTCCAGTTTGGAAAAAAATTACTCTTGGATCAAACTTTGTGTTCCATGTGTGATCAAGTTACCTATCAAAGAAAACAAGATGAGTGATTAAAAGGTTTGGATCAAAGGCAACTGATTTAGCTTCACTGGAAGCTCCCATCTTTTAATTTAAAATGTATCTATGTCTAACTGATTACCTCTCACATTTATAAAGAAGTATTGGCATCCTGCTAAAGTATGCAGTGACCTCACTTCTAGCTGAGTTGTGTAGGTTTCGCTGCAGGTGCTCTGAAAGCATTGATATTCCTGTAACCTTTTTGAGGCAAGATATGTGTTTAGTGTATTAATGAGCTGGTTGAAGTGATGTACAGTAATTTCATCCTTGGGTAAAAACAGATGTGAAAGATTCCGTTTTAATATTTAATCAAGCTCAAAGCCTCTGTTGGCTTGTTTAAGTTGACCTGACAGCATTGTACCTGGAAACACTTTGAATTAAATCCTGAGTGCTTGACCTTGTTCAAACAGTTGTAATTTAATAAGGCTGCTGTCTTTGTGGAGATAGTGCGGCTAATGGGCAAATCCTTTCTTGGCCAGGATTGCTTTTTATTGCAGTGGAAAAACTTCCTATCTGCTCTTAAAAATATTTTAATCAGATGAAGTAATCAAAATCAAATAAATAGCAAAAGAAGTTTTGTATGATAGTTGCTAGTCCTAGGTTATAATTAAAGAAGGGATTCTAGAAGATAAATACTTTCTTCAAATGTCTTCCAGCATTCTCGTGACAGGTCTCTGGCAATCGCTGTACTGTAGCTCATCTCTTGCCAGAACTTTTCTTAGGGTTAGGAAGCTATTTCTTAAGTGGTGTATATTGGTTTGGCCTCCATAAAGTCAGTATAGCTTGCATGAATTTAAGGCATATGGAATGCTTCCCTCCCATCCCCCCTCCTTGTGCCTGCAAATTTGTTTCTAAACTTTGTCACGTTTCTCAAAACAGTGGGACCCAGGAAACAAGTGCTTGAATGTTTGTGAAAAAGTGTCACTGAATTAGTTAAGCTTTTGTGAGAAGAGGTGGCAGTGGGTAGAAGAAAGATAACCAGTGAACATCAGTGTAGGTTTCAGCATGTTACTGGGGTCTAAATGAAGCAGACTATGTAATATTGAGAGAGAGGTCCTGTGACGGGGGAGTTGTGCTCACTCATTAATCACCAAGTTAGGAATGAAATGAGAGATATAAAATTGTCCAGCTTTGTTCTGCTAAATATGTTTTGCATATAGTAAAAACTTGGTCACTTTTTCTGGTCTCATTTTTTGCAAAGGAGTTGAACCTATACATCATTTAAAATGCTGCAGCAATATTTAGGTCAAACATGGGAAGCTACTCTGTAGTGTGCAGTACTTGGGTTCTCCCCCTGCCTTGTTTTCTGCTTTGCTTACACTTCCACAGTTTTGCTTGTTTATTTTTAAGGTATACATAATAATATTCTCAAATCATTTGGAGGAAAAAAAATCTGTCTAGAGGCAGTCTGAGTAGAACTGGAGACAGATTATAGGTATAAACTGAGCATTAGCTGGAGAAGACTTAAGGTTTGGATGGAGAAGAAAGAATGGCAGCCAAGTGACAACAAACTCCTAGTTAACAAAAAAATTGGAAGAAGTTGGAAGTACAGAAATTTAGATGGTTACATCATCAGGATCCATATTGTGGTGGCTTGGGTGGATTCACCTTTTTTGCTTACAGCTTGCAGCTGAACACAGGCTGCTCTCTCACTCTCCCCTGACCTTGCACAAGAGAGCAAGGGAGAGAATTGGAAAGAAAAGGGCAAGGAAACTCACAGGTTGAGATAAAAGCTATTATAACATAATGATAACAACAGTGATAACAGAATATATAAATGAGTGATACACAGTGCAGTTGCTCACCACCTGCTGACCAGTGCTCAGCCTGTGCCAGCCAGCGCTCCCGGAGCAGGGAGTGTCCTGAAACCAAAACCCCGGAAGAGCGAGTGATCCTGAGAGAATATCCCCGTCTTCTGGTTGGCTCTGGTTAATGTACTGACATGATGTGACGTGATATGGAAGATTTTGTTGGCACATCCAAATGTCAGGTTTGGGTTTTGCTATTTACAACGCTTCCCCCTCCCAGTCCTAATGCAGCTGTGAACCAGCCAAACACGATGGCCTGGAGCTCCGGCAGCAGCTAATAACTTTAGTACTCTTATCAGCATTCTTCTCATAACAAGTCCCACACTGAAACTAAAACACAGCTATTCTAACTATGAAGAAGAAAATTAACTCTATCCTAGTAAAACCAGGACAATATCTTTCTAATCCCATGTGTGTGTATATTAAAAGGCTTAATAAAGTTGTGTCAGATTTCTTAAAGACTGACTGGGCAGAACTGTGCTTCTGTTAAAATTTGCCATCAGATCTGCTATTTATTTGACTATCTTGCTTCCCTAGATTAAACATGTGTTTTAGTAAATCTAGAGGCTACGTAGTTTAAGTAACAATAGTAAAATCAGAATTAATTTGAAATAATTTTGATTCTGAAATGTATCAACAATTAATTATGCTACAGTGTTGTTATAAAACATCATATGGTTGTTGCTAAAGAGTATTAATATAGTTTGAAAGTACATACTGGCAAGGACTGCTTATACTCGCAGAAAACTGCCACGTGTTGTAACAAACGTGCCTTGCAATGCCAAACAAAACAATTATTCATTAAAATCCCTTTTTCTCACTCCAGCAAAATGTGACTCTCATTCTCAAGTTCAGTAAGATAATTCCAGTTTTAATGTAATAAAATTTGCGTTGATGTGGGACATTACATTACAGCTTTCTTCATATTCCTAGGGTGCAATTGATTAACATGATACCTATGGATGCATGCATTCAACACTTCTGTTCTAGAATCAAGCAATGGATCAGGATAATCTTGACCATGCATTACAAAGAATTACACTAATACTGACTAATGCCCCAGAGTGGGTCCAACAAACTATGATTGCTTCAATAATCAGTTTTTTCAAAAGCATTAAAAGGAAATAGCTCTTCAGAGTTCTGCTTAACCTCTCTGAGGCATAACTAGTTGTGGGTGGTCTTTGACTTATGTGGGTGAAGAAAGGAAAACAAATTCTAAACCAAGTGTTCTTTCCTCTATTAACACCTTGTTTTTAGGGATTTTAACTGCTTCTGTCATTTGAGAGCTTGATAATGTTTTGTCAGTCTTGAGTTTGCTCCTCTGCTCTGTCATCACTCTTGTTCTGTGCAGTAGCCTGCTTCTTCTGAAGCTTGCATTTCTACTAAACTCTAGCTTGAGGGTATGGACACCAGTGATAGGAAGCTGCTGTCAACTCTCTGTTAGCATTGGGAACCTCTAGCAAGACTTCAGCTTCAGTTTCAGTCTGTGATTTTGTGGATCTTCTTCAGACGGTGCTTTGGCTGTTGAAATGTTGGCTGACAGCTTTTTGGCAGTTTATTATTGTTTGGTTTTACCGTAGAAGGCTGGTGACATGTGATGCTTTTCACCTCCAGGTGACTATTTGAAATATGGTTCAGGCCCTTTACTGTGGGAGGTTATCTTGGCTACTTGCAGGCTGATGTGACAGGGAGTCTCAGTCCAGTTCTTCATGAACAGGTGTCAATTTTAGACTTAATTAGGATAATTTCATGGTCTTGCAAGTTTCAACAGAGAGTCTATTGATTTCCTGTAGCATAGGAACTACATTAATGTATTTCCTTTTAATGCAGTCATCCATGTTTTGATTTCTTAGAATGTGTATGAAGCTATCTGATAAATAAATTGGAGGAACCTTCATGTGCTGTACTCGTTTTGCATGCTAAAATTATATAGTCCTTTTCCCAGGGCTGTTACAGTGTGATACTATAGCAAGCTGGCAGGCTTCTTCTGTTGTCTCATTTTCTTGGTAGGACCTTGTGGGTGGCTGCCTGTTAATTGGTGCTTGACTCATGGGGACAGGTGTGGCTGCTTCTTAGGCCCAAGATGTAGAGGCAGGATGTGCTTTTGGCAGATGTATTCTGTAGGAATTCATTTTGTGGACAGAAGGAGACAGGCTTGAATTTAGGCTTACTTGGCTGGGATGTGACTGAACCACCACCCTGCTTTGCCCAATCCCAAACCAACAGAAGAGACTAGTCTCAAGATCTAATGTCCTATGAGTTTTCAGAGTACTTGTTGCTAGGTATTTTTTGAATATAACAAAAGGGGGGACACAGGCTTCATTCTGTCAAAACAGGCTCATAGTTCATGAAGATTCGACACTGTTTGAGATATTAAACGTTTCCTTGGAAGTGAGTGGGCAGATTGGGTTCCTTTGAAACTCCAAGTGGCTTCCAAGGCACATCTTTACGTGTTTTAGTAGTGTATGAATACTGTGATTAGCAAGAATGTTCACTATGTACTTACTTTATGTTGTGGTTATTAAAAAAACTAGATTAACTAAATTTAAAAATTGACAGCTTGCTAATTCTGTGTGTAGCTGGGCCTGGGGAGGTGTCTAAGCTTTGACTTGTGTAAGGTGTTTTTTTTTTTTTTTTTTTTTTTTTAAAAACAGCCCAGAGACTGGCTGTATTTTAAAAACTAGGCAGAGAAAAAAAAAAAAAAAGGCAGTTCCAGTGTTATAGCAGATTGACAGTTTTTTGTTGAATGGGAAGTCTGTAGTTTCTATGCATCTTTCAACAGTGCTAGTTTCTTCTGAAATCTTGGGTATATACTGTTGTAACCAGCAGAGGTGCTTAAGGTGAGGCTAGCCCAATATACAGGAGGAGAAAAAGGATTGAAGTTAAAATTTCCCTGGAGGGGAAGAATGGTACATTTGGCAAGGTTACCTGCTTGCTGGTTTGCTTTCTGCTTTCCTACATGAAAAAAAAAAATGCAGTTACATTGCAGTGGCAATCGATGTCAGTCAGATAATATTTTATTCATATTCTTCCAGTAAAATTAACTAAATGGCCAGCTTCAAACAATCAGCTTATACTCAGCCAAAAATGACGAGTAAGTTTTATGGAAATTGGGAGTGGCAAGGAGATGCCATTGGATCATTATGCTGAAAGAAGAGGGACGATACTATCTACATGTTTGGCAATATTTCAGATAATGGTAGAGGTGGTAGTCAGCTAAGCAATTCATATATGGTACTGGATTAGATGTGGCATGTGTTCCCTCTTGGTAAGCTGGAGACCCAGGGTCAATAGAGAGGATGAATATTAGGGATGTGAGTATGAGCATGAGGGATGTAGTTTGAGACTTTGGAGATGAGGAGGTAGTGAAGGAAACAGAAGATAGATAATCCAGTGAGAAACCAAATTCCACTAGATGTATTGTTCCAGGAAATGAACTGTTCATAAAGGTCCAAGACTCTAGGTTAAGCTAACTTTGTTATTATGAAACTAAATAGTTTCAAAATCTCATGGGTTTAAGGGATTTTTCGTAGCTTAAATTAAAAAGGGAAATCTGTGAGTGGTGTTTCTCTTTCTTTATAGCAACAGATGCAGATGTCATCATCTTGTTTAAACAAAGGATCTACATATTGTGTCCTTTAGCATAGGCTGTGGAATTAGTTAGCTAGGATAGACAGACATAGCAAGGAAAAATACTTTCATTTCTTTGTGATGTCTGCCCTTTCTGTCCTCTCCCATCCTCTTCCCATTACACAAGATTGGTTTCAAGAAACACATTTGTCCATTTGTGTACCTCAGTGGAAGTTGCAACAAAGCTAGGAATTGCTTAATTTTATTAAATAGGGTGAACCAGTGATCCAGGAGTCAAATGTAAGCTGTTTGGGCTTGTGGGGTTTTTTGGTATTTTGGTGGGGGTTTTTTTGGGAGGGGGTTTGGTTTTTACTACAGACAGACTGAGTAGGCAGCCCAGTGAGTGGGTTTTGCTTTTGTTGCACTGTTTGGCCTGTATTCTTAAGAGATTACCCCTGGAATCTCTTGTATATACAATTCCCTCCATCCTCTTGGAACTTGTGTAATGTAAGTACAAAACATGATTCTTGTCTGAAAAGTATACAGTGAGATTTTTGATGTGCAGAGCTCTCCAGAAGTTGGAGAGTTCTAAAAAGAGCAGTATGCTTTGCAGTGATGGGGATGAAAAAATTTGGAAACTTACTTATGTAGTACTGATTAGTGAAATGCACTTGCATTTTTTTTTTTCTTGTAAACGTCTCAATTTGCTTTGCCTTCCTGAAAAATAAATACATGCATATGTAATTAAAAGAGGAATCAGGCTGGGTTAGTTTCCTCAGTAGGAGGTGCAAATAATTTTACAACTTGTTTGTCGTGACTACAGCTTTATTTTCTGAAGGTGCAAGCAATTAGCTGTGTTGATTTAGCTGTATACTTGGTATCAATACCCTGCGCTGTGGCTACAGAGTGATCGGTGTCACATTGAGTGCTGCGTGGTCAGATCTATCTAACGTGGTTCTGTAACACCAAGCCCAGGGGGGACTAGCAGCATGAGCAGCACTTTGCTTTTGACAGCAGAATGTCCTTGTTGCTATTGATTATGTTGTTCAGTGAAGTGAAAAAAACATTGATCCAGCTTTAAACTGGTAGTTATATGATAATCCTGGAGATGAATGAGTATCAAGTGAAGTATTGCTGGGGGCAGGTGTCATGGGGGGGAATAAAATACTGGTGTTTTTGTGTAGCTAATAACAGGCTAATGATACTTTAAAAATAGACGCCTTATTATATAGATCTGCACTAAATCAAACACAACTAATAGATATGAAACAGATCTTTCTATACAACAGATGTAAATAGTGGTAAAAGGACATATGTCTCCTCTACAATGCCCAGAATAATTGTTCTCTGTGGGTCTTCTCTGGTGATGAAGGGTGGGGTGTTGCTTTTCCAGTATTTTAATGTCTGATTGGTGGTTATGTTTAGCACTGAGCTGCTCTGAAAAAACACAGGTATGTTTTGCAGCCACTGTTAGCTGATTCATGTTTAAGTCTCATCTCTCCCCTATTAAATCTAAAGCTATAAAGCTATATGAACCATGTTACTTTTTCTCTTTTGTTGTAAACCTTGTTCTCTCCACCCCACCACACCGTCCCCTCGATTAAGAATCTTGGGAGGGGTGGAATATTAACTTTGAGCTGACTCTTCGAACACTTGATCTCCTGATTCTCAGATGATATCAGTCTAAAATGGATTAATGAGATGGCATTGCTGGTGTTAACATTTTCTGGGATTTGAGTCTGCTTTGACTTCTGCACTCTAACCTCTTTCTTTGGAGTGGATGCTTCTTACACAGCTCACTTAGGAATGGGACTTGCATCTTGAATGTGGGATGAGGGGACCCTCTTCCCCAGTCAGTATTTGATAAATGTCAGTTAAGGGGAGAACTAAATGCCACTGTTTTATTCCTTATCCTATGTTTTGGCAGCACTAGTGGTAAATGGTGGCTGCTCTACATTCCTGGCTATCTGAGTGTTGCTGGTGCTTGTTCATCCTTGGGATCCAACCTGATTCAGCTTTGAGGTGTGACAGCATCTCTAAAGGTTGTGCTTGCAGCACTATGCTCTTCACTCCTTGTTACCTCTGCAGCTCACTAGTTGATAGGGTTGTGGTGCTAGGAGGTAGGATTAAGGGGCTTTATTTTTGTTGCACTATGTACTTATTTTCTGCCTCCTTAAAGCCTACAGTTGCATGCACTTCTGGAGAGACAACATTGAAAGATCTATGTGGATCTGTGTTTAATTTCTTTGTTCAGTGTGGTCCACAGAGCCTTCTCCGAATAAATGTGCCAACTGTAATTTACACTGAGAAATCATATTGGCAGAACAGACTGCAGGTCAGACTTTAAGAAATGCTGAAATCCATCCTCCTTCCCTGTCTACTTTTGCCCTTCCCATCCCCCTGAAAGATTAGTCTCTGAAGTGCTGGAATTGTCTATGTGCATGAGCTTTAGAGATAGTGAAATAAAGATGATTTATCTGTTTTCATATTTGACATCATCACTTTCTTTGTGCCATATAAGGATGATTTATCTGTTTATAAAAGTAGCCCATTGCCAAATCATGCAATTTTAAATTAAAAATATACTTTTCCTATTGGTCTTGTACTGCTTCCTGACTAATATGCCTTTTAGGTATAATAAGTAATAAAGACACAAAAGACAATGTTAGCTAATTAGTGGTAAAATGCATTTTATTTCTTTAAATAAGCTTACATCTTCCAGGAAGGCATTGCAATAACTATGGTAAGCCCTTTTCCAAATGGGGATGTTCTTTGTAAATATAATCATTGAACATGGCTCAATCATCACTTCTATCACTTCTGCGCTTTTTTTTTGTGCTTGTGAGTGAAAGGATCCTGTGTTACTTTAAGAGTTTATTCACATCAAACGGTTACTTAAAGATGCAGCCAATAGACACATCTTGGCATTTTATTAGTGTGTTGTTTTGAGAGTGTTGCATCTGCGTTAAGCTTAATCCTTACCTTTGCAATATGCTTTAGTAGCTTCATACAGAAATTAATAGCACTAGGCTTTAAAGAGGTGAAGGTGATTTCAGGATTATCCCTGTTCTACAGTATATCCTATCACTGTTGGGTTGTGTATGATTCTTATTTCTGCTTGATTTCAGACCTTTCAAGCTTTTAGGGAATGTGCTTATGGTTGTATAGGGAGAGGGATTGTTTAATCTCCATCCTTGGCAGTGTTCAGGACTTCATGATACTGGTTTGCCATGTTTCCCTGTTGTCTGACTTGACATCAACTTATTTTTTCTTGTAAATTTGTCTCCTTCTCTGGACACGCTATAGAAGTTCTTTGTACTTCCTTATGGGGATGATTCAGCAGAGGTATTCTGGAGAACAGGCAGTGGAATTTAGGAGATAGTGGATCCGGGAGGCTGTACAGATGTGTATGGGGAATACCTTTAGCCTATGCTGGTAGCTTCAGTATTCCATTTACTTCCACTCCACATTTCTTCTCCAGGCAGCGCAGATGCTCTAGAGGATGCTGTGTCAGCAGATTCTGGTGAGGAGGGCAGGTGTCTTAGTGAAGGTCTTGATTTTTTCCTAGAAAGCAGTCCTGGAGTAGTGACTATACTGTGTGATTAGCTATGATTATGGGCAAAAGAACAGCATTTTCTCCCAGGAAATAGAAGACTTAAAATGTAAAAAAGACTCTTGCAATATCTTTTCTCCTGAGCTGTAATGGAGAAGATGACAAGATGAAAAAAAGTAACAAATAGGAATTTGCCAGTTGTCCTACCTTTTCTACTTCCTTCTGTGCCTGTGGGTATTATTTACAGTTGTGAAGGAGTAGATGGTGTTTTCTTTCATCTATGGTGTGTGGTTTTTGTGGTTTGTTCCTGTGGTTCTTGGTTTGGTGTGAGTTTTTTTGTTTGGTTGTTTTTTTTAAAGAGATGCAGATCTTAAATCAGAAGTTTATGCGGTTGTAGTTCAAATTTAAATTTTCCAGACCTGTAAGAGTTATTGTGTTTGAAATTGAGTATTTAGGAAAACATACCTAGTTCTATCCATTCTTCCTTTTGCCTGTCATTCATGAGGCAATATTTCATATTGTGAATGCATGAAAGATCTCATAATTAATGTTGATGTTTTGGGGATGTTACAGTGCAACTTCTTTCCCCTGACCTTCTGGGAGAGCGAAGATGTTAGGAAACACAGAATCATGATATAATCAGCAAATTAGGCTTACAGCTGCTGTTTTCTCTACTGATGGCTCTGGTATGAAATTTTCTTTGCCTTATTTTTAGTGTGGTAAGGGGTATGGAGTATCATATGTAACGAAGTTACTAGTTCTCATCAGTCTTTCCAGCACACTTTGAACAATAAACTTTACTTCAGTGAATAACTGTCAAACTTAAAATTGTGCTCATATGAATACAGACTCATTAATTTGCAATGATCTAATTAAAAGGTATATAAATCTGCAGGTTGTGTGGGCTGTCACTGATACACGATTTGACGAAAGACCTTTTGCGAGCTATTTTTTCTAACAGTAGACATTCCTGACTCTTTCAGGGTGAGGGCAGTTTTGCTAGTGTGTAAGGGAGTACGTTCTTACTTTGCTGTCACTGGGAGAAGAGCGACTACTGCCCCCACTACAAAAATGTAAGCTAGAGGGACTGTAGTTGTGGTGTTCTTCGTGAGTGCATTTTAACTGTATTTTTATTGAGTTACTGATGGACAGGAGGAGGAGGGAAGAGAGGAGAGTTGTGTTTATTAGTTGGTAGCAACAGAACTACAACCCATTAATTTCCCCAGCAGAAGGAAAGAGATTGCTGTCCCTAAGGATTTAGTATGTAGCAGAGAAATTGCTAAGAAACCTGTTACCTCAAGCTTACTAATTTTGCCAAACAACAGTACTGATAATAGTTATCTTACAGGTATCTTACAAGTGCATATTTGTTTTCTCAGGTATAATGAAACTTTAAAAGCATTTAAGGGGAATAAACCATGTAAGCCAATGTCATAAACACTCATGATTTGTCTTTCAAGGCAAGCCCTCTTCAGAATGCACTACTTTGTTCATTAATTAGGATGGACTTCATGGTTTTGCTAAACAAACTCAGTCTAAATTAACTGAGATCTGTACTGAGTGGCCAGTAACACTTTAAATGTTCTTTCTGTAAAGAAAATAGTATTTGTTGTCATGCAGAAGCACTTGTCCTTTCTGCTTGCTCTCAACTCACTCGGTGAACCAGTTGTGGGATTCCTGCAGCCACACATTGGAGCCTGGCAGGTAATGTGTGCAGCTGTCAAATCTGCCAGCCAGCACCAAAGAATGGTGCTGTCCTCTCCACGTCATTGGAGATACTGAGTGTAGGAGTAGTGGAAATGTAACAGCTTTACAGATGTTCTAAATGGCTGGACACATGCCTACTTCTACCACCACCCTCTACCCTTTTTAATGGAAGAAAGCAAACTGATTGCTGTATAAACTTATTATTAATACATAGTTGTTATATAGATATACATTGTGGGGGGTTTGTGTGTCACAGAGCAGAGTCCTATGTTTACATGTCTATATTGTGACTTAGGTAATTAGGTAGCTGCTGTAAACCCTCGGAGGAGTTGAAATTAAGGTTTCTGGTATATCAGTGTGATCCCCCTTCCCCGCCCGAATCAACTCTTCTGTCTGCCTCTATGGTCATTATTTTCTCAGTTAGAGTGCATTGGCCATTTGGGATGTGGATGCGTTATCAGAGGGGCCTACAACGGGGCTTAAAAATATGTTACCAGGAAAAATGCATTTTTGTCTTTATACTTGGCTTTCATTGTGTATGTTTTGAACCTATAATTTGAATTAATCACATATTAATTTATTGGTAGGTTGGAAATGTAAATCTGAGACTGTTTTGCTGAAATATAAAAGTGGTCTGTGCTTGATCTCAGTATTACTAGATATATCCCAAATGAGAAAAAACCCCACTGTTCTTAGAAGGAGAGTCCTAATCTTGGATAAGTGTTACAGAACAAGTTGTGTGATTTAGATTTGTGTTTCTGAAGTTCTAAAAACTGTAATTTCAAGAAATAGTCTGCCATTAAAAAAAAAAAAATGAGAAAGATTAGAGTGAAAAGTTGTTTTCAATTGCTAGATTCACTTGATTTGTGTATTTTGGCTTTCAAACTTCAAGCTTTGCTATGTTTTGAGTAATAAAATTATACAGGGGTTTTTGTGCAATATTGATACTTTCCCCTTCCTTTCCCCCCTCTTTTTCTTCCTCTCGTCATGTTTTGTCACTGTCATCTCTCTTCAGGTGTAGATTTATTTCTCACACAAATTGTTTTCTTTGGCAGGCGATACAAGCAAGTCTCTGTGAAATTATGTAATGTCTGAAAAGTTATGTTCATGATTAATTAGCCTATCATGAAACTATTTTGGTGTGTGTGGAATAACTAGATCATACTCTTTATTTATTTGGCAGTGGTAGAAGGCACTCTGGTCAGACCAAGTTAACTTTAGAGTGCTTTCTATTAACTATTATATACATTACCTGACTACATTTGGAACACAAATTGTATGTCTTTCTTATAGGTCAGTTAATGTGAACCTCTCATTTGGGTTCGCATAAACTTTAAAGGAAAACTAGCTTGGGCTGCAAGTGTGTCTTATTTCCCAAATAGTAAAATTTATAGTTGTTTGCTTAAAGTTGAGCACCTTTTAAGTGGCATATTCAAAGAAAATTTTGCAAGAAGTTAAAAATCGGAGGAATTATATGTTATGTCCGAGCTGCATTGACATCAGTGGCACAGCTCTCAGACATCAGTATCTCAACCAGAATTTTAAGTGTCGAGGAGACTTCCTGTACAATTTATACTGCAGATTTTTGTTTTGGTTTGTTAGGTTTGTTTGGGGTTTTTTGTGGTTTTGGTTTGTTGTTGGTGGGTTGGGTTTTTTGTTTGTTTGTTTTTTTAATAAATGCATCCACTACAGATAAATTATGTTCCAAAACATCCAAGGTGTAGATGTTCAGTCTTTCAGATGTTGACTTGACTAGCAAGACATCTTTTAGGTTATTTTGTAAGCAGAGAGAGAGAGAGAGAGAAAGGGCCTCTTCTGTGGATTGGGTTATACAGAATTCTTTATAGGCTATTTTTGAAGTGATCTGTGTTTCAGATGAGTAGTTTTCAAAACCTACACTCTTTAAAAATTCTGATTTGCATTATTTAATTGGTATTTCACAAATGCTTGCTTATTGCAAAACTGAAGGAGGTACTGTGCTCATCCTGCATGTAATTACTCATTTGAATTAGCTTTGCTATTGTGGTGGGTTGACCCTGGCTAGAGACCGGATGCCCACCAAAGCCCACTCTATCACTCCCCCTCCTCAAATGGGCAGGGGGAGAAAATTATAACGAAAAGCTCGTGGGTGGAGATAAGGACGGAGAGAGATCACTGAGCAATTACTGGCACGGGCAAAACAGACTCGACTTGGGGGAAAAAAACAAATTTACTTTATTACAAATCAAAATCAGAGGAGAATGAGAAGTAAAACCAAATCTTAAAACACCTCCCCCATCCCTCCCTTCTTCCCGGGCTTAATCTCTTTCCCGATTTTCCACCTCCTCCCCCCAGCAGCACAGGGGGACAGGGAATGGGGTTAGGGTCAGTTCATCACACGGTGTTTCTGCCGCTGCTTCCTCCTCAGGGGGAGGTCTCCTTCCCCCGCACCAGCGTGGGGTCCCTCTCATGGGAGACAGTCCTCCACCAACTGCTCCAACGTGAGTCCTTCCCATGACTGACAGCTGCTCCAGTCTGGGTCCATTCCATGGTGTGCAGTCCTTCAGGAAGGGACTGCTCCAGCGCAGGTCCCCCACGGGGTCACAAGTCCTGCCAGCAAACCTGCTCCGGCGTGGGCTCCTCTCTCCACGGGCTACAGGTCCTGACAGGAACCTGCTCCAGCGCGGGCTTCCTGCGGGGTCACAGCCTTCTTCGGCATCCACCTGCTCCGGCGTGGGGTCCTCCACGGGCTACAGGTGGTCATCTGCACCACCATGGACCTCCAGGGGCTGCAGGGGGACAGCCCGCTTCACCCTGGTCTTTCACCACAGGTTGCGGGGAATCGCTGCTCCGGCGCCTGGAGCCCATTCCCTCCCCCTCCTTCTTCACTGACCTTGGTGTCTGCGGAGTTGTTTCTCTTACATCTTCTCACTCCTCTCTCCAGCTGCAAAGTGTGCAGCTTTTTTTTTCTCCCTTCCTTTTTTTTTTTTTCTTAATTATGTTATCACAGAGGCGTTACTGATTGGCTCGGCCTTGGCCAGCGGCGGGTCCCTTCTTGTAGCCGGCTGGCATTGGCTGTGTCGGGTCGGACATGGGGGAAGCTTCTGGCAGCTTCTCTCACAGAAGCCACCCCATGTCCCCTCCCCCACTGCTACCAAAAACCTTGCCACGCAAACCCAATACAGCTATTAAAGAACACAATATGCAATTTTTTCTTTTCACTAAATTGATGACATTCTTATGTTATAACCATAGATGCTTAGTTGTAAGCATTTTAAATACTGGAGAATTAAGCCACCAAAGGACAAGAACTGTAAACGATACTTTGATTTAGACTAAGAAGTACCAGTATAGCTAATCTTGCTTGTGCCATGGGATCCTCTGTCTACTTGCTACTTCTGACTGGTTAAGGAAGATGTTTCTCTTGCACTAGTCTATAAGGGAGCCTAAAATATGTGGAGTCTGTAGGGATCAGAATTACAGGCTTCTTTGAAAAGAGATCAAGGTTGGAATTTTGTTGTGTTTATCTGCTAGTGTTAAAACAGCTGAACAGTGAGTACATAAAGTGAAAAATTCACCTACTTGTTTACTTGTCCCTTGGCCTCCTAAAGACTGCTCAGTGAGTTACACAGTGTAGCTCTTGTCATGCTGCTTCTCTATTTTCATTGAGTTATCACATGTTCCCCTGTATGTGAAGGAGGAGGCAAGGGGGAAAATCTATGCATTGAGAATTTCCTCATGAAGTGGATTCCTGCAGTATGTCATACATGAGTTTATCTGTGTGTCTTTTCCCAACCATGCTCTGCACTTATTTGGAATTAGATCAAAGACAGTGTTTTTATGGTTGCACTGCACAAGAAAACTTTCATTGGAAGTAGTTTGAGTATTACAGATAGGGCAGTGGCCCTTAACTGTGGATGATGTTGTAGGTACAGGTTACTTCATTACTTCATTTTGTTACTGATTGGAAGTGAACAGGAACAGCTTCCTGTTACATTAAATTATCCTGTCAGTGTTGGAGGGAGGTTGGTGCTAGAAGGCTTCAATTTCAGACTTGAGCATGGTCCAGTAGTATTGTTAGATTGGCTAAGTGATGATTTTTTTTTTTTTAAATATATTCTTTCCTTCAGTTATACCTTTTTGTTACAGTGGAAGTTTCTTACCACCTGTTGTAGGCTATCAGCAATAGAGTTGCCTTTTTTCAGGCAGACCATAACCACCTTGAAGCACTGTTTAAAAATCCCTTACAAAATTACAGTAAGCAAGCTGCTGTCTGAATGAACTTTGCTATGACCCTTCTCTTATCCTTTTTATCCTGTTGTAAGAATTCCAGTGCTAGGACTTGTACACTTTCTCTGAGTAGTATAGCAATTTAATACTATTGGTAGGACAGAGAATGGCCTCTTAGACTTAATGGGTTTTGTTTGATACTACAGACCTTGAAATAATGTGGAAGATAAATTAAAACCAGGGTTTGTGAACCTGACTAGATTTATTTCCAGAAGCCATGCAATACAAATAGCTGCAATAACTACTTGTTGGGTTTTTTTGTTTGTTTGTTAGGGTTTTTTGTTTGTTCTGGGGTTTGTTTTTGTTTTGTTTTTTTTTTTGTTCCAGCTCAAATGTAATAGTTGAAGGCGAATCTCAAACTTATTTTCTTCAAGAGACTTCTATTTAACTACATTTAATAGGACTACTTGGAAACCTTTCTAAGAAAAGCTGATCTTCTGTCAAATATGTCCTGTTTTTGTTCTGAGCTGTTTGAGCTCTGGTTTATGTAGCATGGCTAGTTAACAGTGCTTTATTATATTCTAACAAAGGTAATTTTACTGTATTTATAAAATTATCTGAGTTTTTAATTATAAAATCACATTTTTATTTGGGGGGGGGGTGTGTGTGGTAATTTTGTCACAGTATTTCAGTATTGGACATTACCTATACATATAAAGAAGCAGGGACTAATGGAGCAATATGTTTAATTTGTTTAAAATGCCAGCCTCTTAGGTAACTCCTTGGGATACAGGGCTGCTTTGCCTATTCACCTTTATTATCCCTCTGCCATGGTTTTCAGCATTTGATCAAGTGGAAAAACTTACTCTCCTAGGTCTTGTATAAAATACACTGTATGTACTTTACAGATCTGGCAGATTTTCAGTAGCATTGTGTCTTGAGCAATGGCTTGTAAAAGTGAATGCCTGCAAGTGATTTCAGTGCCTTGACTGTTGAATAAACTACTTTTCTTCTCTCAAGAATAAAGTTCAGTTACTGGGGTTGGTGAGGGGGGAATGAAGCTGTTAGTATTTAATCAGCTATTTGTCCAGCTTTCTCCTTGTTCAAAAAGGAGACCAAGAATTACTTTATTTTAAATAAATAAATAAAAATTAGATTTGTATTACTTGTATTGCTCTGTAGCTTACCTGATAGAATAGTATCTTAGTGCCAGTGTTCTTACCAAATAAAAAACAGTGGCTCAGCAACAGAAAGGTCAATGGCCTAGCTGCTGTCCCTTGTTTCCTATAGGAATATAGGTGTTTAGCCATGTTAATTCACAGAATCACAGAATGTCAGGGATTGGAAGGGACCTCAAAAGACCATCTAGTCCAATCCCCCTGCCGGAGCAGGAACACCTAAATGAGATCACACAGGAAAGGGGTCCAGGTGGGTCTTGAACGTCTCCAGAGAAGGAGACTCCACAACCTCCCTGGGCAGCCTGTTCCAGTGCTCTGTTACTCTCACAGTAAAGAAGTTCCTTCTCAAATTTAAGCAGAAACTCCTGTGTTCCAGCTTACACCCATTGCCCCTTGTCCTATCATTGGACACCACTGAGAAGAGCCTGGCCCTATCCTCCTGACACTCACCCTTCAAATATTTATAAACATTAATGAGGTCACCCCTCAGCCTCCTCTTCTCCAAGCTAAAGAGGCCCAGCTCCCTCAGCCTTTCCTCAAGGGAGATGCTCCACTTTCTGAATCATCTTGGTGGCTCTGTGCCAGACTCTCTCAAGCAGCTCCCTGTCCTTCTTGAACTGTGGGGCCCAGAACTGGACACAATATTCCAGATGTGGCCTCACCAGGGCAGAGTAGAGGGGGAGGAGAACCTCTCTTGACCTACTAACCACACCCCTTCTAATGCACCCCAGGATGCCATTGGCCTTCCTGGCCACAAGGGCACAGTGCTGGCTCATGGTCATCCTGCTGTCCACCAGGACTTCCAGATCCCTTTCCCCTACACTGCTCTCTAGGAGATCATTTCCCAACCTATACTGGAACCTGGGGTTGTTCCTGCCCAGGTGCAACACCCTACACTTACCCTTATTATAATTTTTCATTAAATTTCTCCCTGCCCAGCTCTCCAGCCTGTCCAGGTCTCTCTGGATGGCAGCACAGCCTTCTGGAGTGTCAGCCACTCCTCCCAGCTTTGTATCGTCAGCAAACTTGCTGACAGTGCACTCTGTGCCCTCATCCAGGTCATTGATGAATATATTGAATAATACTGGTCCTAGTACTGACCCCTGAGGGACTCCACTAGACACAGGTCTCCAACTAGACTCTGCCCCATTGACCACCACTCTCTGGCCTCTTCCCACCAGACAGTTGACAGTCCATCTCACTACCTGATCATCTAATCCACACTTCCTCAATTTGGCAAACGAGGATGCTGTGGGAGACTGTGTCAAATGCTTTGCTGAAATCCAGATAGGGATGTGTTCCTGCCACATGAGATCCTGAACTTCACCATCTCATGGTCACTGCAGCTCAGGCAGTCCTCAACCTTTACTGCTTCAACCATACCCTCCTTGTTAGTGAGGATGAGATCCAGCAGCGCTCCCCTCCTAGTTGGCTCATCCACTATTTGCATCAGGAAGTTATCATCGATGCACTGGAGGAACCTCCTGGACTGTGGGTGGCTGACTGAGTAGTCCCTCCAGCAAACATCGGGGTAGTTAAAATCCTTCACAGCAACCAGGGCCTGTGATTGCGAGGCTGCTCTCAGCTGTCTGTAGAAGGCCTCATCAACTTCCTCACCCTGATCTGGTGGCCTGTAAGTAGGAGTTGGAGTAAGAGAAGTGACTGTTATTTACAGTGAAATTATTTGTGTTACATCTGCTCTTAAAATAATTGTTCAAACAGAAAGGATTTCAAGTCGTATGCATGTGTTAAAATGATTTTTTTGGGGGCAGGGGGAGAACCCCAACCAACAACAAAAAAAACCAAAGACAAACCTGTGTGGAAATTGAGCTGCTTTGCCTTGAAGTAGAATGGGGCTCTACTTGTTTTAGTTAAAATTGCATTTCAAGCACTAGCCCAGTCTCATGAAGCCCTACTTCTGTTTTTAGTGTAGTGCTATACAAATCTAGATAGAGCTGATAATAAACTTGCCCCAAAGAGTAAACTAAATAAAATATGTGTATTTAATTTAATATGCAATTAAACATTTTCCCTGAGCAATTAGCATCAAGACAACTAATAATTATCCTGTGCCGCACTGCAAACATATTATACACATTTATGTAGGATGACTTTGGTAATAAGTTACGGATAAAAATATGCATATATACAAACATCTGAGTAAACATAATATTATGGCAATGAAGTGTGTGCTTTTCATACTGGAGTTTACCTAATGTGCTTAAAAGCAATACTTTTCCCCAAATAATGTAAAATTGGCATGCCCATGGGATCATGGTCTGTGAATTGCACCACTGCTTACCTGCTTGTGATTACATGTCACCTGCTTCATCCTGGTTGCACTGCAGTAACAGGTAGAATATGGAGTTATTATTCAAACAACTGTATGTAGATGTGACAAACACCAGTGGATTTCATGCTATGTGTGAGTGTTTCTCTGGGGTTTTTGTGGCTTTTTTTGATCAGAGTTTCTTCTTCCCAGCATGAGCAATACTCACTATGCAGAGCATTAATCCTAGGTGGTTTCTTGAATACAGCTGAAGCAACTTTAATAAATTGAAATTAGTTTTGGTTTTGTTTCTAATATACTATCATATGAAACAACAAAAGTCTAATTTGAAATAGAATTTTACTTCTATTTACTTCTTTTCTGTATTGCAAGGAAAAGAGACTTTAGAAGCTTGAAGTCGCATCTGTTTTCTAAGCAATAATTGTGGCAGGCTCCCCTCTTCTAGGTTTTGTTCCTCAGTTTGGAAGAGGGAGTAGGAAAGCTCCTTTCAGCAACTTAAAAATTTATTTAGAAAACTGTCCAGTAGTGTATGCTATTTTATGTGTCTTTGTCATTACAGTACTTGTTTATGAAGATGCAGGTTAATTTTTTACTATTCAGTTCCACCAGCTGTAGTGATGCTTGTTGACTGACGAGGTTAATGCACATGAAGTGGTGTGGGGAGCTGTGTTCAAGTGGGATGCATCCTGACCAGGGAGATAGATAATGTTTTCCTGTAAGAGCTAGTTAAAATACTCTGGGAGAGGAATTTCTAAACATACGAGTTTGCATTGTAGGCTTGGCCGTATTTTTCAGGGTTGGAAGGAAGAGGCAAGTTTTCTGGTTTTACACTTCTCAGCCTTTTTTTTTTTTAAAAAAAAAAGTTGTTTTAAGGATATTACATGGAATTATTAGCTGAAGAGCAATGAAAAAACTAGGAATAACTTACTGTATGCTCTGCACACATAATTTCAGCTTAAATTTGCAAGGGAACTGGTGTGCTTGGGTGAATAGAGAGTTCTTAAGCCTGTCTAAGGAACCATAGTTTTCTTATGGGCTGAGGTTACCTGTAGAACCTGCTCCTGTTACCTGTAGAAATATATCAATTTGGATGCACTTTGAAGAGTTTCCCACCTATCAGAAGTGCAGGATGGAAGTGAGACTTCCAGTTTTCAAGACAGTGATTCAAGAACATTGTGTGAGAGATGGTCTTTGTAAGTGTGCCCTCACAATTGTCTTCACCATTTATCGGCTGATTGCTCTGTGTGTGCACACAAAGGGAAGGTCACAGGGCTTGCCTTGCCTTTCCTGTGATCAAGAGCAAATGTTTCAGTAGCTGAGACTAGAAAGCCATACCTGTGGCTCATTTAGGTTTTGGGTTTTTTTAATATTAGGGTTTTTAAAAAACTCAAAACAAAAACCTCCAGTATTTAGAGATGCTACTGGTGGCATTTCTTGTTCAAAGACTCCTTTTTTTCATATTATGATCTGATGGGGAAAAAAAGTCAGAAGCACAATGAAGGTGCTTTGTGAAATGTAGGTATTCTGAGAAAGCAAGCTTGCTGCTTCTGTTCTTCCCAAGGCTGTAAATAGTTGAGCAATTGAAGCAGGGTAAAGACTGGGACCAGAACTGTGGATCCCTAGTGAAGGTCATGACAGTTTCCATTTTCAATAAAATTTTCCTCTCTGTCTTGCTAACCCGGAAATTACTTAGATGCTGTTTCTATTTATAGGATAATAGAGATATAATATTTGTGTATCATGCATAAGGATGTGTCTTCCGACAGGTTGTCAGATGATGTTGAGGTGTTTCTGAAAAGGCATTGAGAGAGAGTCTCAGATGTGTACAGCTGAGGTTTTTGTTTTACTGTTCAAACTTAAATTTCTTGGGAGTGTGTGTGAAACATTTCATTTCTTTTAATGTGTGTATAACGTTTAATGAGACTAGCGCTTAAATCCATAATTGTGTGTACACAGCTAATGCCTGACAGTTTTCAGACAATCTGTTTAAAGCCTCAGAGTGCTATAGCAATGCAAATAGTAATCTCTTTGCTTTCAGTGGGATTTGTAGTTGAGGTAACTTTGCATACTCAAAATTAAGACTTTTCAGGACTTAATAATATGACTTTTTGGAGGGTGGGATGTTAGAACATGCTAAATGCTTTAAGAATTTCATGGCAGTTATAAATTTAGTCAGAAGAGCATGTAAATTCCACAAGCACAGAAACTACAATAGGAAAAAAATGTTATTTTGGGTCAGAGTTTTGAGACAAATTCTATCAAAAGGTAACAGACGTCCATCTGAATTTTTACCATGGATTCATTTTATGCAGTGGCAAGGCCTCTTAGTTTCTCAGATTAGATAGCTGTGATTCATTAAAATAAATAAGTAAAATAATATACTGCTTGCATAAATTACTTCTAAGTCTTTGCTTAAATATGGAAACTGCTATGGAAACATATATTTTAAATGCTTACAGTGTTATTTCTAAATTGATTTTTGTGTGGACCAGTTTCAAGGTTTGCAGTATATGTGAAAACTGAGAGAAAGCAGTAAGGATAGTGGGTCCTTAATGTTTCAGAACTTGCAAACTATGATAAATAGTGGAAACTTCTTTTAATCAATTACAGAACACTTCCTTAAGTTGCCAAAAACAGTGTTTTTCCTTGTTTTTAGTTTTTATCTGTAGCACAGATTTACTAAGCATGGTTTTTCTTGTTTTCTGAAGTGACTGAAATAATGAAGCTATAATAAAAATTTAGTATGCACATATTTGTCTATTTTTTTGTTAAAACAATCTTAAGTGTTAGAATAATCACAAACAATTGTCTAAAATGGGTTTAAAACTATAAATGTTATGAAATTATTATTTGGGGGTGTGGTTATTCTAAAATAAAGATTGAGATGTGGGGGAGGAACCTGTAATTTTAAAGATAAGGTTGCTGTAGCATCCAGTGCTCCACTGAAGTCTGTAATTGAGTCCTTGACAGTCTGTGGACCAGGGGCTAGCATCCTTGGGCTTGAAAACCTCACAATATTCCTTGGGTAGCCCATGGGTTTTTTTCTAATTACTGCAGTAACCCAAATCTGGAAACACTAATCTCTGCTCTTTAATTCCCTATTCTTTCTGCTCTGCCAGATGTTAAAGTTGGATGATATTTTAGATTCTTTATGGTGAATGATGTCACTTCTGCATTTTCTCTTTCCCTTTGTTATGTGGGTGGTTGCTCTTCCTTCCTTTTTCTACCCTGTATCAAATGCATGCAAGAGGATGAGTTGTGATGCTGCTATTCTCCACCTCACCTGCTGCACCCACTTGCAGTCTCCTCTTGCCCTCTTGTTCTGCTCTTCATGTATTGCTGCTTTGCATGGTGGAATACAGCTCAGAAATCTTCCTTCTCCCATCACTCAGGTTGAGGATCTGTGGGCACACTGAGGTGAAATAATTAATGGGTTTACATTGCCCTCCTGATGAAAGGCAGTTGCTTTCAGACTTGACAATCAATGATCTTCAATCTTTCTTTCCAGATACTTACTGGCGGGCACTTGCATATTATATTTGTTCTGGTAGTTTTGGTTTGTTTGTGGGGTCTTCTATGCAGCACAAAAAACCCCACAGTGGATATGGTATACCAGATTTTTTTGGGGAGTAACTGAGCCGCAAACCTTACTTCTTCCTTCATCTTTTTAGTGCCTTTTTTAGGAAGATGGTGTGTTTATGAGGTCAGAGCAAGGGTTTATAGAATGCCTAAAGCAGAGATACTGAGTGGGGCCTGCTAAATAGTCTGTGATACTCTTGTTAGTAAGCCAGTCTCTTGGAAATGTAGCTTTTCTTGTTCACACAGGTTTTATGACAGAGTTCTGATCAGCTGCAATTGATGGTTGTTTATAGGAATCATTTTGCCTCTGCATTTTGCCTGAAGGGAAGTGGGGATGTATTTGAGACTTCCTAATGTGAATGTTAAAAATAATGCCTGGTTTAACATTTGTAGTATATGAGTAGCAGGATTAAATAGTTATCTCCTACCAAACTCTAATAATTAATTTGTCAGTGTAAAGTAATACAATCTGTTTAAAACTTTTATATATTTGAGAAATTAATATACTGTATTTTACAACATAATCCTTTCTTTCCTACTTACTGTAAGAAACTAGGAATGTAAGCTTGGGCAGATGATCACAGTGTGTGCGTCATGAGGGCTTTTGAACCAAAATTACCAGTGACAGTAAAAATATCGAGATATGGTACTTGGTTTTAATGCTATTTAGAGGATTGATGGACTGCAGTAGTTGGGTGTATGATGTTTTGAAGGGTTGTTTGGCTAAGACAGTTGAATGTATGATGCTTAAATAGGTGTTGTTCAATTTCTAATTGAAAGTAAAATAAAAAACCCAACCTGTTTACAGGTGCTGAATTTATGGTCTATTATTGCTGTAGGATATATAATATTAAAAAACCAAAAAAATCCTATTTCCTGAATGCTTATTGTGAAGCTTCAGTTTCTGAACACAATTGCATATTGGCATAGTGTATGAATTTTCTGCAGATTTGCCCATACTGCAGCTGGAAGTACAGTTTTTTTGAATAGGGCAGCCTTTTAAATTGGATGTACAATTTCCAGTGACCTAGAAAACTGAACCCTTTTGCAAGTTGTAATTTACTTTGTTCCCAAAATTAAAGGAATGAAAAATTCTACTCAGCTTATTAGCCCTGTTGAAATTATATTATGTTACTAGATAAGTGTTATTGAGACCTATCTTCAGTGACAGAGCAGGCACAATACTATTCAAGTTTTTGTGACAAATTATTAATGTGATTCTTAAATATTACACAAAAAAGTTTTTTTTCTTTCTTTTAAACTGAGGTTGAATAACAAGAAAAATATTACTAGTTCATCTGGTATAAAATATTAGTGTTGAATAACTGGCCCTACTACTTCCTGTAAGAGATTAAATGGAATTAACATTCCTGGTGACTAATCATTCTTTTTTTCAGAAGATAATGATACTTGTTTGCTATATTTTAGAAGAGACACTAGTGATTAAATAAAGAGATATAGGTAGGAGATGCATTTCTGTTTAGAGTATATTCTGAGTAAAACAAAACCGAAAACAAACCCAAACAAAAAAACAAACCCAAAACCCAGTTAGTTTATCCTAATTGAGAAAGTTAAGCCAGAAATAATACCACCAGTATGAATATAGATTTGTTTTGACTGTGCAGTCTAAAGCGGTATGAAACTGTTTTGTTGGCTGTGCTGACAAGAATTTGTGTATTCTTAACTTTCAGTAGCTCAGAGATCAGACCCAGCAATACGGTTATTAATGTAAATTGCTTCAGAATATATACTGGAGCCTCTAAGTTTCTGGAAAACTTGTGTGTGAAGTGATAGGATTTGCAAGTTCCCTATTATTAGGTTTGGTATGGGAACATCAGTCTTTGTAGCCTTGAACTGCCAACAACCTTTGTCCTTTATTTTACCTTCAGTTAAAAACAAAAAAAAGGGGGTTTGAAATAGGGAAGTAAATGAATGTTGGCTAATGGCCATGTCTTTTCCTAGGGAAAAAAAAAAAAATCTTGGAAAGATAAATGAGATCATGGACCTGGATTTGTTTCATTATGTGAATGATGTGTGATGTTTTGTAAATTATTTATCAGAGTGAGCATTTCTGAAATGGCTAAAGCACTGTTATATCAAAAGGAAGGAGAATGGTTTGGTTGCCAAGAGGAGACTTTTACTGGAGTCTTCTAAAAGAATAATCTTTCTTTTAAAATTATCTGTATTAAACTTTAAGTAGCAGTTAAGAAACGTCCACAAGATGCTGCAAGTGAACAGTTGTGTTTGGATAGCTCTGGACCATTTTTCTGCTGATGTTTATTGGTGTAGTTTAGTTTTTTTTTGTTAATAATCATTTGCTCCAAATACAAGTCTGTTTAAAAGTATGTCAGTATTCTGATAACAGGATTGTGAAAAGATGAATGGTGGGTGAGCAGACCTTCTGAGGACCAAGCTTTCAGAAAGTGCTATGCCTCATGGTGTGTTTATATGCAAGTGGTTGTAGGCTGGGGTGAGGATGTGTGCTGCTCTTGCCGAGTAGGTCAATTTTATCTTGCTGGTCTCAGTTTTCTTTGAAATCTGCTGCTTGATTTTAAGATGATCCTAAAGCTCAATAATATGAACCTAGTTTCAGTATTTCTGTATGATGTTATACGGTATATTCTGTATATGAGGTATAAGGGCATATATACACAGACCTAATGCCTTCTCAAGAATACCCTTAAAAACAACCATTCCCCACTTCCCAAAATTGTTGTAATGGAATACAGATTTGTAAGTCAGGTGGAGATAGTCTGTCTACTTTCCAAAAATTGTGGCATAGAGAGGAAATGTAAAAATTGAAGGTGAAAACAACGGATAATTATACTGTTGTGTAAAACTAACAGTATTGCTTAGCTAAATATGGAAACTATTTGCAAAATAAACTATTTTAATTTTTGAGTTGTGATACTAGCTCCTAGAAGCCAGTCTGGGGAGGTACGCTGTTATTTGAATCTCCCACTTGAAGAAATAGTTGTACCTAATTTTATTTGTTACAGATGTGTTTATAGATAGTTTTATGTAGGTATTAATAAATTAATATTTCGGATGATGCAGGTAAGTAGTTTCATTAAACCTCCAGGTTCTACTGCAGAAACTGTTTTGGGGTATTCCATCTCTGCTAGTTTGCCACATAGCAGATTAGGAAGATCAGGAAGTAAATTTGTATCAGTTCTTAATTCTTCTTTTCTCTGAAACGTTCTGTGTATTGCTTCCAGACTTTGAAAGATTTTCATGTTTGTTTTATTCCAGTTGTGTATCATAGCTGATGGGACTCATCAGACTGGGACAGATAACCATTGATCTGTTGAATCTAGTGTTTTTACCTTAAAATGGTAGTTTCAGAGAGAGATGTGGGTTCTAATGGATGGAAAAGTGATAAACTCTCTGTTAAATTTGAGGGGGTTTATAAAAGTTACTGTATTTCTTGTGGAAAGGAACTATATTCATCATGAATAAAAGGCAATTTGCATCCTAATCTTTGAGCAGTATTAAATCTGAAAAACAAGTGATTGCATTCTGGAGTTGAAATTCTGTGTTCAAGAGTAATGACCCAAGTTCTACTTTTTCCTTGACTTTGTTAACACTAGACTTGTACTGGGGAGGTTTACATGGATTAGTAGACAAGGTTGCTTATTATGGGCCAATTTAACATTTATGAAATATGCTAAAGTAATAAAATTTGTTATTCCAAAGTTAGCAAAGTGAATGTTTGTCTTGGTAGTTAAGAAGTGGTACAACAAAATGTCAGGTAACTAACTCTGCCTGTTTATTTTTAAATCTAGCCACGAGCTGATCCCATCCCGATCTGTAGCTTTTGTTTGGGAACGAAAGAATCAAATCGGGAAAAAAAACCAGAAGAGCTGTTGTCTTGTGCAGACTGTGGCAGCAGTGGTAAGTTGGTTGAATTTACAAATACTAGCAATGTTTTAAATTACTAAAAATATTTTACACTTCTGAAGGTCATCGTCTCTGTAGACATAGCTTGAGAACTGAAACAAAGGGGAGCGTGGAAGAGACAGATTTCATCTATTTATTACTAAAATATTGTCTGAATAACTACAAATGAGAGGTCTAAATTCATCTTTATGATGAAACTATAGATCTGCTGAATAAATTAATAAAGAAACAATACTTACAAATGATGGGAATTCTGTTGCTGTTTGGAATCTGTTCTATCTGAAAACTCAGTTTTGCATTATGATATCAAATGATGATCAAGAATTTTGCTGGCATGGATTTGCAACATTTAAGAAGCTGAGTATCAATAATAATAATAATAATAAAGACCATATAGCAGTTTTTGATACTGTTGCAGATCTTGTGTATCCAATTCATTTTTAAAATAAAATTCTTTTGTTACTCAAGTAGGAATGTGAGTAATATTTCAAGTAATGCACAAGATAGTAACTTTCTACTGTTCAAATGTACCTTGCTCCTGTGTGTTGCAGCAGCTCTTGCAGACTCCATGTGGCTGTTCTGAATGCAAATGCTTCCCTTAAAGTGAGCAACTAGGTTAATTTTGAAAACAAAATACTGTAGCACACAGTTGCTTTGTGTAGTGTTTTTGCATGGAGGATACCAGATGTGTTCTTGGCTTAGGTTATTCCTGATTTGGCTAAGAAACTTGAGCAAATCTCTTTAGCAACTCTGTGCCATAAAGCTTTTTCTGGTACAACTGTAGAGTTCTGGATGTGAAAATCATCTGTTCAGTTCAGCTATTCTGAAAAAAAAACCCCAAACCAAACCTCTGTAAAAAAGCTTTATGCTGGAAGAGGAGTTATTTGGCTGGCACAATTTGTCAGTTGGGTGGACTGCTTTTGTTTAGCTGTGCCAGTGAAAAAACCTTTGCCCTCATAAGCTTACAGCTGCATTAGGAAGTACTTTTTGTAAAGCTTTGCAATGCAGACCATCCCATCCCACTTTAGACACAAAATAGCAGTGCTGCTTAGAGTTACAGGCTGCAACATCCAACTGCTTGATGCTACCCCTTTGTGCTGGCACCTGGCTGCATATCAACTGGATTGAGGAACAAATGTGGTTGAAAGACAAGCAGGTTGATTGGTTCCCCAGTCCAGTTCACTGCACAGCCATGTATCAAATTCTGTGCCAGAATGAAGAAGAAGGATGTGCTCAGGAGGGAAATGAGTAGAGAAGCGGTATGGTCTGCATAAGCCAGCATTGCTTTTGAGAAGGCTGGAAGTGAAAGTATTGTTTCAGCGTCTTTGAATTCAGAGTCCATGTGTATCATCATTTTGTAGGTGTGCTGAAAGTAGTCTGTCTTGGTTACTGCGATAGCTCCATAAATACTTGAGTAAAAACAAAACAGTGTGAATCAAAATGTGTTTTCAGTTAATCAGGATACAGTTTTGATTGTGTGCCTCTGAATCTGTCACCCTGGACAGATTCCTTGTATTTTAGCCAGTGTATTTTTAGTATATTTAAGCAAATGATTAAACAGTGAAGTGAGGAAGTTGCTTTTTTGCCCCAGTATGCAAAACCAAACCACATAGATTTTAAACTTTCTTTAATAGTTTACAGACTACCTGTGTTTTCAAGTTTGTATTCTGGTATTTGGAAATTTAATAGGATTTGTGCTTGATTAGGCTCTCGTGTGCAGAGTTTACATTAATCAGGTGAGCTTAGATATCAGCTACTCTTCTGTTGTGTAATAATCCCCTGGTAGGTCTAAGATGCTTTAGAACTGGAAGTCTTGACTTTCATGGATCAGCTTCCATTTGAATTAACACTGATACATTCTCTCTGCCTCATTAAGACTAAATTATCTTTAATTAGTTCCTCAGATATATTAAATATAAAGAATGAAATGTTGAGACTGCCAATCAGATTGCTGAATGGTTAAACTTTAGCTACTGATGCCTAACTAAAATAAAAAACAATCTCAGTGCAATTTGTAAATAACAAAACTTCACTCAAGTAGAGGTTTATTGTAATTGGATTTGTAATTTTGCGCATCACAGTGTATCTCAAAGCTGGTCCCGCTGTCTAACAAACATAAAAGAAATTGCATGTTGCACTCCGCAAGCAAATTGTTCCGTTGATCAGAGATTAAATTGCAGTGCCCACTACTGGCATGTCTGCCTTCCTTTATTTTTTCTGTCAGTTCCTCATGTCTCTTCAGGTAATGCTCCTGCAATCTGAAAGCATAAATTATCTGGATATTTGCACATTTCATTGATAATACTCTTATTTTGTGGTGTTTGGGAGGAGAATGTATTTGGGCAGTGGAAATGAAATGCACTGCTATGTCATTTTGCACAGGGCATTTTCTAAAGGAGTAAGATGAGGAATGTCAGATGTGAGAAAACAAATCCTATCACAAAAACAAACATTGCTTCTCTTTCCCTTTTCCCTCCCTTCCCCTCCTGCTTTTTTTCTCTATCTTTTGATTTTGAAAAATCAATAGACTTGAGAACTGGAATCAAACTCTACTTCCTTTTTCCCAATTGAGAGGTGCAGAAGCAATTAAGGAGCTGATGCTGACAGATTTTAAAAGGGAGCTTAAGGCTTAGAAAGAAGAGGAAAAAAAGTTGAGTTACTGTGCAACTATAATAAATATTTTTTTAAAGGGAAAAAAAAAAGCTAAAAGTAGTATACCTGTGGGTGCTGTCCTTTCAAACAAATAGTATTTTGGGCTGAGAAGGCAAGAGGGTTACCAATCAAAGATGAGTAGGGGAGGCTGGAGGGCAGAACAAAGACATCAGAGTCGTGTCAAGAGGAATAGGGACAGAAAACATGGAAAGGACTGTGCAGAGAATGCTTTGTAAAGGACATGTAGGGTACGCTTAAAGAATATGGGAATTGCCTTTATTATTGCTGTCTGTGGGAGGATGTTGGCTAGTTGGATAAAGTGAACTGCTAAGAAACCTGCAGCTGGGAAAACTACTACATGCCAGAGATAGGTGCACTGATCATCTCTGCTCGTAGCAAAAGTCACCCTAAGCAGTAATGCTTTCTACCTAAAAGGTTATCAGACACAAGGGGTTTTTTGGATGAATTATCTTATACATTAGTTCCCAGCATTTGTATCAAAGTTAAAAATAACCGGAGATACTAGCATATCTAATTTAGCACTGTACATAAGCATTGTATCAGTGACACAACACTTGTTCTTTTAAAAGACTACCTGGCTTGTTAAATCCTTTGCAGAATAAACAAGGCCCAAATTTTGCAATGGGGAAACAAAAGTGGGCAGGTTAAAGGAGTTGCCTTCAGTTACAAAGGAGCGAGATGTTCTGTTTTAACTTCCTGATCTCACCTGTTTCTGCCACATCGATGTATTACAAATCTTAACCTTTTCTAACTGGAATGGTTAAGAATGAATTTTAAAGCATTTAATTTTTAATAGCTTTTTTTTAAAGTAAGCCTATATGCATTCCTGGAGGAAATTGCTAGCTTTCAAAGGTCTAAATTTACAGTAATCTGTTAAACTTGTGTGCTACATTAAAATATTAATACTGCTGATGTTTAAAAGAAAGTCAAGTGATTGAAACAGGAGAAGTTACTATCTGAAACTCTTCCAACTAGAGATTGATCAGGTGTTGAGAACATCTTGACAAATGTATCACCTTCTGGATATAGAGAAGATAGTATGTTTTTGACTTCAGCTTAGATCAGTTAGAGCTAAAATACTGAGAATTTTGAAGCCAGAAGCATGCTTCCCTTCTTCAGCTCTTTAAAACTTAAAGAAACTAGCTGTAAAATCACTGAATGTCACAGTGACTCCATTTAACTAACTACAGAAATTTCTTAAACTACGAAAGTAGTTAAACACAGTCCCTTTTGGAAGTGAAATGTATGCTGATTACCACTTAATGTCTGGTGGGCATTACCCTCTACTTGTTATGTTTGCACTATGTCAATTTGTGTCCAAAATGAAGAGTAAGTATTACCAGCTATTAAAAAACAATACCATATGGTATTTTGAAATCTGAAAACTTCCGTGCTGTCTCTGCTAGTGCATACCTAGGAAAGACAGTAAAAGAACATGGCAAATGCATGGTGATGATTCCCATTTGTGCTTCTCCAGCCTTTTGTTATTTGTGGCTGAAGCACTTGGAGTTGCAGGCAGAGTCTTTGTATTTAATACCAATTATTTTTTTTTTTTAATTTTTGTCCAATAGTAAAATCTTACACTTAAGGATATTAACAAATGTACTCAGCTGTGTAATTGCTTGAATGAGACATGTTATGTTGGTAGATAATGGAGAAATAAAGTAACCCTGTTATACCTAATCTGTACATAGTTACCAACTAGTGAGAATGGATTTTTCTTACATTTATACTTCTCAATTACATAAGGCAAAGTTAAAATCAACAATTTAAACCACAAGGTACTTGCTTACTTGAAGTAAATCACTTCTGTGCAGGGTAGGTAACTGGTGTTAAATGTACTTAGATGGAGGTAATTGGTTTATGATTACTCTTTAATGTGTTAATGTAGTTGTTAAGTCATGCTTGATGAAATAAGTCTTTCTGTGATATTGATTATTAATATCAGCCACTCTAGGGAGCTTTTTTGTTATTTCTCAGCAGATTTTTTTTTTTAAATGAAGCACTTACTAAGCTTTATTGAAGGGACAATATAGCATCAAACTCAACTATGCAGTTACAGAGTATATTTGTCACTTTCAAGAAGAATATTCACTTTAAGTGCATACTCAGTTTTAACCACAAAAATTTGTTAATGTATATTAAACTGTATGCTAAGAATCAAATGGCAATGCTTTTTCAGTATCTTTGTTTTTGAAACTACTCTTTGAATTTGTTATTAATTGTTCTTTAGTAATAGATTATATTTCTGCATTTTATTTTGAGAATGTGCTATATTTACACAATTTAAGTTGTCTTTTTAAAAGTTCAACAAAAATTGGAGTAAGCCTTGGGTGCATACAGTAAAAGGAAAAAAAAACAATCTCAAATGTGCACTATTAAAGTGGCTTTTGCTTTCCATTGGTTGTCTTTCATCCCTCAGTCCTTTAGAAGACAGAAATAGCAAATGCTCATGGATTAGCCTGTATTCTTGTTTGTGGTGGTTTAGCTCAGTCTTGGACTGAGAAACAGCAGATAAAGTCTGAGTATACCGTTACCTGGAGGAAAGCACGTGTCTAGACTCTGACAGTAAGAAGAAAGTATACTTCAGGTGCATCACATCACTGTGGCCATCTATAAGTGCAGCATGGCATCAGGGTTTCTTATCTCTTTTGACAACTTGTGGGTTGATGTTCTTGATAATCTCTGGATATAATACTGACAAAAACTATTTCCCTGGGAAGGCTTATCTGTTCCTATTTAGCAATGCTTTTATCTTTTTTGGATTAAGGGGACGATCTACTGAGGTTGTTGAAGACATGAAAAATCGCTGCCAGTATTGCCTACGGTGTTATGTGTTCAGTTGTCTGATACCTTGTGTTAATTGGAAAAGCCATGTAGGCCTTCTAGGCTACCACGAAAAGAGGATGGTCTCCTACCAGGGAATGAAATACAGCTTCATGGGAGATGGTAGTTCAGCTACTCTTCCCCGCTCCCCCGGTTTAAATCTTCCTGTGCATTGCGCTTTTCTTGTGCCACTTGCCTGCTTCATTTTTTTTTCCTTCTTACTGCTCTGAAGTTGGTTTTTGTATATAATTAAGTAATAAGTTGGAATGAAAAAGGCATATAGTTTGATTATTACGTTTCTCTGGTAAATACTTAGTATATTTAGAAAAATAACTAAAATGGTTTTATCTAAAGATTTCCTCTGTTTTTCTCCTGTGCTTGTCAGTTGTTATATCACCCAATGACCCTTCTCCAACCCAGAACAGGAATCAGGAAAAAGAAAGGAGACCCATGGGTTGAAATAGAAAGAGATTTAATGAAATAATAATAAAACCTAATACTAATATAAAATACACAAAGTTACACTCATGTAGTGGTCACGAGCTGCGCACACCTAGCAGTGAATGCTAGATGTTAAGAACTGTGAGCACCACAGCTCTGGCAAAAGCACGGTGGTGACAACAAGTGGGATGGTAGGCCTTGGGAGCAGAATGATGGGCAAGACCTTCCAGGGATGGTGTCCATTGAGGGGTGGGGTGGGGGGGGAGGGCAGGGGGTGGGAATCTGTCCCCAACAAGCTGTCCAATTCATAGTAAGCGTGATGTTTATGGTATGGAATACTTCTGTTGACCAGTTTGGGTCAGTTGCCCTGCCTCTCTCTCCTTCTAGCCTTAGCACCTGACTAACTCTTAAACTGCTAAAGGCCTCAGTCACTATGGAAACCCACATACCATGGCTGGCCACAAACTAAAAGATAGTGTCTTGCCAACTTTGTTCTCACTGAATCAGATGCTGCAGTCTTCTCAAAAATGCAGCTTTTGTGACAGATAATTGATTCTATGATTCTATCCCAGCGAAACCAGGGCAATACTGTACTGCTATGAAAGGAGAGTGAGGTCAAGTTTGAAAATATTTTTTTTCAGAACCAATGGCAGTTTAATATGCTGTGGAAATAACCTAGTGAAAATAAAGATGAAATTTCAGTTTCTTGGGTAGGTGATTCAGAAGTGTCAGTTACAGCAGAAGTCAACTTTTTACCTCTCTTCATAAATCAGTTTTATGGTAGTTATTCTGTATCTTAAATAATGTGTTGCAAAGTTCTGAAAACAGCTAGTGTTTGCAGGGTTCTGATGGTGCTGGCTACATCCTATTGAACTTAACCAATATTACAAATCTTAAATCTCAAGCTTTAAATATTTTGGGTTTTTTTAGGGCATCCATCATGTTTGAAATTCTGTCCTGAGTTAACAACAAATGTGAAAGCCTTGAGATGGCAGTGTATTGAATGCAAGACATGCAGTGCGTGTAGGATCCAAGGCAAAAATGCAGTAAGTTACCGTTGAGTGTTTTTTCTTTGTTTGCCGTAGCTGTATACTTAGTACCTGTGCAAGTACAAATCACTGATGTTTAACTTCAAGCAGTGCTGTATTAAGTCTTTTTTTTCCTCTTCCTCTCCGCCCCTTCCCCCACCCTGCCCTTCAGGATAACATGCTTTTTTGCGACTCCTGTGATAGAGGGTTCCACATGGAGTGCTGTGACCCACCACTTTCCCGAATGCCAAAAGGTGATGATAAAAATCCTTTCAATGAAAATACTTTCATTCAGTCTTTTCTTGTATTAAGTGACCAAAAGCTCTTGAGCATGCTAATTATTTTTGCATGGGTAAACGGTATGATTTCAATCATGTCAAAACCAGTACTTTATTTTTCTTAACTTGAGAGTTTTTTCTTCTTCAGGAAAATAATAAAAGTCTGTGGTCAGTTGACCAGATAAATTAACTGTGTATTGATTTGTTGGCCAATTTATTGAAGGTGAAGATTTGTGAAGGCTTTTTAAAATGCTTGGAGTATGTACTGTCAAAAAAATCCTTAGAGCAGGTGAAAGAGCCTGCTTCTTCATGCCTTCTGTGAGAGCAGTTTAAAAACAGACAAAACACTTGTGTCTTCAGATTCTCTAATATCTAGATTTCTGATATATAGCACCTCTCACTTCCACTCTCACATCTTTATGGCTTTCTCCATTTAATCTTAAAGTTACACTAAAGACTTTCTCCAGCTTTCCGCCCCGCCCCCCACAAATACCCAGCCTTATATATAATGCATAAGTGTTCAGACATGGTCACCTCCTGTTAAAAGGATGCCAAATTTAAATTGTTTTATATTAAAATAAACATGTGTAGGTGTGGTATTTTCTTTAGCACATTCTAGCCTAGATTGCTCTGTAGTGCACGTGTAATTTTTTTTCCTTTCTTAATTGTCTCTGAATAAAGCTACACTTATACCAGGTAGTATAAGGAGAGACAAGCTAGAGCAGAAATTATTCTAAGAACCCATTTGCTCAGTCTTTTCTGTGATCTTTGTTGCCTCTGTTTTTCCCCTTTTCATTAACAGTTTGCTCTCAAAAATTTTGAAGTATGAGTAGAAGTGGATCACTTGACTCTGTCCACTTCCCTTTCCCTATGTCCTGTTCATAAGATAATTTGCTGACCTTGTATATTAGGCATGTATCTTGGTAGACGCTTGCAGTACAGATAAAATGAACTGTACAATTAAGCTTTTTCTCCTTTATGTGTAGGGATGTGGATTTGCCAGGTCTGTAGACCAAAGAAGAAAGGGAGAAAGCTACTTCATGAGAAAGCTGCCCAAATAAGGCGACGATATGCAAAACCTATTGGACGACCGAAAAATAAACTAAAGCAACGAATGTTGTAGGTTTCTCTTGATTTTGTTTTTGGTTGTTGTTGTTTTTTAATATTTCTGAGAATGTAGTCAGGTAAGAGTTTGATGCAGGTCCAACTGCAGTTTTTAACTGTATTTCAAGTTGGAAAAAGTAGGTGATGAGTATTGTAGTACATGCCTTTCGGCAAATAATTTCTTATTTGTAGTTGTCACTTTTTGTGTCATGTTAGAAGATGATGAAAAAACTTCCTGTAACTTACTTTTTTAGATCCCATAATTTTTTAACAAAACTTGTGCTTATAGCAGATGCAAATAAAAGTCTGGATGATAACATGTCACAGCTACCTTTTAAGTGTAGCTTCAAATAATTGAAGTATGTATAGGATCTATACTAAGTGGATAATAGCAAGTTACTTACAGCTAACTTCAGGAGATTGTCCTGCTCAAAGACATGTTCAAAAGTTGTATAAAAATGACTTTAGTAGTTAATAACAACTCACAAAACCCCTTTCAAAAAGCAAACTATGCAAGTGCTACAGAAGTTCTGGTTTCAATGGTATTCTGGAAAAAATTACTTGAATTCTGCTGTTAGGCTTCCACTAGTTCCTAGGGAAAGAGGTTGCAGTTCCTTTTGCTTCTGAGGAATGTGTTTATCTGATACAAGAGAGTGCTGTAATTCTTTTGGCATCTATCTTTCCAGGGAACACTGTAGTTGGACATCTTAAGGCTTTGTTGGAAGTTTGTTTAAGTAGCGTTCAAACACTGAGTTGACATTACACTGAGTGTTTAACACGAACAGATTCTGTGTTAACTCCAGTAGCATGTTGCCCTCCATTACATGTTCCTGTCCACATATGCCTTTCTTCTCATAGAATCATAAGAATGGTTTGGGTTGGAAGGGGTCTTTTAAGGTCATCTAATCCAACCCCCCTGCAGTGAGCAGGGACATCTTCAACTAGATCAAGTTGCTCAGAGCCCTGTCCCATCTGACCTTGAATGTTTCCAGGGATGGAGCTTCTACCACGTCTCTGGGCAACCTGTGCCAGTGTTTTACAGCCCTCATCGTAAAACGTTTCTTCCTTATACCTAGTCTAAATCTACCCTCTTTTAAACTTAAAACCATTACCCCTTGTCCTATTGCTATAGGCCCTATGAAAAATTTTGCCCCCATCTTTTTTATAGGCCCCATTTAAGTATTGAAAGGCTGCAATAAGGTCTCCCAGGAGCCTTCTCTTCTCCAGGCTGAACAACCCCAACTCTCTCAGCCTTTCTTTATAGCAGAGGTGTTCCATCCCTCTGATCATTTTTGTGGCACTACTCTGGACCTGCTCCAGCAGGTCCCAGTCTTTCTTGTACTGAGGACTCCAGAGCTGGATGCAGTACTCCAGGTGGGGTCTCACCAGAGTCAATTAGAGGGGCTGACTCACCTCCCTTGTCCTACTGGCCACGCTTCTTTTGATACAGCCCAGGATATCGTTGGCTTCTGGGCTGTGAGTGCTCACTGTCAGCTCATGTCCAGCTTTTCATCCACCAGTACTCCCAAGTCCTTCTCTACAGTGCTGCTCTCAATGCCTTCATCCCCCAGCTTGTATTGGTGCTGGGGAATGCCCTGGCCCGGGTGAAGGACTTTGCACTTGACCTTGTTGAACTTCATGAGATTCACATGGGCCCACTTCTTGAGGTTGTACAGGTTCCTCTGGATGCCATCCTATCCATCAGGCCTGTTAACTGCACCACTCCTCTTGGTGTCATCTGCAAACTTGATGAGGGTGCACTCGATTCCACTATCTGTGTCATTGCTGAAGGTGTTAACCAGTACTGGTTTCAGTATGGATCCCTGAGGGACACCGCTCGTTACCAATCTCCATCTGGACATTGAGCTGTTGACCACTACCCTTTGGATGCAACCATCCAACCAATTCCTCATCCACTGAACAGTCTACCCATCAAATCCATATCTCTCCAATTTAGAGAGAAAGATTTTGTGGGGGACTATGTCAAAGACCTTACAGAAGTCCAGATAGACAACATCCATAGCTCTTCCCTTGTCCACTGATGGATGTCCACTCCATCAGAGGAGGCCACTGTGTTGGTCAGACAGAACTTGCCCTTGGTGAAGTGCAAGTGCTGACTGTCTCAAATCACCTCCCTCTCCTCCATGTGCCTCAGCATAGCTTCTAGGAGGATCTGTTCCATGATCTTCCCAGGCACAGAGGTGAGGCTGACAGGTCAGTAGTATCCAGGGTTCTCCTCTCTTCCCTTTCTAAAAATAGGTGCAACATTTCCCTTTTTCCAGTCGCAAGGGACTTCACCTGGCTGTAGTGACTTTTCAGATACTATGGAGAGTGGTTTGGCAGCTACATCAGCCAGTTCCCTCAGGACTCTGGGATACATCATCTCATCAGGTCCTGTAGACTTATGTATGTTCAGGTTCCTCATGAACCTGGTCTCCTTTTCTCTTCCTACTTAACTCTCTGTTTGGCCATGTCAACTCGGCAGCTGAAAAGCTTTCCAGCTCTATCTGCTTCTTATTCTGTCATATTGCTGTTACCCAGCCATTTTTCTTTATAGTTTAAACACCTGTCTGGTATTCTTCAGAGTTGCATGGTAGCTGCTGTAAAACTTTGCACTTTGCAAAATAAGGATTTCTTGAGCCAGCGGAGCCAACATGTGAAAATAGAAGGAGAAATAATAAACTCACAGTACTCGATTGCAGCGTGCTAATCAAGTTGATGTCCTTGGTGCTGTGCAGCTTGCTATATTCTCTTTCTCCTCTCTCTGCCAATGTCTTTTGTCTTGTCTTTTTGGTCCCTGTCATAAAGTTCAGTGTATTTTGCTGTAGGAAAGTACTACAGGACAAGGACGAAGTGTGGTGCTACATGAAAGTAAAAAGCAGCTCACGAGAACATGCTGTTTAAGGAAGAGTGGATAAAACATTCTTTTAGTACTGGAATGATTTTTTTGCCTGTTGACCATCTGTAGGAAGCCCTGCACAGGGAAATTACTGTGTAGGATTAACTAAAACCAGGTGTGTGTTGGCCTCTGGCACTGATGGCGATTGCTACATCTGGTAGTGAGAATAGGTCTTGTGATGGACATAGGCTTATTGCACCAAAGGATTCAAAAGACTTACAAGTTTTTGGTTTTGTTGCCTCTTAGAAGCTAACCAAATTTAAGGATGTGTGAGTGGAAAATGGGCTAGTTCTTACACTGGTGGGCCCTTGGAGTTCAGTAAACCAGATGATAGCCCCAGGCTGTTCAATCTCTAATTAGAAGTAACCTGTTGGAATTAATTACTTTAGTATCTCAATTAAAAACACAAAATCTGTGGAAGAAAACTTTCCACTGCAAAGTAAATAAACTCACTTCAAAGAGCAGGATGGAAAAGGGAATGAAATAATTTGATGCAACTTTATGACTTTATTTGGATTTGCAATTTGATGATGCCTCCTGATACCTGTTTCTTTTACTTCAAATATTTTTAAATGTTCTATTTCTGTATACTTAGAATATACTACTCTTCAGCATATCCTTCAGTGTTGTTCCTCTCTTCAGTCATTAGTGACCAGCTAAACCTGTACTTCTGCTGTCACAAATGTTGGCTTCCAGCATGCCCTTTTTCCTTCTAGCATTTAAATAACATTCACCACTCTTCCTTCTTAACACCTTCCATGTTAGGCCTGATTGGTTTATGGCTTTTCTACAAACACCACTTGGTCTTACAGTTTTGCTCTTTCCTTTCCTTTGCTATTTTTGGTTTTGCTATTTTTACAGTTTCTGAAGAAAACAGAGTCTATTTCTTTGGTTTTGTTGTAATGTTCTTCATAAACTATCTCACCATGCTTTTAGGTCTTTGGTGGTAATATTTACTACGACCGTTGACATACGTAATCCAGCAAAAGTGTGGAAAAAGTAGCAATTTCTTGAAAACTGACTGTATTGCTTAAAGGACTAATAGATTTTCTCTACAGTTTAAGCAAATGTAGTCTGAAGTTAATATGCAGTCTGTTTTAATATGCAGTAATCTATTAACGTTGACCATGGGATCTCCTTTGTGTGATGGTGCTCTATGGTGATGGAGCAGTTATTGAACTCACAGTTCATTGATGTTTTTCTCTAAAGCACATTTTTGCCATGCCTAAAAGTAGATGGAGAAGCTGTATACTTGGGAGAGAGATCTTGCTATACCAACTGCTTCTATTTATATGTACTGTGGACTGTGTTTTAAAGAAAAAAACTGGGGTGAGGGAAACAAAAAGAAAAAATAGAAAAGAAAAAAAAAAGTTGAATGTTATGTCATAGTGTGAAATGTATTTCAAAAGTTTAGGTCTTTAAATTTCTTTAAAGCTTTTTAAGCACAGCGGCATAAGTAACATAATAAACTGTAGTACTATTTGGCAGTAGTTAGAGATTTTTAATGCTGATTTTTATTTTCCAAATTTTTGCATAGGTCTGTAACCAGTGATGAAGGATCCATGAATGCATTCACAGGAAGGGGGTCACCTGGTAGGGGTCAAAAGACTAAAGTCTGTACCACACCTTCATCTGGTCATGCTGCATCTGTGAAGGATTCAAGCAGCAGATTGCCTGTTACAGACCCCACTCGGCCTGGTGCCACCACCAAAATCACCACCACCTCCACCTACATATCTGCCTCTACACTTAAAGTTAACAAGAAAACCAAAGGGCTCATTGATGGTCTTACTAAGTTCTTTACACCATCACCTGATGGTCGCAGATCACGAGGTGAAATAATAGACTTTTCAAAGCACTATCGTCCAAGGAAAAAGGTCTCTCAGAAACAGTCATGCACTTCTCTTGTGTTGGCTACAGGTACCACACAAAAGCTAAAACCTCCACCTTCTTCACTTCTACCCCCAACCCCCATCTCTGGTCAGAACCCCAGTTTGAAAAATTCCAGCACTTCCACTTCTTCTAACTCTCCCCGAAGTTCTTCCAGTCAGTCAAGCATACCCTCCTTTAGTAGCCTTCCTAATAACAGTCAGCTAAAGGGACTCTTTGATGGACTCTCTCATATCTATACCACTCAGGGACAGTCTCGAAAAAAGAGACACCCAAGGCATGCACCACCCAAGCGTTTGCGTCGTAAGCCTGAATTATCTTCCACATCAAAATCTAATAGCCATTTCTTTGGAAAGAAAGAGGTTAGGAGTAGGTTTATTTCTCATGCCTGTAAATCTGGATGGGGTATGTCTAGAGGATGTGCTTTTAAAGCAATTGCTCACTTCAAGAGAACAACCTTCCTTAAAAAGCACAGGATTCTAGACAGATTAAAGTATAAAGAGACCCCTCAGATGGGGACCCCCTCACCAGGGAAGGGGAGCTTTGCAGACGGAAGGATTAAACCTGATCAGGATGATGGTAAGCAAAGGTCAAAGTGCCAACCAAACTGATGTCCCGTCCAAAACCAAAATTCTTATGTTGTCACATAGGTCTTAGCTATTTCTCTGGCTCTTACTTCACTTTCATACAAAAGCAATGAAACTTTGACCTTTTATCTAATGCTGACTAAATCTCCAAAACGTTAGGTTTTTGTTTTGTTCTTTTCTGACTAATACCACACCACTTTTTTTTTTTTTTTTTTTTTTTTTTTTGCATCTGTAGTGATACTAGGAGCCCCAAATGCTTTCATAATGTTGCTTGTGGCTGTGTAGTACCGCATGAGTGGCCACTTTTCATGCTACTTGTTCGTCCACTGCCCTTTCTCTGGCAGTAGTGCTGTCATGGTTGTGTGCTGTCAGTGCTTAGTAATGGTGGGCATTTCAGTTCATTTCCCTCTGCTCCATTGCTTTTTCATGAACAATTCCATCTTGCTACAGTCTCCACCACACTTAATCTGTACTGCTGTGAACTACTTTTTTTATTATCACTTTTATTTAAGAAAAATATGTTTGAATGTAGACTTAGCTTAGCATTGGTCTCCAACTTCTAAGGGCAACTTTTTTCACTTATTTTTATTTTTACCTTGTAGAGTTTCTTGGAATTTATCAAGTGGTATAGTTCTAGTGATGGAATATACTACCATTTCATGAGGTTCAAAACTAATTTAGTAGAACTGTACTGTAAAGGTTTACACAGACAGATGAGGAAGTATCAAAAATAGCTTATGCAGTAGCAAGCTACAAAACAAGAAGGGGGAGGAGGTTTAATTTCTTTTACTTAGTAATCCCAAATTTAGTTAAAATGGGGAGTCACAACAGCCGTAGTTGCTACAATCCTATTTAGGAGTATCAGTTTGGTAAGGCATGTGTAACCTTCATGTCTGTGAATAAACTTTTTGCTGGTTTTAAATAACAGATACTGAAATCAAACTAAGCATCAAACAAGAAAATACGGATGTATTTCTGGTGGGAAGCAAGGACACTGTTACACAGGAGGATTTGGAAGTATTTAAGCAGGCTCGAGAACTTTCCCTGGAGGTAAGAATGATACTGTATAAAATGTAGTTATTTCTGTAAATTAAAACTCAGTTAATTTTCATGTCTGTTCATCTTCTTTTTTAATATATCCCATTTGATCTCATGTGTCATGCTTGCTGTGAATTTAATTTGGGATGCACACTGTATATACAATTGCATTCTCCTACGCAGGAAACAAGGCATCACACTGGAATGGGTCAGATGATAAGTGGTACTTGGGATTGATTTTGAAAGATATACTTGAGCATTTTGGACACAGGACTACCACTGATTAAACATAGCTGACATCCTGGTTGAGTCTGAGAGGATGCTGGTCAGTAAGAAGGTGCCTAATGGTTTTCCTCAGTGGATAAAGCAGCCACTGTGAAAAGTCTGTCTGAGCAGATACTGTTTGGTAGGAAATTGGTTTTTTGAGCTGAATCTGCCCAAAACTGTTTCTGCCATCTGGTGTTAATACTCTTCTTTAAGGTTTGTAGTGGTAATGTAAAGCTTGTGGAGACTAAGGTGATTTTTTTTTTTTTTTTTTTTTTTTTAACCAAGGAAACTGGACATAGCAGCTGAATCTTCCTATAGCAACACAGACTTTTACTTTTCTGTGTCTCTGAAGTGACCAACCAGTGTCTTTGAGAACCTGGGTCAGAAAGGAGGTGTATGTAATGTTTCAGCTGCTGCTTTTTATAAAATTGCATCATAAATGAGTGTCTTGCACTTTCTTCAGTAATGGATGTAACTTAATTTCTTTCAGGTTTAGTGTACAAGAACTGACATTACTTGCTTATGTGTCAATGCAGTGACTTTTTTTATAGTCTTAACTCGGAATGTGTTAACTGACAAACTCAAATCAGATTTAAAGATTCAACTTAATTATTAGTTTGTACTTCCATTTCCTCCTGAAAATTATTCCCACTTCCTCTTTTCTTTCTTTCTTTCATATGCAGTCCAAAAATATTAGTTGGTAAGATTTCTAAAATTTGTGACATTGAAATTAGATTTTTTTTTTTTTTTACTTGCCTTTCTTCCTTTTTTGTATTTTGCCAGCATTTTAGAGTCTGGCAGTCATTTTCTGATCAGCTCAGGTTCAGTATGATAGCTGAGATTAGTGTGTGTAGTATTCTGTTGACTATGACGAGGTAAATTCCAAGGGCTCTAGAAGAGTTCTGCTGATGCCTTCTTCTTCATTGTTTTGATGAAAGGACAGCTTTGAGTTTGAGAAGTCTTTGTGCTAGATGCTGTAGGAAAAGAGAACCAAGGCAGTTGTGCCTCTTATTTGGCTAGACCGTGCTCTATCTATCTGTATGCACTTACTTGTAAGCACTGCTTACTTAAATTCATGATCCATTGTTTGGCACCTTGAAAGAAGTTTTCGCTGTTTATATTTCACTGGCAAACTCTCTCTAGGTTGGAAGAACTTAAGCAACTGATTGGAATACTTAAGGGTTTTCACACCTTCACTGGGTGAAATTAATGATATAAAGCTAACTTTCCTTTTACTTTTTCTGTGACTAATATTTTGCTTTTACTGCACCTGACAGAAAATTGGGTGTAAAAACACTGGTGAAACAAGTGGGCGATACCCTTCAGTGATTGAGTTTGGAAAATACGAGATTCAGACCTGGTACTCTTCACCTTACCCGCAGGAATATGCAAGGTAGCGAGTTGTCAAGATTGTCCTACATTGTTGGGAGTTTTACTAACATGATATTAGTAATTTATTTTCTTTCTCTTTTTTTAATTGTTTATAACTTACAACTTTTAAAAGAAAATATACTTTTTCAATTATAAATGAGAACAAGGATTTCTCTTGTCTTTTTTTTTTTTAATTTAACTAATTCTAATAAAAAATGCATTAAAAAGACTGATTTTCCTAGTCCTGCCGAACATAATATTGCATTGTGTATTGTTGTGGCTTTATTTAGAGTTTTTTGGGGTTTTTTTGTTGGTTTTGGTTTTTTGTTGTTTTTTAAACCATTGCAACGAGGTATGTCCAACTTCTGGCCATGATTTAGAGCAATTAATCTTATTTGTCATCCAGAATTTGTTAACCTCCTTTTTCTAGGAACCAGGTGGAAGTCTGAACATGCTAGATAAATGCAATCAAAGTGAGCAAGTTGTGGCAACACGGTCTCATTTCTGGCCACCTTTGCCAAGGTGCACCTTGGAGTCAGACAGAGAACATGAGCACAAACTGTGTTTGCTCAGCAGATCTCTGCTGAGTTGTGCATGTGCTGAAAATAAATGTTTTATGAATCCATTGGATCTATGGCACACATGGAGATTTTCAGAACTCTGTGTTTATCAAGCTCTACTACTATAGCAAGCAACCAAGTTAGGTGGTCTGTTCCAGAATGCTTTTGCATAGCGTTGCTATAAACTGCCTTTTCTCTCCATCCCTCTCATTCCTATTGTCATCTTTGCATGGTGGGAATGAGGCATATATCATAAATTGGTAATATAAAAATCAAGGGCTAAAAAAAGTGTAGAGAGCACTTCTATTTCCTCTTATTCCTCTGTTTTTTTAGTGTTAATATTTCATTTTAGTTACTTCTTTTATTCCCTCAATTTATGTCATACTGTGAAAAAGAGTTACTTGTTCCATCAAGTAAATTAATTTTGCATAGAGGCATAATGATGGATAATTATTAGTATGACGCAACAGTGGGATGGCATCTGTAGGAGGCAGTGTGGTTTTCAGCTCTGAGTGCAGTGGGGTTACATCATGGAAGAAACAGTTCAAACTACTTTTTATGTTGTTGTTAAACTTGGAGTAGTGTAAACCATGGCTATGATCTCAACATGATCCCAGGATGTGCCTGTAGCTTCAGAGGAGATATTGTCCTCTGCTCTGAAACTTTCTAGACTAATTAATTTCTGAAGCAGGCTTCCTGTGGTAAATAACCACAAAATTCCCTGAAAGGAGCAGTTTCTGGTATGTAGAACACTTGTCAGCATTGTCTGACATGGGGCATGTGAGTTAGTTTTATAGAGACTGAACTGAATCCTTCCTGGAGAAGTACAATTGTCTACATTGCCTGTGCTGTGGAGGTGTGTGAAAGGGAGACTTTTTGCCTATATACAAACTGTTTGGATGGGCCTCTGTGTTTAAGTAAAATGGTAGTTTGGGTGGAGGTGAGGGGGTACAATCCTTCTACAGTTTGCTGTCCCACCCAAGTATTCAAAAAACAGTAGAAAGAAAAATAATTTCCTAGCCTTCCACACATACAAAATAAGGAAAATTAAGGGGAAAGAGATTTACTTTATTCTTTGGGTGCCTGCTTTTTCTTTGTTGGAAGAAGGGTGAAATTTGGGGTATGACTCCAGTGTGCCTATTTTGATAAGAGACCACAGCAAAAGCTTAGGTGCAGTGTGGGAAGGGGGAAGTAACTGGGATCTACCAGAGGTTGGACCACAAAACAGCTGACCACAGTTCAAGTTTATTGAATTAAGTTCATTGTGATTGGTTGAATCTGATCTTTTCTTAACTTCCTTTTCTAGTGGGTGATGTGTATGTTTAATCACTCTAATGTGATTAAAAAAAAAAAAAAACCCCAACAAAAAACCCCAAACAAAAAAACCTTAAGCAGCATTTACTCATAGTACCTTAAATTTAAATGGGGAGGGCCTTTCACTTTGTGGTAACTTTTTTATTTACAGAATTTAACAGATTTTTTGTATAAAATATTTTTCTAATTTTCATACAGATTACCAAAGCTTTACCTGTGTGAATTCTGTCTTAAATACATGAAAAGTAAAAACATTTTGTTAAGGCACTCAAAGAAATGTGGCTGGTTTCATCCTCCAGCAAATGAAATCTACAGAAGAAATGACCTTTCAGTATTTGAGGTAGGTATATCAAAAACTAAGCTTCTGAAGTTAACTGGTTTGTAGACATTACAGACCAGTTGTATAACTAATGAAAACTTTAACATACTTAAATACTTCCTTGGAGATTCTTCTTATACTGCAAAAGCAAGTCCCATCTTCCCTGTCCTGTTCCACCCTGCCATGTTCTGTCACAATTCTTCCTTTCTTTATTTGCACTTCATGCATTACCCAACTTCTTAAGATACAAATATAGCATGTGTCTTAGATGAGCATTGCAATGAAAGCTCTTTGACTGGATTGCCGTTCCCTTCTCAGCAAAAGTACCTCTTACACCCATTAATTTCTGGCTATCTTGAGTGTAGGGAGAACACATAATTTTGGATGCTTCCAATGTATAAAAGTAAGCAAAGCAGTTTCTTGTGTATTGTTCTAAAAATACAAATGTAGCTAAGTGCATTTGCCTTTTGAATGTTTGAGAAACTGGCCCTGAAACATCCTGGTTGGGTGACAGAGGTTCAGTTCAACCTTGGCCAGAACACACTGCCTCTTAACTTAGAAAGTCCAGACTTGAGCTTGTGGATATGTATTCTTTTTTATATAAATTATTCTCTTAGAATATGACTTCTGTTAAAGTTTGGGATTTTAAAGGTAGCTTGGACAGTAGAATTCTGTGTTTCAGATGGCATGCCTGCAATTACTAAAGCTATGCATTAACCTCCACCTTCCTGTGTCTCAAGAGCTGTTACCAATTGCATTAACAGAAACAGCCAAGGTTACTAGGACTTCTTTTGAGGCTGTTTATCAACAGTAGTATTTAGATGTGTATTTTGATAACATCTTTTTAATTGCAAGTATCATAGATTCTCCTTGAAATTTGTGTTTTCATATTGTATTCTGTTACCCTGATAACTGTAGGAACTTATCAGTTCATGTCCTACCTCACAGATACTTCCAGGAATTCTGTGTACTCATTTTCTGATTAATAGAATGAAGGTTTTGTGGTTCCCTTCATTCTTTCTATTTTTGAGAAAAATAGAAATGAGTTTGTTGTTTAAGATTTATACCTCTGCCCATAGCATGACTTTGATAGATTTGAGAGAAGACTTTGACATGGTTTACTACTACGCTGTATGCAAGAAACATCTGACAGATGCAGATGCTTTTGAAGTTGTAGTTCTTCTTTCCCGCACCCTGCCCCCCCCGCCCCCTGCATTTAAAACTGATGAACAAATTGTGTTTTCCTGGAATTTAAGGATTTTTTTTTTTTTTTTTTTTACATTTCTGTACAAATGTTCTTACTGAAAAAGTTTACACAACGTGGGTTTTCAGGCTTATGGTTTACTTAATGATGATTTCGACTTGGTTAATGTTCGCATTTAATTTGCACACTTGATAATATGTGTGAAAAGGAATAAAAAGCATCTGAATAAATGGAGTAAGTTTATATGAGAGCTTAATGTATTTGATAGGTTCTGAAGTGCTGTGTGCAAATTTATTGTGATGCCTTTAGGAGCAGTAGCTATCCATTAAATGTTTCTTCTTTAATCCAGATAATTGTCAGTCACCTTGAAATCCCTAAATATATCCGAGAGATTGGGTTTTACACAGATTTGTAACTAGGATTCTTACTAAAACCAAATTAGAAGAGAATATTCCTTCCTTTTCAGCATGGTATGAATACCATTTGGCTGTTTCTGAATGAAATACAGCTAATGACTTTATCAAAGAACATCAGTACAAGCTAACCTTTCCATTAAGAAGGTTATTTCAAGAAATGCTGTTGCCTTTGAGCTGTCCCTTTCAGAGAGTAACTGATTGATCTTGGAAATCTGCATCTCTCCCTGGCTTTTCTTGTAGCTGTCTGAGTCACAGCTTGACTCTTTACACTACTAACTTACCTAGACTAATTGCAGTACTTAGCCTGAAAATTTACTTAGCCTGAAAATTTACTTCTCTTGCTCAATTCCTTTTTAGTCTAGAATAGAAATTTTGTCTTGTCTAATTTGTTTAAAACATTGTTGTGATGTAATGTAATTGGCAACTCATTCATTGGCCTTACACCTTAAGGACTCAACATAATACACGTTATTGTTTTGGGATTTTTTTATTATTGTACACCACTGTCTTCTAGCAAACCACAGTTTAATGTAGTTTTAACTAGTACATTTTTGTTGTCTGCCAGTCATTCATTTTCATTCCAGGAACAAGACGAAAGAGGTAAGTCTCACTTGAACAGTTAAAAGGTAAGGTTATTTTGTTTAATAAATCTTGATCCTTGGATGATACTTACAAATGCAAAGTATTTAGTATTAACTGGAGAATATTTACTTAACAAGAAGCTGGGACATTTCCTTCTAGGATATGATTGATTCAGGAAGTTGTTTTGTCCTAACAAGTTGGTGGCACTGGAAATAACTGCATATCTCTTGCTTTCTAGGTTGATGGAAATGTGAGCAAAATTTATTGTCAGAATCTTTGTTTGTTAGCTAAGCTCTTTCTGGACCACAAAACCTTGTATTATGATGTTGAACCATTCCTCTTCTATGTCCTTACAAAAAATGATGAGAAAGGCTGCCATTTAGTTGGATATTTCTCTAAGGTAAAAGAAAAAAAAAAAATATTTTTACATTTGTAATTTCCTGTTCTCCTTATATTTGTGCCAACAGCAAAGAAAAACAATTCAGGAGCTTGAAATCTTCTTCATAAACCTCAAATATAATGTGCATTATCTCATATACACTCATATTTTCTTGTCTCAAAGGCTGGTGAAAATTGAGATGCATTCAGCCTCATGCATTGGGAGTTGTGGGTTGGGTTTTTTTGTTTGTTTGGATGCGAGTGTGGTTTTTGTCCTGGTTTGGTTTTTTTCCATAATGTGTTTTGGTTTCAGTTAAAAATATAAAAATATAAATGTATAGTAAATAAATAGTATACCAAGTCTAACTTTTAAAAGTGCTAGGTGTTTGAAACGATGTGTTTTCATTATTTTACTGCTAGCAGTTCAAGCTGGCTATTTAGACATAAATGGCCAGCTGGGTTCATCTCCTGTGCACAGTCTGACCTAGTGCAGTGACTCATTGCGCTGAGTGTTAGAATGCGGTGCCTAACTCTGTGGTGGATGCCTTCTCTAGGGTAGATGTCTATCGGTTGTGGTTTTGCTTTGAATTTTAAATTAATAGATGGCTGCTATAGACAAAAATAATACTTATGTGGACTATCATGACAAAGATGATAAAAAATAATGATGAAGTATAATTAGATGTGTTTGCAACAGGAAAAGCTTCCATTAGTAAATTTGTTCATAAGAAATGTGGTGAATTGGTATAGTTACTGAGAAATCCAGTTCTTCTTGCCCCTAGTATCACCACCTCCCTCAATATATAATTTATATGAAGATACTATTTTAAAGAAGTTTAAAAATCTTGTCAGAGTACCTGCATATTATAGTGATCTCTTGACAGTCTGAGCAATTCCTTCCGAGATGTGTGTCTTGCTGGGATTAAAATAACAATGAGATGTGTGTGCACAATTTGCCCCATATCTTAAGTCAGTCAGAAGTTGTTGTGGCATACAAACACGTCAACTCTGATACAGGCAAGTATTTTCTAGTAGATTTATTTAAGGCACTACAGATATTAAGAAGAAGCTCTCTTGATGATTGTTCCTTCTTTCAGCAAGGATGCATTTTCTTCCCCTGCTTCACCCCTATTGCTTTTGGACAATCTGTCACATCTGGTGATCACAAATGTTTTAGCTACCAAAACCTAGGAAAAAAACCCTTCATCTCAAATTCCACTGAAGTACTGAAATTATTTACCAAATTGCATGTGTGCTGTCCTACCATCCACACCTCCGCCCCTTTTTTTTTTAAAAACATATTCATGCCTGTATGTGTGTGCATGCATGAGCACTCTTCTTCCCTCGTTACAAATATGTTGCCAGAATGTGAACTTTGTCCTTGGAGCAGTCTTGAGAGTTTGGGAAGCCTGTACAAAGAAAATACTTCACCATACTGTAGAAACTAAGAAACCTTGCAAAATATTGCATGGGTATTGGCTCTCATAGCTGAAGAAATGTTTGGAAACCCAGATACTGGCATGTGATCCTGTCAGTGTCGTCACTACTCTGGTGTCATCTTAAGTGTGGAGGCTGAAGTGATAGGTGGTGTCTTAAACTATCTGTGTGCTTGCCGCAACTCTTTGTCAGTTATGCTGACCCAGGTATTTCAGATTGATTTATTTGGTCTCCCTCAAAACTATCTAGTGCTGATTTGTTGGGGTTTTTTTGTGTGTGTGTCTGCAATCTTTTCAATGTAACAAGGCTTCCTTTTTATCAATAAATCTGAAAGAACCTATAACGTTACATTGTTAGAACAGCTTCCTAGTGTAGATTCTTCCTTCTGTTGTCTTAAACAATCAGTGTAATATTTGCCTCTATTGTCCGTGTGTTATATGACTTTATTCTGTCTGAAAGTGCTCTGGCTTCTGAGCATTCTGCCTTAATTTAAATTCAGGTGAGAAGCATTCAGCTTTGAAAAAGTTAGTATGCTTCAAGTGAGACCTCTTAGTTCTATGGGTATGGGGTTCCTCTCCTCCACCCTGACCTCGTATTCATTAAGAGAGAGAAGACAAAATAAAGATGGAAACCAGCAGGCACTTAGTGTAGCAATTGCACAAAATACAACTTTACCATGTGTGTAAAGATATTCTTTTCCACTTTTTATATCCTTGACAGAATGGTCAGTGAAGCATGACAATATTTCCCTCTTCCTCCCATCCTCCTCCTTTACGGCACTTGAATGTCATTATACTGTTTAGACAATGTTGGTTGGTTTTTTGTTTTTTTTAAGATACTGAGTAGTTAACTAATAAACAAATATTCTGGAGGGTATGTTTTATGTTTCCTTCTTATAATTAAATATTAACATTGAATTATTTGACTTTGGTACTGACCCCATGCATCTGTTCACCTTATTGGGATATTTTACAAGGACAGTGGCAGGTGCAGGCAATTGCCCAGTTCAGCAGTGCTTTGACATACTTGATCTGTTTCTCCTTCCCACAGGAAAAGCTTTGCCAGCAGAAGTACAATGTCTCCTGCATAATGATCATGCCCCAATACCAAAGGCAAGGATTTGGAAGGTTTCTCATTGATTTCAGTAAGTGAAGTGTTTTATTTACATTTGCGATCCAGCTTGCTGATTGCTGTTGTAAGAAATTGTAACATATGAAACTTTATTTAACTTGCTCTGTTGTTTTATCAATAGATAATGGAATTTCTGTTTATACTTACATAAAATAGAAAAGCTCCCTGAAGTGAAAAACTTACTGCTGCTCTGTTACTGTACTTGAGGAAATTGAGAATGAATCTCTCGGCAATAATATTAGCTCACAAAGCTATTACCCTGAATGAATTGTCTAAATTACTTTCTATTTTGCCTTGCTCATTAGTAGAAGAAGAGGCAATTATTTGTGGTTAAAGCTAAGAAGGTGTTAGTCCAAGGCATTCTCTACTTTCTAATATTTCTATCTTATCTAAAGAACTGTTTTAGCTGAAGAAGTGCTACATAGAACGAATGTATTTTATTTTTTGTCTTAAAATTCATTGCTTTCTTAGTGGAAATTTTTACCAAAAAAAGCAGAGGTGCTCATGGTTTTATATGTACTTGCTGCTTTATTTTGCTGAGTTGTCTGACCTGTTAGAAAGCTTCAGGCACACTTGTTTAAATATAGATTTTTTTTTATTCCCTAAATCTTTGAGCTACAATGAAACTCCAAATAAAATTGTGTAAAGAAACTTCTCAGCTAAGTGTTTTCAGTACTACTGAATCCAACTTTCTCCTGTAATTTAGAGGCAGAATGATAAGAAATTAGTGTATATTGTATGTGGTTAGTTTTCATTATTACTTATGGTTTTTAAAACAGTGTAGAATTAGATTATGAGAGATAGTTAAGATAATAGGATTCCTGCCCTGAAGGTATATGCAAGAACATTAAAATGCAAATAAAAATACATTGCAGTTTAACAGCAGGACTGACAATAATTTGTAACTGTAGAGTTTTCAAGTTCTGTGTCTTGTAGTGTTCTACACAGCATGACTACACTAGAATATATAAAGGTACTTAGTATAGCTCATCATTATATGGCTTTATAAACAGTCTTCACTATACCCCTGTGAGTTAGATAAGGAGGGTTCTAGACCACTTAATCCAACACTGAAATGTAGCCATCACTGGAGCGGAACACAACAGCTGTTCCATTGTTTGCCTTCTGCAACCTTTTAGGAAATATTTCTGGAACAGCAGAGTGAAGTTTAAGCTTACTTAGGTAGAAATTTGCCATATTTTTGGCTTATGCAAAAGGACATGGGGAGCTCTTACTGGGCACAACTGGTAAGTACTTCTAGGTTTTCTTCCTTTGGCTTATACTCTGTGGTGTCTTTCAAAAAAAGCACTCTCAACAAATGTTATTCTGGTTGAGTGTGTTATAGTTATGTCTACAAAACTGCTGGCACAGCAATGAAACCTGTGGATTCCACAGAAGGTCTGGATATGGATATGCTGTGTCTCTCTGGATCTGTGCTTTGTCTGTTACTGTGCCATGTGCTACTTAATCTGGAAAAATCAGTAGGGTGTTCTGTCCCCCTTATCCTTCTGGAAAAACCTGAGAACACATTGGGTTGTTTGATTTATTAGGATTTCTGTGGTGACTTGCAACATGACCTAGTGGTATCCTTAGCTTGAAGTTTATCTGATGCTCTTCTTGCGCCTTTCCTCTTTGCAGACCTGTTCATAGCACAGGTGTAGGCTGCAGCTGTATACGTGCTGGGAATAGTCCAGAGACTAGCTTTAGCTTCTGCTGAAGCTAACAGACTGCCCATTTTGTGAGCAGTCAGTCCTTCAGTACCTTTCCACAGTGTTTCCCCTTTGTTTTCTGGACAGAGGTTCCCATAACTAACTGGGAATCGGACTGTCTCAGTTTTCAACAGAATTAAGAACCAAGAGGTGACTGAGAAAGTCTGGCTTGGCAGTGAGAGTGAGGTGCAAACTAAATGAACGGTAGTGAGAGACCTACTTGTGTCTGTTTTTTCCCTAGGTGTAGAAAAGAGAGTAAGACTTTAAGGTTTGTTTTTTTTTTCTAAGTTGTACTTACATCCTTTTGCAGGATCGAGGCTGAATACTATTAAATCTGTCAGCCATAGCCGCATTTGGATTAGTGAGTCCAAAATCTGTCTTCACACAAGAAAAACTCAACATCAATATTTACTTTTTTTTCTTAAAATTTTATTTTTGTTTCTATCTCCTATATTGTACTTGACTGACTGCCATCATCTTTGTACTTCACTCCCTCTGTTCACTTGTGGTCTCCTGATAATAAGTTGCTCTAGCTGGTGTGAGAAGATGGAATATACCAAAACCCCAGTTATTATTCTAAACTTGAATAGAGCAAGTTTATAATAGCTTAAAAAATTTTTTGCCAGTAACATTATCTAGATTGTCATGTTCTCATAAAGTTATTGGAAGATTAATTTTATGCTCTGAATGTTAAGTATTCATTTGTCATGCAGGTAACACATCTAACCTGCACTATTTTGAATTCTGTGAAGCAATCTCTGGTACTTGTCTTTTTTTAGAACAGTAACCAGAAGAGTTTTTAGACTAAAATAATAAAAATGTAACTGAGCAAGTAATTTTCAGAAAATTATAGTTACAGACCATAAAAGGGAAGGTCTCAAGAACTGTGTGGAAGCAGTTGACTGATCACATTACTTTGTATTTATCTCGACACTTGACAGTTAGAAAGGCTGGAAAGAACACAGCCTTAAGCCACTACATAGTAGTAGTTTGTGGTATAGAATTTGCTTCTTTTTTGGTAAGTGAAATGCATTTGTTGAGATTGTGAAGCTTTCGTTTGTCTTAAAGTAATTGAATATTTACAGATGAGTCTAATGTGGTCATCCTGTAACTTGCAAGGGAAAATAAACTATTTTATTTTGCTAAAAGAAAAATAGATACTTGTTGTCTAACGATTTTTTTTTTGTCTGATGATTTTTTTTTGCTAACTACATTTAAACTTACCAGTTTCTATTTGAAATACAGCTAATACTGTTATTTCTTACTCTGTAAACACCAGCATAGAGCTTTATGTAAGGTATATCTGTGTATCTCTTTAAGAATCCCTAATCTCACATGCCTAAAAAAGTACTTTAACTTTTGTGAGAAAAAAGCATGCTGTAAAATGCTTTTGAGTTCTGTAGCTTGATTGACTTCAGCAAAAATTTCTTGTGTAGTTTTCTGTATGTCATTGATCATTTAAATATAAATGTATTTTTAAATGCAATGTATACATCTGTATCTGTTCTAGTTTTAAAAGCCTGGTAAATTGTGTGGGTTTGGTTTTTGGGGGGGGGATTTTGTTTCGGGGTTTGGTTTTGTTTTTTTTGGTAGGGAAGTTATGGGTTTTGGCTGTCATAGAAACTTGTTGGGCTGTTAGAAATGGAAAGAAGTTTAGTTCTAAATATTTATCAGATGCTGAAACTCAGGATATATAAGATTGTGGGCTTGGTAGTGCTTCATTTTGCTTAATTTGCTTTACTGTAGGATAAAATCAGTTTAACTTGTTTTCTAGAAGCATGTCATACTGAAGACAAAATGGTTTACATGAAGTCTTCATTTTGTTTACACTGTGTATGGTTTATTAAATATTATTTTATAACAATCTGTTGATTTTTCACATAGGGAACCTAATTTTTACTTGGAGTGTATCTATATGTACAAAAGCAGTTCCTGAAAATAAAGATCTTAATTTGCTTGTTACATTTACACCTCCCTGCCTTTTACAGGACAGATAATTCTTGGCAAACTTCCTGGGTTTGGGCTTTTTGTTTTGTTTTCATTTCCTTCTTGTTCTTGTATTCTGTGAGGCTGACTGGATTGTCATTTTAGGGTTGTACCTGGGAGAGAATAATTGACTCCTGCATGAATCTTTCCTGCTTGCTGCAAATTAGATTTTGGGCAAGTAGACTCCAGTTTAAGTTCATCCAGAAATAAACCAGACAGCAAGCTTTTATTGTATAACATCCCATTCTGGGTTTGTTTCACTTCATGTCTGTGTATGAGTCCATTTGCGGTGCTATACAGCTATCATTCCTGTCACTGGGACTGTATATACTTAGAGTTGGACAAGCCTTTGTATGTCCTCTGTCAATTCAGCCTGCATTGCTGTTGTGGTTTTGACAGTACAAGTACTGAAGCTACAGTCTTGTAGCTCTTCCTCTCCATGCAGTCTCATTTGTTTTATAAACTTTAGCAGCTTCTCTATACAAGAAGCTTTTCTTTACTTTTTTGATTTGAGCACTCATAAAGCCTAGAATCTTTGTGTGTTTTCTGTTTGTATTCATTAGGCTGCAGTGCCAAAACATATTAATGTTTCTTTATTTGGCATAGCTAACACCCCGAGTTCAATATTACCAGAATGAAATATTGCAGTATTTCATATTTGTTTTCTGTAAGTTTAAAGCAATCTTTTGATTCACACTTTTGTCACAAAGCTCATCTCATCACAGTCCCATATTTCTGTTTACTGGATTGCAAATTCCATGCTGGATGCCTAGCAGCAGTTGGAGATAAAAAATGCATGTGACAATATTAGGATAAACCTTTCCAGCTGTGCTGATGGTTTGTTTGCATCACAGGAACAAGTGGGTTCAGTGCTGAGGAAAAAAGTCCTTGATAGCCTTTTGTTGTTTATGTGAGGGTGTTCTTGGTCCAGTTGATTGTAGCAGTTTCTTCCTCCCCTTCAGAATTCCTTCTTTTTGTTTGGTTTATCTGTTCACTGTGAAATTATTAATCTTGCCTGAGAGAGGAAACTTGTTTTAATGATGCTGGCCTTCTGTTTGGGCCTACATATTCTTTGTTTTGTGGTGTTTTTTTTGTTTCATCTGTCTGTACAGGAAAGTTGGTGCTGACTTTCTGACCTTTTCTATAATTTATTGTGTGCAACTTTTAATGTTTAAGTTTGTTTTTTGTTTATGGTTTTGGGGGTTTTGGTTGGTTGGTTGGGTTTTTTTCCCCATAAGCTTGAACTGACCCTTGATTCCCTTCTAGGGTATGTAGCTCAGGTTTCTTGTGAGGAGACTATGATAGGGAGAGGCAATTCAAGCCTGGCAGTGGACGAAATAAACAGAATTTGTATTACTTGAGGAGTTGTATTCTGGTGTAGGAAAAATGAATCTATTAAATGTCCTTGTTTGCTCATTTCCCCAAATCTAGTATCTGTTACTTGGTCATTTATTTTTCTTCTTGTTCCATTCAAACAGGTGAGTAAATCTTCAAGTCTTCATCTGGAGAAGCAGCAGAGTACCAGCAGTAGCAGCACTTGTGCAACAGCTAATGTATAGTATCAGGGAAGGCAAATTTCCAAGGGTGAGAGGGTCAAAAAATTGATTTTACAAGTAAGGGAAATTAAACTGTTAATGAAAGGTTATGTCTTTCCTCCCAAATACTTTTAATGAGTAAGCACCAGAGCAATTGATAAAGGAGGTGAGTACCGTTAGCAATATCTATAAATTGATAACAGAGAGAGCAAGATCCACTTTTTTTCTCCATATCAGTCAGGTTAGTGGCAACACTCATTAGCCTACGTTGCTTCTCAATAGCAAGTGTCTCAGCAAAGGCCTGTGGTGGGGTGGAGTATTCATTTGCCCTTTACAGCTTTAAAGATCTGGAACTACAGCCGGTTTCTTTGATCTCCGTTCTAGTCCTGTCTTCTCCTCCACTGCAAATTCCTACAATCACTTGTCCACATGTAACCATTTAGGGACTTTTGTCACAAAAGCTGAATTAGTGAAGTATTCTGGACTAAAAGTGAGTGGGGAGTAAGGACAGATGTCCTCAAAGGTGTTTGTTAAACCCAGATAGGTAGTGATCCTATATTTCATTGAGAAGGAAAGGATGGTGATGAAGCAGTGAATAGGCAAAAAAGGGATGAACATCTTTGTAAAGTGTATTCTTGAATTCTTTCCAGTTTGCACTTGTTTCAGATGATCCACATCTTTCTATGCAAATATGGAAGATCTTCATTGCTTAAGGCTCAGTCATGCAGAAGTGGAAGGAATTGTGGATCAAGTCCAGGGCATTATTTTAGGCACAAAAGCTGTCCCATGAGCATTGATGCATAACACAGATCTGTGTTGACATGGGTTTATTTCTTACTGCCAACGGTTTTGAGACAGTTTTGAAACAAGATGAAAAAACTGTGTTGCATGAAATCTAGGATAGTGTTCAGACACAATTTAAGGCGATTGTGAAGAGTATGAGATTTTCTTCTGGTCATTAGTGCAAGTTTATTCTCCCTACAGGTTTGGTAAAGAGGTGGTCTAGCCTGGAAAATCAGTTTTTCTGTGAAAGGGTAGAGGTTTGGGTTCTGCTAAGCTTGACGAAAAATACAAATATAATTTAAAAATAAAACTGCTCATTTCTGAATATGCCCAATTCAAACAGAATTTTCTCTTCTAGGATCAACTAGTGATTTCAAGCTTCCTCATGGCTTCAATACTTAAAAAACTCTGTCTTCTGATACAGACAAAAGTTTATTTCTGATTGCAAATAAGAAATTCTTTTAGACAATTTTGGGCCTAGTTTTCTCACCCATATCCTTTATTATGTCTTGGGTTTTTGTAGTGTCTTCAGAAGGAGACAGGGTTGAGCTTTCCGTGGCTGGTTGCAGTTTGGACAGTGAACTGTTCTAGTTCTATCTTCCACACTGGCTTTGTGGTGCTTGGTATGTTAAGGTGTGGAAATGTTGCTGTGCCAAAATATTGATTTCATAACTCTCTTACCTCTGGTTCCTGCTGTAATGTTTCTAGGCTTTCTGCTTTAACAGAAAAATAGGTTACTCCTCTGTGGAAACCTGAAAAGCAACGACTTTTTGTGAAGCACCATGTTTGTGCAGTCATCCAAAAAAATCAAGTTGAACAAAACTTGAAAGTAGCAATGGACTAGTGACCTGTCATTTAGGTCAACGTATGGCTGATGGATGATACTAGCATTTGAGAAAATGTCATCTCTGTTTTGAAGATGAGTTACTTTTTAAAAATATAAGTGTGTTGGAATTAAGTGGTGGAATAGAGTGAAAATGCTGCCTGTGCTTTTTACAGTGTCTCTGAGAAAGTATTGTATCAGTAAAGGAAGAGCGACAAAAGAGTGACAAATTTTCCTTACTAAAGGGCTTTCATTTTTTGGTAGGAAGCTGGTTGAGGTAGAGTAAATGATTTAAAATTATATTCAGCTGGAAACAAGACACAGGCCTTGAACTGGGAAAACTTGTGTTCTTTATACTGGTTCATGAATACTGGAAAACAAAGCAGACTGGCGGCGGGGCGGAAAATCGGTGAAGGTGGATGCTGTAATGGAGCAGATCTGTTAGGAGAGATGAGAGGAAGTGTGTTCACACGTGTGGCATGGAAGTTCTGGTGTGCTTACGGAACTGCTGGGAACTGCTTCTGATACCTGCCTGGTCTTTAGTTCTAGACCCAAGCTACAGTGGGCTGTAAGTGCTTGTATCTACATGTTTGGTATGTGTTTAGGTAGAATTGATAGTCTAAATCCCTTAATCGGGCCGTGGTAAATAATGCATTGTCCAGAAAGTTACATTTGGAAAAAGCTACTTCAAGAAAAATCAGGAGTGGGTTTTTTAAAAATTCTATAATTACTTTAATCAAATGGTTATGAAGTAGAAATAACATTTGAAAAAAAGAGGGTGGCTGTGGAATGATGAACTCTTTCTGTAAACACCCTTATACTGTTATTTTCCAAAGTCTGGTATTAAAATGTTTTACAGTTTGTTGTAACAAATACTAAAATATAGCAGAAATACAGTCTAGGAATAAACAGACTTTAGTTCTTGACAGTTATACTTCGCTATGCTCTGTCAACAGAATTGAGATGGGGATGAAGTGGGACTTTTTGTAAAGATAAAATTTATTTTAACCACGAGCATTTCAACATTCCCTTTCTCGTATTACAATCCCGTAAGAACTCTTTTGTTACTGTTGAGGGTGTGGCAAGCGATGGAGGGTGAGAATGTGAGGCTGGTGGTGGAGAGGAACAGGGGGGTTTTTTAATAGGTTTTATTGGAAAAGTGTAATCTCGTACTACGCTTATGAAGTCACCACAGATAAAAGGATCTGTATAAAACAAGCCTATGTCATTTATTACCTGTGGTGACCCATATTGAATCATTCTGGGTTTTTCACTACTGACTGACTTGTGTACCCCAATATAGAACACTGTGTCAATCTTATGGTCATTTTTGCTGGTATGTTTACAACCAGATGTGTTGTGTCCAAATGAAGGTTGAATTACCTGCCTTTTTCTGCTTTTTCTTTAAGAAGGAGTTGAAAGTGTCTGTCTGTGGGAGCTATGAATTTGTGAGGGAGCTTGAATGCTGCTGCTTATTTTATGTTCTTTTCTTGATGATTGATTATGTTGCTGACCTGAAGGCATGAGTTTGGCCTCTCCTAAGTAACTAATAAGGAACATTCTGTCAAGCTGAGATTTAGATGAGGGGGGAATAAAGATGGATTTTGAATCAAGCTTTGTTGACTTAAGATTATTCCAAGAAAATCAGCCTCTTGGGATTTCTTGGCATCACTTTCATATAGCTTCAAGACACTGTGCATTTATCAGAACCACAAAAGAAATCAGGCATGTCACTTTAGATAGAGAAGCTAAGACTGTTTTAACTGAAGAGCATCTTTATTTCACATAGCACTGAAAACAGCTAAAAGGCAAGGCCAAACATGGTAACAATGGAAACAAATGTTTGTTGGACAAAGCTGCCTTTATAGGGCATTAGTGAACAGGAGAAGCCATCTGCTGAAGACTGGTGGCTGAGAACACGTTTTAATTAAGTAGTGCCTCTTTAACGATCAGGAATTTCTACTTTTGCCTGCAGAGTGTAGTTCTGTTGCAGCAAGTCAGTGGACAAAGTCAGTATTTTGTAGCTTGTCGCACTGTTGTTGAGGCATAGTGAGACATCTCACCTCAGTTAGATCACCTTGTGGCTTTCTTAGCAGATGTCTGTCTTTCCCAGTGCCATCACTTTTATCAGGCAGTTCTGCCTTCTTGGAAATATTTTTTGTTTTCTTGTTTACTGCGGTAACAGTAGATTATTTAGCAGATTGTCATGTCTTGGGCTTAGCTTTTTGAAGTGTGCTATAGTAGATGGATTTTTGTGTTCAGTGCTTGATAGATAATGTGTGCTTTTTTAATCACACAGTTTCTGTGTCTGTTGGCTAGATATCACCATGAGATTCCCTAATAACCTCCTTCATCTCTTGGTTCTTTCTTTTAAATCTTACTTAGTTAATTCCTTGTTCTACAGCATCCTTTAGCAGAGCAAGTGAACAACAGTGGCATTTTGCTGCTCATGTAAGACAAAAATGCAGTTTGCATCTTCTGTTGTGTCTTACAAAGTATGTGTGTCATGACCACTTACCTGAACAAATACAGTATTTTCAGTGATTTCCTAGATGTAACTTTTGGGTTCTCTTTGCTGATTCCCCATTTCACTTTTGTTCACATTCTTTGGTACTACCAGGCTGTCTTTTGTAGGTATGAATAAAAAAATAATAGGAGAAGCTCTTGGGCTGTGGAACTTGGTTTTCTACTCCAAAACTGTTTAAACCATCGCTGATACAGTTTTCGTCCAGGGCATCTGTTACTTTCCAAGTGTGATAACCATTTTCCTGAGGCATGAATCTGGGAGAATTGTTAACAGCCAGGTTAACACTAGCAGAGAGTTGGAGTTTAATGATATGCATGCCATCTGTCTGTGCTGGTTGGCCTCAGTGCCCTGTAGAGATTCTGGGCTAAGTTTACTTGTTACATTAGGCATAGCCACCTAGGTCCACCTTCCTGTCTTGTCAGCTGAATCCTGTAGGAGTATGTAGAGCCTATCAGAAGGCAAACAAGAAGTATTTTCTAAAGAGCATGCTTGATATATTTTTAGCAACAATATTCATGTGCTGTCAACATTAAACACCATAAGATAATGACAGTTCTTAAAGGAAATTCTTTCAACAGTTACAGTTGTGTAAATAATTTACTGTTCAGTGTCACTTACTTAATAATTTAAAAAGGTAAATTTAAATAATAACTTAAAACATTGCTTATAAAATCAAGAACAATCCAGCCTTGTTAATGATCTTCTAAGCTACCTAACCTACTGACAAATTTATTCATCCCATTGATAGTCAGGACTGATGTCCTTTGTGCATGCAAGTCTTGCTTTTAAGGGTACTTCAATTCCTTTTCTCATGCTTACGCTTTCACTCTGCTTATAAGTAGTCTACTTTGTACACAGAACCTCCACTCAAGGGGTTTACTGGCAACTGGCACAGGTAAAATAAGTGTTAGCCAATTAATTCACTCAAAGAGTGCCTTTTGTTGGTCTGACTGTAATGCAGTTATCTTTACCTTTCCTTCTCTCCATGAAGGGCGTTTGTTTAGCCCTAACCTCTTCTGTGAAGCTTTCTATAAAGGAACTGAAGGTTTTGGGCCCCCTGTGTTGAGTTTACTTGAGGATGCAGAGAGGAATGAGAGCTGGCATTATTTCTTGTAACAATAATGAAAGAATCTCTGGCTTACTCTGTTCATCACGAAGAAAGCTTTTCTTTAACCAGACAAAGAATAAAAGAGAATGTAGCAGGTCGTTCACTGATACAAGCATCTCAAGTTACAGCTAGTCTGTCCTTTTCTTTAAACTAGTGTTTGTGTGGATCTTGGCATTGGAGTCCTTTGAAGATGCATCAGAAGTACTTTCAAAGAGGGTACTAACACCTATTTAAGATCCTCTATCTTTGACCTTCCTCCCATTGACATAGACAAGTTCAGAGGAACACAGAATAGTTATGGAAAAAACAGTAACGTGAATTACTGTTTCAGGAAGCTTAATTTTTAATAAGCTCATGCTTTCACCTTACCTGTTTCTACCTTCCACTTTTGGTCATACCTCTGAACTTGGAATACTGAGCTGACCTGAATGCATTGAGCTGTCCTGTCTGAATATTCAGCTGTTTAAATTTTTCCAACTACCCTTTTGAACCTGTGTCTTCACAACTTGTTCATATAATTTCAAAACAAAGACAAAAGGAAGTCTCTTAGGATAACTTGAATGTTGGTTTGAGAAAAATCTTCACTTTAGATACTGGTGTATTATAAAAACAGTTACTAGCACTTGCATTTCCTTCAGATCTCTGGTTTGATGCAGAACATTGCATGAAAACTTAAGAGTTCTTCCTTTCCATATTAAAGGACTTGTTTTACTTGGTTATGTTTCAAACAAAACAGTTTAAGGGAAAAGTGCTTGGTTCCATCTGAGTCTGGTAATTCACTTGTGGGGGCTGGCTTGTAGAGAGACTTGTGAAGAACTCAGAACATGGAAGGGCAAATTGTTCTCTGGTTGTTTCTTTTGTTGTGGATAGATTCTCATCAGTATGTTTTCTTCTGGCACAAATTATTAACAAAATACAAATAAGATGTGAACAACCCTGATTACATAAGGGCAATTTTTTGAGCACAAATTATTGCTTATGACTTTCAGAAAGGCTCCATTTTATGACTTGGGGGCCTCTGAGAAGTAGATCTCAAGCTGTTTCCAACTTTTGGCAGTAGTTTGATTTTGTTGAGGCTCCCTTGTGTGCTCAGGGTTTTCAGCAGTGCATTGGCATCTTTAAAGTGTATATCTGGAAAGCTTTTATAAGTAACTTGATTTTTGTCTTCTGTATGAGAATTACTTCAGTGGTGTTGGTATACCCTTGCTGTGTGTGGAAGCATATGTAGAGGTTTATATGTGTGAGTGTGATGGAATGCATGACTATGGACCTGAGATTGACAAGTTTAAGTTATATGATACATGAGGAAAATCTGTTATCCTTATAAATCAGACTGAAGTCCAGAATGCTAGCATAGCATTAATTTCTCATTTTGCTGATACAGTCTTTATGTTTCTAAATGTACTACTGCTGTGAAGGCTACATTCAGTCTAAAACTAGGGAAAGATCAGTAGACTAAAATCTGCTCTTATGATCCAAGCAACCTACTCTTCTTTGACTCCCATTTTCATTATATCAGTAGAATCATAGAGTGATTTGGCTTGGAAGGGACCTTTAAAGGCCATCTAGTCCAACCCCCCTGCAGTGAGCAGGGACATCTTCAACTGGATCAGGTTGCTCAGAGCCCCGTCCAGCCTGACCTTGAATGTTTCCAGGGATGGAGCTTCTACCATGTCTCTGGGAAACCTGTGCCAGTGTTTTACCGCCCTCATTGTAGAAAATTTCTTCCTTATACCTAGTCTAAATCTGCCCTCTTTTAGTTTAAAACTATTACCTCTTGTCCTATCGCTGCAGGCCCTGCTAAGAAGTCTGCCCCCATCTTTCTTGCAGACCCCCTTCATGTATCGAAAGGCCACAATAAGGTCTCCCTGGAGCCTTCTCTTCTCCAGGCCGAACAACCCCAACACTGAGCCTTTCTTCATAGAAGTGTTCCATCCCTCTGGTCATTTTTGTGGCACTACTCTGGACCTGCTCCAGCAGGTCCCAGTCTTTCTTGTACTGAGGACTCCAAAGCTGGATGCAGTACTCCAGGTGGGGTCTCACCAGAGTCAATTAGAGGGGCTGACTCACCTCCCTTGTCCTGCTGGCCACGCTTCTTTTGATACAGCCCAGGATATCGTTGGCTTCTGGGCTGTGAGTGCACACTGTCAGCTCATGTCCAGCTTTTCATCCACCAGTACTCCCAAGTCCTTCTCTACAGTGCTGCTCTCAATGCTTTCATCCCCCAGCTTGTATTGGTGCTGGGGAATGCCCTGGCCCAGGTGAAGGACTTTGCACTTGACCTTGTTGAACTTCATGAGATTCACATGGGCTCACTTCTTGAGGTTGTACAGGTTCCTCTGGATGCCATCCTATCCATCAGGCCTGTTAACTGCACCACTCATCTTGGTGTCATCTGCAAACTTGCTGAAGGTGCACTCGATTCCACTATCTGTGTCATTGCTGAAGGTGTTAACCAGTACTGGTTTCAGTATGGATCCCTGAGGGACACTGCTCATTACCAATCTCCATCTGGACATTGAGCTGTTGACCACTACCCTTTGGATGCGACCATCCAACCAATTCCTCATCCACTGAACAGTCTACCCATCAAATCCATATCTCTCCAATTTAGAGAGAAAGATTTTGTGGGGGACTATGTCAAAGGCCTTAACTGAAGTCCAGATAGACAACATCCATAGCTCTTCCCTTGTCCACTTGTCACTTGGTGAAGTGCAAGTGCTGACTGTCTCAAATCACCTCCCTCTCCTCCATGTGCCTCAGCATAGCTTCTAGGAGGATCTGTTCCATGATCTTCCCAGGCACAGAGGTGAGGCTGACAGGTCAGTAGTTTCCAGGGTTCTCCTCTCTTCCCTTTCTAAAAATAGGTGCAACATTTCCCTTTTTCCAAGCTGTAGTGACTTTTCAGATATTATGGAGAGTGGCTTGGCAGCTACATCAGCCAGTTCCCTCAGGACTCTGGGATACATCTCATCAGGTCCTATAGATTTATGTATGTTCAGGTTCCTCAGATGGTCATGAACCTGATCTGCTCTTGCAGGGGGAGGGACTTTGTTCCCCCAGTCCCTGTTTTGCAGTCCATGCACTCGAGAGGGATGGAAGGAGATGTTGCCAGTGAAAAGTGATGCAAAAAAGCTATTGGGTACCTCAGCCTTCTCCTCGTCTGTTGTTACCAGTTTGCCAGTCTTGCCCATGAGGCAGGGTGTGCTTTCTTTGGCCTTTCTTTCTGGCCAACATAGTTGTAGAAGCCCTTCTTATTGTTCTTTACATCCCTTGCCAAGTTCAGCTCCAGCTGTGCCTTGGCCTTCCTGACCTCATCCCTACACAACTGGGCAGCATCCCTATATTCGTCCTAGGATACCTGTCCATGCTTCCACTGCCTGTGCATTTCTAAACTAAGGGTAAGAAGCCCTTATGTTTGACCAGCAGGTCTGAACTCAGTCATGCCCAGTTTCTTGCCTTTCTTGCCGCATTTCTTGCACTGTGGGATCGAGAGCTCTTGCACTCTAGGGAGAGCATCTTTAAAGATCTGCCAACTCTGTTCTGCTGGCAGTACACTGTTCCTATCCCTTTGCTCCCCTCCAGCAGCTCTGGTCAGTGATGATGTTTCTGATCTAACTTCACTGGAAGACAGATTAGATCAGTGGACTTCATTGCTGACTGCTTAAGTGCCTAGTATGATATGATCCAAATGCTTAATTGCATGTATTATTTCTCTAATTTGCAATGCAGTTACTCTGTACAGCTGGTGCAGAGGTGCACCATACATTTGAAGTGCAAATATTCCTGTTTATTAGGTGATTGCTCTGGACCAAGCAATTACTTGAAATACCAGTGACTGTCATCTGTTTCTTGAACAACTGAGTATCTGTAGTTTAGAGGGCATATTCATGCTAGATATAATACTTCCTGATAGGAGGATAATGTTTAAAATTGGCAGAAATGCATCCACAGTATTAGTAAAAAAAAAGCCAAAAGTATTGAAACTTCCCCAGCCTTTGGTTAGATACAAGATCATGGAAGTGTTCTCCAAGGTTAATCCTTATAATAGGAGAATATATTTGCCTCTTAGTGAAGTTTCTTGTAATTGTCTGTCTTAAAACCTAATGGAGACCCATACTTGTTTAAAGTATTTTTTTCACTTTTCTATAACAGTAGAAAAACATACAAATGTAGTGACCTTTGCTGTAAAATCACTACACTGTAAAATATTAAAGAATGTTTGTATTAGTTTCTTGTACTGAGCAATATTCAGACTAAATGACAGAAAATGGAACAAGTTACTGCATTTTAGAGCTATGTAATAGTGGTTAAGGAGAATTAAGTTTGTGTACAGCTAATTTGGTTCCTAATTCAGCATTAGTGTTTTTGGAGCACAGCATAGAAGGAGGGAGCATGTTGATGGTTCCTTAGTTCAGAAGGTGATTGAACTATGTTTGGAAACTAAAATACAGCAGATGAAGTTGCTTGTCAAGTAGGAAGCCTTGAAGTAAGGTGGGGTAAACTTGTGTCCAGCTTCTTATTTAACAAATGCATGGATAGCACCAGTGACCAAGGCATGCAAACCTGGCAGTTCAGTGGAACAGTTGACCCGGAACGGGGTGTCCTGAAGGTCCAGAGAGCTGTTTGGAGTTGACACAACCATGATGGTAACGTGGCACAGGGATCAGTTGGAATGACCACACTGGTGTATCAGAAACTAACTTGGACAGAACATCTAGGGAAATAAGTAGCCATCCAGGTCTTGGGCTTCTTGGAGAGTGGGGTTTGCAAGAGACAATGAGGTTGGGTTGGGCAGGGGAAGGGGGACCTCTCATGCTGCATTTGAGATCCTATTATTCCCATTTCTCAAGTCCTGAAGACAAAAAGGAGGTATCAGCTCTGTCACAGAGCTGAAACCTTGTTGGGGTTACAGAGTGGGCTAGCTCAGAAGACTGGACTGCTGCAATAAAAGAATAACAGCACAGCCTCTTCAGGAAGAACAGACAGAGAAGCCAGGAAGGGGAGCTTGTGCTCTGCACAAAGGACTGACTCAGATGCATGGAGCTCTACTGTGGGATGGGCAGATGGCCTGTCAAGTCCGTATGCCTCAGAATCAGAGGATAGGGCAGCAGTCGTAAATACCGTGGCGAGCATTTGTTGTAAACATCCTGATCAAAAAGGGAAGAGAATGAACCTTCCAAGCAACTGGATGACGTCTGCTAGTTGAAAGCCCTTGTTCTCAAGGACTACTTGAAACTCTCTGCTGGAGGTGCAGCACAGCAGGATACAACTAATCCAGGAGACTTCTGCAGGGTGTTTGGGACAGTATTTTGACACAGATTTTGGAAGGACCAGCTAGAACAAATGCTTTGCTGGATCTGCTCCTCGCAAATAAAGAGGAATTGATCAGGGAACTAATAGCCAGTGGCAGCCCATAGTGGCCGTGAGATAGTAGGGTTTCAGATCCTGAGGGAAGCAACTGGGCAACTAGCAAAGTAAGGCCCAGAATTTTGCTTCATTTAGAGAACTGGTGAGTGATGTTCTGTAAGAGGCTGCTGTGGAGGGCAAAGGAGCACGAGACACATTGATCTCCAGAGACTGTTTCCTCAAACTGCAAAAATAACTCATTCTGGTGTTCATGAAAATAGCTGGCATGAGAGTAAGCCTGCTAGGCTACAGGAAGAGCCCCTGCCTTGAGCAAAAATGAAGTCTCCAAAAGGTACTGGTATTGCTTACATGTGCAGCAATGGAATTAAGCCAAAGCTTGGTTGAAGTTGGAACTGGGGGAGGTGGAGAGCAACGAGAGAGCTTTTACAAGTATGTGAACAACCGAAGGAAGAATAAGCAGAACATGGCCCTGCTGCTGAATGGAGTAGGCATTGTGTGACAACATGGGGCTGTGGTGGGGATCTCGGAAGGGATCTGAGGTACTCGGTACTTTCAGTCCTGACAACTGATGTTGACTGGAGAAGCAGCCTGGCAGATGTGGCTGAGCCAGCCCCAATCAACAGAAACCCTTCCAGAGACATGAGTGGGAGCTAGAACATGGTCTGCTTGCTTACTGCTTTAAAGACTGAGTTTGTGCTGTGAGTTTTGGACAACTACAGCAATGAGTGAAATAAATTTATTTGTATTCTTATATTACAAAGATGATAGAGCATTTAATTTGGTGTAAGTCACATAACAAATGCTAAGGTGCTTCTGGATGTGTATGAATTTTGTCTACGGGTATTTCTACATATGCTGTCTTCTGAGACTTCTGCTAGCATTAGATTAGCTCATGGTAGGAGAACTTACTTTGGAAGTAAACTTCAGGAAGTTTGAAAGTAAAGTGCTATTGGCAGGCTGTCATTTAAGCACTGTGTTGCATAGGTGCATTTTGAGCTGGACTTGATGTGATGATACTCAACACTTGCAGCTTTCTTCAAGCCTATTTATAGAATCAGTAATGTATTACTATTGTTAGTATAGCTGAACAGGTTCAGAAGATAAAATGGAGTTTAGTTGTATATTACCAGCAATTCTGTGTAGCTGTTCAGATTAATTTGATTGTGGTGGCTTTAGTGCGCAGCTGGAGAGCAAGCATGTCCCTTAGAATGACAACAGTGCTTCTGTCTTTGTTGTCTGTTTTGTCCTTGATTCACAGGCAGTTAAACCATTCACAACTCAGATGCTGAATTACCAGTATATACAGATGACATGTCTCACAGGCAAACTGAAACTGGTGGCAGTTTACCTTATTATGACAGGCTGAATGTTGTAGAAGCTCGGTAGCTGTTTCATGACTGTGAGAGCTGGCAACCTGACAGTTGTTCTAAGCTATGTTGTTCCTGTTTGTGAGTTGAAACCTGTTCTTAAAATTGGCTTTCTATACAGACAAGTCTTGAGCAAGTTTGGAACTGTTTGTTTGCTTTTGTGTTTTGCTGTGAGGTGAATTACAGTGGCAAAAGAGACCTAATTTTGGAAGCCAGGGTTAATAGATTTGAATTTTGTTCTTTTTATGTTTTTTTCCCCACCCTGATTCTCATTCATTACCTATTGTAAGAATGCCCTCTGACATTCTGGGTTTAAAAATGATTGGAAGGTTGTTCAGATGTGATAATATAGTGCCATCTGTTCTGTGGATATTTTAATACATAAGCAATAAATTATTGCTTTTGCAGTGTGACTTCTCTTAAATTTTGATCCTTTGTACTTTAAAAGGTGGAGATCTTTTTCTTCCATGTAAATGAAGTAAAATTTTACAATAGAAGTTCTCCATTTTGAAGCAAGGTATTGTGATGATGATTATGCATTTTTACTAGCAAGCATGGAATCTAGTAGCCTAAAAAGCACGAAAGGGAGCAGGTGAAACCCTGCTGAATAAAGATTTCCTGTGTGCCAAGTCCACTGCTTTTCAAAGTCCAGTAGGTTATAGTGGCAGGCTTACTGCTGAAAGACTCCTGGGGGTTCTAGGGATTTCTGCAACATTGCATTTTCTGATCTGTTCTTGTGCTCTGTAAGAGTTGCTCCTATTGAAAAGCTTTGTGTGTTATATTTATTAATAATTCTGTGAATGTGGAGGGATGAAACAGGATGTAAACATTTCTCTGTAATGAGTGTTTGCAGTGAAGCAAGCTCTTCTTCTTTTCTGTATTAAACTACCACCAGTCTGGTTCTGGTTTTGAAAGAAACACTACATTTAACTGCAGCTTTTCTTTAAGATAAAAGCCAGTCTAATCTGTAGATGATTTAAAAAAAAAAAATTAAAATCTTAAGTTTCAATTACAAGATTTGAGTGAAGAATTGTGTTCTCTGGAACAGCTAGGTTGAACCAAGGTGAGGACTCTGGCATACTCTGGTAGTGCACGTCCTAATATTAAGATGTTTGTTTTTTTGAAAACCGAGTTCTGTCTCAGTTACAAGAACATAACAGACTTTCTTCACTAGTGTTTGTAACTTTCTTAGTCAGAGAGACTAATATTATTGATTTTCTAGAAAGTTATATTGAGTATGACTTCTTAAATAAGTTCAGAACTGTGTTATATCTCCAGTGCCTTATGTGATTGGTATATAAAACTTTCCTAGATCACAGACTCTCGGATAAATTTCTTTTAAAATTTTCGGTGTAAACTATTATTTCCAGCTTTTTGTAGTGCACACGAAAAAGATCTGTCCTAGCTGAAACGTAGGCCTCGTGAATCCCTACCCTCAGGGTCCACTTTGAAGACTCTGTTTTCATTTTTAACGTGAATAATTAAAACACAAATACCTGGATTTGTTGCTAGTAGTATAGGAGAAAGGAACAGCAATTTATGAGTGCTTGTCCAGGTACAAAATGAGATTCAGTACTCTATTTTCCATTCAGGCACTTTTTTTTGTGATTCCGTGTGTTTCTGCTGAAGACAATGTGATGCATTGCAATGTGATGCAATGAGGTGAAAGATATTTTCAGAACAATAGTTAAACATCATACATTATGTCCTCAGAAGAGTGAAGTGCCCGCTCTTTGTGGCACTGTTCTCAAAGGACCTGCCTACCTGTAAGCAGTGAAATTCAAGGGGTGGAAGAATTGTGTTAGATCTGCACAGTGTCCATTGCATATGGCACAGTGTCTGTTGTGTGTGGTAAGACTGATCTGTCAGATGCTCTGTTAGGAGAGCAAGTGAGTAGTAGAACACAGGAAACAATACTAGAGATTCAGCTGGTGGCATCTTCCAGAGTAGATTGCTTTAAAACTGCCTCAGGATGTTCTGGATGGATTGTATTCTGGCTATGTTGAATTTTGAATGAAATATACAATTGTATTGCCTGTTGCAGATTACAAGTCATGCTGTGATTCTTCATCAAGAGGACTGCTTCTTTTACAAGCCAAATACAGTCCTCTATTTCACCTTCTTAGAACCTGCTCTGCTATAGTTCTTTATTTTCTAGTGTGGATTCTAACCAACTGACTATTGCTTAGTCTTAAATTAAACAAAGTAATCTTTGTATTTAATATAAAATACAGCATTTCTGTTATTTTTCCAGGATGTAAAGGTTTTTTTAAAATAGAAATATTAAGTATAACTACATCAAAAATACTTGTCAAAGCCTTCATATTAGCTAAGTTCTCTTGCTTCTCAGGTGAATAGGAAACCACTAATGAAGTGTTCATTCAATCCCGTGCAATATGCGTACCGCAGTTCAACTACTTCTGTGTTTAACTGAGCCACAGCATGGCTATGCTTTCTTGCGTGCACACAAGCAATTGTAATTCAAACACCTACATCCAGGTCACAAATGGGCTGGAGGGAAGGGAGGTTTTTTGTTTTGTGGTTTACTTGAATTCAAGTTAAATTACTTAGCTTACTTGAAAACCTAATGGCTTTATAATGATTGTGGTCTGCCTTAAACGCACACAAAGAAACCAAACTTTTTTTAGTTTTCTTTGACCATTAATCAGAAATGAAACGATAAATTGATTTGTTCATTGCTACAGAACACAGCGCATGTATAGAGAGCACACAGATTGCAGGCAAATCCATAAATAATATCTTCAGGTTTCATTTGACTTCCTTCTGTCAGTTGTAGTTTGTTCACTTGGTCTTTCTCGGTATACCAGTTCAATTGTTTAGTGTAATTGTTTGCTGCTTCTTCCTATGCCAGTGGCCTCTGTAATCTGCATTCCTGTCTTCTTAGATTGTTGAGGGCTAGCCTGCCTCTGCTACCGTGTTAAAAGCAAAGGGACAAGTCTGTATTTCTTCAATAGATAATAAAATTCAATTTAGCTGTCTCAAGCTAAATCGTATCCACCTTACTTAAAACTGCAGAGTGATTTATGCTTAATATTAGAAAACTAAGGTAGTGAAGTCTGGAAGTGTGTATGACAGGGAATGAAGGATGTGTCTTGGGGATTTGGAGATAAAACAGATTTAGTAATGAAATAGCTGTTTATGGCAGTTTATAACTTGAAGTATGCATAAAACTGCTTTTGTGCTATAGGACTGAAAGGGCGGTTGATATAATCCTGATTTTTAGAATATTTTCGGGGTAGAGCTCAGGAGATACAAGTCTGTTCACCTCACAACAGTACCAGGTATATTAGTGGACGTGACAATAAAAACTGGTACTAGTGAACACATAGGTAAATGCAGTGAATGGAGGAGGAACATGGAATGGACTCTGCTGCTTGCAAAAGAGTTCTAAGAACTCTTACCAAGTTCTTAGAAAATGCAAAAAAATGTGGGGATGATGTACGTCTGGCGGGTTCCATTTGTTTGGAGAGAGCCAGGCTCAGTCTGTTTGTGTGCAAGTTTTACAAGACGGTTGCCTGTTTTAGTGTGTCACTTGGATTTTTCTGATGGCCACTGTCAGAACAGGGTACTATTTAATCTCATGCTGCTTAATTTGTTTTAAGAGACAGAACTGAGCATAATAAAATCAGTAGTTAACTAACTGAAAGTTTCTGGAGACTGACACAGATGTATTAAAGTTTCTGTTTTCATGTAAGTGCATTGTGGACTGCCATAGCTATTTCAGGGGACTTGCATACTAGGAATGCTGTAGATTGAAATTTCAAGATACTGCTTAAGTTCATTTCTTTAAATGCATATTTTAATATCTGATTATCTTCTAAATTTGTGTTGAAGGCATAAAATATATGTATCTTATACTAACTTGCCCTTTCTCAGATTGAATTTCTTCTAATTGTTTTAAATCTTAAATGAGATAAAACCCTAATGGGTCTGGGGAGGTTGCATGACAAAATTCAAAGGCTATAAATTGCACCTGGCATGTTGCTTCATTATGAAGACCGGAGATAAGGCAAGAAATAAAAATCATAAATGGCATTTTGGCTGTTTAATTTTTTTATATTACCATTCATATGCCTAGAAGATAAGATAGGTCTTGTGTTTTGTTGTGTTTTTTTGGTTTGTTTTTGTTGTTTGTGTGGGGCTTTTTTGTGTGTAACATCCAGTCTGACTTGTTTACTCTTGGGCGGTGGGTGGGAAGGAGCTATGTTTTGTCCTCTGAATGTTGCTGCTGTTCATATGCTCATATCAGGGGTTATAGTTTAAAAAAGTTCCTTCAGGTTTCCACTTCGAGGCTATCCATTATTAAGATTAGGTAGACACAATGACACTGGGGGTATCTGTTTAACAGGGGCATATTGTACTCATTTCAGATGCTTCAGGATAGATACACGAGCTACCAAGATCAGTGTTTTTTATTTACCTGCAACTTAGATCAATTATTTGACGTCTCTTTGGTAAGTTTAATTTAATAGATGTAATTCAAATCACAGAATCTGTTGAGAGAAACTTCCCATTCAGTGCTCACTACATGTAACTGAGACTGTTACCTCTGATTTATATTTTTGATCCTATGAAATATGAGTATCTTAGATAAGCATAGGTTATATTGTAGAATGGTAGGAGAAGCATACCAGCAGACGTTATTGCCGTGCGGGTGAAGTTTCACTGCTTTAATGTAGAATAAAAATAAGTGAGAAAGACCTCTAAGAACTAGTCTCAAAGTCCCCAGCCATTGAAAGGATCTGATGAGCAAGGATATACCAGTAAAACTCTGAAGCTATTTGTGGTTGCCTAGGTAATGATTGCAAACTCTTGATAGTGGTTTCTTATTAGGCGTCATTTACTAAGAAAGTATAGTTACAGCCCGGTTATGTATGAAAGTGGAAGTGGAGAAAGAAAGTTCTTGTCAAAGTCATTTTAAAGTATAGTGAGATACAAGAATGAAGTCCATGTCTTGCAAACAGCCTACAAACACTTTTTTATTAGTGCCCAAGTTTTCTTGAATATGAAGTTGGTAGGTTAAACTGTAAAGTTACTTGAAGTGACTGTAAGTTCTCATGGATTAATTTTTAAAATTTAGCTTATTCTCCCTTTCTTTTCCTGTGTTGACACTCATATCACTACTTGTACTGCTGCAGTTTTGCATGTTTTTCTATAGGCAATGATGTCTTAATATGTTGTAAACAAGCTGAAAATTCTTTCTTGGTACAAGTGAAGCTTTGGCTAAAATTATGCATAGGCTATATGCTGTAGGTCTCCTTTTGTGCAGCTGGAAGTAAAATAACACTTCAGAATATTCAGGATGCAGTCAGGTTTTGAATGTGAAGTTTGACTTTGCCTGTCAACAAGTTACGTGTAGTGCTAAGATGTATCATCTAGTTATAGAAGAAATTCAGTGTGCTGAAACTTCAGATGTTAAAATACCTTCCTTCAGCTTTAAGGTAGCATTTCTTCTGTAAAACACAATAAAATTACTTGCTGAGTTTCCAGTAGTACCATGCAGATGTAGGCAGGCTTTATGTATGCCTGTGCTATGTAAAAGTAGGCAGAGGTGAGATGGTATTCCTCCTGAAGCTCTGGCATTGTATCATAAATCATGCTAATAGATATGAAGGGTACACGACTTATTTCAGTTATCTATGTTGTTACCAGTCACTTGGAACGTGGTAGGATGTCTGCTTTTCTGTGTAAACATTTTTATGCAAACTGGAGGTTAGAGTATGATGACCAGTGCATATGCGTTTTCCGAGTTCTGTTGTGGAACTTCTGTTTTGCCCCTGAAAACGGGAAGACCGTTGTTTCAGGCTGGGTAGCATGCATATGTGCCTTTCATATTTTCATATAGGTAGATATAAAGAGATATATGTGTGTGTATACAGTTGGTATGTGGTAGACCATAGAGCAGAAAAAGGAAACAGCCACTGCTTCACTCAAAGCTGGATGTTAGTCCTGTGTTTTTAATTTATAGTTAACTTGATGAGAAGAAAGAAGTGAAGAAGTCAGGAGGATTTGTTTAGCAAATGTGTCATGGCTGTACTAGATGTGTTTTAAAAAAATCTTTGAGAAATAAAAGGAGGAATTCCAACCTTAAAAACATATTTAAGAATATTGGAAGGCAAATGATCCATATATGTTAGTGGATTCCAACTCACTTTGAGTAATGTAATTCCATATGCATGATGTCTGTGGTTGTGGTGGAATAAGCATTGTATAAGCCTGGTGTTTAAGGCCCATGTTTTAGTAGTGTTTGTAAAGGCACAGTGCAGAATATGTATAATGGAGGGATGAATTACTGTGAAAAGATACATTTTATTAATTATGTTATTTTTTTCTTTCTCCTGAATTAGTTTTAATGGTGGCAAATACCAGACTTCTTCTGTTATCTCCAAGCAGGTGTGTTCTACTTTAAACTGTAAAAGCTTCTTAAAGCTGAAGAGTTAAAAAGGACTTACAACATATATAAAATATAAAATGAAGGCGGTGTATTGTAAATAGCTGATTGGCTACTGTCTTGAAGACTGCAAACTGGAATTCTGTGAATGTTCTTAAATGTGAATTAAGGGAGATTATTTTTTAATTATTTCTCTGAAGTAATTCTCTTAGTAATTCAACTTGTGAATTGTATGTCACCTCTGAAATACAACAATCTGTTTAATCAAAAACTTACATCATCTGGGGCTTCTTGAAGAAAACTAACTTAACTGATATTATCCATGATACTTCCTCTTGAGATTCTTCTGAAAATTCTTGACGTCAGTGATGAACTCAGGTGTAAAAAGTTGTAGTTCTAAATGAGATCATGTATGATGAGACCTGTTCTGAAACGTGCTGGCTTTTTCTTTCCTCCTTACCTTATGATTAGAAGGAGAGTTTTGGTTAATGTTTGATTCTCATAACATAAGATCTGAGTCTTTTACAAGAATTTAATCTTTTTCTATGTCACTATAATGATGAAAACCAATCTCTTTTGTGGCTAGGCTTTCTTTAATTACAAGAGTTACCAATAATGTAATCAGTCGTGCTGATCTTTCTATTAATACCAACTTCTTAAGGGATAGTTAAAATTCTTGAGCTTTGTTATCTCAATCAGATATTCTGTTTCTTTTACTTCTAGGCTATTTACTTTCTAGAAGAGAAGGTCAAGCAGGATCCCCTGAAAAGCCATTGTCTGATCTGGGTCGTCTCTCATACTTGGCTTACTGGAAAAGCGTCATATTAGAATACCTTAACTGCCACCACGAAAAACAAATCAGCATCAAAGGAATGAGTCGAGCTACTGGAATGTGTCCACATGATATTGCTACAACCCTGCAGCAACACAGCATGATAGATAAAAGAGAAGATAGGTTAGTGAATCTTGTGAAAATTTAAAAAATACTGAGACAAAATATTCACTTTCTCTACTTGTAAAACAATTGATGTGAAAAATGTCTGTTTAAAATTCTGACTTTAAAATGAATGATAACCATCTTACTGAAGAAGTCAGTACAGCCACGTCTTGTTAATGGGGTCTTGCGTAAAGAGTTTTTCTCCCTAAACAAATGGTCATTTTTTGGATCCTCTTTCATGTTAATGGTTATTAGAAGTGTGTGGCCAGCTTGAAACATTTTCAGTGAAGAATTTTGTTTCATTCAGTATCATTTTCTGTAAGTACAGTTCCTGACTCTTGCTTTGCCAAATGCCATGCTTTGAATACCAGTGAGGGGAAAAAATTGTGTTTTGTGAGTGGCAGTCTCTCTCTCCATACTCTCTTTTTCAATCATTACTGAATTCACACAAGCCATAGGATCAGATGAGCTCTACATTAAGTTCTCCTGCTCAAGGTACTGGGAATGCAAATAAGTTTTTAAAGTTTTATAATGTTACAATCAGTGTTGCAAGTTAGTGCCCTGGGAAGGTGAGTTCCTGTTCTGCTAACATCTTCTTTCTTCATGGTCTTGGTTGATATTTTAGATTTTAAGTGGGTTGTTTTTGTTGTTTGGGCTCTTTTTTTTTAATAATATACCTTACATTACTTTCAATGGTATTCGTATTTCTGAAGAGCTTTTCAATTCTTTTTGGATATTCCAATTATATAAACTTTATAATTAAGCAAAACTGACCTGCAAACAGTGGATTGCCAAAAACAAAGTGAAGATCAGGAATAGCTCAGCCTCAGTAACTTCTGTGTGCATCAGCACTAGTATTCAAAACTAGTAAGTTTTGAACTAGTAAGAATACAAGCCTTTAAAAAGAAGATTGCCTTACAGGATGATGTTATGGGAGTAGTAAAAGGTGTGCTCTCATTGCATTAGAACCTTACATTCTGGGGTGCTTATTTATGGACAACCTGATGGGACAAATGCATTTTAAGGGAGTATCAAATATGTATTAATAACTTATATGCAGTATCTGCCCTGTCACAAATTTTTATATGCCCTGAATACATCCACTCAGTTAGAAAATAAAGCTTTTTCCTCTACAGAATTCAAAATACTTTATGAACAAGGTCAGTTAGTCTCTTTCAGTTAATAAAGTTTAGACAGGGACATGAACTGACCTGGCTAAAGGTATCCAGAAGGTCAGTGGTTGAGCCAGGAAAACAAATCACATCTTTGAAATTCCTGCCAGACACTTACCTTGGGATTCAGGTATGGCTGCTTATAATTTCTTATATTTTGTTATTTTTTTTTTATATGTGGTAAAGTAGAAGTTTGTCACAGTTCTGTGAAAAGGGTTCACCTGGATCTGATTTTATTTTTTCTTTAAGCATTCTCTAAGAGAAAAGCTATATTGTCACTTAACATACCTGATTTTTACAGCATTTGAAATTCTTTCGAAAAAACCAACGTATTTTCTGTTGTTTAAAATTGTATTTTGGTGGGATGTATGCTAGTATATCAGCATACTGTGCTATTATGTTAGTCTTTACCTGCTTTTGATATTTTACTTCATTTCATGGTAATTAGAAAGTTGTTTTCTACCACATCAGCATAGGACTAAGGCACATTTTTGTGCTTCATTAGAAAACCTATGTTTCTAACTGGCTTTCTTGTCCAGTTAGCTGCCATATTCAGATGTAATGTTAAAAACGTTCTCACTCTTTACTTGATGATCCAGAATGTTTTCTGTTTATGCTTGTCTGTTATATTAAAATTGGAAATTGTTCTGGCAGTGACTGAAGTGCCACCACTAAACCTCTTGCATGGATTTAGACTAGTAAGCTATAAAACGTTTACTTTCCTCTCTGTTGTCCTAGTGATGTTTAGTATTGAGCTTTCACTTAATAAACTGTTGTTTTCTTGCTTCCTTTTAGTAAACAGCCAGTGTAAGCCTGTTACCTATGTTAGTCAGCTGATACTTTTAGTTTGATGTATCCACTTATTTACCCATCTATTTTCACAGGTTATTGTGCAAAAGGATTTGACTGTAGGAAGGTTGTTTTAGGTAATCTCTTTGTAAAATAAATCACTGTTTATTGGATTCTAGATTTGTAATTATTAGAAGGGAAAAGCTGATTTCAAGTCACATGGAGAAACTGAAAGCGAATCCACGTATCAATGAAGTAGATCCTGAAAGCTTGAGATGGACTCCTTTGTTAGTTTCTAATGCTGCAGTTTCTGAAGAAGAGAGAGAAGCAGAAAAGGAGGTAATAGCTGAAACTTCTTATTCTGAATTTCCCTTCCTTTGGATTTCATCACTTTGGATCTTAAATAGAGCAGTTTTAACCTTGACCACTGCTTAATGATAGAGGATACTGATACTATTGTAATGCACAATTTTTGGAAGGTGTGCAGCAAGACATGGTAACTTTGGGGGAATTAATATGAAAACTTAAAACATAAATCACTTGTCATGAAGCTGTATTTATCACTCTTGAGGTAGTTGAAGAGCATGTAATCAGATCAAATTTGGTGCAGAGCTCAGGGGCTGCAGTGTCAATCGATTCTTTGTGTTATGAACTTGCTCAAAGTGATCCATGTCAGTGGGCATGTAATGTAGTGCTAAAGGACTTAAATCAATTCGCTGCATCATTAATAGTGCTAAATATCCCATGAAATGCAATCTTCTTTGGTTTGTTATCCTAAGTGTTGTAAGGGAGCTACTAGATGATTCAGCTGAAATGTTGTTGCTAGGTTAGCCAGCAGTGCTAATCAGAGTTGAGTTATTGTAACTCTTTAGCTGAACGTAAAGGATATAGCCAAGTAAATGCTGTTTCAGTGACCCGTTATTTTAACCTCAACCCTTCAGGCTGAGCGTCTGATGGAACAAGCTAGCTGCTGGGAAAAGGAAGAGCAAGAACTATTCTCCACAAGAACCAATAGTAGGCAATCACCTGCAAAAGTACAATCTAAAAATAAATATTTGCGATCTCCAGAAAGTGTGGCAGTGGTGGGTGAGCGAGGGCAGTCCACGGAGCAATCTAAGGAGAGCAGCGAGGAAGATGGCGGGGAGGAGAATCAGCAGAGTTCGCCTCCCCGGCTGACAAAGCCACAGTCGCTGGCCATAAAAAGAAAGGTGTGTTACTTCAGTGATTTGGTTTAGTCATTTGTCTCCGATTTCAGCCAAATCGTTCTCATCAAAATAACAATCTTGGTTTTTTACAAACATTTATACACTGGTTTAGTCCTTTCTATATTGTTTGGACACCGAACAACTCTTGCTGTCTTATGTTTTTTTTTCTCCATCCAATTTTTTATCTTTTGGATTTTTCAGAACTGTGAAATACTGGTGACACAAAAATGAGAATTTCCTGTTAATTTTTAAACTAGTGATTGCCCTCTGCTGTTTGACATTGGTATTGGTTCAATGTTTTAATGGTTCTTCCTTTTTTCATTTTAAGATGGAGTTCAGCATTTGGGCTTTGTCTTTTTATTGTTTTTAATGTAGGAACTCCTTAAAGTGGCATACTGTTTTTCAAAATCAAATGCTGTTAAAACAAAAGAGGAGGTTTTTTTAACCCATATTCTTCTAACTTCCGAAGAGATTTAAATATTAAATTCTGGTTATTGCGGTGTTTACATAATTCTTAATTTCACTGAAAATCAGTTCTTTGAATGGTTTAAATTAGTAAGCTAAACATCCCAAAATTTTAAAGCACTCACCTCAGCATATGTATTGAGGTGTCTCTGGTAAGAATTAGGGAATTGGAGTGTCCCTTTGTTTGTACTTTAGAAAAGCAAACTTCAAAGTAACTATAAATCTGTGAGAATGCATAATACCAGAGATGTAAACTGTTGAACAGTTTTTACTTTATAGCAGCTAACAGTAAGATTCTTTTAGTGTATTGTTTAGACCCATGTGAAGCTTGAAGTCTACTTCTTTTGTTTTTACCTACTTTTCTATATATATAACTTACTTCTGAAATAGCAGAAACCAGAAATGTAGAAGGTTGTTGGGGAATTATACATCTACAGAGGAGAAATATGTTAAGTACAATTTATGTATAATTCCTATTAATATTATTTGACAAAAGAAGGTAAAAGTCACTACAATATGAAGAAAATTCTAGTCAATTTTAGCCTACGGAAAGGTTTGTGTGCATGTATATATACATACCTATTTTAACTGTTTAGACATTTTACTTTTAGATTCTATCTGCATTTGGATTTGTTGCTTGTAAGGGTTTGGGGTTTTTTTGAATGAGTAAATAAAGTATGGTAAGCTCACTTTATAAAAATATATTTATTTGTTCAGTGTTAGCTAACAAACAGGAATGAAGGGTTATATTTGTGGAATTGTTTTTCAGAGACCTTTCATACTGAAAAAGAAAAGGGGCCGTAAACGCAGAAGGATTAATAGCAGTGTTACAACAGAGACAATTTCGGAAACAACGGAGGTGTTGAATGAGCCATTTGATAACTCGGATGAAGAGCGTCCCATGCCACAGCTGGAACCTACCTGTGAGATGGATGGGGAAGATGATGACTTGAAGCCTCTGATTAGAAAAGCTTTTAAGTATCAACCTGGGCAGCAGAAACAGGAGAAGGAGGAGGAGGAGCAGAACAAGGAGGAGGAAGATATTAGTTGTTACAGGAGTGATGACAATTGTACAAGTAAGCTGAAAATGTTCTTATGTCTTCAATTGTAGGGTGGCCTTCAAAGGAAATGCTTATTTTTGTCATAAATCTGGAAATCTTAACTTGATGTATTTAGCCATTTTGGTCTTAAAATCTTATGATCTTAATAATACTTTCTGCTTAGAGGTGCTACTGGAGCCATTAATCTCATGTAGTTTATTAGAATTCAGTGATGGCTTCAGATTTTTTTGTTTTGTTTCTGTTGTGTTTACTACTTCTGTTATTCCTGATCCATTAATATTATAATCTAGTTTTATGTTCAGAAAACAACAACTCAACAGAGCAGAGGTGTCACTGGAATATTGTTTAATATTGGTTTTGTACCCTTGGTAAAGGATACAAGGAAAAAGTAAGATTTGATTCTGCCCCCCCCCACACACACAAGAGAGGGATAGTTTTAACTGTGTTCTTTCAAAGCTGTTTATCTAGTTTGATATCGAGGATATTTCCTGGCAGAAAAGCTAATGGATGGATAGTGAAACTACTAATAGAAGCCCCATCCCTGGAAACATGCACAGTCAGGCTGGACAGGGCTCTGAGTAACCAGATCTAGTTGAAGATGTCACTGCCCTCCTGCAGGGCAGTTGGACTAGATGATTTTGAAAGGTTCCTTCCAACTCAAACCACTCTGATTCTGTGAATGTCCGTTCATCCCTTGACCTCCTGGCTCTCAAATTATGCTTATAAGTTTTAATTCCAGAATGAATGACTGGATGCCCAAGTCTATATATTTTCTCTAAGAAGCCAGTGGGTATGATTTTAGAGTTTTTTATAATTGCATGGGAATTGCATACAATCTTTGCGATCCTCAGTTGAGGGACCATGCACTGATTTCTGTTTTAAACAGCTTTTGTGTGACTAGAGCAACCATGCTTACGAATGTTGGTGCTGTTACAGACCAGTGCAAAGGTACATTAGGATATTACTACTTTTCCCTGCTTCTCAACAGAAATGAATTAAACTAATACTAGCAAATTCTGAGTGTTCCAGCTATGTCCCAGTGGTCAGGTTTGCACTGCCTTAACTAGACTGATAATTATGTATTTGTCCATGGACCATGTCATCACATTAATTGACTATAGGAGTGTTATAACACTACAGTGAGAGGCAGAACTTAGCAAAGGAGTATTGCTGAAGCTGTTATGCTCCCAAATGCAGCATGTTATAGCCTGAGAACTCTCCCTTTTTCTGGTGTATAAGTGGTATCTGGCGAGACAGAAGAGAGGAGTTGTGTGTTTGGGTAGTTTTTAATAGTCAGTGGATTACTTTAGTGTTCTGACACACTCTATGTTTAGTTTCAATTATCTTTTGGCTTTTGCTGTGTATTGTGAGCTGTGTCATATGCTGCCCATGAGAAGATACTAGAATGAACCAACTTTTTTTTTTTTTTTCCTCCCCCCAGTGTTAGTACTAAAGCATGATTATGTGCTTACTATGGTTTGTCCTCCAGAATCATCAAACAGAAAACTCCAGGCTCTGGTATTATTACTGTCAAAAAAGATGAATATGAGTTAGATCAATGTCTATATAAAGTGATGGCATACCCCTAGTCTAAAAACAAAGGTTGATAATAAAATATTTAGCCAATATTTTTGCTTTAGTTTACATGTCTTGTAATTTAAATCTCTGGGATTCTTCTAGAGTATAAGTGGTCACTGTAAAAGGCCACCAAACAAGAACAACTTTATGTATCTGTGTGTGTTTGAGCTGTCAATATTACATCATTCTAATGTGGTCTGAGATCAGTTTATAACTCTTGTTCTGGAGTTTCTTAGTACATTTTGAGTTCATAAATTACTTTTGGATTTGTGTTTGATAATATTGATTAATTTGTGCAAGCTAAGACTTTTCTTTTGTCTCTGTTGCTTCCCAAAGATAATACAGAGGATGTAGCTGTATTGGAAGAAAGCACTAAAGACAATCTTGAACCTCTAAAGAGTAAGCAGGGTTGGCCCAAAGGAGTTAAGCGTGGTCCATCTAAATGGAGGCAAAGCAAAGAAAGAAAACCTGGCTTTAAGCTCAATTTATACACTCCACCTGAAACTCCCATGGAGCCTGACTATCAGGTGCTAGTGGAAGAACAGAAGGAAGTAGCTGAAGACAAGCCCTGTTCAGTTCCTGCTGTTACAGAGGAAGTGATTAAAGAGCCTGTTGAAGTATTACCACCACCAGATGATGAGGTAAAAGAGGTAGAACCTGAACCTCTGAATCCACCTAGTGAACCCTTTGAAAAACAAGAAAATGATACAGTGAAAGCTGGGGAAGATGATTTGAATGTAGAAGAAGGTGGAAACAATTCAAAAGATCAAGAAAAAGACAAAGCAGAAGAGATACTTCTGCAAAAAGAGGAGTCAGTGCATTTGGATGATCAGGAGGAGGAGGAGGAGGATGAAGAACCTTCTCACAATGAGGATCATGATGCAGATGATGAAGACGATAGCCACATGGGTTCAACAGAAGTGGAGAAAGAGGAATTGCCTGGTGAAGCTTTCAAAGAAATGCTGGAAACACAGCAGTCTTTTTTAGACGTAAATGTTCAAACTGGTAATTCAAATCAAGAGGACTTAATGGATTGTAGTGTTGACCTTGCAGCTGATGAGTGTGAAAGTGACCAGAAAGAACTTGCTACAGATTCAGACCCAGTGCCTGAATCCGATGATGATCATACAGATAACAACCAGGACCAAAAAGCTGGTGAAGAATTACATTCCGATTTCAAGGGAGAGAGTGATGAGGCCATGGAGATTGATTCAGAGACGGTTCAAGCAGTACAGTCTCTAACCCAAGAAGCCAGTGAACATGAAGATACCTTTCAGGACTGTGCAGAGACTCAAGAGGCATGTAGAAGCTTGCAAAACTATGCCCATAATGACCAAAGTCCCCAGATGACCACACTGGATGATTGTCAGCAGTCTGACCACAGTAGCCCAGTTTCATCTGTGCACTCTCATCCCAGCCAGTCAGTTCGTTCTGTTAACAGTCCAAACGTTGCTCCCTTAGAGAACAACTATGCTCAGATCAGCCCAGATCAAAGTGCCATTTCTGTGCCGTCTCTACAGAACATGGAGACCAGCCCGATGATGGATGTTCCCTCAGTTTCTGATCATTCACAACAAGTTGTGGATAGTGGGTTTAGTGACTTGGGGAGCATTGAGAGCACAACAGAGAACTATGAAAACCCAAGCAGTTATGATTCTACAATGGGTAGTAGCATCTGTGGAAACAACTCCTCACAAAACAGTTGCTCATACAGTAGCCTTACATCTAGTAACCTAACGCAGAGTAGCTGTGCAGTGACACAGCAGATATCTAACATTAATGGAAGCTGCAGTATGATGCAACAAACAAACATCAATTCTCCTCCCACTTGTAATGTAAAATCTCCCCAAGGTTGTGTTGTTGAAAGGCCTCCAAGCAGCAACCAACAGTTATCGCAGTGCAGTATGGCCACTAATTTTACACCACCTATGCAGTTAACTGAAATCCCCGAGACTGGCAATTCCAATATTGGATTATATGAAAGAATGGGGCAGAGTGAATTTGGAGCGGGGCATTACTCACAGCCATCTGCCACCTTCAGCCTTGCCAAATTGCAACAGTTAACTAACACGCTTATGGATCATTCTTTGCCTTACAGCCATTCAGCTGCTGTAACTTCCTATGCAAACAGTGCCTCTTTGTCCACCCCCTTAAGTAATACAGGGCTTGTTCAGCTTTCTCAGTCTCCACATGCTGTTCCTGGAGGACCCCAAGCACAGGCTACCATGACCCCTCCCCCCAACCTTACTCCTCCTCCCATGAATTTGCCACCTCCCCTTTTGCAGCGTAATATGACTTCATCGAATATTGGAATAACTCACACCCAAAGACTGCAGACTCAGATGACCAGCAAAGGTCACGTTTCTGTAAGAACCAAATCCACGCCGCTGCCACCTGCTGCTGCAGCCCATCAGCCACAAATTTATGGGCGTGCTTCACAGACTGTGGCCATGCAAGGGCCCGCACGGACCTTAACAATGCAGCGTGGTATGAACATGAGTGTGAATTTGATGCCAGCCCCAGCTTATAATGTCAATTCAGTGAACATGAATATGAATACCCTTAATGCTATGAATGGTTATAGTATGTCCCAGCCAATGATGAATAGTGGATATCACAGTAATCATGGGTATATGAATCAAACACCCCAGTACCCTATGCAGATGCAGATGGGGATGATGGGAACTCAGCCATATGCACAGCAACCAATGCAGACAGCACCCCACAGTAACATGATGTACACTCCTCCGGGGCATCATGGCTACATGAATACAGGCATGTCTAAACAGTCTCTTAATGGATCCTACATGAGAAGGTAGGCCCTTTGGAGAGACAGACTACCAAACAGGCATGTTGGATTGATCTGCACAAATATCTTTTGGAGAGTACGATTTCAAAACCAGCAATTGGTGTGAATGCAAAACATTTGTTGGCACCATTTAAAAGCTGTATGCAGCAGAAAGCCTTATACAAGTTTGTTTGTTTTTTTTCTTCTTACTTTGGTGGGTTTGTTTTGGCTTTTTTTTTTTTTTTTAAACTTTGTGGAACTTAACTTTTCTTCTCTTTTCTTTGGGGGGGAATTAGGTGGTTTTCCTTTTTTTTTTTTTTTATTTCATTGAGCTTGAAGTTCTTTGGAAAGGAAGAACTCTTTCTATGAACTGCAATTACACAGCAGCTGATGGTTCAGAGCCATTTTATGTGCCTGCTCCCATTAAAAATTTGGATAAATAGACTCCAAAACTATCAGACAGTACTGGATCGTGAGCTTTTTTCTCTCTCCTTTCCCCACATGTAAATGCCTTTTAGCAGTTCTTTTACTGTATTATTTTGTTTCTGAAGGTGACACTTCCGCATGCCGCTAATGTCTTTGTTAGTGACAGTGCATTTTGTAGTACTGTACAAGTGTTGTGCTTAACAGTAAGCCATTTCTTAATTTTTTTGCCTTGATTAGGTTACCCTGATTTGAGGGGTAAAAAAAAAAAAAAAAAAAACAGAACTATATTTTTGTTAATTATAAAACTTGTAAAAAATAATAAAAAAGCTGCAAAAGCTATTCACATTTTGATTAGTTCAAAGGGTTTTATTGCTGTATGTTTACTGTAAAGTTGAGACTCTTCCATTTTTGTGACCAGTTTCTTTGGGGCTGGGGTAGGAAAAAAGGCAGCTTTCTGTTTTATAAATACTGTTATGTTTTTTTGTTGATTGAAACATTTCAGTGTTTATTTGTCAAGTTTTAAAACATTTTCATATATGTCCAAATACTTGGCAGGATTTTAAAAAAAAAAAGTAGTGAATTTGGTGTAAAGTTGCTATTTTATGGAAATGCCTCTAACTTTACATTTTCATTCCATCTGTAGATTTTTCTATCTTTATAAAATACTGGAGTTATTTTTTAAGGGAAAAATGGAGCAGTAGCGTGTGAATAGCTCAAACTAAGCTTACAGATCGCATGTAAAAAAGCAAAAGTTATTTGTGTCTGTTTATATTGCTTCCTTTTTTGTAGCCTTTGTACCTGTACAGAGTGACTGTAAGGGCCGAACAGAAGAGGCTTGATACATGTAAAAATAGGACCCAGTGACACTCTTGTATTTATCTGTTATCTTTTTAGTCAGTCACTTAAAAAAAAAACCCACCCCACAAAGAAACCACCCAAGAAACAAAAAAAAACCCCTGCAAAAAACAACACCCCCCAAGCTGTACATTTTAACATAAAATAAATTATGATGAGCCATTTTTAGCCTCTTGTGTCTTGTCATAGTTTGATGTTGCATGGGAATTACCTCCTGAAACAGTGTTTGTTACAGTGCTCTTACATGCTTGATCTAAAGCCCATTAAAGTTGATGGGATTTGGATTAAGCTGTTAGAGTCTAAGTGTAGGTTACTCATCATAATTGCATACACCTTGTGAAAATAAAGAGTATCTAAGATTATTTTTTTTAATAATCTTAATAAAATATTGAATAAATATGTATTTAATACATTCCAAGGTTGTCAATATTTAATGTATGAAACTTCTTTCCTATAGAAAGTGTTAATATATATGTAAAAAGGTTTAGGATGGTAACAGACATGATCTTTGGACTGTATCCTAATTATAGAATTGTAATATCTTCCTTTGTCATTGTTGCTGGGTTACAAGATTGCGCAAATCTTGTGTTGAACCTCCGAGTTCTATGTATATGCATGTATATAGGCGCACACAAACACCTACACATATATGAACACTTCTAATCTAGCAATAGAAGGTCTGTAAAAATCAAGGCTGTCCTATATGTGGAGTTTGAGTGGACCAGGTTTAAATTGGGTGCATGTGAATCTACACCAGAAAAAAATCCTTGTAAGAATTTTCAAACATGCTTCTAATGTGAATGTTGAAACTGAATCCCCTCTCTAGCCCACTGACACTGCAGGAAGGTTGCTAGCTAAGGTGAAAGAATTGGTTGTCTTGACTGAAAACTCTGTATGTCACTATTCCAGTATATAACGCAGCTTTATAGGTGAAATTTTATAAAAGTCAGAGAAATGTGTCTTTCTTTAAATAAAACCCTTAAAGTATGTGGTGTTGCCAAATGAAGAAAGTGATACTATGGTTATATATGCATAACCTGTTAAACTTTAATATGATGGGGCAGCAGTCTAAAATAGTGGATCAGAATGGGAGCTAAAATTGATGGTCAAATGGTAATTCAGAGTAACTTGTGTTTTAGAAGTTGAATGTTTGATAAGGAGAGCATAATGCAACAAAAATCTTTGTTCGTGAACTTACACTGTCAAATTTGGTTTTTGAAGGCAGTGAGCATTCATAGTACTTAAATTTTATAAGTATTTGTCTTCACAAAGTCACCGTCACTTTTTCTTAAGTTTAGGAAAAGGGAAGGTTAACACAGTTAACGTGCAGCATTCAAGTGTGTTTAACTAGGACCTTGTGTCTTTGTTGAATAATTGCTCAAAGTAGCACTATCTTTTGTGATTTTTCATTTGTATGTTTTTACAGTGAGTGAAGAAGGCATCTGCATCTTTAATTGCTGTTGTTCAGATTCAGGTTTCCAAGCCTATAACATACAGTCAAATCAGACCTTCCTGCCATTTCAGTATGTGCTACCCTGAAACAGAGCATCTTGACTGCAGCATATTGCTAAAAATTCTGTATTTGCAATACATAGATTAAAACCTGGGTGGAAAATTGTGTACTGTCTGTGCACAACAGGCAAGTTTCCAATGTTTGGTTGGGTTTTTTTAATTTCAGAACTGAATTCCTTTCAGGAGGACAAATGGCTATCGTGCATCTTTTTCCCATAGTGACTATTCAGCTGTGAATTGCATCACTACCCTAAAAATCTCTGTCTTATAAGGCAGCTGTCTTTTCCTTGACAGATTTACCTGTTCTAGATACTGTGTGCCCATTGCAGTGTCAGTTTTGATTGTACTCTAGCACTGGTACAGCTGAGAATTAGCTCTTTCTTGTAGTACTTCAAAAGAATTCTTCACCGAGTTGCAATAGATGATTCCTGTGAAATGCAGGAGGTTTCTCTGCTTGTGCAATCTTAGTCTTTGGTTTGATAAATAGGATACTTCATACCACTAGTGATTTGCAAGAGGAAGTAAACTTGCGTCGTTCGTGTACATTGCTTGCAGACCTGGCTTGTGGGTGAAGTTGGTTCTGCTAAAGCTTGTTAGTTAGCTAGGTAGGAACTTGTAAGGGTTGCCTGCTTTGTGGAAGCTATCTATTCCGGAGCTTCTGCTTTTTCTGTTTTAGTCTAATTGATTCTGGGAGAGTAGTAGACAAAAAAAGCTGTGAAGTAAATAAGAAGTATGTTTACTTCAGAATTGCTTAATTAGTATAGCTGTACCAGCAGAGTGCTTCAGGCAAGACCTGGTTCTAGGGAAGATACTTGTCCTTGGAGCAGAACCTACTTCGTCTGAAAGCTGCCAAGCCACAGTACTCCTGAAAGGTGCACTCCAGCCCTTCAGCAAAGACAGGATGGTAAGTGTGTCACACTCTGGCTACCTGATCTCCTAACAGTGGGCAAAATGTAACCAATTTTTTACTAATTTTGTAAGAAGCTGTGTGATACAGAGGACTTGAAGCGTACAAAGCTTTCATGTTAGATCACTGTCAGTGTGTTTTAGTTTTATAAGCTGTTTAATTTGTCCATCAGGCGGGCTAGTTGATGGAAGCAAACTCCGTTTATAGACAGTGTGGTTAAATAGAGAGAGTGGGCCTGGTCATTACTTGTAGTGCTGAAGGTGATCCTGCTACAGCCCGTTCTGTAGCGACTGACACCTATAGGAAAAAGCAAATTGATCAATGTGGTAAAGACCTATGCCTCTGTTTTTTCTCCTCTTCCCTTTACTTTTGCTACTTCTCTGTATAAAACATGTAATTCCAGCATTGTTTATGATTTATATGGTAACAATAGGTTAGCTCGCCCATAGTGAAGCTCTAGGATATGCATTGATCAAAAGTTGTTGTTTTGAGCTTAGTGGAGTAGGGAGGGAGGTTTTTAAGTAAGATATAAAGTAAGATTACAGTTTTGGCTTTATCATAACTTCAGTTGAGTAATTTAAATTCTTGGTAGTTTTTTCCTCTTGTACTAAATAAGAATAAATAAGCTTCATTAAGCCATGTTTAAGGCCTTCAAGTAGTACGTGTAGAAAGACTGAAATACCATATTCTCTTGATTTACTTATTGAGAAATCAGGTTTGTGCTATTTTTTCATCTCTATGGAAGAATAGCAGCTCCTGGTTTCTGAGTAGCTTGGGATCCTGTCCTTTGGAAATTATTACATTATTTTATTGCTTTGTCAGTGTTGCCATGTGCTTTTTTCCTAATCTGCTATGCAGGACAAAATGAGTGGGAACTAATTAAGAGTTCTAGTATTTTGCTTTCTATCAGTAGTTGGGAGGCTGCTTTTGGAAAGTTTTGCCAGTCTCCACGGAAGTCATCTGGGCCTCAGGAAATTAAATTTTTTCCTGTGTATTTGCACATGTCTCAGACTGCAAAATACTCATCTCCAGACCCCAAAAAACCTTGTTTGAATACAATTCTGAATGTAAATCAGCTACAAATCCTCTTCCAGTTAGATCAGTCATGAAGCTATCGGGCAGCATACAAGCAGCAAAATAAGCTGTAACTTGACTGAAGGAAACCCTCATAGATATTTGCTGTATTTTAGGAGATCATTTGGTACAGAACTCATGTCTGTAAGGCTAATGCTAAGAAAAACACTACCATAGAGGTGAGAAAGTTCAGTGTAAATGAAAGACTGGGGCTGTGTATCTGAAAGGCAGGTTTGTCAGACACAAGCCTGGGAGAGCTGTTGCACGTCTGGGTTGTTAATTAATTGCAGTAAACAGTAAGGTGCATTTGAATGTCTATGAAGTAGATGGAAAGAGTTGAGGGACCCCCTTCCAAGAATTTTTCTACTCTTTAAACCGATATCGTGACTGCTCATTTATTTTTGAAGCGTCAAGTGGCTTCCTTTGAGTTTCCTTTTATTTCTGTTCTTTCTGGTTTGTTTTGTTTTTTAATACAGGTGTAGGGATACTTAATTTGGTGTAAGTCCCAGAGTTTGAGTATCTCTGTCATGAATATCGTTCACAATGTGGTGTCTGTGTTTTAACAGTAGTATAGTTGTGCTTGTGTTCTGCTGTGTCTGAGCATTTGAAGATAAGGTCTTCATTATACAAATAAATATAATTGAGACGTCAAAAGCATTGTATTACGGGTGCCTGCAGCCTTGGCTTTAGTTACTGTTTGGAGATAAATGCTTTACTGGGCTTTGGGCCCAAAAAGGAAGTGAAGGAATAGGAAAGCCTTCACACTGGAGTTGCTAAGCCTATAAAGATCTGTTAACATCTTCAAAAAACGATTTAAAGATGTGCCTAACTCTCTTTGGTTTGTAGTGTATACTCGCAGTTAAAGTATCCAAGACTTCTACAGTCCATGCTACACCAGTTACAAAATCTTTGTGTGCTGGGAAAGACCAAGAGAACTCTCCTCTCACTGGCTGGGTGGTTCCTCTCAGGCACTGAGGCAGTAAATAGCTCTTACCCAATACACTGAATTGGGCAAAATTCCAGTAGGGAGCGTGATGAGTTGATGTTTTTGCAAATGCAAAAAAGGTAAAAGTGGCATAATTATGATCCTCCTCTGCAATATAGTTTGACTATCAAATACTGCTGAGGTGGCAAAACTTTCATTGTGTCGAAACACAGTTACTGATAATTTGTATCTGATAGAGTAAATTGAATCAGTTCAGGCAGAAAAGTAGATCCGGTGTCTTAATTTGTGTATTTGGACTACTACTGTCAACAAATACAATTTATTAGCAACTGTATTGGGGCACAGCAGTGTATCCTAAGGTGACTAAAGCTGTGAGAGGAGGAAAACTTGGTAGTGGTAAATATGAACAGTGGTGTCTACAAGCACAGCAGCAGCTTTCTCCTGGTAAGTCAGGTCACCGTGAGATATTTTGTGAAAGTTTCACCTGTGTCTCTTGCCTTTCTAATCAAAACTAAAATCTCATTAAAACTGGTTATAAACTGTGATTATTTAGGGGGTTGTTAGGGCTGCACAAGTTCAGTGTTGGGCTTCCTCTTACCAGTGTAAAGGACATAATGTTTTTCTTGGTTATTGTTCTGGCTGTTAGTTTTTCCAAGTGCAGGAAAAAAGTCACAACACATAATTTTCTGGGGTTTTTTGTGAACTAGTAAATTGACTTGGATACTCTGTGTAGGACCTTTTAAAATTCAGGCAGTTGAAGTGTTTAGGAAAAGCACGTTAAAACTGAAACTGCTAAAATGTTGTGCATATGTATCTCCTTGAATTGTTGTCCATTGCATCTGACCTTATCAGGGGTCTTGCTTTGTTTCTAGTTTGCGTGGTCTGCTGCATAGTCCATTGTGAAGACTGGGTAGTTGATCCTCATCTGGAGGCTCTCTGAGTGCTGTGCTGCCCTAGGTTGTTGCTGTGAAAGAAGAAACGGCAATGCCAGGAAACAGCACAAAAAGGCAAACTCCTGCAAAATCCTCAGGACTCTGGGACTAAATAATTCATCTGTGCTGCTACCATCTGGGTATTTTTCCTGCAAGATTTCTTCAGGAATGCCTAGCTCTACTGTTTTAAAGGCCATGTGCTTGGGCTAGGATCATGATTTTGGGGGTGCTCAGCTAGAAGGGGGTTTTCTTTAAGTTGTACCTCCTTTTGTGCTGTAGAAGCTTTTTTACAGAGGGTAACATTTATTTGTTGATGTCACAAAAAATTCTGCTAAGGCTGGAACATTCTAAGAAGATGGGGTTTAAATTTGGCTTCCTTTCTTTCTTATCTTGACAGTATTTGAAACGACTTTGTTTTTCCTTCCAAATAACAAATTATCCTTGTGACTGTGTAATTAACTACACTTTCCCCTCCCCTCCTTTTATGGAGTTTCTTTTCCAGTAGCACAACCCTGTAAGGAACAGTTCTAGATCGTGGTGCTATTCTCATCATCAGATGGTGGTAGGCTGTTTTTGGTGTTCCTCCTCTGCAGTGCCAATGCTATGTCCAGTTCTCTCAGCTGCTTCAAGAAGCCCCGGTTTGGCAAGATGCATCGGTGTCTTGATACTTGCTCAATGGCATCCACCACTGTCATGTTCTTGTAAATCATCAGGTAAGCCAAGACCAATGTGGCTGACCGGCTGCGGCCCATAGCACAGTGAACCAGAACCTTGTCTGTGGAAACAAAGAGAGGTGATGCAAAGATGACAGTGGGTAATGTCTCTTTTTGACAGTGAAGGCTTCTGTAGTGCCCCTGCTCTGTTTGGTGGTTTGACTTCCCTTACCAGCATTTTTGTAAGGCCCATCTTTTTACAGGTGGGGAAACAGGGCTCTCAGTCTTACTGTAGTAACTGAGCACCATCTACACTTGAGATTACCTGTTTAATCCTAAACCAGGTATCTTTGAATTTATTTGTGAACAAAAGTTGCAGAGAAGACCTGGGGGCTGCAGCCTTACATTAAGTAACATAACAAGCCTGGCTGCAGCCTAATCTTGCACGCCTCAGAAGCAGCGTGTATGTAATTCTGTGTTAGGGCATAATGGCCAAAGCACAAGGGTGTGGGAGGGTTTGATATGCTATCCAACCATCCTTCCATGAGGATAAATGAGATGCACAGAGGTGCTTTTCTCAGTTCTACCAGCTAGACTAGAACACAAAAGCTAACTGAATTTGATTATTTTTTGTTGTTCTGACAATAATATCCTTCATGATCTAGACTATCATTATTTCATGCCCAGATACTTCTTTTATTAGCTAACAAGGCTTTTTTAAGGCTCAGTAATACTTCTGAGGGCACAGGATAAGAAGGGCTGTAAAGTTAATAGGCATATAACCAGGAAGACGGAAAGAAACCACCTTTCAAACTGTAGAAAAGCTTCTTCGAAAATCTCTGGCTAGTCATCATTACCCTAGCATTTTAAATGAAAGTAGCATTTCCTCACCACCACCACCTCTCTTGTTTTATATGATCATCTCCTTGCACTAGTGGTCTGTCACTTATACTGTGAATGCAGAGTGTCTGCTAATAGTTTTCATTTCTGAATAAAAGTGCCTCCACATTGAACTTTGTGGCATTGCTTGGTTTAACTTTGGACTTCCAGAGTCAGAAAGTCCTTGGCTTCAGGTACTAGCAAAGATATAAACCAAAGTGGAACCTTCCCCATTTGCCACGTCTGGGTTCAGATTTGATTGACAGATTTTGGAACACTTCAGAAGATTTACAAAAATCATTCAAGGCCCCTGAAGGGGTCTCAAAGGGTTGAACTGCTGAAGGAAGTAGATTTGGAGCACCTTTGCAGGCTGCTGCTAAGCTGAATTGCCACAAGGGAGAAAAAAACAAAAGAAGAACCTATCAGGGCCAGTAAGTTTCTCTGTTAGCTATGCCTAGTGAGAAGTGTTGGGTGCAAAGCCATGACTCCTACCGATTAACTCCTTTGCTTCCAGGCACAAGAGAATGTCTTGGCACAAGTAGCATTGCTGTGTAATGGATGCATCAAGAACTGACAACACTGGAGGATTAATGGCTACAGTCTGCATCCTAATCCCAGCAAATAGTCTTAGAGGCATCTTGGCAAAATTCCAGTCTCTCTGATAACTAAAACTGCTTCTTCCTCTCCTGGAAAATTACAATATTTTATGTTATTACTCCAAATATTTTAAACAGATGAAAACTTTCATTTGTTCAGGCCTTCATGCTTCTCTTCAGAGCTTCCCACCATGTAAATGGGTTGCTGTTGAGGTGACAAAATACATGATAGGACAAGGAAGGCTTTGCTCTGTGTCTGTGGCAAATGCAGGGGATCAAGGAGGAAACATAGTTTTATGTTGTGTTAACAAAAGCAAAAATGGTCATATAGTTTTCTGAAATACCTTCTAGTTGTAGGAAAATGAAGTCTGTTCTTTCCTGTATGTGAATATTCAAGATCTGACTGCCTGTTGCAGCAAAATGCAGGGCCATGTCTCTTTGTACTATTTTGTAGTAAGGACCAATCTGAACCCTCTTTACTCAAAAAGGAGTCTTCTCTTGCAGTCTTTGATTCTGATAGCTTGTATCATCCAAGTTGTGGCTGAATATAAAATATCAGCACACAGAGCCAGAGATCTGCTGAGTGGTGACAGGTCACTGAACTATTTTGGTCTCTTGACTTGGGCTTGTTTCTTGAAAATCTGTCTCGAGGTAGCACTCCCTTTCCAGAGTCAAATGGGGTGATGAATTGAGGTGTCTTTGGTTAAATGCCTTGGGTCTTTGTATCTGTCTCGTGTTTCTTCTCATGGTGCTTTTATCATCTCAGTATTTAGTGTATTTTTTCCCATGGTCTTCCCATTAAAAGAAAATGCTATTCCCATCTGCTTTACATTCTGAGGAGCTAGGACACCAAACGAATGAATACTAAATCTGTAACATAGAAGGGAACTTAAAAATCTCTTATAATAATGTGGTCCTTTCAGGCTAATCAGGCCTCACTGGTATAAATTTTAAGCTGTCCTATGGTCTGAATTGCATGTTTTGGGAAATCTTTATGCACAGCTGAATGATAGCAGGCATAATTGTGAACAGTTCAGGTTTGCCTCTAAAACTTAATTCTTATAACTGAGCTACTTTCACTGTTCTTAAGTCCACGCTTAAAGTCTGCAAATACTGTTCTGATCAGGGAGTTACTTCACCATCACAAAGATTTGGAAGGTTAAGTCAGAATTACTTCATTATGACAGTGTTTTGACAGCATCCAAATTGCCTATGCTGTCTGGCCTGTTGCAGAAAGAGATGCTTCTTCATTTGCCAAATGACTTTCAACGACTATTGAGCAGCTTCCCAGCAAAAAGCATTGTATGAGGACATCTATTCAATGAATTTGATCACTTGATTGGCTGAAAGTCACACCCCAAACAGTGTGACAGAGCCAAAGCAAAGGAATTAATACATACATTCTGGTCACAGAAGTCTAAACTTTTTTTATTTTTCCCCCTTTTTCCTGTCTTTGCATTTGTTTGATTCTACTGCAAAGTAGCAAATGAGTGTAATGGTGTTACTGATCAGAAGTATTTAGCACCCTATGCTGAAGTTCTGTGTTATTACCACTGGAGGAGATGGGTACTTAGTTACTTACTATAAAATCCTGTTTAGGAATCTGGATGTTCTTTTTCCCTCAGGAAGGTGCATGCAAATAGTCCTTTCATTATGCATTTGAAATACATAGCACCTTTCTACAATAGATATGCATTCACAAATATGCATTTATGTTGTTGGAGGAGAGCACTAGTTACTTGCCTCTAGTCTTTTCTCCTGTAAGAGACATAAATCGTCTCTTTAGTCTAGGTTCTGGAGTTCTCTTGTTCTGTAAATGTGTATTGGAAAGCTGTTGTCATGCATACAATCTCAAGTCTCTTCCTGGGCCATGCATATGTGCCTTTATGCCTAACTTTGGCTGGGATAGGAGGCGTACATTTAGTGTACTTTTCCCTCATGAGAAAGTTAAGAGCTTGCTCTTTTTCTTCATGAGTGTTGCAGTAATTCATTATTTTATTGGTCTCCCATCAGAAAAGATCCTACCTGTCTTGTTTAAAACTCATGTGAATGTGGCAGGCAGTGCACAGCTACAGAAATGATTGCAATTGGTAGTGTTTACTTAAGTGCAGATTTTTTCTTTGTTTTATAGAAGTTCATCCAGTCACTCTTTGATTTGGTCTTGTGTTTCAGTGCTGGACTGGTGCTTGATATTGTCTCAGAACTTTCTGGTCTTTGATGTGGTCTTGAAATGAAGAGGTTGATACTCCTCCCTCCTCCCATCCTTCCCTGCCTCAATATTTACTGAGATACAAGTTTGGTTTTTTTCTTAGCCTTTGCTGCTCCCCTTGTGCTTGTTTCTTTACCTCTGTGCAGCAGATAAAGGTGTTACAGGAACAGGAGGGTGGTGGGAGTGAGGAAGGCTGCATTTCTGATTCCAGCTACTCCAGTCTGATACTGACCTCTGCCCTCCAGCCATGGCTAGGCACAGATGTGTGTTAGTTATCCACTCCTTCCCAAAGGCAGTGCTTCAGACATACTTTTTTGAAATGCCAGGTGCCTTTCTTCATAAGTAAGGAAGGTCCTGAAGCAGTTTCTCCTGCTATTAGGACTTTGATTGTGAAGACTAAACTTCTTTCAAGACTTTCTCCTGAACAAGGGAAGGGACTGTTGCTGTAGACTGTACTTGCTGAAAAGGTAAAATTGTGAAGACCTGGCTGGCTTTTGGGAGCAAGCTGGGTGGTAGCTCACTATAGCTGTGCTAAAGAGCTAAAGAGCCAAGAACAGAAGCTGACATGAGGCTAGAAACTTGATATGTGACCATCTGATATTAAGGTCTTTGTAGGTCAGCAAGAAATTCTTTAGTTTCTCAGCTAGTTTCTGGTAAAATATCCTATAGAGATTTTAAAAAAATAAAAAAGCATTTTGGGGGAAGAAGTAGGAGTAATACTGAAAGCCAGTGTGAGGCGTAGGCTGTAGCACTTGACATCAGTGTAAAGCTTTCTGACAGAACAACTGCTGGAGGTCAAATAATGAATTGTAGTAATCAAGCTGAGAAATTACAAAGGCTTTAATGAAATGTTTCTACATCTCTGCTGTCAGATTTGTTTTAGTCCCCTGTCACTTGGGAAGATGTCAGAGATATGTTATAGCTTGGGGTAGATCTGATGGCCAGGAAGGAAGGTGGTTTTTATATTTGTACAGTGAATCTGTTGCTGCAGAGTGTGAAGCTGTGGAGTGAAAGCCTGGAATCTCTGCAGAGCACTCGTGTTCTACTCCCACCACTGTGTAACCAATATTCATTAAACCTTTCTTAATAGGGACTAGTTTGAGGAAAAGACAGCTAATTCATGGAACCTATGCAATGTCTGATTGTCTCTGATGCGTTTATGAAGGACTCCAAATAACAGCAAAAAAACCTCTATCAGACAGGAGACCTTAATGCAAGCTGTGGTACGGACTTTTATCGAAGTGCTTGGTAAGAGCTCTTGGGCTGGCACTAGCTCTGCAGTGTAAAAGGTCCTAGTTATGTCACTACTTCCTCTTAAACTAGTTCCCTGCTAGTTTTATATTTTATATAAATAATATAAACTAATTAATATAAATTAATATATTATAAACTAGTTTTATATTCTCTCATAAACTGTATTAGACTTGTTTCATTGCCACAAGGTTGAATGCTGTGGAATTATGCTTATAATAGCTGGAGTAAATACTATACTGTTTTTAACCATTTTCAGCACCCTCCTTACTTCTTTCATCCTGAAGCGCATTATGAATGAATTCAGAAGCTGAATAGAAGAACTGGCTGAGCTTGAAAGTGGGGAGATCATCTGCTTCCACTCCATGGTACTCCACAGTCATGTCGTGATAATATTCTGGTCCTGTGTCCACGTTCCGCTGACCGTGGGCTGCATTGAGGATGTGGGTGAAGCCTGCCTTTTCAAGGCTGTAGCGATCTAATGCAGTTTTCCTGTTAAAACAAGAGCTGTCATGTAAGTGAACAAATTTCTTACGCAGCAAGCCAGGAAAAAAAAAAAAAAAAAATCTCAGATTTGGTATGTTCTATAGGTCAATGAAACTGATAATGCTTCAAAAATGCATCATTTACCATTGTAAAAATCTTAAGTTACTGTTGTTCAGAGTGAATGATCCTCCTGGAGTTCATAACTATCTCTCCCAGGTCCTCAGAGCATCTTAAAAATAAATTTATTTTCCTGGCACTTTTGTAATGTAGGCAATACTGGCTTCTATTCATCTTGTGTAAGAAGAAACTTGAGATACAGAAAGAAATAAAATGAATTATTTGAAGTCATAAAAGGAAATCGGTGACAGAACTTGAAATAGGACCAATGAATGCTGGTTTCCCCTTCTGTCCCATCAATTGATATTGCAGAAGTAATAAAAGAGTCGGTGATATGTGAGTACTAAGATCATCTGGGATTCAAAAGAAGCTCTTCATCCCTAAAATAAGCTATGGAGTTTTTTCTCCATTTCTATTTAAAAAAATAAATATAATTTTAAAAAATCACCATTCCTATTAAAATCACACCTCCCTATCAGGTTTGCTTTTACTGTCATGTTTGGTTAAACCAGAGATCTAAAGCAGAAAGAACTAGTTATGGAAATTGAGTATTAGCCTCAGTGGAAGCTGAAAGTCATATATTTAGTCCAATATTCTATTATTTTCTTGTTCTTTCTTCCCTTGGACAGGGGAAGTCAGGGAGAAGGGGAAATCCTAGATCTTTGTGTGCACAATACCCACTCTTAAGTGCTTGCCAGGAGCTTGAAATTCCTCAAAAAGTGCAGAGTTTGTGGACAGGCATGTAAAAACTTTTTTGTTCCATTACAGAAAGCTTTTAATTTTGGGAAGTTTTGTTCTGGAAAAGCTGTCAAGTTTCATTAGTGCCTAGGAAGACTACTGAGCTTTTTAGAAAAAAAATGCATAGGCTTTATTCTGTTAATATATTTTTACAGAACTACTGCTGCCATAAAGGAATTGGTGCATGATGTGAAACAGCTTTCTCCAACCAAAAGTACCTCTCTCCATGAATGTTTCCTGAACACTTCAGTGTGTGAATGCAGCTGCTGTCACACAGGACATTGTGGTGGGCAACCTGCAGTGTTTCACAATTATAGTGGTGATGGCTCAGAATGGCTTGAAGTTGACTCCACCTTCCCAGTCTCTGTCAAAGCCAAAATCCCCCTTTGAGCAGTCAAGAACCTAGTGATTAGAGCATTGAACTGGGATATGGATACTGAAGGTCTTGCCTATGCTCTTTCTGATTTAAATTAAGCTCATGATAATTGGCTGTTCTGAGTAGACCTTTCTCCCTGCAGAAATTCTTTTCTGGTCAGCAATGATAGTGTCTTGACCCTACTGTCATTTTTGCTATGAAATAATGTCCTAAGGCCCCTATGTGATGACTTAAAAAACAAGTAACTCCAGTTAGTGTGGTGATGCCTGCTTAAGCTTAGTAGACTCTAGAGAACAGAGAAGCATTAGGATCTTGCTGCTCACCTCAGGTTAAATAATGCTCACTCCTTCCCTTTGTATTCTTGTTGCAGTGATTGACCTAGAAAGATGTTTATTTTTCTCCCTCCTTTTAGAAAAATCATGCCTTGGGATTTTCTTCAGGTGGATGTGCTCTCTACACTGTAGCAGCAAAGACACTTCAGTTCTGGACTATAAGGATGGCCAGTACTTGAACAGATTAAATGTCCTGGCTGAAGAGTAAAGGTGCAGTGAACAACTACTTCTGTGCTCAACATGAACTACAGATTCTGTTTTCAAATTGTTGTTTTGTTTTGCCTCCCTTATGCTGGGATAGAGAAAATACATTATCTGTTCACCAGACTGGGCCCAAAGCATGTATCCAGCAAACCATGAAAGACTGCTGGTTTCAGGTCAGAAATCTGTGCTCAACAAGAACCCCTGCAAGTGGAGACCTACATGCTGAATAGCAAGTAAGACTGCAGTGTAGTTAGGGTCAGTGGAAAACAAAGTTTTGGTGGACTGTAGATGCTACCAAACTTTGGTTTCTGCAAGCACTGCTCAGACTAATAAATAGCAGTTGAATTAAATTATTAAGTTGTTCTGAGCAAGGACAATGTCAAACAATAGGTCCCATTAACATTTGACACTTATATTCATCTGAAATGCAATTTTCCTGTTTCCTTGATTAGATTCTCAGGAGATTGTCTTTTGACACAGCGGATGCATCTAATGCATTTGTTGACGGTTGTGCTTACAGTTTTGTTCTGTGTCTTAGGATCTCCTTTAAGTGTTCAGTGGCCCAAGTATTTCAATAGATATTCAGAAAGAAGGGATACTGTCTGTCACTACCTGCATAAGCAGTCTGCTCAGTCTGGCAAAGCTCCTGGGAACCTTCCTCTCCACCTCCCAGTCTTGACTGTAGCTGCCTACAGTCAGTTTTGGGCCTGGTATGGAATTAATCCTCCTCCCTTTTATTTAATCAGTTAAAGGCAAGGCAGTTAGGTGTTTATTTTGCATCACAATTTGCATCAGCATTGTCTGGCCCTTGCCTTAGCAGAGTTTGTGAATATGCACATTGTTACTCTGTTAGCTTGCTCTGTTTCCTGTGGCTTGGGCTTGAAAGGGAATGAGAAGCAGCAGTGGATCAACCTTGAATGCTGTTGCAAAAAGCCCATCATAAATGCTCAGATGTAACTAAGTCGTCTTCTGTGAAATATCTTCTTATTAAAGTAAATTATAAATGTACCAAGGAAATACTTAGAGGGTTATCTACTCTGCTGGTTTTGGCACTGAAGAATTTGTACTGTTTTCCTCAGCACTTGAAATAGGCTGATTTTAAAATGTTACCTGCTTTTTAATTACACTTGAGATACATACTGAATGTAACCTTGCCCAATTTAATCTTTTTCTTTATAATAAAGATACACATTTTCTTTTTTTTCTGCTAATCTAGAAAACATCCAGAAAATGAATGCTCAGTGTTGAGCACTCAAATCTGTTAAGATCTTCACATTTTCACTGGAGTAGATACTCAAACTGTGCTGTGTGTATGTCCTGGTTTTGCTATGATAGAGTTAATTTTCTTTTTAGCAACAACTCTCCCGCTGTGATCTTGCTCTTGCTCCTCTCGATGGTCACCACGCCCCCGCCCAGGTTTCCCCGCTTTGCCGTTCACCTTGATCCTTTCCTGCAGGAACTGCTCGAGGTTGGCAGCGTCCATGATGCCCAAACACCCAAACCACCACAGTGTAGGTGTTGTTGAACCTCTTAGTTGGACCAAGACCTAAGGCATTTGCCATTGCTAAGTGGAGCATGATCAGTGTAGCTCCTGTGGGTATGTGTCTGTGGTGTCAGGTACCTTTCTTCCAGCAGATAGCCTGGACAGTAAGTTTTTGCTAAGGTTTCCAATACACAGTTTTGTGTAGAGATCTGAGGAAACAGTCACTGTGCAATACAAAATAGGGTTCAGCGGACTGTAAGAGATGCCTGCCTTGGGCTTTAGAGTCTGCATCGTTTGAAGAAGGCTGAAGTGACACTCTTTTTCAAGGGCATGAGTGCTTGGCTTCAAACTTGATATGGAGATTAGGAAGCACTTACGCTCTTTGTCCTTACTTTCCATCTCCCAGACTTGCACTTGATAATTAGGTTTTCTTAAAAGATCTCTCTAATGTTCTTTCAAAAATTTTCCTTGGTTGGTTTTTTTTGTTTGTTTGTTTGGGTTTTTTTTCTTGTAAAACCTTTCCATAAAAGCTAGGCAGGCAGCCCAGTTGGACTACCACTTGTCATACTGGCCCAGGTTTGCCTGCTTTGTCACTCCCATCAGCTGTCTTTTTACCTTGCCCACTGATGATAAAACCTATTGAGTGGGGATGATCTGTGCTGAGAGTATCATGCACCTTAATATAGGCAGTTAAACTTGAGATTATGCTGGATTTGCAGCATGTTGATTGCCAGTTAACTGAGAGCAAGAAACAAGCTATTAAGCCCTATATCCTTGTAAATTGAAATGTTACTGTGCCCCTTGACGTGTTTGCTTGGACTGGCTTTAGACATCAGTAAAGTCTGGCCTTGTGTGAAGTACTGGGTTGCTTTCCAGCCTCAACTGAATCCACAGTGTAGGTTCCATTGTGAAAGCATCCCTCATTGTCTGTTTACTTTAATCAGAGACTAACTTTTTTTGTATTTCATCATGCATGATACTCCTGGTTATGTCCCAAGGGGGAATGCTTTGGGTCTTCCTTGCAGTTTTTACCATGCCTTGAGGTATCAGTATTAGGAATAAATCAAGCATAAATATCTGCAAATATACAGTTGTTTAGGGTGGCTGATAGCATAGGATCATTCAGGGTTACATGAATCATATACCTTATTGGAGGATTTATAACTCTAATAAATTCACTTTCATCTAGAAATGGCACAGATTTTTTCCCTTGACAATTGGCTCACTACCAGAGTTTAACAGTCAAGCTACCAGTGTTCGTCTCTTTCTCTCTTTGGGCGCTACTGTTTCCTAATAAATTGCAATTAATATTTTCATTTTTGTGATTATGCTTGAATTTTAAGTAGCTATTGAAAAAAAAGAATTTGCTACAAAAGCCAGTGTAGGTGAAGCCATAAGCATTTGACTACTCCTGCAATTATTTTCATTTTGTGTATCTCCACTATCTGTGCTATTAGCACTTGATTTCCTTTTACATCATGCAACTGTGGTCTCCAGTGCCTGCCTTGAATGTGTTCCTGTGCAGAGAAGGTGAAGTGTGACACTGGGAGATAACAGTGAAAATTTCAGTATAATTCAGTTTAGTAAGAGATGAACTGGGCAGATTGGTCCCTTGTAAAAACTCATTAGCTCTTCAGTTCAGAACACATAAACATATGCTAAAAGTTAAGCATACCCAGAAGTCCTTCTCTCTATAGCAAAGCTTATTAAGGAAAAGCTCAGTGCTTTGCTGAATCAGACCCAGCATTTACTGTAGGACAGATGGACTCATAAACATGTTTTTAAAGTTCAGAGGCAAGGGGGAGTACTTTGATATGGGAATGCCACCTAAATGGTGAAAATTGGAGATAAAATCACTTTCACATAGAGATAGATTGATAATAACAGACTATCACCAATGGGGGAGAACTGACCTAAACAAAAATGTCATCTATTTTCAGATGGTTCCCAAAAGACTATTTACATCCCTTGGGTTGTGCAAGGGCAAGTAAAGGGCTTGTCCAAGACTATAACTGTGCCTGCTGTCAGTTTTAAAGCCGAGATTCATAGGATTAAAAGTGCTGTAGCAAACTCTGCTGCCTTCTGGAAGCAACAATGTAAGTAGTTAAAACGTGAAAGAAAATCCTTCTTTTCAAGTTGTCATCTCCAGTGTGGCAAATCCCTTCTCTCTCCTTTCAAAAATACTGTCATAACAAGCTTTAGTCCCAGCTGCTTTCATCAGGAAGATGCCCAAGCCAATGGAATTGGAAGAGAGGGAAAAACAATTTGCAGGCACTGCAGCCTGCACCACCACATCAAGTATTAATTATACTAAAAGCAGCTAACAAGGGGAAGAGAAGGCGGCTCGTGATGAAAACCCAAGTGCATCCAAAGGAAGGGAAGTAATCCTCTGACACGCCTTGCTAGGGTCTGGGCAGAACAGCTCCCTCCACAGGTAAGTAAGTCAGCACCTTATAGCTGGTGGTGGTCGACCAGGTGACTGGTATGCTTATAGGCTCTGAGTAGAGCCAAGTCTCTTAAGCTTCATGTGAAGGGTGAGCAATGCAATCATGTTTCAGTATAGACTTAAAGAAACAGATTGATGTGACCCAGACTGACAAAGCAGAAGGAAATCTAAGACAACATGTTACTAGAAGAGGAATCTTCTCTCTCAAACTTTTCCATTTTCTTAAATGCTGAAGGAAAGTTTGATGCAGGATGATAATTTACCAGATGGTCAGTGTCAAAAAGCAGCTTCCTGAATACAGGCAATACTGACACTTTCTTAAGAAATTCTGGCAATTCTCCCTTCTGAAAAGAGAGGTTGAGAATTTCCAATAATACTGACCCAATTTCCATTGGTAACTCCAGCACTGAGGGAATCTAGCTATAGTGTAGCATTGTATCCCCTTTTTCCTTCTGAGGTGTTGCTCCATTTCTGTGGATGCCTCCTGTTCAGTGTGAACTAGAATTTTTGGGTACCACTGAAAATACTAAACAAGATCTTCCTATAATAAGTGGTACAAAAAGATTTAGTTTATTTTCCTCTAACCCAAAATGGTGGATTTTTTTTTTTTTTTTTTTGGTAACTGATAGAACCTAGACACGGGAAATACCTCTCTGCTTTCTATACAGCAAAGGCATCAAACACGTGATATAGTCAGTCAGTTTCTTAGAAATCACCTGTAGACAGAGATGATGATGTGTGGGGAAGTATTACTTGTCTTGGAAACCATTGCTGCTTTGGGAGGTTTATGGCCAGTGTTACAGATCTGATTTTCTGGATTGTTAAACTGCTGTTAAAATTGGCAGATTCTCTTACTAACAGAGTTGAAACTATGTCCTCAAGAGTGTTGTTACAGTGTAAATCTGCATACACCCCTATTTTTGTATGATGAATACTGGTGTAGATCCTAGGAGTTCGTAATGCTAAACAGTGGGAGGTAACTCGTTGCTACCCTGAGTGAGTCCTATCTGTTTTCTTCTAGATTGGTATAAATTGTTGTTCTACTTAGTCACTTGGAAAAAGCCATACTGTATTGTTTTTCTGAAGAAAAGGAGAGGAGAGAATGAGTTTGAGTTAAGCATATATTTAAAGTTAAGTTATATATTTTAATTATCACACACTCCAATCTGTAGGTGTGAGTTACTTGTGTCTTGTGGAACCATACAAGTGTTGGTTGTGAAGACCATAAGCCCTGGGGCTCTTCTGGGACAAACACAGACCATAGCTTTCTTAAAGTGCAAGCTCAGTGCATTTCCAGAAAAAGATTTTTCATATTTAAACTGTAAGGACTTAGACTCCAGAAGACTTATTTTCCTCTGGGAGTAGTTTGAGAACACAAAGACCTGAAATTGTGATCAGGCCTTAAAGCCTAAAGAGAGCTAGAAGTTGGTTAAGAGGAAACCAAAATCTTGGGAGGCCTTTGTCTTCAGCTAAAATATTTGAAATTCAGAAATGTGGAACCATTAACATCACCTCAGGTAATAATGCAATCACTGAAGTGCTGCAAGGAGAAACTACAAGCAGCATAACTGGCTGAGGTTTTCCATGTGATTGTGGTGAACCAAGCAGGCTTGAGATTAGCCAGTAAAGCTGCTCATGTAAGTGACCTGGTGATCAGTGAAAGAAAAGAGCAAGACAAAGCTGCTTTCCACCCCTTCAGAAAGCTTCTGGATGTGAGGAGGATACATGCAGGCACTAATCCTGGTAGCAGATGAATCATGATCTTGGCAAAGCATGTTTTATTCCTATCACTGGGCTGTCTCCTACAAGTTCCAGTGTCTGGTCTTTAAAAGTCCTTGGAACTTGCTGGAGGAAAATTTCAATTGGAGCTGAACACAGCATGTTGTATTTTGAGGCTTTGATTATTCTGGGCCTGACAGGCTCATGGAGATTTCATTGCCTCTGGGCAACATCTGCAGTGAAGCCTTGTAACAAAAGGATTGAGTGGCCTCACAGGGCTCCTTGATAGCCTGTACTGCATTAGAAGGAAGATGTGGTTGTGTAGTCAGGGTAATTAATTAGCATTTCCATAAGCAGTCACAAGTCCTGTTAACCTTGTAAATGCAGGAGGCAGGAATGAAGCACAGATGTGAAGGCTCTGAAGATAAACTCTGCATGTGTGTGTTCACTTGATTTTGTTGATGAGCTCCACTAAATTCTTTCAAGATCAACCTTAATTTAGCGTGCCTAAGGATGCAAATACACCCAACATCTGTTCATGTCTCCATGGCAGCTCTTTGGCGACCACTGCTACAGCAGGATCTTAAAATAAAACAATACCAAAAACCCTGCCACACTGAAGGGGGAAGCTGTTGGTCAGAAGAAAGACGTGGAGCTGGTTGAGGAAATATATAGAGATCCCTGGACTTTGCCTGCTTCTAATAAAATTTTAGTTCTGGTAATGAAAGCTGCATCTTGTCTGCAGACCAGTTCTTATCTCAGATTTTCTACTAATTGATGTCAGGTTTGCCCTTATCCAGCTGACAGTAGTCATTCTCTTGCAGGCAAGCCTCATTTTCTGATGAAGTTTTACTTCTGTTCACCCCCTACCTGCTTCCCACTTCTTTTTTTTTTTTTTTTTCTCCATTGGCTTTCTCATTCTTTAGTCCTGGTCATGTGGGGCACTTGTTTCCCCCTGAAGCACCACTGTCTTCAGGGTCATGCCTCCCAGCATTTATTAAATACAAGGTGTAACAAGCCAATGCTACAGGAACAATTACATGAGTGAATGGCTGGTGTCCTGGGCTTAGACACTGCCTGTCCAAAGACCTGTTGTCTCATTAGATCCCTTTGCTCAGAGGCCGAGCTGTAGCTTCATCACATTATGAAATGATGAAATTATTGTAACGGCTTCATTCAGAATAATTCTGCTGGTGATTTTGAACAAGGAAGTAGGAAATAAATGCCAGAAGAGGCTGTTCTTTACACTGAATCTTGAGTTAGAAATATCTAACAAGAGGGACAGAGTAACATGGGGAGAGCACAACTCAACTCCTTTTTCCTTTGTTCCTGAGTCATTTGGCCAGGGTCTGCCCATGGCTTGCCTTTTTTTTTTTTTTTTTTTTTTTTCTTTTTTTCTGTCTCTAAAAGTGGGAGCCTCGGCTTGGTTAAAGCCCAAAACTCTTGTGTGTCTTTCTTTTGCCTCTGGCACCACAGACATAATTGGTCCATGATATTAGGAGTCTTGTAACTTTCAAGGCTGTATGTCTTTCCTCTTTTATAAACTGGCAACAGATGAATTTTAGGACCTTTTAGAAAAATTATTGAGAACTTTGGAGCCAGTGGGGCTCTTGCTTGTGCCTTACAGTGATGATGTAAAAGAAATGTCATGTTAACACAGGGTGTAGAGGAAAATGGGAAGGGGACCAATAACACTTAAGGGGTAAGAAAAGTTCTCTTGCTCTGCTCAGGGTTTGGGTTGGGGGATTTTTTGATGGCATGTCTCCCTGCTGCAGCTGTTATCTTGCTTGTCAGTTTAGGCTGTTTCTAGCTTAGTCCTGTGCTCAGCAGGGGTGGGTTTGATTTATTTTTTTTTTTCCAAATCACACTTGGTTTGATCAGTGAGACACATCTCTGCAGCTTTGCCTTCCACAGGGTTCTGTTTATTTTGGTCTCTTGAGTAATTTGAAAATGCAGAGTACTCCAGGTATACAAGCACAGGCTTGGAACTGCAGAAATACCACTGCAGGTTGAACTATCTCTTCAGATACTTCTCAAGAATTACGTTTTAGGCTTAAACCAACCTAAGACATTGTTCTATGCATCTAGGTCATGCTCTTCTGCTAGTGTAACTTTGGCAGGAATTTCACTCAGAGATAAATGTCAAGTTACCCCTTGAAATGAGACATTTAAAAATAGATTGTGACTAGCTTGAACCTCTGCAGCCTACAGTGGTGCCACAACTGCTCCTGTTACTCAGTCTTTAACGGTAGACCCCGCCACACTTAGCCAGCACTTTCTTGAAGCAGCTGCAACCAACGCTGTGCCTGTATCTGTAAGGGCCATGGCAGGCTCCGATTGCTCTGTTGAACTCTGGCATCTGTCAACAGCTCATCAAATCACATTACTACTGCTAAATACTAGCAAATGGATAGGAGGAGGAAAGAAACACCCTACTCTGGTGAGGTCTACTTGGTATAGCTTAGTCATCTCCTACATGAAAGAGATGTACTATGTACACTTACTCATCTGCTATATAGAGGTACTACATGTGTACTTACTCATCTCCGATGTAGAGGTTGGGCCAGACCTCGTTGACGTGTGTGTACTTTGGGCATCCTTTCCAGAAGAGTCGCTCCAGTTCAAATGCTCCTGGGGTACAATAATCCTCGTCAGGATCTACTTTGATTGCCGTGTATGCATTTTTCTTCCCAGCATTCAAAACTGATGGTAACATCTTGTCCATGGGGTAGCGTGCTCAGGATGTGCAAGAAACTGGAATGCAACCAAAACAGAATGTTAAGCACAAAGCAAAGCAAGTTCTGCTCCGGCTGTGGGATGCTGGGAGCAGCACTGGCCAGGTGTGATTGGGCATGGTGTGAGATGGATGTACCTGCTCCGTGGCAGACACAGATTTGCACCTGGATTTCTGCCTCCACTGAAATGGGTGAGGAATACTTATTAGATGAGCTCACCAGCAATGAGAACAAAAAACAAAGGTTTGTCATCACTGAAGTTTTGTCTCCACTGGGAATTTGTTTCGTAGAAAATCCACTGGTAAGAATTTGGTAGGTCTAGCAGCCTTATCCAAGGGATCTAGAGGACCTTGGGGAACTGGATGGGGGAAATCCAAGATGTTTCTTTATCATTAATTGTGAATCTCCTAAAAGCTTCTCCTTTATCTAATTTTCAGCAATTTGAGGAGATTAAATGTGTCCATTCAGGTGAATGCTGGGTGTACCTGTTCTACTCTTTCAAGATCTTACTGCAGCCCTGCACACTGGACCTTGTAGGCTGTTTCCAGGAATTGGAGTTTGCCTTTTTGCCACATCACTGACTGACTGACAAAAAATTTTTTCAGCCAGGATGGGCTCAAGGACTTTCTTCTTTTCAGGTTCACTCTTTTTTTTTTTTTTTTTTTTTTTAAACTTAATGTCCTGGTTTTGCTAGTGAAACCACCACACCTGGATGCATACATGCCAAGTGGGTAGGAAGAAGCACTGATGAACATACAGTATAGAAGTGAACAATGTTATCCTGTAGCTAAAGTCAGAGTATCATTAATGTTGCTAAAAACAACACCCTTTGCCTGGCTGTGTTGTCAGAGCTGTGTCACTCCGGACTGACAACCTTGATGTCCTGTGTGTTTGAGCTATCTGCTAGTATTGGATCCTTTGATGTCAGCTTTGCACATCTGTTGAAGCCCCAGATTCTCTCCTGCTTGCTGTGATTTCCTCCGGTGCTGTCCTGATTTAGACTGTCCCCTGTAGAGTTTGCTTCCCTCAGCTGTGGAGTCAACAGTTCCAGCCCAGTTAGGTGGTCTCCCTCCTCCTCCCCAAGGCTACGCCTTACTCAGGAGCTGGTGAGCGGAGTTAAAGGCTAGAAACTAACTTGAGTCTCAATGCCCCCCTCATCCATTCCTTTATGAAGACACGGCCTTAGGACACAGCAGGCAACTATGTGTTTGCAAGAATATTCTTGTTTCTTAGATAGGTGGGTTTTTTGCATCCATATTTAATTTTTCCCCACAGCTGAAGTATCTCTGGTAAAAGTCTGCAGAAATAAGTGTAATACAGAAACCTCAGCAACAGCAGCAACTCTGCCAGCTGCTGCAGGTGCGGTACAGCTGCAAGAGTCCAGTGCTCTGCTCCTTAGCTCAGGTGTGGCACTGCATGGTCCTGCCAGAGAAGTCAGCTGGCATTCCCATGCATGCAGTGTTGGGTGTGTTTAGGTCAAGGGTTTTTCAGATTATTTTTTTATTTTAATTTTTTGACTACTTGAAAGAAGTTTTGCAGGGAGAGAGCTAAGGTACAGCGTATCTGTGTATTCTCAGTAAAGAAGAAACAAGGGAGTGATTGATGAGTGTTAAAGGTGTACGTGAGAGCTCTTTCAGTCCAAATTAACAGCACTGGAAACTGCACACTACCAGAAAAATGCTCATGTCATAGATCCAGGGGCAATGTTGGAAAAGTATTATGAGGGACATCGGTGTTGTAATGTCTCCCTGGGTTTTCTTCCATGGATTTGCACATTTCTGAAGGCAAAGCATGTTTTGTTCTGCAAGTTGTCAGCAGGAAGTTAAACTGCCCATGCGGCTGATCTTTACACTACAGCAAACCTCTAGGAACTAGAATCTGGGGCTGGCCACATGCTTGATCTCCTATTTGCCCTGTTGCCAGTTGTCAGCCAGCTTCTCTTGTCCTCTGAAAACAAGTTTCCCTTTTTTCCATGTTGCCAGCCTTTTGCTGCATGCTTTCTTGCCTGCTCCATGTCCGTGTTGGGTCTGTCTTGTTCTGCTGGACTGTCTGATGTCTCAGTGGTTGCTCCTGTCTCTCACCCCCTTAAAGGGAGAAGTTGAACCTTGCAGTTCTGTAGGAGACTCGTAACAAAAAAAAAGGTGGAGTTGGGCTTGATCTTATGAAGCATGTAAGTGCAGCCTGACAAAAATCCACCTTCCTTGCAAGCAACAAATCCTGTAGTGGCTCCCACAATTTTTTTTATATTGATTGCTGGTGACATTTGTGTCCTTTTAATTACAAAAATCTGGCCTAGTGCCTTTGTGCAGCTATTGTAGAGGTCTCCTGCAAGCAGGATGTCCATTTTTTGCTGACATTCCATGTACCCATGGGATTTGTTTCCTCAGTTTGGGCTCTTTTGTGCCTGTCATGTTCTGTTTCTCTACAAAACTTGAAAAAGCCAAATGATTCCTGTTTTCCTACTCTAAAGCTAGACAAGACTGTGGAGCTGTTTTTTGTTTGGCATGTGTACACCTTTGTTCAAAAATTGGCTTGCTTTCACTGCAAGGGGATCTATCTTTCAGCCAAACTTCCTAAAACATGATGATGATGTTTAGCTAAGTGGTCCTCTGTGAGATTTGTAAAGGGCTCTGAGAATTCCAGCTTCTGGTCCCTGTGCCCCCAGTAGCCTTTCCCCAGGAGAGCCTTTTTCCTTCCTATGCCAGAATTATGCTAATTCTACATGCAGACTCAACAGTGTAGATAATGTTAGACTGTCAGAGATACAAATCTAATACAGTCTGACTTTGGGAGTGAATAGGCTGTTATCTAGAACTTGATAAGAACTGCTATTTGTCTAGTAAGGAATTATCTTGAGGGCCTGTTGCCTTGATGCTGAAGGACTGACTGGACTTTTACTCTTGGCTCCATAAAATGAGAGGGGAGGAAGTGAAGGGAAGAAGAGAAAGCAATGTAATCAGTAATCGCACTCAGTGGCCACAGTGCATTGATTTTACACCAATAGTCCTGGTCGGAGATTGCAGACCTCGAAACGTGACCATTACATTTGCAAATAATCGTTTGTGGCACTGTAATACCATTCCAGTTTGAAGCTTGGTTTGCACTCTGAAAGTTAGACCTCTGCTGAGAAATACTTGTTTCTGTCTGTCCTGCAAAACCATATGCTCCCTGGACTTTCAAGTAAGCTGTGTTCTTTTATGTCTTGCCAACGTTATCTGCTGCGGGGATTTTTAAATTGAATTACAGCACAGGAAAGCATCAGTTGAAATTCCTCTAATAGAATATGTATTTCAGATTTGACTCTAGACTAAGGAAGAAGTAACAGAGTGTAACTAGGAGGAGGGAAAGGAGGAAAAAGGCACAGGTTTGCTACTTGAGCTCTGGAATTAATTGCCACAAGGTGTTTGGTTGAGGGGAGAAGGACGGAAAGGCTTGTGTCTTTCCAGGAACCTCATCTCTTGTTGGCCGTTTGGTGTACACCAAATGGAGCTGAGGGAAGACTGTTCCCTAGGTCTGCCCTCTTAGATTAAAAAGTAAAAAGTGGATTGGACTTTCTGGTTTTTTGGTGGTTGTTCTGAATGCTGTTGTGAATATAAGAGTGACTGTCTGTATAAGGATGACTGTCTAGCACAAGCCCAGGCAGGGAAAGCTCAGATTTCGTTTGCAGACCTCTGTGGAGGGGAGGCCGTTCCTTGCAGGGTGTTCACCCGGTGCAGTCAGATGTCAGATATATTGCAGGGTTACCCCTGCACGGCCTCATCAGAGCAGCCTCCCACCTCTTGCGGTGCTTTGTTCAGGATAAAATGCTTTGCCATATAGACTAGGTAGCGCAGGCTGAGTGATGCACTAGTGCAACTGTCCTGTACCAGCTTGGGACTGCACTGTGCCAGGGGCACACAACCTTGGATGTGAAAGTTCTCTGGAGTAGAGACAGTCCTCGTGCCCTTTGCATAAGGGACCCTGCACCCTAATTGCTCCTGGAAGTGCTGCTCCAGCACAGGACAGCCTTTCTTATTTCATGGGGGAGGGATGAAGAGGAGAGTAATCTAGCAGGAACTGCTTTTGTCCCAGAGAGGTTCTCCTTGGCAGGAAGGTTTAAGACCAACACTGGGGTGCAGTAAGGAATGGAGCCCTCCCTCTGGGGCCAGGAACTCCCTTCCACTATACCAAGGCCGTGTGGGCTGCTGAGACCTTCCCGTTCCCTCTCTGCACTCACCCTGTGGTGGCTGATCAGCAGCCGAGTGCCAGGTCCACCTCGGTGGGACCAGGGTCTGATGCTCAAGCCTGTGAGATTTTGTCTGCCAAGCCTGACATTCTGTGGGTTCTGCTTCTCAATCCAGCGTGCGACTAACTCTGAACTGCCAGTGCTCACCAATTATGCTGTCATAGACTTAAGTGTATTATCAGAACTAGGATGATAAAAATTCAGTCATCTGCATTTTTATACCCTAATCTTTCTCTTCATAAATAAGACCAAAGTGCATGTTATCTAATGAATTTTATTTGTTAATCACTTGGATGGCTGGAATATTTCTCCCCCTTGGGTTATATATATATAAATGAAAATATTGTTAGTGATTTCACAAAATGGTAATTCAGAATAATGGAGAGTTAATCCTCTTTTCATTAGCAAGCCACTTCAGGACATACACTGTGGCAAATTACACTGAGTTTTAAGTCATTCTCGAGTGCTGTGCACTAGAAAAAAACATTAAACTATTTTTGCATTGATAGAAGTAATTGTGTGGCTAATTTGGATAAGAAGCATGTATTAGGCATAGCAAAGGAATCTCTTCTTTCTGTTCACTATCGACTCTACAGCTGCCAAATGGAATTTCTTAGAGCTCTTTAGCTTTTTTATTTTATTTTTTTAAAAACAGGGAGGGAGGAAAGAAAGTGCAAGGGAGAAAAAGGAAAATCTGCCAGTGTATACACTGTTTAATTCAGTGAGTGATCACAGTCTAGTGGCTGGAGCAGTGATATGGCAGTGAAAGATTTACATTCTGCACTTTGTTCTGAGTCTCTTGAACTACTCAAATTAACCCAAAATTTCCAGGAAAGCCCTGGGAAGTCACACAACATAACAATACATTTTCAAATTTGTTCAGCTGGTGGGATATGCCTCCCCCACCTCCAAATTTGTAAGGGTTAGTTAATGCTTTTGGAAACATCAGTCAGACTCTTCAGTGTGATAACCCCACAGATGGGGTTGGGGAAAATTGAGGTTCATATCTAGAGGTGAACATCAGAGCTTCAGTGGTGGTGTGTACATTTCTGTTGCTGGTTTTCCAGATGTGGTGGAAGTTTCCGAGTACTTTGAGACTGAAAGCTATAAGTCATTACCTACATAACAAATACTATGTTTCTTAATATTTTTGGCTGAAGGTGCTGTGCAATCCTTAGTGCTGTGTATGAAGATGCCAAACAATTTGGCAAGATTTATGCCTGGGAATTAAGATCCAAGTCAGCTCTAGGAATTTAAAAAATAAAAATGCAGACATGAACAGAAAAGGATTGCATTTGCTCTTGCCCTTTGCGAGGACCTATATACCCTTTCCCATTCTTTTCTGGACCCCACCCTGACCTGGTGGGGGACAGTTCCTCTATCACTGCAGTTGCCCCAAGCGTACGTACTCTGGCTGCCAATTTGTAGTGGTGTTTGTGTGCCTGAAGCCACAGATCCCCAGTAAGGTCAGAACCCAGTGGTGTCGGTGTGCTCTACAAACATGCAGTGAGAGAGGCTAGCAAGTAAGAGTTGTGGAAAAAATGGAGACATAAGGCAAATTTCCTTGCTTCTTCCTTCAGAGGGAGCAAGTGTAATCCTGCTAGCTGTTCTGTCCTGCCTGACATAGGGCACAAGGCTTCCTTGCTCACTTGAGTCCATATTTATATAGCAGAATAGTTTAAATTCTTTACCACCCATGTTTCCTGCTCTTGGGAGTTCTCCCAGCCCATATGATATCAGTCACCTGTGCTAGTGGAGCTTTTGATGCTGGATTTATTAAATTTAATTTGGTTTACACAAGTGTACCGGCCTTGGTTTTGTACTTGGAGAGTTGTCTAAAAGCTACTTCTCCCTGAAAATACCAACCAAATGCAAATCCCTCTGGTTTAGCTGGGAATATAAAGTTTTCGGCATCCAGCAAATACCTCAATATATAATCTATTTGTAAATGTGGAAGCAGATTTTTATCTTATTCCTGTTTTGATGCTTTCAAATATTGCTTCCTACCACTTTCCTCATGATAACTCTGAAAAAGGAATGGAGTTGTGATATCATAAGGGTTTTTTTCAAGATGCCAAGGGAGGGAAAGGAAATAACCAAAGCAAACTATCTATCTGTCAGCTCTGGGCCTTCCATGAGAAGTCTACACAAGTAATGACATTTCCAGTAGACCTTATGCCCATAGCAATGCAGCGGGAGATAAACATGGTGCCCTTGAAATTAGTCAGTGGTTTGACCCCCAAGTCTGGGGACTGAATTTATCTACTGCCATGAACACTAAATTTGAAATAAAAACAATGACGTTGAAAGCGCCACCCCCCTGGCCCCCATAATTATGATTAATAAACCACTTTTGTGCATTAAGTGCTTGTTACTGAGAAATGATTCCTGTTTTCTGATGTTGTATGGAGAACTGACTTATTTGAATGTTTTTTATTTATCAGGTGGAATTCAATGCCACTGAAATCAGATGACATCTATCTTTCAGGGGGTCCAAACCTGGGACCTTGGCTTCCAGACAACTGCAGAAAGCATGCTTTTATTTTTATTATTTATTTCAGTTTAATAGCTACCTTAGATAAGAACTTCATGGAGAAATAGCATCTGTAACCAGTATGTACAAGAAAGAAAAGTACCTGAGAGGAGGTAAGGATGGAGAATACCAATTCTACACTTTCAAAAAAAAAAAAAAAAGTGCAGAAGGCTTGAATACAGTTTAGTAACCTGTCTCCATGTAAGCACTCTCTCAGTGCTGAAGGCAGACAAAAATAAAATCTAATGACTGAGGGTCATCAGAAGCAGTGACGGAGGGTCTATTGAGCAAGTTCCTGAATTCTTAAGAAATGTTTTGTTCTTCCATTTCCAGCCAGCATGCCAGGTACATACCTCCCTTCAGGGTGAAAAAGTACTTACCCTTTTTTGAGTGTGACTAAGCAGAGAACTGTTTTATAAACTGGAAAGTTCTCCTTGCAGAAGCCAAGGCACATGCTGTCTGGAGCACAGTGTTTGCACTTGGGAGGAGGGTAAACAGTGCTTTGGTTTCTAAGGTTTTCATGACTCGAAGTACATCAGTTGAGCTGAGAGTTGGTTAGCTGCAGTAACAAAAGCTTCCTTTGTTAGATGATATAACTAAATGAATTTAAAATGGTGCTCCCTGATACGCCATCCACATGACATTTTGCTCAGACTCCAAACACTGTCAATAGCCATGAAGAGCTGTGTGCTTTCCTGTGCAGCCTGGAGTGTGCTGCACCCCGGGGTGCTGCAGTGAAGTGTGGTTCTGCAGTGGTTCCTTGAGTGGGGTTTTTTTTGCCAACACTAGACCAAAAAAAAAAAATTTGTGCAAATACTTCTTGGGAGGGAGGAGGAATAAATACTTCAAAAAATCTTTCTCTGAAAGAGCCTTAAAAGAATTAATGTTGTACATCCAAAACTGGAAATCCCTGCAGTACCTGCAGTATACTTAAGTGAAGAATAACGCAATCCTGTGTTCCTTATTCCTGTCCTAGTCTTCACCAAAACCAGTCACTCACTTCAATTCCTTTATTTTACCCCTGCATTCTTATGCTTGAAGCGTTCAGGGACTGTAAAATAGTTCATCCAATGCATTCATCTTTAAACAGTTTAAAACCAGAAGAATCATAGCCTCTGTACAATTATTTCCCAGACCCTCCTGCTGTGAATTTTCAAAACTAACCAGCTAGTTCAATGAATTTCTAAGCCACTGATGACTCTTTAAAAACATTTTTTTTTTCCCTCTTTCTTTATTGTTAACTGAATTGGTTAATTTGAAACAGACCGAGCTGAAATTTCATTAAATATTATGAGAATGCCCAAAGAATCTTAAAACATAGTGTCATCTGAGAGAATTGTAATTCGATTGGAAAAGTTCGATTTGACTGGAGGGTGGAGCAATTATCAAAGAATAAACAAAATATTCTGGGACATATGTTATAAAAGATTGAAAAATTGCATTTTTATTCCTAACTTTCAAAATTGAAATTTAAATTATCTCTAAGATACAGTTTTGGCACCTCATTCCCTGTTTCACAAAGTTATTTCTGTAACATGACCAATTTGTTTTTTAAAAAATTATACTTTCAAAACCTCTTTGACTCTGCAATAGTTTTAAGCTGTTGGGCTTTTTTGGGTTTTTTTGGGATTTTTTTTTTTTTTTTATCTGCAACAAGTTTATAAAGTTATCAGTTACCTTAGAATGTTTGTCAGCTCTCAATCCTCTCCCTGGTTTACTAAACTAGGTTATAAAAGGAAGAAAAAGGAGCACAAGAAGTACAGCAGAAAATGTATATTGCTTAGCCTTACCTGTAAGCTGAGGTGGGTGCTCTAGGTAGCTGGATCTTGTGAAGTGCAGCAGAACGACAAAAGAAATCTTACCAACTTTGCAACTAGAGTCTATTTTTAGAGGAGGATTTGCTGACTCTGACCTTGAGTGCTACCCACACCAAAGACGATCTTTACATCTGCTGGTAAAACTATTCCCTGATGTGACCTGAAACATTAAACCTGGCAATTTAGCTACCTAGCCTCAGTATGACTAAGATAATGTGATGCGTGCATGTTGACTATAATAAAACAAAACTAATCTTTTATGTTCTTATCCCCTTGTCAAGCCTGATGCTACGTGGATTAGGAGCATTGCACTGCTGTTTTCTGTCATGCTGCACACAAGTGATTTAACACTGGCACAACAGGCAGTGGGAGAGGTGGCAACCTGACAAAGTCCTCATCTCTTGTATGTGCACCATCAGAGTGCCACCTTCCCCTACCTGCTGTCTTGGTTTTACCCAGAGCTGCCTCTCTCAGTATCCATCTGACTTCTGAAATGCCTTTCTTTGCTGGGAAAGTGATGTAGCACTCAGCGCTAAAAGAGAAACCAGTCGGGACAAGCGCATGAGACCAAGAAGTAGCCCACTGGTCTCTGTACCTGCTTTTTGGGCCCCCCGGCCCCTTCTGTTGAGATTATCATCTTGGCGATGATCTCTCTGAGCAGACCTGTATGCACTGCTTGCCTATCTTTCTGGCTCACAGTGCTCCCTCCCCTCACTCCAGTGTGTGCAAAATCAGCCACCTGTTGATGCATACTCACTGTGGAGCTTTTTAAATCTCTTGCAAGAACAGAAACAGTCTTCTATGACTGCAAATGCCTGTCCCTGACCAAAGTTTCGGGTTGCCCAAGTGTTTTTCCCAAAGTAGCCAAGTCCCATGGTAGATGCCATTAATTTTCAGTGGGACACAAGTTCCTGACTATGTCGGTTATTTTTAGTGTTACTTCAAATCCTTCCAACCACCTTTGTCATCCCCTGTTTAAAAGATAAAAGTTCATTCTAGAAGAACCAGGACCAGACTTGGTCATGGCCCGTGGCTAATACTGAAGTACAGATGTGAATTAATAACAGTTTCATTTCAACTTCTGGGCATTGGGTCTGCTGCTGTTTCATGCTAACAGCATCACTGTAGCCAAGTTTCTGTATTACAGAGCAGCCAGGCTCCTCCCTGCCAATTATTCAGATCATCCCTCTGAAAATGAGAAAGAGCTTAGATGTTAGAAACCTGCTGTGCCTTCTAAGTTACCTTGGAAGGTTGTTGTGCAAATTAATTCTATACTGATAACAGAGAAACTTTGTGGAGGAGGAGTTGCAGACCCCATATAACAGAAACTAGCAGTGGTTGTTTTATTTTTATCCCTGCAGGTGACCCAGTATGGGGAAATATGGGTAAGATGATACAGCAGACCAGCAGTACTGGCGAGAGGCGGCTATGTAAGGTGTGCGATGGAAGGTCTGTGCACCCCATGGCATGGGGATGGGCCATGCTCTGTTGCTTCTTTTGGGCTGTCACCCCCTGAGGTTGTCTTTCTGATGTCAGATCAATGGCATGACAATGTTTTGTGGTATTGTTTTTTCAGGCTGGCATTTTGAGTTCCGGGAATATTAAGCTGAAACAGAAGTATTTGTTTGTCTGCCTGGCTGTCAAAACAATATGAGCCCTTGTGCCCCCCTCTCTGTAGGGTCCCAAGAACTTGTAGGGAGAGATCGTTCACCTCCTGGAAAAATGTTCTATTTTTGGGACCGGTTGTGTGTGTTTCCATTAGTTTTGGTTTTTTTAAGTAAAAAATACTCGCTGCTGAGATGTTTTGAGAGTAGCCAATGACTTAGAGTGCTTTGGAGCCTGAACACGTGGGAAACACAGTAGGAAGGCTCTTATTTTGGAAGAGGTAAGCGCCTGCCCTCTGGGAAGTTGAATAGTTGCCTTGGGCTCCTAAAAGCAGATGTTTGCCATGTTATTGGTCATTTCTGAAAATCTTGGCTAAGCTGATGATGATGCCTTGAACATGCAGATCTCTCCCACTTCCTGGAGTCTTACATGTATTCAGCCTGCTCGTGTTCAGGCTGTAGGTGCCTGCTGTCAGTGGTCGGCTCTTGCCCATCATAACCCACTGGCCCCACATGCCTGTCTTAGCAAAGCAGCTGCACCAGCCCCAGAACATGACCCCAGGCAAAATGCATTATCCCTTTATTTTTCTTGTGTACTCTGAAAGTGTTAAGGGGCCAACCAAGACCAGCACCAGGCACTGTTCAGACACGGGATAAAAGGCAATTCCTAGCTGAACTTCTAAGTAGAAGAGACGCAGACTTAGGTGGGAAAAGGGTGACAGCTAAACAGAATGAGCAAGACTGTAGCCAAAAAAATGCCACCAACCAGCTTCATAGGTGGGAGTTTCTGTGGCACAGAGTATGGAGCTGTGGGAAGGATGAGAGCTGAAGTCCCATTTTGGGGAGGGGATAGCAAGGGGAAAAAAAAAACAAACAACAAAAGCTTTTCTTTAAAAAAAAGAAAAAAAAAATCTTAGTATTTCTTCCACAAATACTGGGTAAAGAATAGGAGGAGAGAAATGGTAGATTTCTGGCCAGACCACACTAGAGGTACAGTTGGAAAAATCTGACGCTCTCTTTTCTAAGGCTTGAAATTTTAATGTTAGTTTAAAATAAAAACTTTGAGTGCTCAAAGTTCAATTTTAGAAGACTTCCCTCCCCCATTCCAACCTGGTGGACTGAAATATTTCCTCTTTGCTACAAAATATGCTGGGTTTTTAACCATTGTTTGGGAAGAATAAGTATATAATTATATAAGATTGTCCTAATGGACATTTGCAGCTGTACCGAGATGCTAACAGCATGCAGAAACCATTATGTTTCCAGTTGTTTGGCAAAAGTTAAGAAACCTTTTTTTATATATTTTTTATTTTTTTTTTTTTAAACGTTAACTGTAAAGTAAATCCAGATGGTTCTCTCTTGCACAGACGAGCAGTCTTCAAACTAGACATATAGCTGTAGCCTGGCTGTAACTTGTTTTGATTACTGCAGAGATAGAGAGATATGTTTTAAATGACTGTGCACCCTCCTCACAAAATGGTGTGTGCTCTTGATTCTTGCTGAAATCAACTGGCATTTATGCAGCGCTACATAAAACTTGTTTGGCAATACCTTGTGTGCATGAGTATCTAGCTGGGTTACTTGTTTAATTTTTCTTTAGACTGAAGAATTGCTTAATGACCCCCATCAGAGGTTGGGGCTCTGCTGAGGCAGGTCTTGCAGACCCATAAAACAAAAAGGACAGTTGCTGCCCTATGTAAGCTACCATTTGAGCTTCAGTTTGTTCTCTTTTCACCTCCTAGTTAAGGATTACCGGAATATATTGGTCATATGCTTTTTTTTTTTAATTGATATAGTCAGAATTTTATTTTATTATTTAATAAGCATTGTCTATTGTGTTCCTTACTTCATTTCAGCTAGATGTCGGATGTGCTAGCTTCTATCAGCAGGGGAATCAGAATTATGTTGACTTGTGTGATCATTCTGCAAGTGTTGTCAGAATCTGAATGTTTTAAGCCAACACATTAGAAGCACTTCTGAAATTCTGAAAATGAGGGGAACTGAAAGGTCCATCAGAAATTATAGACCTATGGTAAGTTAATTTTTATGTTGGTTTTTTTTTAGTCTATAAGCAAGTGTTCTTGTAGATAACAGTTGATATTGTTTGTACAAGTAGTATAACAGGTTAAAATATTGTTTTATGATCTTCTTAGGCAGTATTGTCAGAAGAGTAACTTGGATTTGACCTGGTAGGAGTAAAATTTACTGGCTGGTGTGTCTCTTGCTACATCTCTGACAGGGCTAATAGCCCAGCAGAAGTGGCTGTGTTTGTAAGACTGTATGTGTTTGAAACTAGGGATGAAGCAAGCTCCCTAGGGGGTAGGAAGGAAGGACCCCTGTCCTGAATGAAGTTCCCTGGCCTTCCCTGGGCTTGTAGGGGGAGGCTGGGGCCAGGGCTCTGAAAGGCGTTTTGTTCACTGTTCTGCTTTTTCTCTCACTGTCAGCAGAAAAAGTGTTCTGGGAGATTTGTGTTGAAATGGAGTATAGAACCCGAGGCACAGTAATGTGGAAAATAAGGGATGAGGGCTTTCTTGTAACCTTCCCTTACCATAGAATGCTGGGAACCAGAGGAACCTGGAGCCCCAAACTGCTTAGCCCCCTGTTTCTCAGTCTGTGCTAAGAGAAAGCCCTGTGAGGAGAGCACCTACAAGAGAAATCCTATGCAAAGAGAATATTGACCAGTCAGTACATCGTTCTGTGCTGTGCAGGGTATCCTGGAGTGCTCCTGAGGTTCAAAAACTGGGCACCTCCAATTAGTCATAGCATTTAAATTGCCCTACATAGAAATGTTATTACAGAAATTCACGGTGTTTATCCCTAATATACCACAGAATCACACACAGGTTTGCACTTAAATTCTCTTGGTGACACATTGGGAAACTACCGCAGTCTGTTTCTACTCATATTGTTTTTTTGGATAAGAAGGTTTTTTCCTCTTCTTCTATATCCTTAATAACAGATCACTTCAGAGATTCCGGAAACGTGGTCCAACCTATTCCCTAAGCATTGCATGTTTTGAAAAATAAACAAAAATAATAGATACATGGTATGTAACTCTGATCAGAAAGTTTTGTCCAGGCATGCTGAGAGCAGGTTTCAGGTCAGAGTAATCTCATGGTATTTGAAGTGCTAAATCTAGTCTTAAAAAGAGCTGAGAGCCAGAAATTCGATTGATGTTTGCTGTCCTCTTGGTACAGGTTTCTGGCTCACTGGCAGCGCAGATGGAGAAACACCAAAACACCAGAGTTGTCATCCTGATGCCATTAGTCCAGTGTCTGTACCACTGACTGTGGTCAGTAACAAATGCCTTAAAGAAAAGCATGTTAAATCTGTGCTCCCCACTTATGGGATAAGTTTTCTGCCCCACAGAAAATCTGTTTAATCTCCCTACTCCACCTCCTTAGATAAAGCTTGGCTGGAAGCCTGAAGGATGAAGTTTTACAGTTTTTCTAAAACTATTCCTTTTCTTCCAATGTAAATTGTCTCTGATGGTGGTTTTTCTTACTTATGTGACTATCCAATATTCTCTTTAACTATTCTATGCTCTTTGCCTCCAAGTGTTCTGATAATGAGTTCAACAGACTAAATAATGATGATAACTATAACTTATAACATTAACTAGTTTGAAATATATCCCCTTTTCATTTTTTCTAAGCAAGCTTGGGGGAAGTTTGCCCAACCACTGCTCAGGTGCAGCTGTTCTGCTGTACTCAGAACATCTGTGGTTACCATATGGCTACAACTTACCATCCTCCTAGAAGTAATCAAGTACACTTCATGTCATAAAACCCCACAACAGCAAAGCAATGCCTTGTAATCTACCAGGAATGCTCCACAGCACCTCAGGGCAAGTGCCTTTTAATGTCTTTTTGCTCTGAGTTTGATCAGGTTCCAGACTCTTTTAAACTGAGAACACCATAAATGTTGGAAATGAGGTACTCTATTTCAGGAAAAATACAAAAGCCAGACTGAGTAGTTCTGTGAAGTAGAAATAGAGTTGTTACACTATGAGAGATAGCAAGACTGCCTTAATAGATGGCATTCAAGTGCAGCTGTTTATAGGTCTTAACTGGTGCTGGCCCACGAAATGCATACTTAGAAAGGAAATCGGGGAAAGCTAACACATGCCTGGGGGCTTTGAAGTTGTTATTATCATCCACATGCATAAGAACAGGAGATCCTCTCTAGTCCAGCAAGTACTGAGAAATGAATGAATTTGGCTGGCGCATACATCAAAGGTCTTCACTTGTAATTTGCTTAAGAGATTAAAAATGAAATATGAGGGAATTATTGAGGAAGAGCAAGCTGCTGTTTTTTCCCCCTTGCAGCAGGAAAGAAGAACAATTGAACATCTATTCTGTCTGAAAGTGATTACTGAAAAGCTTTCTGACAACCTTGAGCGAAACAGCAGTTGCATCTTAGTTTCACTGACATCAAATAAGCATTTGATTTACTGAGACCCAGCTGGACCTGTCCAGTGCCAAGGAGTGTCTTAAGAGAAGCAAACAAACTTGATAAAGCTCTTTCTTTACAGAACGACAATCTCTAAAGCAATGCATTGCCAGACCATGAAATGTGCTCTGCATTTTAGCTACCAGAAAAGTTTTTACTTCAGAAATAACAAAGGAAAACCTATTGACAAACACTTGAAGCTTGCTACTGTTCCCTTTCCTGTCAAATGTGATTTTTATTGAAGTTCTTCAAGAGACTAGGACATAACCACTAGGAAGGACACGGTGTTGTCAAGTCTTTAAGCCATGGCTAGACTGGGAGACATAAAGGCTTGATAACAACTGTGATCCTCTGCATCATCTGGGACAAAACTGACTACGATGGAAGGAGGAGAGAAGGGACTTCCTGGAGCAGCTTCCAATAGGAATGCAGAGTGTGAGAAGCTCTTATTTTAGGGGGCTGAGGTTGAGGAAAAGTTGGGATGAATTTTTGAAAAGGATCCAGAAATGTTGGCAGAGGCCTAGATCATGTCAGTCTTCCCATCCCGTGTCCCTTACTGTTGCCAAGTCAGAGATTTTGTGGAATGACTTGGAGCCTCTGAATCAAGATGAGATGCCTTAAAAAAGAGCCTGACCTTTTTTGGAGCAGACACAGGAATTGATGGATGTTAGTCTGCAAACTGTATGACCCAAAATGGAAGATGCTGACTGCAGATAATTTCCATGCTCACTTTGATAGTTTTTGTTATAGTGTAAAATTTGTATTAATTGCTGACTTTATATCCAGCTTGTGCTTTAACATGTTTTCTCGCCTTCACCAAGCGAAAGGTTATTGAGTGTTCTTGGCCCATATAATCTCATTTAGGTTGGGATTTTGCCTGCCCTTTTATGCTGCAAAATGGGTAGTCCTAAAAAAATTCTGGCTGTAGCTTTGTCGTACTTAGAGCAGATGATCATCAGTCCAGCTCATTTATTGTTTTATATCACGGAGGCAGGAGTAATAAAAATGAGTGCATGTTTCCCAGTCAGAATTGATCAACTACATTAATGAGCATTGCTATTCTTAATTTTTATGCAGTGTTAAAATAGTCTCTTTTTGTGAAACCAGCCAGTTTCTTCCACACTTTTCAATCCATCCACATAAACATACATTGAGAATTTTAAGGAAAACTTTTAGCTTGACCCGTTGCTTTCCCATTAAGACTCCAAAGCACCCATATTTCTCTAATAATCCATTCAACACACTGTATTCCAGCTGTTACAGATGCTGATTTCATTATAAATTGCGGATTATGGATTCTCTAATGTACAGACAGTGACGTGACAACCAATTGTTTTACAAGAATATTAACGCAAAGGATTTTCATGTCAATTAAAATGAACTCTGAGCCACAACAGACCTGAGAACACTGCCCTGTGCCAGAGAGCAGCATTCAGAGAGGTGTCAGGAGATGCCCTGCCGTCAGAAAGGGAGTGCCAGGGGACAGGACTGACCATCAGGAGCCCTGCCTTGAGGAGTAAAACTGTGGGAAATCAGGATGGGTGGTCAGTGAGAGGATTTAAAAAATATATTTTCAGGAAAAGAGGACTTAGGGCTGAGATGCAGAACTGAAATTTTTGAGAAAATTGAGCTATCAACAGGAGTTACTGCCTATTGCAATTATAGCTCATTTAGTATCAGAAAAGTTGTACGAATAAACAGTGCATAAAATTACTGCTAAACATATTTTTGAAATGTCTTGAATTTTTTGGTGATATGAATAAGCCTGGTTTTAGAGAGAGAAAACTATGCTGCATGCCAGAGATAAGTAAGCACAGGTTTTACCTATTGACTTATCTCTTTAAAAAGGGAGGGAGAGAGAGCAGAGGGGGGGTGGGGGTGGACCTAAAGGAAGAAAAACTTGAAAGTAGAATACATAAAATATTGTTTCCTTGGAAACAAAAAGGAAGATTACATCACAAGGTTCAGGCCTATAAATAGAAACCTAGCAGTGCAGATGCAGAAGAAACTCTTGTTCCTAAAGGGAAAATTTAGAAATGAAGATGATCTCCCTTTAGACACTGCTGTCATAATGCAGTCAGCACAACCTGATCTTGAGGACCAGCAGTAAATTTAGCTGATGGTATATGACAGTCTTCTCTCAATTAGCCCTAGCATTCAGCTCAGGGAACTGGTTCAGTTGGTGAGAAGAGGTACAATTTTCAGGCTGCTATAAATACCATCAGTGTCTCCAGAGCCCTGCTATGCTGCTGTGGCAGAAATTACTAGAAGTCTTCAGCATGAACTCTAAATCCTTTGGGCAGCCACGACAGGACAGTGAAAACCTCAAGACTGTGCTAATGTTTGTGAGAAACAACTGGGAACTGGGTGAAGCATCACTGTGCTCTGGTGGGTGTTCAGGACTTTGGATAAGATGAGCTGTGACTCACAGGAGCGACTCGGGGTGCCTGTCCCCTGCCGTCCCTGCTATGTCCTGCCACCTTCTCTCTCTCTTTAGTCACCCTGCAGTCATGGAACTTGTGCTCAGGGCCGAAGCATCCCTCTGCCCCCATGGGGGTGAGCAGTAGCATCTGAGCAGGGTCTGAAAGCAAGCACAGCAAGGTTGGCACACCACAGGCTGCCTGCCACTCCAGCCTGCTGTGAGCTCGTGGTCCCAGCTGTGTTGTGGGGCCTGTCTCCTGCATCCTGCTGCTGGTGTGTGGAGTTTCTGAGTTATGTTTCTTGATGTTATGGAATATTTATACCATTACTTATAAAAAACAAATAATGATGTTTTCATTGTTGCAGATGAGTTCCTCTGGACCACGCAGTGGTTCATCTTATAATCTTTAATTTTTAGTGACATGCAACCTTTTCCCTGCTTTTGCAGCCAAACTCTCATCCGAGTATGTGTATACAACACTGCCAAAAGGATAGCTTTAAAACTGGGCAATTCACACATCTTATGGGCTAATGTAGCTAAATCTTCCTTCCAAAGACTAAAGCCTTGTATCAATCATATTATTATATGGTCTTTCCAGATGTTTTAAAAAAAATTAAAATAAAAAAAATTGATTGGTTATGGCTCTGCTAGGAAACAATGCCTTTCAAAGTGAGACACAGATTTGTTCCATCAGTTTGTATGTGATAATACAGGGCCTGGTCAAATTTCCACTTTCTGGTGGGAATCATCTCAGTTTGAGTAGGGATCTTAGTGTGACTGATGGCTCACAAACGTCTGTTCCTTCCCAAAGCTGACAGAGCAGGGCTTGGAGCTGCTGGTAAGTGAAGAGATTTGTTAGATGTCCCATGTTAGATGGATGTTGATGATGCTGTAATATATACATTTGTATACATCCTTCCCTGGCACTGCTCATTTTAAGGCATAGCCAAGTAAATGAAACAGCATGTGCTCCCAGCTGCTTTAGCCCTAGGACATGGCTGTGGTGTACCAGGTGGCAGTACTCTAGCTCTTGTAGCTTTTTCTGTGTCTCATAACATGGTATGCACTCCTAAATCTACCAGAGAATCTCAGCTTTACTTGGCAGGGGACAGGAGGAGGAATACAAGTTTGCTGCCCTTGTCAAGAAAATAATGAAAACAATGAACCTTAAGACAAATAATAATAATAAAATCCCATGCTTTATAAAGACATTCTCACAATGGGAAAGTGGGGGGCAACAGGGGGGTGATACAGAAGTTCTGAACATCTGGGGCTGGCAGAAATACAGTTCTTGCTTAGGTAGGTACAGAGGTGATTTGTATGCGTGTCTGAGTCTAGCTGTGATTCTGGATCCAAGGTTGCTATTACCATAATAAACTTTAAGATCCCAGGTCTATAAGCATCTAGTGCTAAGGGAAGTCTGGATAAGATTTGAACCTTGTAGTTTGTGTCCATCTTCAGTTTGATCTTATGTTTTAATTGGAAATTGTACGGGATTTGGCATACTACTTTTCATGGGGAAAGCACCTGGGGGGGGGAGGAGATCCTGATATGATGGTGCTTTCTTTGACTTGCTTGGGTTTGCTGCTGTAATCTCTCATCTCTGTGAATCAATGTGCCTGCACAATTTCCACCCCCCTTTTTTTTTTTTTCCCCAAATGTCTGTTCCACATTGTGAGCTGACATTCTGACAACACAATCACAGCATTCCAGAAGTGCTCTTGCAGTGCATTGCATGGGATAACTACTAGAATATACAGAATTTTTAGCCTCCCATAATTTTTTTTCCAAGTAGCCCAAAACTTATTTCTTTATTTCTTTAGCAAGCTGGCAGCCTTATTGGCAGGCAGGCAGGCATTTCTGAGCATTGGGATGACTGTCATCAGCATGACTAGCCTGAAAAAGTTGTATTAGTATTCATCTGTGAAATGGTTTGGATGACTGACCAGACAAACTGCTATGGCACTGATACTTGACATCTGACCAAAAGGATCTGGGATAGCAGAGATGCAGGTAAATTGACATATGTCTAGTGTGAAGGAGGATGGGTTAGAAACTGGTGGGTTTGCTGAAGGTTAGTTATAGTGATCGTAAAATCAGGGTGTAACCGCATGGAGATGTAACTGAGTCTAAACTATTTTTTTTTTTTCTTCTTCCATGAAAACTGATAGTAGGAAAAGACATCAGATGAATTGAAAAATTATGTGAACTGATGGAAAACAACTTTGATTGTAAAAATCTAAATACTTCTTTCTGTTACTGCCCTCTCCCAGGCACTCCCTACCTCCCTAAAAAACAACATACAGCAATTCTGCTTGATCAGATGAACTGTTTAAATTAAAGCCACTCTCTAAGACTAACATGCGTGCCAGGACTGGTTTGGGTTTTGTTTTGGGGTTTTTTTTGTATAGTTTTAGTTTCTTGCTATAGGATGTCTCCTTTGATGAATTCGAATGTGTAGGAAATGAAAAAGATGGACAGTCTGATTTTTTTAAACACTTGTGTATTCCTTTTGGGTATCAGCTAATTACTTACAGACAATTAACAGTTGCATCCGAGAAACATGTTGCTTAGCCTTCAAATGTGCAGAGTGTGCAAGGCTGGGATTTCCCCAGAACAGCTGAGGAGGAGGACGAGGAGGAGCAGGAGAGCACTCTCCCCTGGCCTGCGGTAAGATCTGGTCCCACCAGGCAGGAGCTGCTTCACAGCCCTCCCCACAGCCAAGCACTGCCTGGCAGGGGGTGGCATTTCTTCACAAGGGGAGATTTTTCTTCTGGAAAACTCATGGACAGGCACCATCTTCTGGTTATTATTTCTTGAAATCTTCTTGTCATTGGCCATTACAGACCAAACCTTTTAGAAATGTTCCCTGCCTGGGTGGTGACCTGGACAAATCACATGTACTGGTACCTCCAGGCATGGCTGTAGCTACTAAAATTTTGCAGCTGATTGACAGTTATATGTGCACACACATGCAAGTCAATTAATAGAACAGAGTATAAAGTAAATTTAATTTTCCAAGTATCCTTAGCTTGAATAGTCCCTGATAAAATGTTTTCCTCTTGTGAGAAAGGCAAAGAAAAGTGTCTTTGAGTCCAGCCCTGGGATCCTGCTGTGTCTCTCTTGTGAATGAGTAATGAAAAGTGGCCATTCATTGCTGAATGATTATTTTTCCCCTTCAGTGGAGTGGGGGGTGGGGGGAAACCCTCCAAAATTCAAGTCCTTCTATGAGTCCAGCAGACTAAAAGCATCAGGAAACCTCTGGAGGGAAGTAAAAAGTTATGAATGGAGAATAAAATATTGGTGTGGAGCAAAAGGGCTGTTGTGTATAAAGAGCAGATGGGAAAATGTTGAGTTTGAAGTTTAAAAGACAAGGATCTGAATCTCATTCAGCTGAGCAGGGAGAAGTGGTTTCGGTTTCCTTTCCTTGGAGGTTGGCTCCATTTGATGAATTGTCGAGATGTGCTATAAATGTTTAAGATTTATAGGAGAGGCTCCAAGTAATACTAATGAGCAGCTAAAAATAGATATGATAGGAAAATATAAACTGACAAACAGATCATCCAGCATAACAATAACTTCAACTTCATAATCACGCAACTGTTGCCAGCTGAAGATAGGAGACATGGCATGAAAATGAGCTTTTGTTTTTCACATCTGAAAGTTAAAGGAGTCAGAGTGGAAACAGATGTTCTCCAAAACAATGTGTCAGAATAACTCTGGTAACAGCCAATTGTCACTAGAGCTGAGCAAATAACTCTTTGCGCGCTCTTTGGCTGATGGTTTTCCAATGATGGGTGGGGTCTTTGTAAAGAATGTATTTATTTATTTAATTATTTATTGTGAGCAACCTAAAGGTTTTTGGTGCAAAAAATCAGTGTCTCACTTCTTACAGTTCTATGCTGCTCAGGTTTTGGGAATTTTTGTCTAAGATGTGTTGGTCCTCCAAAAGCAATCTTAAGGGCTTTGACAAATCATTTTGTTTGTAAAGTTCTGTGAATATTTCATTGTTGGTGTTTAATATTAGATTAATTGATGTATTATAATTATTATTGAATTAGGAGGAATTAGAAGAATTAGATGCTTTGTTTCCATAAAAAGGGGTTTGTAGACCAGCACTTTCCTTTCAGAAGAGTTTTACACTAGGAATGACCACAAAGGTAGAGCTTATCTGTTATGACAGCTGTGCTTTTTTGGGGGGGTCTGTCTACTGAACACCTACAGAAGAGAAACTTTCAAGTCAACTGGTGATATCTGGACAGACTGAATGATCAAAGATCCTTTGTCCTGCTATGACTCTCAGTCTGTGCTGGGTGCTTACTGATGTGCTGGAAGATCTTTGTGGTCATGAAGATGATTTGCAACAAGCAGGATCAGAGTGCAGCAAATGGAAGACCCTATCCCTTGGCAAGTAGTATTTTTGCCCTGACTTGGCACCTTCTTATTGTTTAAAAAGTGGGCAGAGCCATGTAGATGTACTCAAGAATTTCATAAAGATGATGTGGGCTCTACTGTAATTTAGTGATCAAGTTGAACAGCTGGGGTATTTGAGCACGAAGGTGATGGAAAGATGTTATGGATGCAGAAGCAGGAGGAACAGAGACAAAGCCAGATCCTTAGCTAACATAACTGGGTATTTTTAGGAGTGCTTCCTGAGAGTGCTTTCTGTACATAAACAGACGAGGTTCCAGGAAGCAGCAGTGAGGGGGAGCAGTGTAACTCGACGATACTTGTACCACAAATAGTGTGTTGCAAAGAGCAAATTGTTTGACTTTACTAAACTGCAGCCTCCTGCAACAGATCAAGGGTCTAGTTTCTAAGCAAAGTAATTGTAGCCTAAAGAAAACTTAATTGTTGAAAGCCTCACAGGCTCTAGATTCCTGTTTGACTTGGCTTCAGGAGCTGCATATACTCTTTGAACCTTAAACTATGAAGTAAATTTGCAAAGCACAAGCTATTTTGAAGCCCTTCTCCACAGCAACACATAGCTCAGCCTTGTTATCAGGAAAATACATGCAAAAAGTAATGGGAGGAGGATAACATCTGGCAAGTGGACTTGACAGTGCTTTGCAATTCTTGAGGCGCTGGCAGGAGCTGGGCAGATCTGATCTAGACATCAGGGTGCTGCAGAAGAAAGTCACCTGGTCTTGGTGGGCAGTGCTAAAGTTAAAAGCAAAAGTGGGAACCACTGGCTAAAGTGGAACAGGCCAGTGTAATGCAGAACCAGGGGATCTGCCCATGAGACTGCTTGCTGCCATCCTTGCCAAACAGATGCCATGTGTTACTCAGGGCCCTGTTTCCAAAAAGCAGTTGTGGGTACACTGAAAGCCATGAACAAAATGGTTACTCTGGAAAGTGGTCAGCTTAGGCTTGTCCAGTAGCTTGATACTCAACCCTGACAAGTTAGCCTTGGCCACACTTAGTTGTTCAGCTTTGTGGTTTATTCTGGTCCCAGTTCAGAATTTTTTTTTTTTTATAAGTCCAAAAGGGCAAAAGCTATGCATTAAGAAGGTTCCATCGGAGGGCAATCCTTGCTGCAGCAACCCCAAAGCTACCTGTGCAAAGAGAAATGAATTAATGCACCTGCAAGAAAAAGACTGACACACTTAGCTGTTGCCACTACATATGGTGTGTACCTGGGCAATATCCTGGCTGGCATTTCTTTCCATGGGAACTTGTCCTTGGCATCATCTCCTTCTATGCAACTTGTTGAAAATTTCTATCCTCTCTTCCCTTGGCTCCTTGTAGAACAGATTTATGGTCCTACTTTCCTTTTACAAATAAAACCCCTAGTGCAAATCCAAAGGATAAATAACACAGTGCAGACGTGCCCACAGCAATATTCTCTGTGTTTATCATTGCTGAAAGTCTGGGAGGAAAAGCTGGTGAAGGCAAGATATCTTATGTGAGAAAACTATTCTCATGCTTTTGTGCCAGTTCTGGTGGCTGAAGATCAATCTTGTGCTTTTCTGCAAACATCCTGCTGCAGCGCAGGCAAACTCCAGGGCCCTTGTCTGTGAAAAGGGGCTAAGGCGCCCATCCTCCCTCGCTGGCTCACTGTGTGGGAAGTGACCTCCACACCAGAGTGTTGGAGGTCACTCCTTCATAAGCATGCAGAATGGAGAGGTGTTTGTAAATAAACCTCAGCATTTGATCTGCAATGGGTAAGAAGTAGGCATGGAAAAGATGGTAGCATCAACACTGCTCTGTCCATTTGTATGTCTGAATCTGCCATTCTGATCCCTTCCACCCTGCTTGCAGTCCCAACTGACACGGCTTTTGGCAGGTAATCTTTAGCTGGAGCGCCGGGCAAGTGTGATTACAGCCAGCACTGCAGAGGCACTACACCTGCAGGACTGTGACTGGGGCTTCTTCCGCCTGGCTCAGCAGCAGCAAAATTAACAGCTGCATGCCAGGACCAAATGCCGTGTTTTTAGCAAATGTGGCTGTGGTGGAAATAAGCTGTTCATTGCTTCTTGGGTTGAGCCAGTAGCTTTCAAAGAGTCAGCAACTCTGGGTCTTGAAATTGTACCACAAGATATACCTGGAGCCACTCCCAGTATTTTCATTTTCTTTGTCTTGATTACAACCGTAATTTTAAGATACTCTTGCTTAACTAAGCACAGGGACAATAAGACACCTCACTGTGCAACACGTGGGAGTCAGAGATCAGGACTGATTAATTGTCATCAACTACTGAGCCCTCACCTGTACTCCTGGCAGGCCACCTCCATGGTGCTGCAGCCCTTGCACAGAGGGAAGGTAATGGTGGGCTCAGGTATTGTCATCTGCTGGAGGGCAGAGAAACTGCAAGGAGATGCCTCCCACTGTCTGAACTTCACAGCAATGCAAAGCACTGGAACCAGCTCAGGCTCTTCTAGAAAAGGAATTTTTTGTCCTGGGATTGGATAGCTACTTTATTGTCTTTGGGTCAGTGTTTTTGACCTCATGTTCTTTGTTGTTTTGTTGGTTTTTTCCAGGTTGAAGAGGAAGCTTCCACTATATACCTGTAATGGTGACTTCCAGCCAGGAGTCCTGCATTGCCAATGCCCTGGCTTTCCTGGTGGGCTACAGCTCCAGCTGATCTTACTGCTCCCAGCTGCAAGTCACGCATGGCAGGGAAATCTATGGCTGTCCCTGGCCTGAAATAGTCCTGCAATGGCCAACAGGCCTCAGCTGGGGTAAATTTAGGTTCAGTCACTCTGAGAAGTTGTTAACTTTAAATTCTGCCCTGCAACCACAGATGTTTCCGGATGGGAAATTATGCTGGGAATTATGACCTATCCTGAAGGGCTCAATGCATGGGGATTTTGGACTGCTGTGTTTCATACACCCCTTGTACTTTAATATAGTGTCATTTGGCTTGGCATAGGCTGAGTTATAGAGACTTGAAGGGAGTGGTTAGTAAGGTAACTGAAAAGACTACTTACAAAACAGCCTCAGCATGGTCTGCAATAAAAAAAGATCCCCAGACAGACTGAGGTGGAGGAGACCCAAGTGCCAGAAGTGATTCAGCCACCATGCTCCCTGAAATCTAATCTCCTTGCTGTGGCAGCCAGTGAGAGGCCCGTGAAAGCTATAATTTCACTGATTTTTTTTTTTTTTTTCCATCATTAGCTATGACCTCCCTTCTGGCTGCTTACTCCAGTCCCAAGGGATGGGACCCTTTCTGAAGGGAAGAGCCATCTCTCTGTTCCCAGAGAGGAAATTAGTCTGTAGCATTGCTTGTGTTTTACTTACTATGTTTATAAAAGTGGAAACACCACCAGAATTTCTCCACAGGCTCTGCAGGGAAATAATATTTCCATATTGCATTATGAGAAATGCAGTGGAAGTGTGCTATGCTCAGTTAATTTTTTTTAATGTATAGAGGCAAAAGAAACTTCAGTTCAGAACAAGTATATGCTTCTCTCTATTCAACATCCGTAGTGCTATAAATACAAACTGCAGGGTACTTTCAGAACTGCAAGCCTTTAAGACCTCTCAAGGGAAAACATCACACCAAATTAATCTGCCGTCAAGTGGAAATTCTATATTGTTTGCATTTGCCAATGTTCTGTATATGGCTGTAATTGCACTGAAGCAAATATCTGCTTCGAGTTCTTCACAAGATTAAATGTGGCCAATTGGGCGTAAAAGAGTAATCGAAATGCAGAGCTGCTGCTTTGGATTTGTTAGAGGTTTTGCTCATTTTTGCTCTGACACAATGACACTAGGTTCTGGCTTTCTGTTAAAACAGGGAAACTGGGGGAATGTGATTTGGAGCATTGGGTTGCAAGCCAAGAGGAGGATGTTTCTGACACTGCTGCTGCCCTGCAGTGCACTAGCGGGCAGTGTGCCCTGAGTGTGCCCCTTGCTTTAGGTGTGCAAGGGGACACCTTCCTTCCCTCTGACCAGCAGTGAGGCTGGCGATAGCTGTGCCCCAGGGTGCAGCATCTGTCTGGGACCTTCAGTATTGCCTCCTGAGGATTTCATGGTCTTCCAAAGTTCTGAGTATTTGCCATAGATTTGAAGCTAAAAGGACTTGTGAAGGTCCCAGCAAGAGCCTCCATGGCTTGTAATAGAGAGAACCCAAGGTCTGAGTTGGATCCCAACTACTGTCTCCACATCAGACTAAAGGAGCGTGTCAGCTTGCAAAACCTGAAGTCTCGCCCTATGCCAGCTGGATATGAAATGTTAAAAGATTTGCTTAAAAACCTCATGCTTACTTTTTCTTTTTACTAGTTTAGCCATTTTCCCTCTTGCCGTATAAATGCAATTATAAGCAAGTAAAAAGTCTTTTTTCAAGTTGACTGTGCTGCCTTTTAATTCTGCATGAAAACCCAACTGCTCCCTATGCCCTGCCCAACAGGTAGTTAAATAAACAGGCCCAGGTGGGCAAAACTGCCAGTTTGAATCCTTCTTTATTTCATTTTCTTTCCAATTAGTGGGCTTATCCAAAAAATACATACTGAACTCCTACCAGCGTGCTCATGCTCAGGTGTTTCCCAAGGAGTTTCTCTGCAGCTACAGAGCAGTCCCAACAGTATCCTTGCACCATCTTCAGTGAGGGCAGCATCTCTCGGTCTGGTGCCAGGAGACATGCCCGCTTGGCACTAGCAGGCCTCTGGTCCTCTGCCTTTCCCCCTTCCTAACTGGAGGTCCAGCTCCCAAAGCTGCCTGAGGAAGCCAGAGTTGGGGCAGATCCCTCTGTGTGAGCGCACAGTCTGAATTGCATCAGCGAGGGACATATCTTCACAGATCATTAAGAAAGCAAGGACAAGAGTTGCAGATCGACTGATTCCCATAGCACAGTGAACTAGTACTTTACCTGGAAAAAGGAGAGAGAGATGCAATTATGCCAGGAGGCCAAATGCTGGGGTTTATCGTGCTGAAGCAGAGATGGAAGTGGTGCTGACACTGGGGCTGAGCAAGGAGGTGTGCTCAGCCCTGCAGAGCAGACCTGGTGCAGTGTTGGGTGGGGAACAGTGGGGGTTTTAATGGCTGTGGACAGAAAATTCATAATTGTGTTCCAGGATCCATGATTGCTTGTTTGGGCTGAGCCATCAGCCTGATGGCATGCCCTCCTGCCAAGCCTGGCATCCAGGGTGTCCCTGCTCACTCACATGTGGTTTTGGGAGTGATGTGCTTGCTGGCAAAGCTTCAAGTCCCCATACTTGAAGGCCATGCTGTGGGAAGCAGCCTTGGCAGGTTATGCACTGCCAGAGGGCCTTGAAACTTGGGATTTCAAATGTGCGATGATCAGGAGTGCTCACTGCTGTTACAGGAACACTCCTGGTTTTCCATAAGCTCTTTTTTCTTCTTTGTGTAGGGCAATAATGCTTTCTGAGGGTGCTGACTGCTGCCCAGATCTTGTTGGAAGTATGTGGGGAAAATAGGTATTACCGTTAAGAACAGCCCTTTTTTGTAGATGTTACTTGCACCAGCTTACTTATGGTTTATTTCTATAGCCTACCATGTACATCTATAGTCACTATATGCCTTTATCTTCCCTTCTGTATTAGGTGATCACTAAAACCAATTCATGACTGTTTTGAATTCCCCAGAGATTTCAGTGTGAGGTGTGTGTCTTCACTAAGAGTAATATGGTGAGTCCTTCCATGTTGTTATAAGTGAGCCTCAGGGAAGACCTTCCAGGGATTCAGGACTATAGTTCCCTCCTTCCCTCTGCTCTGCTTTTGGTTTTCCTGCTGTGATCACTAATGGAAGCAACCTGAGAAATGCAGTTCTGTATCATGACTGCTTCCCAGGTTTCTAATGTGTGTCTTTGACCCATGCTGAAAGGAGAAACATTTTTTAAAATGGTCTTATGTGAAGTTAAAGGAAATTTTGTCAAAAGGATTGCTTTCAGATGGAAAAATTCAGATTTGTAGTCTTTTCCTTCTGGCTTTGAACAAGGAGCTCCTTCTGGAACCTGAAAACCTGCATCCTGTAAATATCATAAAATGCTTCAACTTTCACAAAAATTGTATGATTCATTGAGAAATCTTTAATTAGACAAAAAAAAAAAAGCTTGGTTGTTGTACTGAATTATAGTCCTGCTTCAAAATTTTCAAACTCTCTCGTCCTTTGCTGCAGTCAGATCTAGTCTTTTCCCAAAGACCATGGCTCAGCAATTGGGAATTATTAAAGTAGCCAATGATTAGAATCAGATTTGAACTGCTGACCACCTAATGGACAGCTCTGTCTCCCATTAAGGCAGCTGGAAAAAATGTTGCGTTTTTAGCACGAAAATTTCAGAACACTTCTTCACTGAAAATTTTTACAAATTTGAAACAAAATGTTTTCTGCATTTTAAAGAAAACTAATTTGTTTAGACTGTCACATTCATAGTCTCTTGTTTACTAGTTGTACAGCTGTACAAAATGCAATTTAACAATAAAACAATTTATATCCAGAAAAGGATAAAAATCAGTAAAAACAATCCCATGTTGCTTTTATTCCTTTGGGGATGGAATAAAGTATCTCAGATGCTGCTTCTCTGTGAAATGTAAGGGGAAGTAGAAAGAATGGACAGCTTTTCAGGGCTAGTTCCTTCTTTTGTTTGTGCTTACAGTATATTAATTTCTCTATTATTAAGGAGCAAGACAAAAATATCTTTTTTGGATGATGAGCCTAGATCCAGCTAAAAACCTCAGACCAATTGCCCCATATCCCTGGGTGTTAATTCTGGATACTTTGTTCACAGCTTTTAATCTTAAATCCCATTTCGTTTATGATAGAGTATTTATTTAGCAGCAATTCCAGTTCCAACTAATGATGATGGCATAGCCACGTGCTCAGAGAGGGCAAGCGTGCACTGCAAAAACCTGCTCTGGCCAGCAGGTTGAGAGAAGTGTTGAATTCCACAGCGTATGTGACACAGCCACCTTTCATTATCCTGGGATGAGATATCTGAGCTCAGCTCTCAAGATAGGCACGCCTTCAGTAGAAATAAAGGGCCAAATATAGCCCCCAAGGAAGTGGCAAAAACCGCTCTGGTGACAGCAGACTTGGACTGGGTAGCAAAACCTTTGGGGGAAGGAAGAGGATTTTCCAACATAATGTCAGTTTTGCAGAATTAGGAGATCAAGTGATTTCTATTTGTGTTTTCCTATTCAGACACAGCTTTACAGAATTTACTGAGACACTGATGCCATCATTCAAGATATAAATTCCATCTATCTGCCAATTTCATTAACTCCATGGGCATTCTTGGACATGAAGTCATACTTTTAATAGGAATATTGAGAAATGCTTTGCACCCCTGCTAAATGATAAAGCTAACTCGAATTTTCACCAGGCTCCCCCCCCTCCACCAATGTCCTGCACTATCATTAGCCTTCACACCATCCTTGTGGGATATGTATGCTGTATTATCTTTCCCAGAGGAAGCACTTCAGACCCAAATAACCCAGGTCTGAGATTTTCAGAGGAACGTGAAAGAGTCAAGAGCACAATTCTCTTTGAGAAGTACTGCAAACAGGGCTAAGTCCAAAAGGTCTTTGGAAAAGCCAGTAGTTTGCAGTAGGCCTAAATGCAACATAATGGCAGTGACTGGGGAAATCCTGACACCCACCCTAATGTACATCTCGGATAACAGAAGCCAAGGAACAACATGTTCTGAAAAATTTTCTTGGAACCAGAATCGCATGCTTTTTTTTTTTTTTTTTTTTTTGTCTGAAAAATTCTAAGCTACCAGCACTTTACAAATGAAAGAAAAATTATTTTTATGGTTTGAACTGCACTAGGATGGGGAAAAAACAAACATAAAACAACTAAAAACATATTACCTTGCTGTTGGATTTGATTTTTCAATCACTAAACATTTTGAAATTCAATCTAAATTTGTTCTATTTAACTATGTGTCTGAGAGGAGGAGGTGGTGGTGGCAAGTAATAACACACTCAATTTTATTCTCTTTTTCTCTGGTTTATCTGCACTTCCAAAGAGTCCTCCTAGATAGGCAGCTAGCTTTTGAAGGTGTCTCAGCTAAAACCTGTCCAAGCCCCAGCTATTGACCTTGGACCTAATCTGCATGGCTCTCTACTACACTTGTTCCCATGAGGATGCAGGTATATTATCTCTTTTAAACATGCAATATCTATTCCACATTGTTAGCCTTTGTTTCACCATGCACAGAGGTTATGATAAATGCTGGTACACTGACAATAAAATGACTGTTTGTTGCAGATAAATCAGTCATGTGAAATGATTTAATTAACTTAAAATTGCTCTAATGAAAGCAGATTTGAATTTACTGTGTGATTATTTGTAGCAAACAAATTGAATGTTAAACTTGAGTCAGGAAACAAAAGCTATGGTGCCACTGGGTTCTGTTTACAGGCTCAGACCCTTGTCTCTTAGCAGTAGCTGTAAATGGGTTAAGTGACACTTGGAACCCACCATGATATACTGCATTTGACTAGCGCCTGAAGCACGTCTGCTCCATGTGGGCTGACTGCAGTGGTCTTGATAACAGCATGTTGCATCAGCCTCTCATGGGAGGCAGCCGAGAGGCACCGTCCCAGCACCAAGGCTCAGATTCATGGGTGGCTGCTGGACCACAGCCTGGGAAAGCAGCGTTCACGGAGGCAGTTGTGGTGCAGGCCCCTCTCATAGGGTGGGCAAGGAGGTTATAACCAGATCTTCTGTAGCACGGAATCTGAGCCAGAAGCAGACATCCTCCAACTCTGCCTTCCCTGCCCCCATTTATTTTAACATACAGTGCAAAGAGAAGTTGGACTGATCCCACATAAGAGGGCCATGTTGCAACCTTCTCTTTGAGCGTGTAACAGGATCCCGTAGGAATAATGAGATTAACTGAGGAGAAGCGGGGGCACTTAGCTTCTGGCATTATTAAATCTTGCAATCCTTATTTCAAATGTTGCACCGCACATCTCAAGCTACTTTTTGCAGAGGCAGACAATAACTGTCATCCGGCTGGGATTTGTGCAGAACAATAACACTTGGTTTTTAACAACGGATTATGGATATTATATCCAGCTCATGCCTGCTCTAACTCTACTGACATCAAAGGGTTTGCACTAGGGATAAAGTTTGCACATTCAACTTTGTTGGCCAAGTTCAAGTTGGGAAATTCAATGTTGTTAAACAAATCAGTCATTAAAACACATAATATCTTATTGTCCTTTTGCTACTCATCATTAACTGAGCTAAATGTCCTGAACTAGCCCTTGCTTTCTTGCAGGATGGATTCAATTTGGCTTAAGACCAGGTTCTGGATCTGTCACCCAGAGTGAACACCCCAGCTGCCCTTGCTCCATTGAATCCAGCAGAATTATGCTGCTCACCTGGAGGTCAGCTAGGCTAGTGGGCTCCAGGGGCTCTTCTCACTCCACGGCAGTTTTCTTATCTCCTATTACATTTTAGCCACTGTCCTGTAGCCAGGTGCAGAATCAGTTGTCAATTTCTTGATTAATCAAGTGTCTATTCTGTCACAGCTCAAAATAGCAAGAAGCCTAGGGAGAGCTTTAAATGGTGGTGTGTCTCTTCTTTGCACACCTCCTGAAACAGGTAAGGGCTGTCATCTGCTGTAGAGTGGGGAGTCAAACTGATGTATTTAATGCACCTATGGCAGAGTCAAGAAAGAGGACCATTTTCTCTTTAGTTAAGCTTCTTTCATAACCACCACCAAGACTAAGGTGGGAGAGGGATCCTAGATTTTCATTTGCTCCACTGAAGTGGAAGAGGGGAAATGCCTTTGAGCGGGTTTGCCTTTTCAGGAAGTTAGGGGTGATTTTAACCTGTCTGCTTTAAACATGTTTGGAGGTCAATAAAAGGAAAAGTTCTCTACCTGGGAATCTTTCTCCCTGCACGGCATTAGTTCAATAGTTTTTGTGGTATGCTTTCAGCTGTGCTCTCAAGTTCTTTCCCTTCTTCTTCTGCTAGACTTTACCAAACCCTGCTGATTTACATTTAGGTTTAGCTGCACTCAAGAAAAATGAAAATTGTACAGATGGCCACGCAAAGGGGCAAGATTGGTATTCAAGGTGTTGTCCCTTGAGCAAGAGCATGAGGAAGAAAGCCAGTACTTGCCTGACACCATGTTTTTCAATGCAGAGAAGAAGGCAGATTGTGTATCTGCTTGCTCTTGGCTGAGCCTTCCCAAACAGCTCTGTTACGTGGGCAAAGAAACAGCAGGGCTGTGCAGAAGGCAAGGCAGCCAAGGAAGCAGGGTTCACAAGATAATGCTTATGTGCCATGGCTGCAATAGTAGTGCATGTATTTCTTAATCTGTACGACAAAGATGATGAAGGAAGTAATTTGAGGTGTGATGCAGCCATTGACTGACCATTGTGACAGGAATAGCTCCCAGTTGGGAGTATGTGAGTTCACACTCCGCTGCTTCCTTTTGCCCATGCTCTGGCATCCAGGTTTGAAGAAATTGCCTTAAAAATAAATTCCTTACATCACCAAAGACATATTCTGTTCAGCTAAGGTAGAAATCTGGAATAAATCTGTCCATGCTGTTTTCTGGACTTCAGGTGTAAAGCATCAGAATATTTCTTCAAGCATGATGGGAGTAACAGTTCTCACTTTAATGAGTATTTAAGTCATAGTTTTAAATATGTTTGTGCCTCATATAGTTTTAACTTTGAATTATTCTCCCAGGTGAAAAAGATAATTTAATTCCATTTTTAAAAAGATGTCGAATTTGCTTGTAATAGTTAAGCAGCAGTCTTAAATTACTTCTCAGTCAAACAGAAGTACCTTGTTACATCCTGAATATGAACAGGCCCCTTGTCACCTGGTACAATTTTTTGTTCAGCATCACTGCTTATAATAAATGTCATTTTGTCTCTTCTTCTAAACGATGTGAGTAACAGTACTCTCCCTGTCTCATCCCTGCACAGGTCATGGGTATTTAGCTGCTAAATTTCTGTACCTCAGGAAATTATGCTTCCAGAACATCTTGTTTATATATTTTCTAAACTGTTGCACTTTCCTTAAAATGATGAATGTCAGCAACAGCTGGAGTGTATATGATTGAATTTCACCTTGTGTCCATTCCCAGAACCCTGCTTCCATATGGAGTTCAGTAAAGCAATATCTAAAAGCATGGGAGCAGGGATAAATATGCATGCTCAACATGATGAGTTCATTGTGTTTGCCTTGAGCCCTAACTTGTTCTGCATTCATAACTTTCAGTATTTGGGCATACATCTTGCACAGCACTGGTTTTGTTTGCTTTTGTGGCCACCAAGATTCATCTGTTGTTTTCTGTCTCTTGTCAATTGATTTGGAACTTTTTTTTTTTTTTTTTACACACACATGAAAAGTTTTTGGATCTTACCTTTCTCTGGAACACCACCAATAATGACATCAATTGCAAATAGTGTATACTGTAATAGGAATGGGTGCAGATCCCATTTCCCCAAATATGTTAGTGGTTTGGAAATCCAAATGCAGCCCTCAGTTGCACAAAGGCAAATACTTTCTAACGGGATGAATCAAGCTCTCCAAACAGCAGTAAATGCTGACGTATCTAGCATGGAGGTCCGCTATTTTCAGTTACTGTGTCTCCCTTTCCTACCTGGTATGGTGTGGATCAGATCCAGTAGCTGCATATGATTAAGCTGGGTAATTAGTATTTTAGGATCTTCATTGAAATTAAAGCTCACTATAATGCAAGCAAACAGTTTGCTGAGTGTATAACTATTCTCTTAATAAATCACTTACTTTTGAGTGGGTATCTGTACAATTTTGTGGCACGGTGGAGACTTGGTTTTGTGAGGGTTTGTCCTTAACGGTAATGATCTCCCACTAGCCCCAGGTCTCTGGCACCTGGCCTGTGTTTAGTGAGTCCAAGGATTTTGCAGGTTATCTTCCTATTTCAAGGTTATACTCCTTCTAGAGACAGCATGATATTACCTCCTGGCTGATAGTGTTGCTTAGGTTCTCTTCTATAGAATTGCTTTCCAGTAAGTTCTTCCCTATCCTGTATTTGCAGGACTTGTACAGATTGTAGCATTATAGTAGTTTCTTCTTATGCAAATATGATGCTTGCCCTTGTCTTTTTATCCCATCCCAGCTTTTATTTTAAACCCCGTCACTCATTTGAAAAGATCAAGTGTAAATGCCTCCTCCCAGGTCAGTGTGTCCCTATGGCTAATAAAGGAAACTTGCTATTGTGCCTTTTGCTAGTGAATAAACTGGGCATAGAGAAAATCCCTTTGAAAGCATGTTCAGTACATCCTTCCCTGTTTCAGGGGAACAGAGGAAATCCCACTCACTGTGGGAGTTCAGGAGATTGGTGTGATGCAACATAGTTTGGGTAACTCCATTCTTACCCCCATCTGCAGGTGGTTGGTTTATGCCAAATGCTATTTGATAACTTGCCCTACTTGGCTCCTATGCAGAAGATAGGCAACGCGCACAGGTGGTCTAGTTACCTCTTGGGGAATTCAGTGCTGCCCTTATGTATCGAGCAACTGGGTAGAAGTAAATGCTGAGATCAAAGTTTGGGTTGTCCTCAGCTTCTACTCCGTAGTAATCCACAGGCAAGTCTTTGTAGAACTTGGGTCCAGTGTCAATGTGAAATCGCCCGGCAGCGGCATTCACAACATGGGAGATGCCCATTTGGCTCAGCTGTGCTTTGTCACGGGCAACATACCTGCAAGAAGGATGGTGGGTTATATTCTCCTGCTGCAGTATAATGCAGGGTAGAACATGCTGCTGATGGTGGAATTTGTTAAATCTGCATGAAGTTGTAGTGGCTACTTTCTGACAGGTTGCTCAAGTCCAAAGTGTCCACCAAAATGCTTCCAAGACAGACTTGCTAAGAAACTGACTCTTACATTTCCTGCATTTTTCTCCCAAACATCAGTTTAGGTTGTTCTTCTCAACTGACAAAAAATAAAAAGGTGGTGGTGGTAATATTTTTGCACAAGCCAAGAGTTTTCTGGTTTGCTTTCTCACCAAGTCACCTCTCCTGAGCACCCGTCAGTTCAGGGGACTGATGCCATCTGGCAATGTGAGGAGAAAACAAGGTTGATCCTGTTTTACCTCACTCTGGCATGACTGCCTGCAGTACCAGTGCTGTGGCCCCACCAGGCTCCTGCAGTGTGGCACTCCTGTACTAATGCAGGAGGAGAAATCAGGAGGGGAAATATTCTTTTCGCACACTTAGGAAGTCTTTTCTCTGTGCTACAGCATCCTATGCACAGTTCAGCCTTGCTCAACACTTGGACTTACTGTGAGGGGTCCCCCAATTAGTGCCTAGCTCTTTTTTAAATAAAGAGTGGAAGATTTTGAGGGAAATAGAGTCGGGGCCAAGAGTTGCATTAACACCTTCAACCCCTCTGTCTCTCTTACAGGTCTCCCACGTAAAGGTTTGGCCAGACTTCATCCACGTGTCCCATGGGGTGTGTGCGTGTCCAGAGCAGGCGCCGCAGCTCCTCCAGGGACGGCGTTCCGGCACTGCTCTGGCTGCCAGGCATCCGGCTTGAGGCGCATCTTATCTTGGGGCGCAGTAAGTCCCTGCTGCACAGGGAGTCCCAGGCCATCCTGAAAGGGGGAGGGCAGACATTGACCACCAGACAGAGACATTTCTGAGGTCACCCTCTCTTCCTCTCACCTTCCTTTACCCCCTCACAAAGCTTGCCCAGTTACAGTGGTAAGCTTTTTGGGGCACATACTGTCTTTTGCTTCTGTGTTTATATGCTTATCATAACAGACACCACGACTGGATTTGGGAATACTGTTGCAATCTAAACAATAACAGTTCAGTGGCTCACATAGTCCCATGTTATGGTTCAGACAATGATTTCAAAGCCTGTGATTCTAAAATAAAGTTTTGTAGTATTATGGCAAACTGGAAATGAAAGCTTCTGCAAACTACTAGGCTCAGGGCCTCAGTAGGCTTATTTTGACCTGGCTACTCAACCCTTCTTTCTAGGTATGTCAAACAGTTGATTAAAATTTCATTATCATATTTTTAAGGATTTTTTTTCATAGGAAGTGGGAAAGTTCATACTACTATCTGGAACTCCAGACACTGTTATTACTGCAGTTAAACAGCTCAGTCTTCAATATGCCAGCACAAGAGTTCTGCTTTCAAATAGAAAGAGGTAATGCCACAGAAAATGTTTTATGTGAATATAGCTACTTGGTGGGTATGGAAACAAGTTACACTCCTTTAACCATGTAACTAGGACTTATATATACTTTATCTGATTTGCCTTTTATAATTTGCTCAGTAAACTGAGCTGAGCTAAATAGAATTGGTCATGCAAAAACTTATTTACTAGTTAGCTCTTAATTGTCAGCTTCAACAGGGGAAACTCCATAAGGAATGTTTTGGTTCTTTACAATGGTAGTTACCAGTCATACTTGTTGTCCTAATGACAAACGTCCATGGTAGAAAAAACCTGCATGAGTAAGTTGTAGTGATTCCAGCTGCCATTCATATGAGCATTAATATTTTTTTTTCAAATAGCTTGTTTAATTTGTATTCCTCTCCTCTCTGCTCTCTGCCCCTCCCCAAACAGATTCCATTTCATTGAAGTAAGTCCTTCAATTGCAAGGAAAAACACTGTTTAGGTATCAGTTTATCTCTGGAATTACTCTGTAAATTTCTTTTGAAATAGTGGTTCCTTGTGTAGCTGTAGATTTGAACAGTTTGGAGGATTTTTAAAGAGAGGAATAAAAATTCTGTTTTTAATAGAATTCTGTTTTAAGAAAATATTAAAAATGGGGTTTTTTTCTATGTTCTACAAATTAGTCAAGCACCTGGATTACAGAGCTACTAGGAAGTATCTGTTGACTCATGCAACTTTAGAATGGAAGCATCTGTCTAGGACATGAGTGAAGTTGTAGTCAATCAGTCAGAGTCTTGCTCTGGCACTGCCTACTGAATGTCTTTTGCATAAATGCTTAGAGGGGTGGTTTGGGGAAGAACAGTCCAGGACAGCAAACCTGAAATCCTCCCTCTTTCTGCAGAACATCTCTATCATTTGCAAATATGTTGTATTCATGTTCAAGAACCTTCACTGACAATTTCTTTCCAAACACTAACTGTGGTGAAATGTTTTCCTAATTTCCTATCAAGGTGCTTTCACTAGCCCTAAGTTCACATTTTGGTGTGATTTCGTTTAAAAATATTTTTCTTTACACCAAGACAGAGAGAGTGTCTGAAGACTAGCCTGCTTCGGGAGCTTGTTGCACCTTTATATTAATCCATTGTTTTGCTGAAGGAGAAATGGAGCAACTAAAAGTCCCTGAAATGTCCACAGATAAGGAGGGAAGCAGTGTTGTGTTAGGCCACTGAATGTTGACTAGAAGCCACCCTTCTTTGGGTGATTTGCCTTGCCACCCAGCTGCCAAGAGGGGCCCTCTGTGATTTCAATACATCTTCTGCCACCTTCACACACAGCCTTGTCCTCTTGTTTTCACCAAATAATAGTGTTCCCAGGATGGTCTTGTATTGTTTGTATTACAAAGAGCTCCACTGTGGAATGTGTTCCCCTCCCAAATATGCATATCTCCTCCAGTGTCAGCTTTTACTGTGAAAACAAAAGCAGATGTTCTTGCCCATTTTGGATGGCTTTATGCAAGAGGAGGCATGGGGAAACTCCCATAGTGGAACGGACATTTCTCTTCAGTTTTGATAGTTTCTTTGACACTGGCCACCCCAGTGCCCACTGCACCAGGTCTCAGAGACCAGTGTGACTGCTCTGATCCCACACAGGTCTGTAGCAGAAATGGGACTTGCATTTCCTGTGTCCTGACCACAGGGCCATCTGCCAGCTCATTAAATACTTTCAAGAATAACAGCCTCCTTCAATCCTTCCCACCTCATAATATCTGCAGCAAATGTTCCCCTTATTTGATGTATCTCATTCCTTGCAGTGTGGCTAATGACCACTCTAGGGCACTTCTCACTCCCTATAAAGTTGCTTTCAACTGCTTTGGTTTCTTTTCCTTATTTAGCACTGCCTGTTATCCCTTCCTCTCTCCCTCTCCACTGTATAAATACTTTAATTTTCGTATTACCTATCCTCAGAGGACTGAAGGCTGCTGTCACCCTTGCTTTCCTAAGCCTCACAGGAGTGGAGAATTACAGGGCACTGCCCGACTTTTGGTAATGTTGTGGCATTTGGGCCGCTGTTTAGATGGGGAAGGATAGGCAGCACCTCACTCGCACAGCCCTTCTGGGAGCCGTGCTTTCCAGGTCCATAACTCCATCCCTCTAACAGCTGGGCAGGTAACCCTGACATATAGCACACCTTAGGAAAAGTGCTCCTTCAGAGAGACTTTTTTTTTTTAAAAAAAAAAGTTGTCTTTCTAGACAGGAACATAACTGCATAGGCTTGGCAAAAGAAGGTAGTGTGTGCTACATTGATATAAAAAATTGTGGAATAACGGTCTTTATAAGATGGATGTACTTCTTCAGAGTTATTCTAAGATTACTTTCAGCTTGCGCTCACATTGATCTTGTATTATAGCTAAGGAATTGACTCCTGTTGAAGCACAGACATGAACTGCTGACACTGTGTACAAAACTTATTCCATCTGCATCCTGGTCACATTTTTTCAGCTGGAGAACAGCTCTATGTTCATGTAAGCTCTATGTCCAATAAAAAGGAAGGACTGGGGTTCAAATTTCAAATGAGAAATAATTGGAACTAACAGGCTGTGAATGACTCAAAAGCAGAGAAGTCTCTGTAGGACTATTCAACTAATACATTGAATAATGAATACCCTGAAAAAAAATAATAGCTTTCCATAGAAAATTTACAGACAGGAAAACAAGGCAATTTTTTTCTGAATAAATGACTGCTCAGTTCTAGTGTCAGTCTAACATTTTAACTCACAAAATTTATACATGCAAGTGTCATTTACTGAAATGCACATATTTAAGAAAACAATACTATGATTAAAATTTTGTGTAATGTTTTGTAAGGAGCATGAATAGATTAAAACAAATTAGTGTGAAAGGAAAATTATTATATGTAATAATGTGGTTGTTCTTCATTTTAAAAATATGTTTTTAATGATTCTCAGCTCAGTTCCTCTATATTCGCTTTTTGCAGTTGATCTGTTTCTGTGATGTGTGTTGTATGAATGAGCACACAATTTTAAAATGCCAGTTTTTGAATTATATTCACATGAAATATTCCTGATCTTTGCCCTACTGGAGTTGTATTGCAGTAATTATTCAGTCACGTAGGAGAAATTTTACCATTATATATAGATTAATTTTGAATTGGTTTGTACTACAACTGTAATTGTATCTGAACTCTGTAATAGAATTTTCTTAATTATGATTAGCAGGAGAATTGCAATCAAAGAGGCCTGTCACAGAGCAGAAGGCCATTCTGATGATCTAGAGTGACCTAGAGTAGGACAAAAGCCTCATGTGTCATCACACCCTGCCTGCATCTGTAGCTGCCTTGCTGGATATCCATTAGTGGCTTTGCTGCAGCTGGGCGACGAGAGCAGCCAGGTCAGTAGTTCCTTATATATGGACTATCCCAGGAAGAAAGGAAAGGAGTCCTGAGAAAGGTCCCACAGTGCATCTCCTTCCTGACCACTTGGGATTCCGCTCTCCTCAGCAGTGAATACCCTTGTGGACTGTAAATACTGTGGTCACTTTGCTTAGTTTTCAGTTAATTCAGTGACTACAGCTTTATTCGTAACATAGTGCTGTTCAGTGCTGTGCTGAGCAGAGGGCCTTTAGAGACAGGTATCCCTTGACAGGTGTCTCGGTCCTTGGAACCATGTTCTACCTTTTATTCAATTTCTCCAACATCAGAGTATTTAATTACAGAACAAACTCAAAAGTCAGTGTAATTTGACAAATTGGCATTCCATTGGTACGAGATCAAGGTGTTAGGATGGTGTGAAGGCTGAGATGTGGTGATACAAAACCCTGCAGGATGGTGCTGAGGAAAGTCAGGAGGAAAACCCAATTCTTGTGTCTATGATATTTAGTAGAAAGCTTTTATATCCTCTGCTTTTCTTTGCATTTTCCAGTGCCAAGGTAAAGGAGGGATTTGAGTATAACACAAGGATGCCGATGCACTCATTTCAACAATGTATTGAATATTTTAATCATTCCAGGCATTGTACTGGCTTTTGTGTATGGGTAGAACATACTAATTTTCCTCTGCCTTTAGTAAAAATATTTCCGTATTTTCAAATCCTGAGAACAGAGTGCTCTCCATCCTGTTTTTTTCTAGCTGATACGTGCTGTAACCTTGCCATCTCAGTGAAGATATCAGTCTGACTGCACTTCAAATAGACTGATTTGTGGTGGTAGAAGACCAGGATGATGCCCAAAGCTTGGCCAAAGTAGGTTGTGTCAAGTTCACACCTATAGTGTATTCAAAAGTCATAAACGTTTCTCAGAAAGCCTATCCCTTGGAAAGATTCCTCCAAGATAATGTATGTTTGAGAGAGGGTTTTGTGTTGCTACATCTCCACACAAATAACAAGTATTAGTGTCATCATTCTTTCTTCCTTGGTGTTTAACTTGATAGTCTCGCTGGAGCCATAATTTATCAATTGCTAGGAGCGCTACAGGATATAGATAGTATGAATCAAATACAGCGATGACTGAGGTAGGGATGGCTGGACTTGAAAGCTGAGATAGGGGCAGTTTCCAGGGAGGCACGAGGTATTTGAGTAGCCAACTGTTTGTAAGAAAATCTCTCTGGCAGCTGGAGGATGAAATCTGAACAGCACTTCCAAATTTAGTAGAGGCTTCCAGACCCATGACTTTAACCCAGCTATACATTTAGGGTAAGGCACCCACTTGATGTGACTTGGCAAAATCCATTTAGGTGGATTAGCTCTCAACAGACCACGCAGAGCCTATGTTGAAGAGCAGACTAACTAAATTAATCTCTGTATTGGACAGCTTTGAGCAGCACAAGGAAGAGGAAAATATCTGATTTCTTTTTTCCTCTCAGGATTGTGTTGGTACCAAATTTTCTGTCCTAACCAGGGAGGAATTGTGACACCTTTCCTCTGTCCAAGTAGAACTTTCCTCTGTGTGACATGCAGTGAAACCAGCAGCAACATTTCTGATGCAAAGCACTACTCAAATGTAAGGAAAAAATTAATCAACCCATCCTGGTTCTCAAATATGCTGAATTTGCCACAGTTTTCACTGATGTTATGGGTTGCCAGGCCTCAGAAGCCTCAAAAATGTCTTATTTTTTCATAGCAAGTCTGTGGGCCAGCCAGCAGAGCTCAGGCCTGATGATCTTGACTGTTTTGGGACGTACATCAGCATGCAGGCCCTGAGGCAGGGTGGCCTTGTTTTTGTCTGTAACTGTAGTATAAAATATTCTCTTGTCATCAGCTGGTTAGTACACTTGTATTTACCAGCCATGTGTGTGGTTCCTGATGGTGGCTAGACAGAAGCAGCCATCCTTTCATGTGCAGCAATGTTGTAGCAAATGCGCAAGACCTGGCCACATGCTGATTTTGCTAATTTTTCTGGGTCTTGTGAGTATATTTATTTTATTCTTTAGCCATGGGAAATCATCACTGTAGAGATACTGCCCACACTGCAGCTTTGACTGGATAAAAGAGAAGTGAAAAATATGGGCAGCTAAATGGATTTTCCCTGACCCACCCCCTCCTCATGGAATGCAAAACCAAGGGTTTTATAGACACAGTTGTATTTTTTCGTAATATAAATGGGGTCCTAACCACGTTTCTGTTACAGGACAGAGGCAGGGACAGGGTGTGCATCAGGCAGGGGTGGGCAAACGGCGTATGCTTTACAGAAACCATGGCTGATGGGTAGCACCACCAGAAGGACTGTAGAGATAAAAGGAGATAGCTCATCCACCCCAAGTTTTTCTGTGTCTTCTTCCCTACTGAAGCTTGGGTATATTTTGTTGCTGAGCTGGACTTTTTATTTACTAGTTACAAATTTTACATACCATTTTTACAGTGTGCATTGCAACTATTTAAAGTTGTGCATTAAACAGGCCCAGGCACTGTTAACAATCTGCATGTTATGATGTATTTTTTTGTAACAGCTTGTTATAGCATCAGCTATTAAGAATTTATTACTAGTGCATTTTAGGTGGTGCTTTACAGTCATTTAATTACAGCCATCTAGCAATCATTACATACATATGCACTGAGAGCAAGAACCCCAATGTAAGGTGACCTGAAAGGCTTTTACCTGCCAAGACCAGAGTTCAAGCCCTCAGGTGGCAATGATGTCATCAGCATATGCAGGGAAACACAAACATTTAAAACTCTGCAGGGAGCTGTGTTCCTCCCAATGCTAGGTGTTCATGAAGTCATCAGCTGGAGCGAGAGCACTGTAGAGCTCTAAGGACCTGAACCTGGCCCTTGGCAAGCAAGCAAAGGAAAGTCAGTTCCTCTCCAGCCCCAGTCCCAGCAAAGATGCAGGGCTTTTGGCTGTGAACACAGAAGTTCAGCTACAAAATTTGGCCCTCTGGAGCCCCTCCGTACTCCTGTGCTCTCAGCTGCCATGTAAATCCTTATACCATTAACCCAACCTCATCTGGTAGAGAATCAGACACATTACATATGACTCAAAGACAGTAGCTGGTCCAAAATGCATCTACCACATCTCCATGCTATTTGTCACTGCAACAGCATGCCCGTATTTGAGAGTCTCTCTAGTTCCCTGTCAGGCTACTGCTCCCAGATGAAGCATCATTGCCAGTGTCTTTTTCTGCAATAGACTTCAGCCATCAGACTTGACCAGTGATGGGTTCTGACAGTCTGCAACTTCTTCCTCCATTCAGTACTGATATTTTTCACTCCCTCTTGAGAAAAGAAAAATCCCAATCTACAGTGTTGTAGCATTAAACAGCTCTTGGACATGCTACATTCATGGGACACTCTTGCTATCCCTATGCTCCCACTTGAAGAGAAACTTGGCTAAAATTCAGTTCTTCTGTGTTAAGGCTGGCACTTCTCCCATGCACAAGGGTTGTTACGTTGCTGTATCTCTGTTGCCTCCAGCAATGACTTCTCCGAGGTGAAAGCCAATATACTCTGAGTAAACTCTGTTTTTTCTTCTGGAAGCACTCTCAGAAGATTACTGAAAACTCCAAGGATTAAACATTTCTGAAAGACAGGCTGGCAAGTTGATGCAGGTTGCTGTAAATCAGGAGTAACGTGTGCCACTGATTTCCTCTTGGAGCTGCCAGTAACCAGCAGGGTTGTCTGGCTGACACTGGTGTTTTGGTACAACCACGCCAAAACCTTCACCCTCCCTGAACAACACAAGTTTTAGTTACTTTTTCATGACTTTTAGTAATGCCTTACCAATATTTGCAGCCTGCAGTTGCAGAGAGCGTGTGGTGCTCTAATTACTGGATGATGTTAGTACAGTATGACCCTGCAGAGAGGTACAAGCTTGCGTTTATTCACAGATTGCCTGAAACCTGCTGAGTCTATTTCTCTGAAGCAGATCCAGTGGACTGGAGATTGACATTTGCGGTGATGCATTTCAGCTTCAGCACTGTCGCTATGTTAGTGCTGTATACCACAGGGTACATTCTCTGCTCCCTCTCTGTGGCTGTTTGGGGTGAAACTGTGACTGCCAAGCAGCCCTACTACTACACTATTTGCATGCTTTGTAAGGGGTATCAATGCAGACATCTCACATCCAACTGAATACAACATGAGAAAGCCACTGATGGGTTGCTGGGCATACTGCATCTAGCTTAATGAAAGAAAGACGGTGTCACTTGGGTGCTGTTTCCAGCCTCTCAGCCGTGGTTTTATTCTTCAGGCTTACTCTGTGTTGCATACTCTTAATCTAGCCTGATCTAATTTTCCCAGGATACCTCCAGAATTATCTGAGGCAGAAGTGATGTTTGTTTCTCGCTTCAGCAACGTTCAGAGGCCAAGGATTTCCTGTGCTGTGCCTTGCACAGAGCCCCAGTTGTAATGCAGTCCCTTAGATCAGTATCCTGTGTCCCCACTGGAGTTTAGCAGGCCACATCTGAAGGTGAATGAGGCTACTGTGACAATAATATAGCAGTGTCCTCCAGCCCAGTGCTGGAAGCATCAGGCTTCAGAATTCAAAAAATCCCATTAGAAATTAATGGTTTCTGCCTCAAGGATTTAACCAAAAGGATGGCACAATGCAAAGCCCTTCTCCCCTGTGACTAGCTCTGGTATGTTCTTCTATCTTAAAAACAATATATTGCCTTTTTTGGGGGTCTATTCTGTTTGAGGACATTGACAGCTTCACTGCTCTTCGTTCTTGTCCTGTGGTCTCTAGCATCACCACAGAGATAGCTCTATGCTACCCAACTTATAGGAGACATACATTCCTATACTGGCGTAGCAGGAGGGTTGAGTAACCTCCTAGGAAGGAAGATGGGAAACAGCAGAAGGTAGGTGGCAGCGGTTCCCTGGTGTTTCTTGAGCACTGGAATGCATTTTATAGTTGTTATCACAGTGAGCCTGTGAGGAAGACACTGCTGTTCCCACCACACAGGTGGAGATGGTAAAGTTAAGTTGGATTACTTCTCTACAACTCTCCAGAAGTCTGAGCTTGGAGGCAAGTGAGGGGCAGAGTGCTGCCAAACACTGGTAGTGATAGCTGAACCTGGGTAAGGAGTCACCCTCGGGTTTAATTTGGGTCAAAAGCTGTGTCCACCTCTAGTGAGTCAAAGGCAGCTTACATTATGAAGTCAAAGTCATGGTCAAGTTTGGACTTCCATGCTGGGGGACAAGGTTTCCTAGGAATGCTTTGGCAGATTTTGGCTTTGGTGCTCAAGAACATGCAAAATCAAACCAAGGACACACAAACCCTGTATCACCATGCTGTGCTCCAAATACCCTTCTTTCAGTGCTTGCAAAGTCCTTCTTTAGAGATACCCTAAAATAAAATAGCCTGATTTCTATATATGTGACATTATGGCTTAAAACCAACTGCCTAGTCTTTCTAATTGTTTCTTCATCTTTCTTTCTCTCACCTCAGCCTGATCTGAGACTTTCTAGCAATGTGATAGCCATGGCCAGCCTCAGAGAGGTTTGGAAGGCTAGTTCCAGTAGCCTGTATTTCTCACCAGTATCTTCTGGCAGAAAGATAAACCACAGAGCTGATCGCAACCTCCTGTTGCCCAGGTTTCTGGCTACAGAACTGGGAAGGATAAACACCTCTTTAACCACTGCAAGAGAGAAATAGAACAAGAGAAAGGAATGGAAATCCTCTCATAATGCAATGGCTAGAAGCAATCCAGCTGTTTTGTTTTATTCCCACCATGAGAGCTACGGTCAGTCCCACTGCAAGCTTGGCCACCTGTCAAGTCAGGTTTGTGAACTAAAGCTTACTGGAATTTGACACGCTCTTGTCTTGGAGCATGCTGGTATGATCAATACAGACTCCTCCTATAGCAGTGACACAACACGTATGCTACCCATGCAGTCCCAGATGCCCCTCATAAATCATTAAAATACTGGCCAGTTCTAATCAGACCCTTTGGGGTATAACGTAATATACTATTTGAGAACTACAAACAATAAATCAAGTTAGTACAGAGGTCAGACTGAGACTGAACAGGGCTGAGACTTGCTTGCTGATGTGTGTATAGTGTAAGAGATGCAACGGAAGGAGATGAAATCCCAAGTCAGCTAAGCAAATCAGTTTCTTTTCATTGTAAAATCTCACTACTAAGTCTGCTGAAGGGAGAAAAATAGGAACTCATCATATTCTGTAGCACAGATGATTTGAGGTCCAGAATTTCCTAGCAGTAGTGTTAGCTCTTGGGATTACAGGTATTTCTAATCATTTGTCCTTTAGGTTAACTCTTACCATATTTCCAAAACAATCTAGCAGTTAAAAACATGTGCCTCTAAATGTCATAATCACTTGGTACAAAAAGAACAGAACACATTTTCTTCTAGAGCATAGAAAACAATTAACCACTAGCAAAAAATAATTCAGATCCCATTAGAAGGCAGCTGCTGTGACTGCACTCTTCAGCCTTGCCTAGGACACAACAGGCAGCTTTGTGAAGGGGAGGTTGCCTTGCAGTGCCCAAGTGCTGGGAACCAGTAACAGCCTGCGTGCTGAGGTGCTGCTGCATAAATACAAATAATCAATGCCTTCTTTTTGACACAGAAAAGGTTGAGTCCCATCTGTGTTTTTCAAGTGTTATCTGACTCTGAGGACAACATAGTATGGGGTATGGCCAATCTCCATGGCCAACACATAGTATGGCCACCATAATTGTTATCCGGCAAAGAATGATACTGAAGGCTAACTCCCTCATTCATGCTGTATCTGCATGTACCTTTGGTTTCTTACCTTATATTTAGAAGAGAAATACCTAGTAATTGTTTCTTACTTTACTGTAGGGCAAGGACAGTCTGTGGCAGAAGATCCTGCTCTCCATGTACACTGCAGATACTAAAGCTACTCAGTACTGCTATTTAATGCCCCTTGCTTTCCTTTGCATTTTTTCCTCATATCTCTCTATTTTTGGCCTAAATTGGGCAGAGTGTTTTTAAAGTCCATACAGCAGAGTAGCTTGGCACCTGAATTTTACCTGTGGAGCTGTATTCCTAGTACTGGTCTGCGGCGCAGGCTGTCAGAAGCCCCAGTTGTGGTAGCCTCTCTTCAGTCATGAATATCGGAAAAGAGCTTTGCTCTAATCCTGTGAAAGCTGCTGTTATGCCAAGCACAGGCTTTGCTGTGGGGAAGTGCAAGTCGCATGAACTCTTGGAGTTCATGCTCGTGGCTCTTGAGCTGAAACGTCTGGAGAGCAGTGCCAGGAACTGATCTCAGACTTTGCCTTTGGTAATGTAAACCAGTAATCCAGAAAGTCACCATAAAACAGTGAACAAAGTCTCTGTGAGACACTGGCAGTAAATAAAAGAGCTAGCAAAAACCAGGGCAGTAAATAACGAGTGGTGAACAGAAGGGAACTTGGCCTGTTCGGACGATGCACCAACACCTCCAAACTGGGTGTGTGCATGGGGCAAGGTGGATTAATATTGTGTTTTATTTCTAATTAGACTGAAAGCAAGTTTGAATTTCTTTTAAGCCTGGTGGAGAAATAGTTGAAACACAGATGGAGACACAATAATCAGTTTCATCGGAGGTGCAACACAGCTTGGTGCGGGAACTTAATGAAGATTTGTTGGTCAACAACAATCTCCCAGCCCACTTAACGCGCTCTCCATTTAATTTGCTCTGCTATTGTAGTAAATTTGAAGCCCCCAGGTCAGACCCAGCTTTCATGGCTCTTGTAGTCTCTGCAGTGTCAGCAGGAAGTACGGACCAAAGACTTGGAGCCTGGACTTGAGCAACGTGTATTTCTCCTAATAAAACCCAAAGCCAGGTGAAATTTTTTGGGAGAGAGGAAACAGGATGTGGATTCCCTTTGGGGGGTGGGGGGTGTTTGTAACACTCAGAAACTTGGCCCACATTTCTGGTCTCTTTCCTTCCTACTCCACAAAGGGCTCGTAGCATTTTAAACAAACTTGGATCCACCGTATGTCATGAAAGAACCTGACGGGAAATTTGGTGAGTCCTGCACTCCAGGGCAGAGGAAACGTGTGTTTCTGCTGTGTGTTTTTAGGAAAGTAGGAAGATGAAATTCAAAATAAAACACAGCAGATGGGAATCTCACAGAGACAGATATTGGGAAGTGTTTAGACAAGCTTTGTCCCCAGTCCTTGAGTGCAGGATTTAGCAACTAAACCGTAGAGAGACTTCAGAAAAACAATGAAATGCATTTTGGCTTCAAATATTGTTCCTCCAGAATCCAGTGAGAGTTGTGCACATGAATCTGAAGGCAGAACAGAGCCAGCAGTATGGGGAATAGATGTAATGTGAGAAACTCTCATGCTATATTATTATAGTCTGAATTGTTTCCATCATTTTGGGTTAAGTAATTCCCCACTATCCATCTCTAAAGTGCAAACAGTACAGCCTTGATGTGCCCTAGGGAGAGGAAGCAAACCAGCCTTTGAATCTTTACCCAACCTTACTGCTCATATTTTGCTTTCAGTGAATAACTGTTCAAATCCTTTAATATTTCATTCCCATAAAAATATATTTGCCAGGGGTTTTTGCGGCAGCAGTGAGGCTGTGTTTATTATTTTAGGAACACCACACGACTGGCTTTAGAGAAAAGACAAGGCAGGAGCACAGAGTGCTGCAAATCTATCAGAGAACAGCATGTTTTCCACCTGTTGAGGCAGCAACCAGAGTAACAGATGCACATAATAATTACCTGTACCTCAAAGGCAGCACTAAGTCCTGCACCTTCTGCTCCGCACCTAGTAGACAGCTTGATAACAGAATTACAAAAGAGGAGCACTGAGAGAGTAGAGTAGGTAGTGCTTTGTGAAGAACGAAAGAGCAGCTCTTATTAAAGAGAAACTGGAAGGTGGAAGATGAGAAGGAAAGATCTGAGGCATCATGATGCTAAAAGAAGAGCAGAGCTAAGGAACTCCAGGAACCTGCCTTATTTTTAGAGTGGTGGTCAGGTTTTTGCTAATACATTTTCCAAGGCTGCTCCCATTTGTACTCTTAACATCAGAGAGACTACCTACTGATAAATAGGTGCCACGCACACCTACTGGAGCCAACTGCTTCCCAGAGGTGGATGGGCCTGCAGTGGCAAGAGGGGTACATACCCCTGTAGGCTAAGGGCCTCATGGCAGTGTGTGACACCACAAATGACCATGACCATGTGCCAGGATAGTGTTCTTCTTCCCCTCCCTGCCACCTGGCACTGGGAGCGTGCTGGAGCTAACCTACCCTTTTGTTTGCAAGTGCCCCAGAGCACCTGGTGTAAGGAGAAGGGCTAGGAACAGCACAGGGAGCAGGGATGCAGGGCCAGTGGAACACATTTGGTCTTTCCCGAGGAGTGCCGAGGCTTGCAAGGCTCTTTTTCTCCCCTTCCTCTAACTACCAAGAGAAAAGAGGTGACATTTGGCTGGGTGAGGGCTCCCAGAGCCCAGACCATATGGGCTCTGGAGTGGTTTGTACCATGGTAGTTCCTTACTTGCAGAAAGCAACAGATCATTCCTAGCAAGGATTTGCAGGGGAAGGGAATGATCTCAGCCCCGATTTAATCTTGACAGGAGCAGATGATGAGAAGACTGTGTGCTGAGTTGGAGTTTTCCTTTGAATTCCTACAGTGTTGAAGGCAGTGCTATAAATAGACACAGTATCCTTTTTACTCTGGTACAATTCTGTCTCCAGCTCCCCATATAGACAGCAAGTCTGCTGGTAGGTATTTAACAGGAATTAATTTAACCCAGTCTTCTCTTCTGTACTCTTTTACTCCAAGCATCCCGATAGCTTCCACAGCCATGCAAACATATTTCCTCAATAAAAATGTTCTGAGGAAGGCTGCTTGATATTAAAAATCCCATTTCTGTCTGAAAATTCTATCCTAGTTATAAATAATCCATAGGAGCCTCAAACTGTAAAGAGTTAGTATTTTTTTAAAAAAGGACAACAAGAAAAAATTCTCTCCCCCCTTCCCCCCCCCAAACTTCTTAATCTTTGTTTCCACCCCCAGGTTTTGTTTTTTGAACTGCACAGCATTTTATTCATAGTCTGTTTCACATTTTCTCCATTGTAACTGGCTGGCCAGTTTCTCTCTTCCCAGGAATGACTCCTGTGAACATCAGCTGAGAAGGAGGAAACCCAGATACAGTATTTCATGGCTATTATCTTAAAGATAGATTTGTAAGAAGTTTAAATACAAGCCAGATTGGTATTTAAAAATCCAAACCCCTCCAATTTAAGCATCTTTCACTTAAAAAGATTCTCAGCCTGGGAATCCAGCTGGAAAGCAAACTATAATTTCACAAATATTAGAGTTTCTGAGTATGACGGCAGGGACACTAATCTGGCCTAGCCCTGCAGTTGTCTGGCCGCTCGCAGAGCTGGCTGTGGTTAAGTTCACGCGGCTCAGTGCATGGACTGAGCTCACTGGGGACTGGTTTGTAAACAAGCTTAAAAGTACTTGCCTGGTAGTCGAAGCTCCGGCGCTGCAGTGTCTGGGATTACCTTTGTCTGAGCAATACCTCCTAGTTTCTCCTAACCTGTCAGCTGCACTAGAGATTTCTACCCTCTCTGTGTTCAGCGTATTCAAAGTCTATTTTTAATTGTGTTAATTATAAACCATAATCGCCTGCCCTCTTTGGACCTACAAGCATCAGCCAGAGCCGGGCAACTGGAGGGGAGCAGCGGCGGGAGGCTGAGCTTTGGAGGAGGTCGGCGGCTGTCAGCGGGTGCGACCCGGCGCCGCCTGGCAGCCGCCATGCCAAGGCGGGTGGCGCTGCTGGCGTGGGCACCAGGGCTGTGCGGGGTGGGAGCGGAGCACCCCGGCTACCGGGATTTTGCCACGCGTGTTTGTTGGCGGGCTAGGTGCGCTTAACTCCAGGTGTGAGCAACCGGGGCGGTGCCTGCGCTCACCCCCGGCCCAGCCGTGCTGGTGGGCAGCGGGTGTCAGCGGGGTGGCTGGTTCTCACTGCAGCCGTGCGCAGCGGTGCGAGGCGGGGGTTACCCCGGCCTCCGTACTGGGGTGCTTCGTTTGACCATGGGCGCGTGCCGGGGGCCGCTGGGCCTGTCTGGGTGGGCTGTGCCCGAGCTTCCCGGGCAGCGCAGGGCGCCGGGGGCCTGCCAGGGCGAGCGCGCTCCCAAGCACAGCCCCCCGCCGGCCCCGTTTCCCGCGGGGTTTGTCCGCAATTCAGAACAAAAGGGCCGGTGCGAGGTTTGACCGCAGGGACGGCTGGGCAGCCCGGACACCCCCCGTCCCTCCCACCACGGCTCCCGCCGGCCGGGTGGGGGGACTCCGTCCGCGCCGGGCTGACGGCGCCACCTAGTGGTGAGCGGCGGGCGGGGTCCGGTGGGGGGGGGAACCGCGTGTTACACGGCAGCGTGGGCCACGGCGTCCTGGGCGGCGGGGGGGGGGGGGGGGGGGGGGGTGTATTGTATAAGTGTGTGTGTTTGGGTGTGTGTGTATAAGTGTGTGTATGTGTTTACAGAAATTTATTGCCAGAGTAAGATGTGGGTTTTCCAGTTGCACCAACCAGCGTGTTAAAAACATGACCAGTTTTTATCATGTGAAATGCATTTGATTTGCAGGGGCTCTCGTACCCCCCAGCAAGGGCATCTCCAGCTGGGCCCTTTGCTCCACAGCTGAAAATGGCTGTTCAGCCTCAGGCCTGCCGCTGAGGAGAGTGAGGAGAGATTCCTGATAGGTGGGAAGTACAAGGAAAGACAGTTCTTGTGCTTGGGGCCAGGGGCATCTCTACAGCTAGATCCCCTGTGGGGTTTTTTTTCCACTGCTTGCTCTAGAAGTTGAAATCAGTTTGTTAATTGGTATCACAGACATGCATACTACATTTTGATTTAGGTCTGAAGCATGCTTTTCAGCTGACCGTTCCTGCTTGTAGTGTTTTTGTTGACCTTATGGAGCAGCCCTGGAGAGCTCATGAACAGGTTTCCTTACGCAGGGAACCAAAGCAAAGAAGCTGCTCTCCTGCTGCTCAGGGATGTCCAATCCACAGGGTTAGTCCAAAGCACAGGCCCCTGAGATGCTCTCAGTGTGAAGGTCAAGTCCTCAGTGCTAAATGCTCTGCTTTGTGCTCCCACTCCTACAGCCTGGCCCATATAGCAGATGTAGATATTGCCTGAAGAGCATTATAAAAGGTGCTGAGTTGTCTGTCCTGAAGGCAGAAATCTGCCCTGTAGCCAGCACTGGGAATGGCAAGGAATGTTTTCCCTTGTTGCTGTGTTGTTCTTGAGCAGCCAGCTCGAATGGTGGGGAGTATTCATGCCTCTGCATTCCTGAGTTTGGTACTAGGAAAGCAAACAACTGCCATCCCCGAGCTGGCTTTGTGCTGAGAATGTTCGTCCGCTGGGAACCGAGAGCCAGATGTGCTTCACATAGTTTCCAGGCAGCACTGATCCATCAGATGACAGTAGCTATTGAGTGCTCTTATGGTGGCCCAGAGACTCGAAGATGAAAGCCTGATGCCTGTCAGCACCTCCCTTGCTATTCCTGTGTCCCTTCAGTTTTCACTTGAGTCCCCTCACAAAAGCAAATGCCATAGAGCACAGTGTTGCAACATTGATGACCTTTATTTTTGAGAAAGAAAATCCCAACTTTTATAATGTTGAACTGTCAGACAAACTTGGGATACTTTCCTGCACTCGCTCCCACTGCCCATGCAGCTGTTTGGAGCCTCAGCTGGGAACCCACCTCCCTCTTCAGAAGCATTTTCCATAGCATCTCCTGGATGAATTTTACTAGGGAACATGAACAATATTTGAAGGCCCTCTCAAACAAAGGTATTTTCATGGAAGTAAAAGAAAAAAAAAATCTGATGAACAGTCAAAGAGAAAACACTATAGAGAGACCTGGAATAATTTCTTAAAGAGTGGTTTGTGTTGTTTCCCAGCTGCTCTGCCTTTAAACAGCCTCTTACCCCCAACTCAGGGGCTCCACCAATTGTCAAAGGAAGAACTAACCAGTGCCAGATTCAAGTCTCAAAATACAAACCATTTTACATATGAGGAGCAAAGGGGTTTGGGGCTGGTTCATACGAAAACTTCTAAGCATTATTGTAGCATAAATAATATGGCATCTTTCACCTCAAATAGCCTAACACTTCATAAAGTGATATGAGCTTCACTAGTTGCTGAAACACAGCTATTTCTGAAGTGGAACCTGATATCTTCTTCTTTCTTTTTTTTTTTTTCTTTTTTTTTAAACCAGCAGAGAGCAACGTTTTAAGGTGGAGAGTGACGGATACAATATACAACCAATCATAAGTATAATCTAGGAGGGCTTTGCGAAATGGAAAGATCAAGTAAAATCTACTTGCAGTAACAACATGCATTCTGGTGTATCATAAACCTTCATCCTTAGTTTACAAATGCAATTAATTTAAAAGAGATACAGAAAACTCAAATAATATTTTGTCCACTCTCTTTCAGGAGTGCGGTCTTACAGCTCTTTGGTAGCAGATGCTCTGGTTTCTTTCCTTTCTTCGTTTAGTTTAATGTCCAAGTCCCGGAGCTGGCTAAGGAACCCTGAATTTGGGCAGATGTCTCTGTGAGCACCCACTGTTTTCAGAGCATCCACGAGTGTCATATTTTCATGGATCATTAAAAAGGCAAGTACTAAAGTCGCGGAGCGGCTCACTCCCATGGCACAATGAACAAACACCTTACCTGCAGAAAAAAAGAGGCACAACTAGGTGACTGGGCTTTAGCATTTCTGAAGTAAGAAAGACACGGGAAGGACAAAAACTACTAGAAACAAGCTGGGAAAACACCAGTGACAATTAGCGGATACTCATGTTTTCAGTTTGCGTAAGATCATGCCATACATCTCAGGCAAGGCAGTATTTCATACTGACCTCATGCATCTAATTTAGGCCTCAGATTAAAACAGTTGAAATTTTCTGTGAAAGGAGAAGCTTTCTATGACTCAACTTATTAGTATAGTTTTCTGTGGGGAAAAAAACAAAACAAAACAAAAACCAACCAGTTTTGGCAGAAAATTTTGGCCCAGCTCTGACTGTGATCACTGACAAGTCCCATAAACTCTGTAAGATAGTCTGCCTGTAAAAATGGACTCATAATTTACTGTATCTCAGCAGCCCAGTATGAGCTATAACTGGGGATTTAATAAAGCACTCCAATGAAAGCAGCAGATCTCGCAGACAGAGTTGAAGCAAACTCTGGAACAAATGGAAATTATGATAACTAGGCCATAGTCCAAACTCTGCTGACAAAAATTCAGCAGGCTATGGGTCAGGCTCATAGTTTTTGACTTAGTTCATTAACTTCTGCTGCTTCTCTAGCTTAATAGACAGCCTGAATAAAGCTCCAATTCTGTGAAGCACTTAAGCATGTGAAGCATTTAAGCCAGGGCTGAAGTGCCACTGCTCCCAGCTGAGTGCGTCAGGAGCAGGCACAGGGCTGCGGCACATGGGGCAGGATCACTGGGCTGGAGCCCATGCCGGGGTGCGAGGTGCACGTGGAGGCACGGGGATCCTGCCAATGCCTGCAGGATGGACCCGTGAGGGAGCACCCACAGTGCCACAGCCTCTGCCCTTCCCTCTCGCTCTGCTCCTGGGGTTGGACCTTCCTCCCACCACGCTGGTCTTTGGGCAGCCAGCCTCCCCCAGCTGCTGGGGACCTGGCCATGGCCACCTTCCCTGCAGCACATGGCACAGGCACCCGTCCCCTCCTCTGCACGGCGGTTCTGTGTGAGCCTTCTCAAACCTTATGCAGAATCCGAGCTTTGCTGGCTGCCTGCTACTGCAAAGAGGAGCCATTTGGCTTGTGTTGAAATTTCCTCCCAAAGCTTCTCTTTGCCTCCCTCTTACCTCCTGAAGTGTTTAAGGCTTTGCCTATGAAATTGGCAGCATCATAGAAGAAGATACTTAAATCAAAGGATGGATCATCAAATGCTTCTACTCCGTAGTAGTCTATTTGCAGATCTTTGTAATATTTGGCTCCTGTGTTGATGCTATATGGCCCATCTGCTGCATTAAGGATATGAGTAATGTTGAGGCTTTGAAGAGTAGTTTTGCTCCTAGCAGCCCACCTGTTGAAAGACATGAAGGGCTCATTGGCAACACTCCTAACGTTCTGCTAAAATAGCATGGTTTAAAGCTAGTGCCTGCTCCCACTAGGGAAGGATGCAGGAACTGCAGCTTGCTTACAGAGTGGCAAATTTCAAGAAGCCCCTAGTGCTTTGCACATGAAAAATGTGATATGACGTTGCAGACAGCAAAAACACAGACTTGCCGGCAGGATACTGTTAGTTAAACAAATGCCTCCTAGCAGTTAATCCCTGGGAACATAGTTTACCGTATAGAGTGGTCAAGATTTTCCTTTAAATTGTTGTTTAGCAAGTTCTAGAGCTAATCTCTCACCATAGTGTGCGTGGGTCACAAGGGTGAGAACCCACACAGAGGCTGCAGTACCTCATTCCTGGTTCAGACATGAAGCAGCTGTGTCAGCTTACCAGCCAGGCTCTCCACCCCTTCCCACCATAAACTGGGACTGAAGCTATTCCACCAAATTGTGATCTTTAACTGATGTATTCATGAGGAGGAGGAGAGGAGGAGGAGTTGAGAAAAATGAGCTGATGATCTATGTAATCTGCAGTAATCCAAATAGAAGGAAAGGGCAATAAATAGAAGTGGTCACAAGAATAAGGTATTTGCATGAAAATTACTGTTTGCTGTTTTCAGTTTTACCATCTTTGAAAGAAGGTTGGGATTTGGACTGGCAAAATCCCTGTTGTATAATTCTTTTGAGTTCTCTTCTGTCTGGCTCTTGATCCTGCTACTCCTATTTGAGTGCAAGGGCTACTGTGCTCTTGTCTGCTGCCTTAGAGCACAGTTTCCAGGGCAGGTAATGTACTTCAGAACTGACACCAATTTGGAATGGGTTCTTTAAGGAATTTGTCTAGAATACAAATAATTCTTACCCTGCCAAGTCTGCTGTGGTTCACAGAATATAGAAAACGCAACTGAGACACACTATGAGTAAGTCATCATTTTGTATATCCTGTTTTTCATGACATCCAAACTCCTTAGGTTACCAGTTTTGGAAGCCTGCATACAAAACCATCCCCGCAGACCCAAAAGCTGCTCCCCAGTGTGCCACACCGCTTCCTCCTTCTCCCAGGGACCAGTAAGAGTTTAATGATAGGATCATATGTTCTTACGCATCTCCCAGGTAAATATTTGGCCAGACTTGGTCCACGTGATTATCAGACCCTCCTCTGAACCAAAGGAGCCGCTGGAGGTCTGATAGTGCTGGTGTTTCATAGGAAGCTCTGCTCCCTGCACTGCTAGTTGGAGATGAAGAATCTCTGGCGTGAGGCATCTTGCTCCTCTCTTGCGTGTACTCGGGCTGTATCAGAGACACCTTTTCTGAAATGAGTTAAGAGGAAATTTTCATACAGAAATAATATTCCCTAGGAAGTAGTCCTGTTCATTACCCTCCAAATAGCATTACATTATTATAACTAGTGTGTGCAGCACGACCTGCAAGTGTTGCTAAAAGCAGGACTGACTCTGTGGTAGGGCTCCATGGGCTTGCAATTCATCCCCTGAGAAAGCAGCAGCATGAGACAATATGATTTAATTTCTTGTCAAGTATCGCTGCTGAAGAAGAACATCCTGTGGTACCAGAATGCAGCAGCGGCTGAACCTCATAGGTGCAGGTATTATTTCTGTTACTATAGTGCTGATGAGTGTGTGCAGGAAAGCTCCAGTATTTTATGTTAGAGAGTTACCAAAGTGTTTGTGCACACTTGATTCTGGTTAGTTAAAACAGGAAGTTTTTGAAAGAATGAATCTTTGGATTGACTTATTAGGGCCAAGGTGGAAATCTTAGGATGTGTGTGTAAGACACATATTCATGTAGTGCATGTGTATACATATATAAAATACATGTGTGTACCATTTTCTTTCATTTATAGGGATGTATTTAAACACATGTATACACATACATGTATACCTATGAACAGATTTTCACATGCATATATACTTATCGCTATATATGTCTGTATGTATAGAAATAGAAATAGAAATAGAGATAAGTTGAACTAGTTTTTTCTGTCTCTCAGGTGAATACCCTGAACACTCAGCTATACGGGTATACTTGTGTCTGTCTGTCTCAGTCTCTCCTCTGGGAGGTGTTCCACTTTGTATAAATAACACGATAGCTATTTGCCTCCAGAGAGAGACTGTTTCTTTTGTCTGAGGGGTTGGGTACTTCCCTGGGATGTGAGGAAAAAGAGCATCTATATTTTGGGAAATTATAGAGCTGAAAGTTCTAACTTTGTTGTCCTGTTGAGAATCCCGTCTAGGACTATTTTGCTCCTTCACAGATTATGCAGTGGAATATGGGCCGCCCTTTTGCAATGTTATTCCTGGTTTAGACCCAGGAAGCTCAGGCCAACCAGTCCAGCCTGAAGCAGAGCTCAGCTGAGAGTAAGAGTTCAAAGGTATCCAAGTAGTTCCTTCTCTGAGACTTCAGGAGCATTTCTCCTGCCAGGATCTCATTATCCTGAATTGCTGTTCTCACCCCCAAAGAACATTGATGAGCTTTGTTTGATTGGTTATTGGTATTAAAGCCATAATCAACGTGGGAGCCACATTAGAACTCTTCCCAAAGTGAGGTGGCTGGGGTTTATTCTGATATGGCATCAGCTTTCACTCTAATGCCTGAATGCCTAAATCTAGGGTTTGGGTTTATTTTCTCAGCAATTCTAGAAGACAAGTGCAGACAGGACCTTTGGAAGTCATCTAGTCTGCCCCCTACTCCACAGCAGCAGCAGTCATATGGATGTTGCTCCTAAAGCAACAACAACTTTGCCCAGACATCCAGGTACATTATTTTTAATAGTGTAGGCTGATTTGGGAAATAAGTGGAAAGCAAGGGAGAATATCTTGTTGCTTATGGAAAAAGAAATAGAAATGATGCAAGACATATTATTGAACACACCACATATATTTCTGTGACCTCAGTCTAAATTTGCTTCCCCTGCCCTCTTCCCCCTCCTTCTCCTCACAAATGTTGAGCAGTTACAGCTTTTTGTATGTTCCAATAAAAATGAAGTCTCCCTAGGGTAACTACTTAATAAGCAAAATATGAAAAGCACAATAAAAATGATGGGAGAGATGGAAAAAAAGCTGACTGGTTTTAATTTTAATGATGAGGGGAAAGAACTGCAGGGAAGCAGACAGGAATAAGGGACAAAAGCCTACAAATTTTTCAGGGCAGATAATGTAACACTAAGAGCTTTAGTAAAGGGGTATGTTGTGCAATCCCAGCACAGATTAGCATGAAGAATAGCACAGAAAAAAGATACTGTGCATTGCCCTGCAAGTTTTACTGCGTTGCAAAAGTCATGCACTGTGCTCAAGAGCTACTGCCAGCATCGTCATGATGACCTGTTTGTACTTTCACCGACACAGAACGTTAAGCTGAAGCAGTAAAAGGAAATCAAGAAAAAGATAATATGGCTTCTACATCAGGAGATTCATAAGACCACAGGCGTATTTTCAAGGAGTGTGGCTGACCCTCGGTCGCTGCAGGTGTTTAAAGACTGATGTTGCAGAGGTAAGTAGATGGATACTAAAATTTCAGTTCTCCTAGCCCCACTGCATTAAACTTCTGTTGCAGCCTGGCAGCTAGTTACAGTAATGGAGATGATTTGCAGGGAAAAGGAAAGAGATGATTAGCAGCGAGAATTACTTTTCAAGGCCTCTTGTTCAAGACCTGACTTTGAGGAGGTTCTCCAAGAATTGAGTCATTTTGGTGCCAGTGACACTTAGCAGGTGACTCCAGCCTTTGCAGGCCAGGAGGTGCTATGCAACAGAGCTTCCTTTCACACAGCAATCCTCTTTCCAAAAAGCACGCAACATCGTTTGCTTCACGTGTCTAATGCTGGACAAGTGATCTCCTCTTGTCAATGCGAAGTACAGCTCCTCCCAAGCACGCTGCTCCATCCTGTGCTGTGCTGGCCTTGAAATTGAATTGCTCTGTGAGGCCTTTGGGGTAAGCTTGGAAATAGCTATACCAGATGATTGGACTAATGAGGAAAGTAATATTAATTTTTTAATTGAAAGACAGGGACTTTGCTGAGGGTTTCCCCCCCTCCCCCTCTTCTACTTTAAGGCACTGCAAAGCTAGCAAAAGCACTGCCACTGATTACATTTCTCTAAGCTTCTCCCTCTGGGTGGCTCCCAGAAGCTGCTCTAGTTGGAAACAGCCAGTGACTGTGGGAGGGCAGGAGCCCCTGTAACTGGGAGAAAAAACATGTTCTATCTTACAAGGTCACTAACATTTTCTGCAGACATCTAGACCATGAAAGTTGGATAGGATTACTTTTAAACTGTAGCCTGGAAGTACCTAAAGACCTTTTCATTAGATTCTTTCTTTCTCTCCTTTTTTTTTTGTTTGGTTGGTTTTTTGGTTGTTGTTTTTTGTTTTTTTTCTGATTAAAAGCCAAATAACAGCAACAGGCAAAAGCCTGCTACCTATAGGAGACTCTTGAGACTGGATAGAGATTTTAAGGGCAATCCAGATGTATTAACCTCCTTGCTTCCCTGACAGAATACAAGGTGGCACAAGCTTTAAAACTGTTTTGTCACTAAGCATGAGTTCCCTAACACCCAGAGCACCATCCCAAATGGCCAGGTCCTGTTTGGCCATTAGGTCACAGAGGCTTGGATTTCCCCGGCAGGCACAAGAGCCTCTCTGGGGGCAGAGGCTGCGGGTGGCTGTGGGGCATTGCTGGGAGCACCCAGGAAGGGCTGCAGGTGACCCTGCACGCTGTCTGCATGCAGCTGGGAGCAGCTCCCAAGGAACTCAGTCATTCCAGGACCTCATCTGCAATAACCAAGCTGAGTTTTGTATCTCCCTGATGTTATCCAGCCACCTGAGTACTACAGTCTGCGAGGCTTTTTTTTTCTTTTTTTTTGTTTTCCTTCCTACACTGGAAACAATTGCCGTTTTCTACTGAAGATTTTTCTGGCAAAGGAAAGAAACGCACAACCCCACACTTGAATTGGCTAAAGCATTTAACAGATTTGTGTTGCATTTGCAGATTCCAGTCAAAGATACATCAGCAAGGTTTTAGAAAAAACGTGAACACTCCATTATTGTAGATTTGAAATAGTTCATTTTGTTATTTCCAAACAAAATCACAATTTCCCTATTCAAAGTTACTTTTGTTTTGGAATTTTAATTTAGCATTGCATAAAATATTTTAAAATATTAAATGAAGATTAAGTGGCTTGTGCCTTGTTGAGAAAAACATATTTTGTTTAACTAAAAATGAACAGAAACTAACTGAACAGCCACTTACTCACCTAGACCTCATTTTCACTTCTGCAACAGAGGGAAAGCCTCTTGCCATTTTGCCATGGTTGTTACCTGTCTCCTAAAGACCAAACTGAGCTGTACAGAGTGACTATCTGAGGTCCCTAGAGGAGTCTGTAGCAGGGCATTAGTTGGGCCCCAAGTCATCTTTCCTCTATCCCTTTTGCCAACACATTCCTAGCTGGCACAGCTCTGCTTGAGGTTATGATGGTAGCCCATAACAAGGACTTACATGGGATTATTGATAGCTTTGGACAGAGCAGGGCACTGATTTTGGCTGGACCTGTGGTTACTACAATAACACAAACACTCGATAACAATGACATGATACAGAAAGTTCCTGCAGCCAAATATCCTAAATTCCCTGAATCAAACCCTGGCAAACTAAATGGTTCAAAATACCAAAGCATGAGATCAGAATATCATTCACATGAGAAAAAAAAAAAGCTTCTTGATGCATTTGAAATTGCTCTCTACTCTGTTTTTTCTTGTCTTTTCTCTCAGCAAGCATCTCTGCACTCATCTTTTACACCGCTTGCTCTTTTCTCTCAGGTAGTGCTTAACACTACAGCTCTTTGTCCTCGTGATGGAAAAATCCAGATGGAAAGAAGTGTGGTTCACAGGGAAATGATCATGTAAGTGGAATTAATCTTTCAGATACTGTAATGTGAAATCTGATCTTCCTTTTTGTTAAGAAGACCCAATCTGTGTCTCTACATTTTGGCCAGAATCCGACGCTAAGAGAACCCAGGAGTCTCTTGAGGTAGAGCTGAAAGCCTCATGTGCAGAAACAGGCACATTTAAAAGCAATAGCAAAGTTAAAACAGCCAGATGGGAACCTAGCAGGCAACCGAGAGGGGAACTCTCTGTTTTCCTTGCAAGTCTACAGGGGCTTGTTTGCAGGAATTAGAATCTCTCACCAGCAGTTCACTGCAGCTCTAATACCAAGTGGTATTGAAAATGAGAAGCAGGTTATGGCTGATGGTTTAAATGAGGCACCTATGGGAATTTAGAAATGAGATCCTGGACTCGTCTTGATGTAGACCATGCACATGGCAGAGCAATATTGCTTTCTTGCCTGACTGCATCATATATTACGGTCTTTTATTTTGCCCACACTCAAACAGCAGGGAACAGTAGAAGTTCATTGCTCCTGCTCGCTGTTTAAACCCTGATCTGCCTCACCAGAGGCAGTGCCCCTGAATAATGGAAAGCAGAATCGGTCCCTTGGCCTCTGCGCGGGTACGTGTTCAATGCAGCACTGTATTAATGCCATTGCCATTATTGCGGAGTGAAGAGGAAAGCAGAATGTACAATTAAAGCTCTGTTTAGTTCAGTTTTTAAGAGAATTTACTACCTGGGAAAGATGCCAGATCGAGGGCTCTAGAAAACACAGTCCTCCCCTTAACTACAGCTTCAGGAAGGAGCAGGAGCAGCACTGCAAGCCTCCTACACGGCTGCCCCCTCAGCTCAGCTCAGCTCAGCTTGCTGATGCCCCTTACCCTGCGCTGGCAGCCGTGTTTTACTGGGTGGGAGAAAATCTGAGTCTTCACAATACCTCTTCACTGCTTGGTTTCCCTCCTGTCACCTTCATTCACATCCAGCCTGGCACATTTATGATGAGTCCCTCTGAGTCCTCCAAACTGAGCTGGAAGGTACCAACTGCTGCTTGCGAGGAGCCTGGGCTGGGCTGGAGAGCGAAAGGCTTCATCCTCCGTGAGCCCTCCTGTCCCTGCCCATGGCTGCCTGTGGGGCAGAGCCAGGCTGCTGCTGCCCCGTGGGAGCTGCAGGCACCTGGGGATGGTGGGGACAGGTGAGGCTGTTTCAGGAGCAGGAGCTGTTGGAGGGCAGGGCAGGGCAGGTGAGGGTAGCCAGTCTCAGCCAGGGATTGGGATAGCCAGGAGAGCCCATGGTGATGAGGCAGGCCCCAGGTGAAGTGGGAAGTCACGATGGTCCCTGGCCAGGCACGGGTAGAGCAGTGAGGTAGCTCAGGTGGAGATGAAGCCCGAGTGTCTTGGCTCAGATGGGCTCCTGAGTGAGGTGGGAAGAGCCAGCGAGGGCTCCCACCGCTCAGTCTTACACAGCTCCTTCCAGCAGCCCTGTCCCAGGTCACACAGCCACTGTGTCCTTAGACAAGGCAAGTCGTCAGGAGGGGCAGAGCTTCCTGAGCCAGGCTCATGGCCCTGCCAGCAGGATTCAGGCTGGTGGGGGGAGCTTCACCTGTGCCCTGCTGGGTTTTGAGGAGAGGATGTTATTGCTAGCTCATGGAAGTGCTCCTGGAGAGCATTCCTTTCCCTTTGCAGTGTAACTGATCTCCACATCTTTTCCCAAGACCCTATCTTTCCGAGGTGGGAGAATCTCCATGCTGCCCCCAGCCCCCCAGCCCACCTCCCTTAAGCCTCCTATTTCAGAGCCACACAGCCAAGGAGGAGGCACCTGCCCACGCATGGGGCTAATGCTGCACGAAAGGGTGCCTGGAGAATGGGGGCGACAGATAGAAGAACAGGGAGTCCTGCTTGCAGTGGCAGGCCATGGCTGTGGTAGGATGACAGCTTTTACATCTGCAGCTTTCAGATTCAAAGGAGATAAAAAAAGAAGTATTACCTTAGCAGCTGGCATCTCAGAGCTAGTCAGTGCACCATCTCCAGCAAGACAGCGCTGCCCTCCACAGGCTCCCGCCATAATTTCCAACTCAGCTATTGATATCTGTCAAGCTTAGGGTGAAGCTTTTCCCTTTAATTCTCTTCTGGGGTGTGACTGTCCAGGGTACCACTGCTAGGAATTAAAAACCTGCAAACCTATGGTTTTTCTTGTCACATCTCGACTACAGTCATGCTTGTCCCTGAATTAAAATAGCTGGAATTTTAAGTCCTGCTGCCAGCAGACGTAGCTGTGCTATATGCTAGAATGCCACCATGCAGCTGACTGCTTCTAATAGTAGAAACTTGACTCTAATCTTATATAACACCAGCAATGGAGCAGAGAGGCTGTGGCTTGTGAGTAGCTTACAAAGAAAGCTTCCTTGGGCAGCCTGTGCCCTGAGGGCAGAGGAGCTCCAGCAAGAGCAAGAAAAACAAAGTGACCTTGATATTGATAACAGTCCAGTGAGTGCTGTCACAGCCGGCGCTGCACGGAGGATTCATCGGTGTCACAGGCTGTCGATAGGTGTAAGTTATGGGCAGTTCTGACACAAATGATGTCAAAGAGACCAGACTCTGAAAGAGGAGGAAAAAATGCATTGCAAGCTTGAAGACGAACAAGGATGTTAATATATTGCTATTAAAAGGAGCTCCAAGGCACTTGCCTTTCTGCAGGCAGTATGGATTTGTGTGGCTGTGGATTAAAGAGGTTTTTTTTTTTTCCTTCTTGATTTACTCCTCAAATGATTTTCTCTGACTGCTGCTGTCAATACAAAATTGACAATGCTGTCAAGCTTGCAAGATTTGAGAATATTTGAAGGCTCGAGTAAAGGAGTTTTGATATTCCTCAGTCATTTGGCAGTGGTATCTTTGAGCTGTCTGTCTCTCCCTGCACTTTTAATGGATGCAGTGAAGTGCTCTCCTTGCCTTGCCTTACTTGAAAGGGTACATATGAAAAGGCACCTTTTTCTAAGGTTAACAAAGCTTTGCAAACTCTTTGCAGTGGAATCAAGAGCAAAAAGACTTCAAAACTCTACAGTGGAAAATCTCTTTTGGCACTTAAGTTTTTTCAGGCAAATAGCAAAGCTTTCAAGGGACACTCTCAGCTCTGTTGGGGCAGAGCAGGATATTTTCTTTAGATTTTTTAATTTCTGATTTTAAAATAATGGTTTTTTATTATTAAGTCATCTTTTAAGTACAGTGATAGTTTGTATCAAGGAAAATGACAACTCAAGAGAAGTATGAGAACAGCTAAGAGGAGATACTAAGACCTAGAACTGAAGTTTTACTTTCTCTTGCAAACTTTTGATTATGTGTCTGATGAATATTTGCTCCTAATTTCTTATCTTGAATTTGAAGAAATAAAACTGGGAGTGGGTTTCCTGTTGCTCTGCCCTAGTACTGGGGTACCAGGTAAAGCAGAGTACAAGCAACCAGGGAGCTGCCGCAGGTAAAGTGGCATGTGCGGCCACTTCTGCAGGCTGTGACGGGCCAGGGCCAGGGGGAGCACGCTGCTCTGTGAGATGTCCAGTCCCAGGGTTACTGGGTGAGCTTGTCCTGCCATTTGCTGGCTGGTGGGAAGGAGTTTTCCTGACAGGCCCTGCCACTGCACTGTCTCTGCGAGGAGTGGACAGTGCTGGTGCTGCCCCACTCCCCAGGTGCCTTGTTGAAGCCACCTGAGTTGCGCAGTTTGTCAGGCAAGGCAGCAGCAAGGGTCATTATGTGCCGGCAAGTTTTTTGAAGGGTTTTTTTCACCTTTATCTTGTCAGGTTTTATGCTGCTGTTTTTCTGATGCTGTTTCTTGCTGAGGCTTGGTGTAGACAGTAGATCGATGCCAAAGCCAGTAGGGTGATGGAGGGAGGAAGAGCCTCCAGCAAAGCAGCTGCCTCATGGACCCCAAGAGGGTGAGTCAAGCACAGGTAGCAGGGAAGGATGCAGCCTTGCTGGAGGTTCTGCCTGCTAGAGGCAGTTTATAATAGATGGTTTGGGAACAGGCTGCAAATATAACAGTCCATTTTCCCAAAGCAAACCCCAGTGCCTCCAGCACAGCCCTGGGAAGGCTGTCCTCTGCTTGAGTTGCTGTGAGCAGGAATACATTAAGGACTGTGAGCTTCTCAGGTACAATGGTAATGGGAGCCATCCGTTAGCTATAAATAGCATTAACATCCTTTCTCTCCAATGCCTGGCATCCCAAGAAGTCATTTTTTGCTGGTGAGCAGCTTTTATTTATGTTCTCTTTGCAGGCTGGAATTTTGTGAGTAGTTCTTCTCACCAGCTTCGATTTTAGAGTTTATTTTAAGGAGAATTATTGACATTTTCTTCTTTGGGATTTTTTCCTTTTTTAATTATCATACATTAATATTTTTAGCAAAACTATGTAGGGAAAGCTATTGTGACAGGAAAGTGCAGATCACAAATAGTCATTTACAAAGAACCTCAGTGTGATTGCAGGAAAAAGGGAAAAAAACCAACCCAACAGAAACCATAATTTAATCTTGTCTAAATCTTACATACCTTTTTAACAAAATACTGTCAATATTTTGTTTTCAAATTAAGCCAATAACGCAAGATGCTTTGCATGATTTGTGGTGTTTACATTGACAGATTAGAAAGAAATAGTTGTTGCAGTAGAAGGAAAAACTTTACGTGCCTATCAGACAAGGTCTTCCTATGGTTTCATAGGAAACAAATATATCTTCTGTCAAGGAGCTATGAAAAGCCAAGAGCAAAACTGGAAAAAATTACTCTTTTAAAAATATTTAGGGTATGTTTGATGAAGTGCTGTTATAAAACAATAAAGTCTCACATGTTATGCAACTCTCATTGCTGTTACAGACATTCAAGGAACACAAGGTCTACAAAACAGACATTTTGCCCTGGGGTAACCCCTGCTGCTAGATCAACTGGTAGAGCTGGAAGAAATAGACAAGCTTTCAAATAAGCAAGAAGGGCTCTATTTTTTTCCAATTATGCCAACTGGTCTAGTTATACACTGCCTTTATTGACAACCCTTTCCTTAGACCAGCACAGCAACGCTGCTGTTACTGAAACGCTGTGATTTCTCATATTGCCAGAAGATGGCAGAAGAAAGCAATCTTGAATGATTTGAAAATATACAATATTCTCATGACTCGCTTTTAGAGAGCTGTTACTGATACACAAAAACTGCACTGACTGGATGGATGAAAAATGTGAAATGTACCGTATGAGTTAAACTGGTACTTAACCTGAGTGTGCACATCAAATTATCTACAAATCAGACAGGTCAGAGGCTTTGAGTTAACCAAAGTCTTTACTCCTCCTCCCCATCCCAAGTGATGTTGTATCCTTCTAAAAAATAAAACTGAAGAAAACTTGCAAAGTTTATTGGGCATCAGTGAAAATTATCAAGCACTTATTAGCCAGTAGGAGTTTTTAATTTGTTTTTTACTAGGACTAGATCTTCTGTCCTTTCTGCAGAAATGAAAATCATCATGAGTTTTAGGAAATAGCTAATCTGTTGAAGGACAAAATCTGGAAGATAAGCGGGGGAAGAATCACTCTAAAGTTGTCTTTGTTTCTTACACTGTCTTCTCCCAGACTCTGCTCTGGGCCAATGGAGGATGATTGACTAGCCATACCTTCAGGTCTAACCTGCCTTGGCACCTTTTCCACCTGTCTTATGAATGAGGTGACCACAATATCTGTTACTAAATACTGAATAAAAGATGGCACCAAACATGCAGCATCTGCTTCCCAGGCTGGGAATACATTTGTCACGATGACCCAAGATTCATTTCACAGTGGCAGCAAGGAAGAGGATGGCAAGGGCTCAGGAGTGAAGAAGCAAAAGAAAAATGTTTAAAGCAACTTTCCACTGTTGTGACAATGAGGAAAAACAACTGACGATATGGACAACCATCACCTGGGCAGGAACACCCCTGCCCCATGAGATGATGCTAACACAGACACCAGTGCCCTCACATCTTTCCCCTCAGGATTCTGATCCTACTTGGTTTTTTAAGGTATTGTTCCTTATATTGCTTCTTTTGGTAAAATGACTTTGTTCCTAGCTTGGTTCTGTGGTTGACATCTTATAAAGAAAGTGAGTGATGGAAGCTCTGTGGCTGCTGAGAGCACCATAAGAGCACTGCCAGCTTCCAGGAGCTTTCTTTTGTCCTTTGGCTGCCCACCTGTGAGTTACGGGGTCCCACCTGCCATTCAGAAGTAGATTAAGCCTTCCTGAAAATGAACAGGTTTAACAGAGCACAAAATTACTTTGAATCTGCCTCGTGCAGACATCCTACAACCGGGGTCCTTTTGGTGGACTTCCAACAACTGAGGTTGTTGCACCTGGAGGGTATGCTTAATCTTGCTCTGGACGTGAGGTGAGCAAGCACATACCCTTTACACATGCGGTTTTATTAGGTGTGTCTATATGGGAGAAACAAATCTCTACAGATATCTGTTCCCCTTCCATGCTTGAAAGAAAAATCCTCTCCTTTCAGCACTGAAGCATTAACTTCAGATGTTAATTTGCCACCTTTTTTAGTGAAGGCAATAGAGAGAAACGGTTCAGCACAGGTGGTTTATCCCCAAAACAAAGGCAAGTCAGGGCTGTCCAGGTATTTGAAAACTTCTAAGGGGAAAGGATTTTGCAGTTTTCTGTTTCTGTTCTATTGAATGAGGTGTATATACCCGAGAGGGAAAAAGCGTATGTGCAGGTGAACTCAGAAGGGAGGAAGCTCCTGCACAGCTGAGACAGTCACAGTTGCGGTGCTGGATCAGGTATTGAGAGGCCTACACTGAACTCTGCTCTTCTCCTGCTTCTGACTCTTGACCATTGCCTCAAGACCTGAGGCTGGGTGCATCAGTCCTAACCCCAAAGATCAAATCTGGTCTGAAATGCAGGAGCCTAGAGCTAGGTCAGCTCAGCTGGGGCCTTTTCTCTATTACTGGGATTGTCAGATACAGGAAGGTGCTTGCTGACTATTGGAACAGAAAAATGTGCCACAGAGCTGAGGTGCTTTCTTATTCTGACTTACTAAATGCCTGTCCCACTTTCTTCACCCGTGATGACTGTGCTAGGGGCTGCTGATCACACGTGTCCTAGGTTCATAAACAAATGTGATCACCAAATAGCTCCATCTCATCCCTCTGTTAGCTTAAGCATCCTGTTGATGAATCACAAACTGAGTGACGTCTGGTAAGACCTCTATGGTTCAAAATTCAGACTCCCTCTGCTAGCAGCAGTGCTGGCATGGTGGCAAGGCTCTTTTCACACACACACCGCCTGCCTTCTGCTCAGTTACATCTCCTCCATGCAGGATGCTGCATCTTGACTGTACAGCTTCTCTGCATGGCTACGCATGCTTTCGCAGCAGGATCTATCAGCACCAACCAGCCCCCCTTGCAAAGACCTGACATCCAGCCACCTTTTGGCACTGGAATGCAGCCTGCTCCCCCCAGAGGAAACAGAGATAAAACCCTGTCCAAAGAGAGAATCATGAGAGCAGAGCTAAGGATATTACTTTCTAAATGTTTCTCTTCAGTCTGTATTTGATGTCTGGATAATAAAGTGACCAGTCTCTTACAGAAACCTGAGGCAGGTTAAACACCACAAAGGAAAACAGCGGTTGTCCTGAGCTGGAGGACAGATGATGTGCAGGACCTCACCATTCCCCACTCGCGACCTCTGTGGCTCAGGATTCCAGGCAGTGTCTCTTCCTAAGCCCTTCAGATCTGTTATTTAAGTGTGGTCAATACAGTTGCACCTCTTTTTTATTTCTAAAAAGAATGGCTTTCCCTGTGTACTGTTTGCATTTTGTCATGCTGCTTTGATTCACTCACCATTTTCCTGAGTTTAGTAAAGAAGCTGTCTGTGAAAATAAGAATGGAAAAAGAGAAAATTATCAAAGACTTTCTTTTTTATATATGGGGAAGAGATTTTTCAAAGGCAGAAAGGGGAGTCTATCGGGTTATGCACCTAAATACTATTTATGCCCTTGAAAATCTTTCGCTTACAGTGCTTAATTAGTCTGTGCAAATCCATTGCCAGAAGAGGTAATTGACCATTTTTATAGAAGGATCAGTAACAAAAACTCTCCAGGCTATTGTTCTCGAAATTAAAAAAAAATTAGGAATTATGGAAAGAATATGTTTCAGGGCATCAGCCAGCCTCTTCTGAAACTATGCAAATTTGCTTGGTGAAAACAACAGCAGATACAACAAAATGAGTTGTATATGAGGAACTGAGATCTCAAATGTGATATTATGCAGAAGGTAAAGAGCCTGTACTAGATAAGTAACAGCTCAATGTGTTATCAAGGGTGCAGTTTGATTTTGATGAATGTTAAAAGAACCTTTAGCCTTGAAAATAAAGAGGATAATTTCTCTCTAGGCAATGGCTGCTCATGAAAGTCATAAAATAAGAGCACTGGAGCCCTAATTTTATAGTGCTTTTTAAATGATTTTCAAATGGTCCAGCTGCTTTGTGCCACAATAACACAAGGCAGAGATATTTACGCCGGCGATAACAAGCATGCATCAGCCTGCCTGAGCTGCTCTCCGCAGGCAGCCTGCGTTAGGCGAAACACACATGGAAAGCTGGTACTTGCCAATGCAGATTGATCACAATTACACCGTGGCTAGAGCGATCCTGGGAAGCTGCTTTTTCCACCAGACAACTTGATTGTTTTTCTTGTCTGTGTCTCGCCTGCGAAGCACAGGATGTATGTGGCTGGCAGTGCTGGTTCTATTTTGACACTTGGGAGCCTGCCAGCTCTGTATGCCTCTTAGGCCATACCGTCCTTGGCAGACTTCTCTGTTCGGAAATAGGCGGGTGAATTCAGCCCTGGGTTACACCACTGGTTTTGGTGGGGGTTTCCCCGAGGATTAATATGGCCCCAATATTGGTGTTCCGATGTTGCACTGTGTTATCTTGCACAGAAATGCACGCACGCTGCAAATGAGCTCTGGGCAAATGCTACATAGTTCCGCTGAGATGCTGGAATTGCCACCAGCATCTTTCCCCAGGTATTTTACTTCTGCATATCCAGGACTTAAGTCTAAAACTACAATTTGTTTTCCAGGACCTGCTCTAAGATGGGAACTGCCCAAGGGCAGTCCAGCTTATCTTATCAATTTAGGTAGTAATTTCAGAAGTCTGATTGGTATTTTATCTTGGCAGTCCCCTTTCCTTTGTGAGACATTGACAGAAGACAGGGTACTGGGAAAAAACTTGTCTTCTAAGCAAGCAGGACAGGGTTGAAAGGCCAGTTCCTTTATGAAATATTCCTGTAAAATTAAAGAACTCAGCTCTTTCTGTGTTCATTAGCACTGGAGACACAGCACTGTTTGTGTAAAGAAAATTTTAGTTGGAATGGGGAATTCTGAGCATGAAAAGAAGGCTAATTTATGGTTGTAAATGTATTACGTTTGCTGTAAATCTCCGGTCCATGAAGCTAAGATAGAGCTGGGCAGAGGCCACAGTGGGACAAATGTTCCTCTGGAAAGTACCTGGCCATTGAGCATATATCGTCACTCAGATGGAGAATTCTGTCCCCAAACTGGGTGACTTCTTGAACGTGTTGGACCTCAACTCACCTTTTCATTTGCTGATCCCAGTGAAGAAAAAAAGGTTAGCATCTTTTTATGTTCAGGAATATCGTTAGGAGCTTTAACTTTAAACAGGGGCTTATTTTCTTTTGGAGTTGAGTTTTATGAGTTTTCATGAGCAGAATGGACAACAAACTGGGAATGTATCCTAGAGGAGTATCTAGTGCATTTGCTGCCACTCTTTATAACCAAATGATTGAGTGACTGAAGTATACAAAATTCAGAAATCCTCTACCTGGAGGAGAAACACAGAGGTTTGATGCCAAAGCATGTTCCTTTCATCTTTATGTCATATTCAGAGATAAAGATGTTTCTTCCTGTCACTTTTGATCTTTTTTTATCTTTACATAGGTGTATACTATATCTCAGTTCAATATCTAAATTCTGCAGGTGTTTCAGGAACCCTCAGCTTGATGAAATTGCTCACTACTGGGTAACTCTTCGGATAGCATTACCCAGAGGAAAGTGACAAAAGATCATAAGGTAAGACAGCACAAGGGAAGCAGATCTACTCCTTTAAGAATACAGTGAGCAAAGATTTTCCCTTCAAAATAGAAATTAATACATGTAGTGCTGTTCCAGGCTGCAAGGAATAGTGCCATGGTCACAGATTGCATATGTGCATTTGTACTTCTGCCTCCCTCACATCTCATCTCATCTCTGAGAGATCCAATTTACGGCAGCTGAGATAAAGTAGCCTCCAGGGTATTGCATTCATCCCTTTCATAAATCAAGAACCACTTTCTGTTACTAGAGATCTGAGTCCAAAAAGAGAGGGAAACACATGGCATTAGGCTTTGTAAATGGCCAATTGGCATGTCTCAATGATAGCTTTTTGCAACTTTTGGCTGTTTCTCAAACCAGAAAGTAACAGTTTTTGTGTTGTGTGTTCTGATGAATCAATACAGAAAAACTTTAAAAAATCAGTATTTTTTGACTGAGAACAGAATCTCTCTCCCCACTCACCAAATGCACCGTCATTCCCTTTTAGAGTTGTTTTTTTTTCTCTCCTTTTCTTTCCTGCTACAGAAGATGTACTCTGATGATTACCAGTAGACCATGTGTGATCCTTGCCACTGATGTGGATATAGTTTTGTGGGTTACCCCTAATCTTTCAGGAACCTGTTCCACCTGCCAGTGGAGACAATGTCTGTAAGTAGATAATTAGGCTTACCCAAGTGGTTGAGTGAGGTCCAGTTAATGTTGCTAAAGTAATTTGTGATCGCTTAATGAAAGTGCTGCATAAGAGCAGTGGCTTACCACCAGAAGGACTCACCGTTTGGCCTTGTGAATGTACTCAGAGGCGGTACAGAAATGTATGCCAAGATGAAAGTCAATCAAGTCCTCTGCAAATATTCCATAATAATGCATTTCCTGGCCACAGACAGTTTGGTCTTCTTTGCTTACCCATGCCAAGTGTGCAGCACTCAGTGCATGGGTGACACCAAGCCTCTTTGGATCTTCCTTGTTATGGGCTATGGAGCTGTGGAAAGTCATATACAAAAGCTCATGACAAAAATCAATTCAACATACCTTGTTGTGTTGTAATGTATTCCTGTCTGCAGAGCCCAGTGCCCACCACGCTTTGAGATGTGTTGTGTGTGAAAGAGTAATGTAGTAAAAGAAAGGCAAAAGGTTGTGATTTATGATTATACTCAAAATAGATGCAGAAAATGAAGAATTCCAAGCCATTTTACTTCTGCAAAGACAGTTTCTTGCCTATAACTTCCTGTAAATTTAACAGGTGTTACAGGCTCTATTTGACTACAAAGGCATTGGGAATTATGGGCCCAAACACTTTACAAAAATTCACTTCATGAGGTAGCTCAGGTCCTCCTATAACTGGTCTTGAAATATGTATGTTGAAAGAACACACTCAGGTTTTAACACAGCCTGTAACCATTTTGCCTCAGCCTGTAACTGTACAATGTTTTTTTGCTGGAGAGGTATTAACCTTGCTAATCTGTTATCCCACTGATAAACCTACCTGCTTAAAATGCAGCATGAAGTTTGATTTCTGCAAGATATTTAACATCTTGTGCCCTCAGCTGCATATTATGTAGCACTTCAAAAAATATTTTACCTTTCAACCCAAAGGGTCTTGGCCTTGGCCTTGCGTATCAGCAATGACTGATAGCCAGACAAATATTTAATAATCAATTTGTTGAACACTTCAAAGTCCTCCAGGATGAAAGACATAATGTAAAGTCAGACATCCCTACTTTGTTTTACTAGAGATACTTAACTCATTTAAAGAGTCTGACCATTAAATTTCTGATGAGAGTCATAAGGAGAAATATTTCTTATAAAATACAATTTTATTCTAGATTGATCTTTAATTTCCAAGTAGCTCCTCAGAAGCTGCACATAATTGATTCCACAGAAACAAGCAATGACAATCTGTGATACTGCTTGAGGTTATTTTAGCTATGGCAGAAGTCCTGATGCTGGCATGGGTTAGCTCAGTAACAGAAACCTCCTCTGTTTATTGACTTCATTGGGTTGGGCCCTAAATGTAAATACTCTCTCTATTCCCCATTTCCACATCAGGAAGATTCCTTGAAACTTTATCTCAGGTGTTGTTCATATTTGTCTTATTGATATTGGCAGAATAAAGAAAATTCTATTTACAGCACTTGATAATCTTCTGGTTTCACTGATTGCAGCCTGTAACTGCCTGTATTTAAGCTCAATATTAGTGATCAGCTGTTGCAGTAATTGCAAACAAACCTGTTTACATTTTTATCCCTGTTAGCTGAATGTTCTCACAGTTTGTGTTTTCCTTGCTACATGTACACACTGTTGTTATCTATGCCTTTTTTTCCCACCATTCATTTTTTTTCCCCAAGAGACAGAATTTGACTGCAAACAAACACACAAGAATAATTTGTAGTATATATACTTACAGGCATTAAAAGGAGATCTTAGAAGAATATCTAAAGTCCAATGATGGTGTTAAGACAATACAATTTCAGTGATTTTTATAGAGTCTTAAATCTTTGCTTTTACTACCTGTTGAGCTCAATTCTGCAAATCCTTATTTCTCCAAAGGGTTCTAATAAAGTAAAAAAGTTAATTTCCAAGTACAGAGTACGAGGTTTAACTGGGAAGGCAAAGGTTGGTTTCCCACTCTCATCACCAAGGCAGTTCAGTGCAGTACTGCATGTTGTTGGGGTTTCTGCCTTTCCCAAGCCAGGGCCAGACCAGCACTACCATATTACTGGGTGCCCACCAGTGGGCAGCCACCCACTGTACGCAGGCCTTATCTGCAGGGTGTCACACTACTGATTAGAAATTAAGTGAGATTAAGAAGCAGGCTGCAATTTGTAATCTATGTTTACCAAACCTGTTTTTATTTACCAATGTCATCTAGTTAATTTTTGGGCTTTCCTTTTTCTATGGAAATGATGTCCACTTTTAGCTGTAATCAATGGGCAATTAGCCAAAGGATTGTTAGTTCCTCCTGCTTCTCTCATTTAAGAATTATTGTGATTGTACTTTCCAGATCTTTCAACAAGTTTGCAACCTGCTGGTGGTGGAAAGAACTTGTTGCAGCATAACACTGGGCACTAGGTATGATGAATGCAGATGACTGCGTGCTTTCTCCATGCTCCAGAGTGAAACAGCCATCCACAAAAGTTTGAGAAATAAACAGTGAAGACTGCTGTCATTCACAATATCTATATTTTTTGTCAGAAATTTCAACTGCAAATCAAGTTGTCATACAAACAGCAAAAATTAGAATACTTTTTATTGTGTGAAAGTTTCCATTCTAGTTAAAATTAAAGTGGAAAAGGTAAAAACCAATCACAGTTCTATTTTAAGGCTACTCAGGATCATAAGTCTGTCTTATGCTTTATATGGTAAATGTTGCAGCATTTATAAAATCTACATGTTGAATTATTATAAAATTATGCAAAGCAATAAAGAGAGTCTTGTTCCCTTTTTAATTATTTTTATTCTGTTCTGTAGGTTTTTTCTTTAATGGATAGTCCTTTTGCTTTCTTCTGTGCTAATCTTAAGTCTATTTTAAGGCAATGAAGTTTAACAACACTAACTAAATAAAGTAGTTGGACAGCTTGTGTTAACAAGTACTGTATTCCCCAGCCCTTCTGAACAGCTCAGCCTCAAATAACACTTACATATCGCCTATGTAAAGATTAGGCCACTCTTCACCCATGTGATTTAATTCCACCTTGCAGCTGTCCAAAATATCTGGCAGTTCCTGAGCAGAGGGAGTGCCAGGCTCAGAGCATTCCTGGGCTGATGGGGTTTGACCATCTTCAGGCGCTGACCCCTTTGGTGGCCACACGCAGATTTAGGCAGGGGGGAGCCTGCTGGATGCTGCTGCTGCAGAATCCACAGGGCACTTGTTTTGCTGAAGTGTGCTTTTTTGCTGCCACTTGATGTTCCCAAGCAGGTGGCTGTCTCTAAATACAGTGTGCTCCTTGACACCTCCCTGGGTTAGCTCGGTGCTGTATCACTGATGGAATGGGGAACAGCCACAAAAATGAAAAGTCTGCATTAAGAGAACCTTACGCAAAAAACCTGCTACTCCCCTCCCTACATAAGTGATATTGCTGTGCCTGCCAGTGCAGAGCTCTCTCCATGAAGGGGATGTCAGTCAATCCAACAGGAATGCAGTCCCAGATGCCTCATGTGACCCAGTTCTAATAATAAGCTACCAGGAAAGAGGGGACAGCTCATTTTAGGGAGGAGTTCAAAATAAAGACCGTGAAAGCAGCTGTCGTGGGCCTCACCAAAGGTCTATCAAGCCCACTATCCTGCATCTGACTGTGGCTGTATGTGGATACCTACAGAAAATAAGAACACACAGGCATGAATTATACTGCTTTCTTATGCTCTTCCAGCTGGCTGCAGCTCACGAGCTTCCAGATCTGGGTGGAATTTCTAAGTATTCGGTAACCCCAAATGGATTTCTGTTCCATAAAGTTTTCTAGTTACCCCTTGAACATTTACAGGCTTTTACTTCTGCAGCATCCAGTGGCAAAGCTTTACACAGCTCACCTGAACTTCTTCCTCTTGTTTCAGACCTGGCTTCTACTGACTTCCTCTGATGCCCTCAGTTCTTGTACTGGAAGTTAAAATTAAGGGAAGTTTCTACTGAAATTTTATGTAGCTCCCTTCAGGTGACACTGTGGTTTTGTGATTGCTTTTAGCAGATTTAAGCCTGCCAGAGCTGTAGCTGGGACAGTCCCTTTCACTGTGCTCTCTGCTCAGATGCACACTCACAGCCTCTGCTGAGCTGGTACTAGCCCTCGTGACCCGCTTGGTAAGGTGGCTCAGGAACTAATTTAGACAAAAATTGCTCTCAAAAGAACAAAAACATTGGTTTTCAAATCCTCTTCAGAGGAGGTCTTTCTGGCATAGTCCTTTCTCCTGGGAGGAGCTCATTCCTGAACTGTAGGCACTATGCTGTGGGCTTTGTTAGACGTGTTCTTCAGATAAACACTAAAAAAAAGTTGAAAAGGGACAGAGAAATCAACAGATTGAGAAAAGACACCATGACAAGGCAAGCCTGGGGCAGGAAGGCCTGTACACCTGCTTGTTTCAGAGGCGTTGGAAGGCAACCGGCTTCTGGTCAAGCTGGATCTCCAGGACTGGCAGTTCCCACAGGCTCCTTGGAGGGTACACAGGCACTGCTGCATGAGCCCAGGGCAGCTCAGGAGGTACCCAGCTTACCTTTAGGTACTCAAATATCTTTCAAAATGGAGCCCTCCCTCAGTTAGGAGTTAACATTCAGGGCCTTTAATCTCCCGGTTGGGTAGACCCTGTTGGCAGATGTGCATTTTCTGAATGAAGTGCCACTGGTGAGGCAGTATCTTCCTTCTGTTTTGGTTCCTTAATCCAACTTGCTAAACCAATATTTGAAATACAAGTTTTCCCACTGATAGTGGGAAACAGTGAAGTACTAATGTCACGTCACATCACAACCTGAACTGTGGGTAGTATAAGTGACAGATGAGCAGGTCTCTTCTCCTCCTATCACATCACAGCAGACAATGTTTTATCCATTTTAAGACATTACAGGACTAATTCTACTGCTTTTGCTTATGTGGACTAGAATCTTTTTCCCTAAGCAGACCTAGAGCCAAAGTTAAACTGTATATATGGAAGGGAGCAATACAGACAGGCAGGAAATATAGGCAACACTAACTCCACAGACTGAAAACACTTCTGTGATTTGCCAGTGCCCTTGAAAAGAGATTCTAACTAATTCATTCCCTCCACTGGGGCAAGTAAGTCTTGCTATACAAGATCACTACTATGTCATTGGTGGCATGGAGGCTGTACTGACTCAGCTTTGCTCTGTACTCCTCTCTTCTCTACCCCTGGTGAAACAATACCCTCCCAGGGTGAACAGTATCTCCGAGAGCAGGTACTAATTTACAACAGGAGCAGCTTTCACAGCTGTGGCTTTGTGGGACAGATGTTCAGGGGCATGCAAAGCATTATCCTGACGGGTGGTGCCATTAATCTTGCTCACATGTGTCTAATTTTGCCCAGCCTAAATCCATTAAAATGCATTATTTCACTCACATGAATTTCAGATTTTTCAATGCCACATCTTCAAAAGGTTTCCAGACTAAAACCTACTGTAATGTGAATGAAGCATAAATTATAATGAAATATTAACTCATAAATCCCTATTAACTCTAATGGAGAACTTCAAAGCAAACCCAGCTCCTCCTCCACCACTCTGCTCCTTTGTGAGGTATAAAGATTGTCCTAGCACTGTTGGGTTTTAAATGTGATATTCTATTTGATCTTTTTACACTACAATGTCTTCTCTTTCTCTTGTCAGTGGAGCTCTTTGACAAGATTTAGGAAAATCTGAACAGACAGTCAAATAGACCTCTGAAAAGATCTTAAATGTGCTTGTTTTGCAAAGCATTTGTGTACATTGAAATAGGGAGGGATTTCTATACTCCCTTAAGTGCTAGGCAGAATCAGCATTCATGTCATAACCTCTCCAAGAATTAAGGAGGGTAGGGGGTCTCATCATCACTATTTAAGTCTTGCAAATCTCTTCCAGCAGAGAGGAAAATTGTCAGAACTGATGTTTCAAATGCAAACAAACAAGAAGAAATCTATTTACTTAATATGGCAGGGAAAGTTTAGAAGGTCAGCTAATCAATAAATCAAACTGGTAGTAAAGGGCAAGAACAGATTTGATTATCACTTAATGGTTCACCACAAGGTAACAAGCTAGTTCTCAGGCATTAATTTCAAATGCTCTTACTGTAATAAAAATCACATTGGTTCAAGTACTGATTAACTGGTGATAGGAAAAGTGACATCCTCAAACCAGCTTAAAACTGATTTGTATCAATCAAGCCTAGCCATTGATATAAGCTAACTAAGTTCCTATCTGGGGATGATTCAAAGCCACCTACACAGAACTGGTTTGGGATAATTTGGAGGAAGAGTGAACTGATGAGTTCAAGCTTACAAAATACTTCGAAAATCTGACATCTTTTTTAATGTCCTCAATATACTACATAATATACATTATCTTGCTGAAAACATATTTACACAAGAAAAGGTTTGTGGATTTGCTGACCCAGAAGCTGCAGAGAGCTGCATAGAAGTTTATTCTGCTGGTGTGGGTCTTCAGGCTGTCGCAGCTTTCTGTAGCACTGCAATATTTAGCAGACCCATGAAAGAGGAATGTTTGTGTAGCAGTGCCTGGGCTCTTAGGGAATTGCCTTTGCCACATCACCAGGCCTGAAACACAAAAAGCTTTTCTTATGAGAACATGCACATGAGAACTGTAACAAAATTGAGGAAGCTGGTTATGTTACACTCCCAAGTAAAGGGGACTCAAACATACTGTAGAGCTAGATGCAATTATTGAATTTGCCTCTGGCATTAGCACAAACCCGAAAAAAACTCAGTCCATCTTAACCACTCCAGTGGAGTTGTCAGGTAGCACCAAGCTAGGCACAGCATCTCTGCAGCACACAATGACTACGGTGCTAATGTTGGCTGTGCTGGTCTTGGAAGAACTGAGCTATCAGAACTAATCCATTTACTGTTCTGTTGATTTTTTTCTTTGATGCATAATTTTCTTCATTTTTTTTCAACATGCATTGATCATAGGAAGCTGTATATGCAGAACGGCTATGAAGGCTGAAACTCAAAAAAGTGAATGTAAATCGGTTTGCCCTTTCAGCAGTCCTTCTTTTGCCGTAGCTGAACATCCAAATTTCGCAGGTGCTTCAGAAAGCCACGATTGGGTGAAATCCATCGATGTTCCTTCACTGTTTTGATGGCTTCAACCAATGGGAGGTGGTGATTTATCATGAGATAGGCTAGGACTAGGGAGGCTGACCTGCTTACTCCAACTGCACAATGTACCAAAATTTTAGCTGGTTAAAAAAAACCACAACAAAACGTTAGAACCATGATACAGACTGAGACAGCTCCATTAATGAAAGTTTACTTATGCTAAAAAATGGTCTTTTATGTAATACGAGTTAATTAGTATTTTATTGCACCAGTGCCAAGAAGCTCAACCTCTTGTGCAACACACTGTAAATCTCCTTGGGTAAAGGTAAAACTTCTCCTTGGGGGCATAGCGCTGCAGGGCCAGTTCACACAAGAAACTCATGTGCAACATATGAGCCTCTTCATGCAGTTGGTGGGTGTAGAAATCAAGACTTTGGTCTCTTTATTAATTTGTTTTTATAAACACAGTTGCCATAAGAAAGTCTCAAAAGAAGCTGGCCATTTTAAATGTGTGTTTTTGCTTTTCCCTTTTTGAACTAATCTTTCCTTCCAGGTATTTTTCTCTCTACTCTCCTTCCTTTACACTCTGCCCACGTCTCTCTCCTGCACTGTTCATCCATTTTCACACATCAACTTTTTGGGACTTAGAGCTACACCCATGTACACAGCACTTTCTCCTCTGCCACCCACCGTGCAGGTGGCCAGCAACTGGCAGAAGACAATGCAGTGACTTGTCCACCACTGAGCTTGTGGAGCTGACCTGTTATGAGAGGCAGCCAACTTGCATAAAAATACAGCAAAAGATAATCCTTACCTCCTGGTGTGTTCAAGGCATTGTGGATAAACTGTGCTGCGGAGAAAAAGAACTGGCTTATATCAAAGCTTGGGAGGTCATGGGCTGGTACACCATAGTAATCAATGGTCGCTCCGTAGAAGTCCTGGCCTCCGTGGCTGTATGCTGTACCGTGGGCAGCATTTAAAACGTGGGTCACACCCATCTTCCACAAAACAAATCTGTTGTGAGCTGTTACTCTAAGGAAAAGACAAACACAAACAAATTGAGATGGGTGCAGAAATATTCACAGAGCAGAAGCGCTGTGATTGCATCTCCTGAGCCTTTTGCTGGAGCATCAGCCCATGCATTGCTTCTAAGGGCTAACCAAGAAGCAAGTACCAGCTTAGTCATAATTTTATCTCAGAAACCATGCTGTTTACAGTGTAAATGACAGGAATTAGCAAAACTATGAGCTGTCTAAAGCCACACCGATGAGGCATACTAACAGAGAGAGTGTATGGTGGAGGTGTGTCCATAAAGCTGTACTTACAGGTCCCCTAAGAAGAGATTAGGCCATACTTCATCGACATGGTTGCAAGAAGGCCGCCCAGTGTTGAGGAGCTGCTCGATTTCTTTAAGGGAGGGGACGTCCCCCATGCATGTCCCAGTGCCTTCGGGTCCCTGGGAGCCCAGCACCTCTGCCCCAGACATGGCAAGAGCCAGGGAAAGACCCCTCTGCCACAGGCCAGAGGCAGGGTGCTATGCACTGGGGTGCTGCTAGCCCGCAGGCGATCATGAGGGAGGCCGGGAGATGGGCTGGGGCAGGTGTTGGGCAGCAGCTCCTGCTGCCGAGCCACGCCGTCCCTGTGCTGCGGCATCCCCAAACCCCTCCCCAGCACTGGCCGCTTGCCTCTGCATTGCTCTAGCAGTTCCAACACATGCATATACCAAACCTGGCCTTACTGTTTCCTTACTGGTTCCAGTCTGCTCCCCAGGGCTCATCCCCAGAGCCACGCTGCTCTGCCGCACAGCAGCCTCAGCATCCACACAGCCACCTGTGGCAGCAGCCCCCTGCCCGCAGGACACCCACCAAGACATGGCCGTGACTGCCCTTGGCAGTGTCCTCAATGCGAGATCTGACCATTCATCACGAGCAACTAAAGGCCCAATAACTAAAAAACAGAAACCTGTCCGGTGCAGTGGACAGAAACCTGTCCAGAGTGGCAGTTCCCTCCCAGTAACAACTGTCTCGCAGTCACTTTGAGTTGCTTGAAAATATAGCTGCGAAAGGGTCAGAAATGTACCAGCGGGTCCTACCGAGATGGTCACCAGGAGGTTAAACATCAAGTAGGTGATGATGTCTTGCTTATCACCAATAATCTAGAGAAAAATATTTCTTCAAGCTACTGTTTTTTCACCAAGTAAAATCATCTGAGCATAGCTGTACATTATATGTTTAATCTTTTCTACTGTAGTCACTGCTTTCATCAATGTGTTAATACAATACACCTGCCACACACTGTATGATACCTCCCTCTGTTGAAGAGAGAACAAAGAACTCCAGTATAATGGTTGTCAGGTGAAATTTACAAGCCACTGAGCTATTTTACATAGGAAGGTCTGGAGAGCCACAGGTTGGAGACCCATCATGTCAAATTGTAATATTAGTGGGCCCTTTTAAGTACAGCAGCTCCTGTGCTTTTGGTTGGCAGCCTGTGTGACTCCTGGCAGGGGGCTGCAAAGCTGTCAGCGATGTAGATATGGGGCAAAACACATGAAATGCTCTTTGTAAGCCTGGCAGCTGACATGCAGAGCACAGTTTCTCTATGAAAGTAGTCCAGAAGAGAAGGTGACCCAAGAGGAGAAGTTTGCTGCTGATATTATCCCCTGTAGAAAAAGGGCAATGAATGGAAAGAAACCTTGGTCAGGTCTGAACCACCTTTATTTCACTTGCATTGATTTAGTATGATGGAGAGAGGGTTGGTTTTATTTTATCACAAAACATACAATGGAGAGCTGTTTGAAATCAGATATTAAAGTCTGGACTAATTAACTATGTTTAGGAGTGCTCAGGGTGAAAGATCACCCTAACACAAGGCAATAGTTTCCAGCATCAGAGGGAGAGTTATATGCAAGGAAAGAGAATGTGACTTTAGAGTCTCTCAAGAAGCAGAAATCGTTAAAACTCTGTGGATTTAGAGAATAAACTGTTTAAGAGCTTCCTGTACACAAAGAGACTGTTAGTCCCCATTGCTGTATATGTTCTGGGCCAAAAGGTGAAATAAGAGAAACTGCAAGCGACAGTGCTGCAGTGCTTATTTAGAGGGGGCAGTGGGACATGCAGCCAGGCTCTGCCATGAGTGAGGCAATCAGCTGGCCAGATCCAGTGGAGAGCTGCAAAACTGGTTAAAATTATACTTAAAGCACTTTGTATATGTCCTTAATACATTATCTTGTTTTTCTGTTTTGTTCTTTTTTTTTCCTCTGGTAAACTAGTGCTTTTTAAGCTGATTGATTTGAGCTCATGAATGAGGAAAACTAACAGACTGAACAGGTGAAGTTGTTTAAGTTAGTTTACTTTTCTCAGGTTTCTAGGTGGAGGCTTAAGCTGAGGCTTTACTAGCAGCGTTTTTTAAATGTAAGCCCAGCCCTTTTGTTGACAATCAAGTTCTGTCAGAAATGTGACACTCAATTCTGGCCCTTTTCAGCTGTAAAACTTTTATTGCTCTCTATCCCAAATGCACTGACTAAGAATTCAGAGTTCATCTGCAGCATGAAAGCTTTTGAGCAGAAAAAAGATGAATGACCTCCAAGCCCTGTGTGCCTCCAACATTTGTATGGCATATGTCCATTTGCTTCAAAACTGTGGCCTTCCATTGCTAGCATCCTCTAAACATTCAATAATCTGTAAACATGACTCAGATAAAGATGTGTTACTTTTTTGCCAGGAGCTGTCTTGGAAATAAACAGGAGGCAGAAATCTGGCTTTCAGACCAGCTCTGTCATGCATTAACCCACGGGACATAACCTCACTAGAGAGAACAGGACCATCCTTTCCCTCTCCATGTCTCCCTTGCCTGTCATTCTTCCCACAGCATGGGGCCCAGATGTCTCAGAATATTCTTCTCTTTCAGTGTACTTACACAGGATTTAGCCATCAGATCTGTGGGTTGATCCAGGATGGTCAGGCTCTCCTCTACTGAGATATGCCTTGACATGAAAATCCCAGGAAGTTGGAGACCCTTCTCAGCAGAAGGGCTAACTCCCCTAAGTGAAGCTGAAGACTTTGTTCCATCATCCCCTTGCTCCAACAGTGCCTTATTTTGCCCTCGTGTTAACATTCAGGGAAAGGCCACGATTTTCTGACTTTGTGAAGAACTGTTGCATTCTGGTTTGTATGAAAGCAGCCTGGATGCAAATGCTAAAAAGCTATGGAAAGCATGAACTTGCTCTGTCCTCAAATTTGGCAGGACTTTCCTTCCAGGTGTAACCTTTTGTCCCAGATGAGTTTGGCTCTCCACAGCTTCGCTTCTTTCCTGGCCCCTTTGAAGCTACTAAGGATGGATGTAAAAAGCAACAAACTGATACATGGTCACACTCAATAGAGGCAAAATCAGATTTCAGTGCAGTAGAGACTTTTTGAGATTCCAAGAATTTGGACACTCTCCTGACTGTTGGGATGGTGGACAGCTCTAAGCCAAACATCTGTGTACACTTATACATATGATCTTTAAATAGGTGCTCTTTCAGTTGAAATTAATGCATGATTAATTTTGGAACACTCAACAGAACGCATCCTTTTAATCAGTGGATGATGAGTTTGTGATTACTTTGTAGGTAGTACTTGGTGCAATAATCTAAACCAAACATTCCCTGGCTAATAATGTATTAGGTGGCAACAGTGTAAAGTGTCGGGGAGAGCTCTAGTAGCACACAACATGGCACTGCCTCGAAAATGTGCAGCAGTTGAAAACAGGACATTCGTGGAGGTTCTTCTATTGAAAATACTGATATCAGTACTAAACTGCTGCTGTTTGTGACACTCCTCCATCTCTTTAGTGAAAACTGGGCCAAAATCAAATTCCTTTCACATACCCTGAAAGAAAAATGTTCTTATAGTGAAAATGTTACAGCATGGAAGTTCAGCTAGCGTAAACAAACACGATTATACAGATACAGTCATCTTCAACTGCAAAAGATCTACTCATTTAACTCCTCAGGCTGTTTTCAGGATTTGATTTTCAGGATGGTTAGCTATTGAAGAAAATTGAACTAATTGAACTCTGGTACATTTAGGTTACCAAGTGAGACAGTTTTCTGGTGTTCTACAATATTCGTGTATTTTTAATGCATGGAACAATTGTGTCTCATTAGCACACAGAGTTTACTCTTTTTCCATTTCCCCCCCCCCCACACCCAGCTTATTTTCTGCCTTGAAAAATAATTGTTTCACTAATTTAATTAGCTCTTAGACATTCAGTCTCTTTTTCTTCCATTATGGGAGTAAGAAATTTTAAGATAAAATAGATGCTTTAAAGTTCACACATGACTGATCTAAGTATGCTTCAACTCAAGTGCAGAGATTACAAAGAAATTATGAGGCAGGACCTGATCTATAAAAAAATGAGACTACCAAAAAACCCAACCCAAAACCCAGAAAAAGAAAAAAATTATTTAGATCAATTAGCACTTTTAGTGAAAGATCCCCTCCTTGGCATGTTGTATTCTTTGCTGGAAGAGAATTTTTGTAAGCAATTCGTTCTTTGTTCTGCTTGGGCCTCTCTTTCCTGCATACAGTCCTGAGATTTATTTGAAATAGATTATTTCAAATTATTAAATGCTAACAGTATTATTTAATGACAGTGTGTTTAAAAAAAACCACAGAAACATTACATTAACACATCTCATTTTCCTTTGCTATATAATATATTGTAACTGGAGCTAGTTGTGAAATTTCAGTATAAATTTCCTTTTTTTTTGTCAGCCTGAACATTGAATCAATATAACTATTTGAATTTAATAAACTGTTTTCAGTCTAAAGATGCACCCAGTGTAATTACACATTTTAGACTTTTTTTCTTGGCAACCTGCAGTAGTTTTAAAAATACCTGTAGCATACAATTTGTCATAAGTTCTCAGACTGACATGTCAGCACTGGCACTGCCTCTCAAAGTTACATTCATGCCTTCATGTCACTTGGCATGAAGAGATATAACTCAAAGTGATGGAATGAGGTTTATTGGAAATTTCTGTTAAAGCACAAACTATTTAGATAACTCACTCTTTCAAAGAACATCACATGTTAGCAAGGAGCTTTGAAGTACAGTGGCTAAGCAGCTATTACATGTCTATTTCCATGTAAGAGTTACAAGTTTTAAATTGTGCTCTTTATCACTTTTCTGTGCAAGCTAATTTGGTCATTTTCAAAATATGTTTTAGGTGATGAAACTAGACAGAGTATAAAAATGCCACTAGCAGTGATAACTTCAGATAGAAACTGATTGTAGAGCTTTCTCCAGTGCTGAGGTCGACAGATTGCTGCTGCAAACCAGCCCAGCAGCCCCCATAGTCAGGCACTGGGCTATCTCCAGTGCCGCATGGTCAGGCTGCAAACGTCTGTCTTCGCTTTTACTGTGGACGTGACTCTTGGTCCTGGATTCACGTGTATATGTAACGATGGCTCATTTTCCAACCTGGACTTCTAAAGTCTGGAGACTGAATTTGGGAAGTCATTTTTAAGTGGACTGCTATTCTTGCTATGAATAGCGTAGGAAAACAGGATAAGGAAACTTCTGCTTTCATTTTTGCTTCCTTCCTGCAATCTGGTGAGCTGGTGGACTCCAGTGCATGTTTATGTTAAAAAAATGCACAACAAAGCCATAGCATTCTGAACAAAGCAGCACTTTCCTGGCACCTCTCCTGAAAACACTAAAAATGAGATCCTGAAAGGTGAGTTAGCTCCAGGACTGTGCTTAAGACACTGACACAGTGACCTATTCTGTGATGAGACAGCTCTGTAGCCTGCTACAGTTATTTTTGCAGCAATTTTTAATTTCAGTTTTTACTTATTTTTACCTTTTTAGCTGAGACCAGCTTTTCAGATACAAGCAAATGTGACAATGTATTGTAAATTGTACCAACTTGGCACCTGGAAGTGTGCAAAAGTTGTGATCAACTGGCAGCTGATGAAGAAAAATTCATAGCAGAAAAAGCAAAGAATATATGTAGTAGAGAAGCACAAAATCTTGTTAAACTAAATTGCCTTGCTCTCCTATCATTTTGTTTTCCTTGTCAGATAACTGCTAGTTATTTTGAATGTGAATATGTAGAACTGGAACAAGCAAAATTACCTCAGTTTTCAGTTTTATTAACAGATCCATTATTAAAAGGAAGACAATGTCAATTTGATAGGGTTTTTGGGAGGATTGTTTTGGGTTTTTTTTTCAGATTCATACACTGAATGGTTTGCCACTGATGAATTCAGACTTGTCTGTTTTTCATCTAGTGTATCTAAAGGGAAAGGACAAATATTGAGAGGTCTGAAAACGCACTTAATTCCTAGACTGTTTGCAGAGGCTCCTAAACTGGCAAAGAAAGAGGAACATTCCCTTCAACTTCAGCATGTCATTTGGGAAAATACACATCATTTGGTGTAAAAAATAAAAGCAGGATGGAACAGACTGCTTAAAAATAAGTGTCTTTGAACCAACATCAGGGCACATGGCAATGAGCAGAAGTTCTTACAACTTTATTCTATTCTGAATATCCAGTATTTGATCTATTTAAAAATGTATATAGCCCATTACAGCCGAGACTGTACAATTGTGGACATTTGCATTAGATTGCTCGATGACTTGGCAATTTGATGTATCTTTGAAGCATTCTGAAATGCAAAATTTCCTTGTTTCATTGTTGCTGCATACAGGTAAGGATTACAAAAGATCCTTTTATTTTTGCTGTGAGGAAAGAATACAAGGCCAAATTCTCTGAAAAGGCTAGTGTCATTAACTTAATGGAGCTACACTGGCACCCATTTTTTACTTCAACTGAAGTTACAACTTAGACTTGTCTTGGACCTCATAGTAATTATATAATCAACAAAGCAAATTCTGAATGTTCTTCAGACTGTATTTTGCTGCTGGCAAAGGCCTGGCTGCTAACGCAGTCAGCTGATATACAAAATAAATTTATTTTTGGAGTAATTTGTTTCTAACTCATCTGTCTCCTATCCCCTCCATTTGTATTATTTATAGGTTATGGAGCTCTCGGAGTTGTGGTGCCTTGTTGAAGCTTTCATAAATCATCTGTGCTTTGGATCACCTTGGATTAATGACTGACTGAGTGCTGTCGGCCAGCTGACAGTTTTCAGATTTATTTTTTTTACAGACATCAGAAAAGAGTAACAGTGCAAAAAATGGTAAAAAATGGTGCATCTGAAGAGAAATGTTTTGTAAGAATTGCTTGATAAGAAGATTGACAGTATGAGGGTCTTGCAAGTTTTCTCCTGACATACACCTTTAAATGAAGGATGGGGATATTTTCATTACTACACTAGTGGGTTTTAAAATGATGGCAGGATCACTCACTCTATGTGTTTATTCATTTCTCAAAAAAAATCAATGAAAATTCTATTTAGTGTGGTTAGAAACTTCCACCTCTTTCTCATGTCCAGGCTGCATGCAGTAACTTCCCAATGATGGATAGAAAGATCACACTGGAAAAAAAAATATGACGGTAGTATCTTCTGGGAGTAGAGTTTTATACCCTTACCCTAGTTTAAGTAGGTCTTGCTCTTCTCCAGTTAGAAAAGCACGATGCAGTTACAAAAGCGAGTCATCCTTGCTCCTCCATTCAGCTGATCTCTGGTGGGAATATGGAAGATTTAGTCATTTGTCTTATGACCTTTACAAAATTTGCCATCGAACCCCTACGGATTTCGAGTTTCTTACACATCTCAAAGAGCCGTGACTACACGTCCATCTATTTAAGACTTTCATAGCCACGAATCCAGGGCCGAGCCACTCGCGTGCTGTACGGCCTGGAGCCCGTGAGGAGGCTCACGGGGGGCACCGGGGAGGAGAGCTGCCCGCAGGCCCACCAGGCCGAAGCCAGCAGATACCAAGGCCCGTTCCCTCCCGAGACCCGCGGAGCCCTCATGGCTTTGGGCCCGTGTCAACAGGGCCCGTGTCAGCAGGGCCCGTGTCAGCAGGGCCCGTGTCAGCAGGGCCCGCGGTAACACCCCCGCGGGGACCCGCAGCCCGGCGGTGCCCCGCGCCGCCCTTACTGGGCCCTCGCCGCGACGCCGCAGGGTGGAGGCGGCCCCTCCCCGCGCCTCCAACCCGCCGCAGTCGCCGCGAGGGCGGCAGAGTCCGGCAGGCTGCGGGAGGCAGCTGCCCCGCCAAGACGAAACAGGGCGCTCCTGCCGCCACCCCTCTCGGAAGCAGTCGTCGCGCCGTTCCCGCCCCTTCCGCCACCCGGGAGGCGCTGGCACTGCCGGCCGCCACTTCCGGCGGGGTGATGGGGTGGTGGCGGTGGTCGCTGTCGCCGCCGCGGGAGAGAGGGAGGGCGCGCACACGCCGCCGCCCCGGGGCCGAGCGCTGCGGCACCGCCACTTAACGTTGCTGCCGCGGGGCAGGTGAGGGGGGGCGACGTGCGGGTCGTGCGTCCTCCCGCCGCGGAGCGCCGTGCCCGGTACCGGGCCTACAGGGGCTCCCCTGTTGCCGGCCGGGGGCGTGGAGAGCTGCCCCGGCCTCGGGAGCCCGCTGCCCAGCGGCTGGGTTTCTGAGCGCAGCCCCCGCCGTGGCGGGGCCGAGGGCGGCGTGTGCGCGCCGCGGGCTGCGGTCTGGCTCCGCGGGTCTCGTGACGGGACGGGCTTCTGCGCTCCGGCGGCCGTGTCGGGAGCCGCGGGACGGGGAGAGGCCTCTCGTGTTGCGTTGAACACGGAGCCCTCGCGTGCTCCGCCGTGACTGCTGCTCGTGTCTGCTGCGGGCACCTCTCCGGAGGTCCGGCCGCCATCCCGTGGCGGGCGGGCTCTGGGCGGCGCGGGGCGCACCGGCGCTTCGGGGCCAGCTTTTGAGGAAACCGGTCTGCTGAGAAGCTCCGAGCCGTCCGTCTCAGGTTACTTGGTGTGCCGTGGAGGGGGTGAAGTGTTGTAGTTTTTGTGCCTGGTTGTGTCGATTTCGCTCTGAACTTTGCAAATTTCCTACTTCAGCACCCACCAAGGAGTTAAAAAGCCCCGTTGGCGGGCGGGGGTGACCCGCCGTGTGCGGAGCTGCTCCGCTTTTCCTTACGGCAGGTCTGGGGGGAGAGGTAAATCGTTTGGCTTCGCTTCCCTGTGTCAGCCTCCCAGGGAAACAAACCGCTTCTGGAAACGATGCTGAGAACTCTGTGCTTTGTGTCAGTCTCACAGTTAGATATCAAAACAGTCCTACCAGGTCAAAACAGGTATTCAGCTATCTTGCTGTTTTTGCTGCCAGTCGTGTGAAATTGGTGGGTTTTCTGGGGGCAAAGTATTTAGTTTTTGAGTAGGATTTGGTAATTAAAAAGGCAGCATGCAAAAGGAAAAGTGCTGTTACTGGTTTGCAGGTGTGCTGTTCGAGTTTTGGGATTAAATGGAGGAGTCTGCCGGCACGGGACAGATTTTGTCTGAGTTTCAGGCCAACGCAAGTTTAGGAAGTTTAAACTCTGCAGCAACTGCTGTCCACTCAGTCTCTCAAATATAAGTTGCTAATGCATTAGGTGGCCTCTCACACTATTCACTTCATGATTGCTGATTGCTAATATTTAAAAGTAATATTTTAAAAGGATAGGGTTTTTTCAGCTCTGTAAGTTGAAGGAAGAAGAGGCAAAAGAGAGGCAGTTTTAATGTTCACATATTTATTGGTTTGTAACTGGAGCTGAAGTGGTCTCATAGTTTTGTACTTGATGCTTCAGTTTGCAAAATTCACTTCATAAAAACCCAACACACGTTCTGCATTGTAAGGTGACTTGTGCTAAATATGCTCCATGTCCACAGAGCTCCCTCATGCAGCTGGACACAGTGTCTGTGCCACCTCCACGTAGCAGCTGATCCTGATGTGCTCTGGAGGGGCAAGAACTCGGCAAGACATTTCCTAGCATTTAAATGCCCCTTATGGTATGTAGGGGGGTACCTCTTGTTGGATATCAGAGGTACAGAAATGCCCGTGGTCTTGTTCTTCATTTTGCTTTCTCTAATATAGAGAAAAGGTGGAATTAACTCACAGGACTGGGGCAAAGTGATTTTTATACCTAGTGTAAGGAAATTCTTCGGGAAGTTTCTTAAGTTTTTGTGGTGAAAGTGCCGCTTAGATGTGAAGGAAAGTTTCTTTAGATTTGTAAAGAGCAAGAATTTTAAAATACCTTGTTTGCTGTTCTAGGTGATCTTCCTTTTGCCGTCTGGTTGGCTTTGGTTTTTTTTGTTGGTTTTTTTTTGGTAGTATACAGTTAAAAACACAGGTTGGCCTGGGAATTGCAAACTTTCAGGCTTTATACTGTCACTTTTCTTTGTATAGAGCTCAGTTTTGCATACCGCTAAGCTGGTTGCAACCCATAAACTGTATTGCATTATAAATGTTTATTTGATAATCACATAACTTTTAGGGGTTTTTTTTGTTGTTGTCTTTTTTTTTTGGTGCATCTATAATGAGGAAGGCTCCTAGATTTTCACTAGACCAAAAAGATCAGGTTATAAATTATGTTGGAGAGTAAGAACAAACACTTTCACTTCAGATATTTTTCTGGTGTTAATTTGGATGGAGAGTTTGTTCATATCTTCCCCTATTTCCGCCCTAAGATGAGGGTGTAGGAAGAAAAGAAAGAAATAAAAGAGGAAAAGCAAACCTGAATTGTCTTACTGCTAAGTTGCAGACAGATAAAGAGCAGCAAACATTCTGTTATGAGATGGATACACTATTTCTTGGAGGAAAAAATACTTGACACTTGACATTTTAGCATGTGAAATGTTCAAGATCTTGTACAAATATTAATGAAATACTGTAAATTACATCCTAAGATAAGTGGTGAAGTACTTGATCAGTTGTTTAAAAACCACTTGTGTGTGCCTTGAATTATGGTAGTAGGATAAAAAAATGTTTTGTTAGCTGTTAAGTCGATTAGGAGTTGAGCCGCTCTTAGTGTTCACTAGAGTGTAGTACAACCTGTTTGGGTTAATTAGGTGTACAAGTCAGGGAGCAGTATGTATTCTGTTCAGCTTGCTGCAATATCTAACTGCATTTAGTGGTTCTTAAGTATGTTTAGCTTTCACAACTTTCTGTAGTAGCTGCTGTCAGTTTTTCATGGAGGCATTCCAACAGAAAGACTCTTCCAAGCATATGGAGCTAATCTTTAATTTTACAATATCAGTTCTATATTTTCCACAATGCAGCACTTCAGTAAATAATTCTCGACAAGCACATCTTCCTTGATGGTTTAAAACCTAAGACATTCAATAAACTGAACAAGTGTTACTTTATGAGATTTCTTATCTTACCTTCCTAAATAGCACTAAGACCTTTGAGTATGGTTAAAATACCGATGATAATCTCATTTACGAGAAATGTTTATGAAACAACTCTGATAGCAAAGTCACTAAGTAAGACTGAATGCAAGTTTTACAGGAATATTTCTGTATTTGAAATTATTGTATGCTTGCTTCAGGAAAATACTTATGCAATTTTTCAGTCTCGTGGTGGGTATTGTGCTGTGTTTGATCAGTTTTATATACAACATGGTAGCTATTGTATTAACAAACTCTTAAAAAATTACGTATTGTTTTTGCAAGTGTTCTTTTTCTCCTTTTGCTTACAAGATACTGTAGTATATATAGTGGCATTTAGAAGGTAAGGATTAAGTCACTGTACACTATATGGCAATGAAACCTTTGGTGCTCTTTGCTTTCCGTAAGCACTGAAGAATTTAGAGTTTTCAGGAAGAACAAGTGACAAGCTTCTGATGCAAGTCAGTAGAGTATCCAAGACTTTTGATGTGTAACAAGGCAGTGCTGTATGTCCTTTTTCCAGCACAGCATTACTAAGTTGGTATGTGACAGTAGCCTTGTTATTGTGGGCTTGCTCAGCACATGTTTTTGTGTATGGCTTTTTTCTGCTGGGGAGCCAATGCCTCAAACCTGGGTCTTGTTAACGTTGCGAAGCAGCAGCCTTTGTACAGAAGAAGTTTTCCCCTGAGGTGCGAGATGGTGTGCTCCTGGACAAGCAGAGCCAGCGAAGGAAGAATTGCCTATATTCAAACTTCAGCTTGAAACCTTCCACAAAGAAATGTAGGTTAAATAACTTGAGATCTGATAGTTCTTCAGTGTCCTTCCTAAAATTCCTCTGAAGGCTGATGAGAATTGAACCTCGCTGGGAAGAAATCAAGAGGCATGTCAGCAAGGAGAGCCACGGACTCTCCCAGGCACAGGTGGGCAGGTGGAGAAGCAGTAATGGTGCTGGTAGAGTTTTGCACAGGTGTCTGGAATAAACAAATCCAGCCAGCATTCCGCTAACTGCTGTGGACATCACTAGGATTTTATTTAACCCTTCAGCTATGATTGTGGTGTAATCAAGTTTTGTTTCTGTAACAGGATTTCAGCCTGATGTTAGTGTCATATTAATGCTACTTTTCCTTGGCTATAGTAGTGATAATCATTCAACTTTCCCCATTTTTACTTCAGTATACTGACTCCAAGTCTGTAAGGTAGGAAAGTTGGTGACTTAATGGTTGACTGGCAGTAATTCAGTAGAGGAGAACGTGACAGAATTGTGGATAAGTTTAAAACCATTACCCCTCTAGTGATAGAACAAGGGGTGATGATTTTAAACTAAAAGAGAGTAGATTCAGACTAGATATAGGGAAGAAATTTGTTATGATGAGGGTGGTGAAACACTGGCACAGGTTGTCCATAGAGATGGTAGAAGCCCCATCCCTGGAAGCATTCAAGGTCAGGCTGGATGGGGCTCTGAGCAACCTGATCTAATTGAAGGTGTCCCTGCTCACTAGATGGCCTTTGGACTAGACCTTTAAAGGTCCCTTCCAACCCGAACTATTCTATAATCATTTTGAGAGAGATTAATTTTCCCTTTTTAAATATACATCTAGGAAAAATGTTGTGCTAACAGCTAAAGTATACTTAGTCTCTCAGAGGCACCTCTTTTCTTAAAATGCCCTAGCCAAATTGTAGAAATGTTCATGGCTCCTAAAGTAGCTTTTTTTTTTTTAAAGATAAATACTTATACACATGCGCATGAAGTTCATATTCAGTTGTGTTCATGCTGCTAATTGGAAGGCTGGGGGAGGAAAAAGGGAAACAGGACACATGATATGTGCTGCTGATGAACTGACTAAGTATAAAGTCACAGCAGCAGGAAAAGTAATCAACTAGCTAGTTAGGCATTGCTGATGTCAGGCAAAAAGTATATTTTGCCCTCTGACGCTTAAGTTTGTGCTTGCTCTGTTACTCATGCATGTTATTTATCATTAAATAATGTTATCCATTATCTAGTTTCAGCAATAAAATCACTAATGTAGAAGGCAAAGTAGTTATCAGTGCTGTTTTCTTTCCAAAGACAAGTACAGTTACCTAAGTGACTTGGTCTCTTCTGCTGCATTAGTCAGTCTTGCATTGCAGACTGGTAGTGTTAGAAATGTTATGTAATGTCCTTAAGCACCAAAAAATGAACAGGAGCAGTTGGGCACAGAGATCTGTATTATATTGCAGGTGCTAAGATTGTTAAGGAAAGTGCTTTTCGTCCTTTAAACTACAAAGGTAGGACTAAATGAGTAGTCTGAAGGAGAAGGCAGTTTCTGAGTTTAAAGAAATTGCTTTGTCATCAGGTGTTGCCATTTAGATGAAATTAGCTACCAGCTATGTGGAATGGTTTAAGTTTGTGTTTTGTGTGCTTGTTTCTTTTGTTTTCTTTGTCTCTTCCAGTAGGTTAAATGTCTTGTCTTTGTCAGCATTTAAAAACAGGAGCAGGTCCTATCAGATGCATCTTAAGGTTAGTGTAGACTTTCTCCCAGGTCCAGCCCAATCAGTAGTGAACTTTGATGGGTATGCTTACTCAGTGTTGTAATGTCACTTTTATTGCAGGTTTGGTAAGGGTTGACTTTTATTCCTGCAATGCCAGATAAAGAAACACTAGGCTGGTGTTAGGCTACTTGACTTGTGACAAATGGACAGAATTCTCATAGGTTAGGGAGGGTTTCCTGCCTGTGCCCTCAGAAGTTGCTTTGGTTAGAAGAGAAATCAGTAAGTTGGGCGTATTTTTTGGTGAGTCTAAATTCACTGCTTTTAAAAAAAACTTGTGATGATTACAGTGTTATAGAAACACTGTGATTAACAAATTTTTTTTCAGTATTTAATCTGCATTTCTAAGTAAGGAAAGCTGGAAGTCCAGATAAGCAACTCAAGTTTGTTTGTTTGTTTTACAGGAGCAAGATTAAAAATATATACTACAGAAAAGATGAAGTAACTGATCATTGATTACAAATTAAATGTGATTTATTTTGTTAATAGCTGTGTGAGCAAATAGTTCTTACAGTTTTGAGCAAGACTTTCAAAAAATAGTAAGATAACAGAAATACAAAAATACACTTTTATATGGAGAAGAAAGAGTGTAGTAAATGCAGAGATTCTAGTAGTGGTTTATGATTATTTTGGCAACTATTTAAATTGAGGTATTAAGCTTATATGCATATTAACTGTATATGGAGTTTTGAGAAATTTAAACAATGCACTAAATACATGTTCTTAATATACAATCAACTATGGAGATAATATCTTCAGAAGTACCACTCCCTTTATTGTTTTAGAAGGGCAACTTTGATTTGTGTGCTTGTTTTTCTTCTAAATTATTTATTTTGCACTGCTGGGAAATCTCGTTGGACGAACTGAGTCTTCTCTGATACAGAATAATAAAGTGTGTGGTCCTTTTAAACGTAAGCTGGGAGAAAAAGTTGCATCCAGTATTTATGGTAAGAGCTACTTATAACAATAGGTGCAGTACCTCTGTAAAAAGAGAACTGAGAAGGAAAGAGCTTTTTGGAAGAGCTATGCCCCCGAAAATGATGTCAAACTTTGTACTGAATATTCATTGAGTTTGAGTACTTGTTTACTGTATACAGAAGCTAAATAATAGATAAAATAGACTGTTTCCTTGCTTTCTTTCTGAAAACCTCAAATCATGTATGTGGCACTAGGGTATTGTACTGTCCTGTATTTTCTGAGATTTGGTTGGCGCGATTGAAGCATTATAGTTAATTAGACTGTTTTTTCAAGTACAAAAGAGCTGTGAAATTGTAGCTGTTTCTTAGATGGTAGTTGTACATAAGCCACCAAATATAAATTATGCACAAATCCATTCTGTACTGCTATGGGTCTTAAATATTGGATAAGCTTTTTATTACTTTTACATCACTGGTAGCCTTTTAAAGTTTTTTTTCATGTATTCCACGTAACATTCTGTGGTTAATTATTTTGTGGTGGTTATTCTAAATTATTCTGGTGACTTGTCACCTCCGTGTGACTAAAATGTTGCTGAGGTGTCTTGCCTTCCTTCAAGCAATATTCTAGAGTCAAGAAAGCAATTGCTGAGAATTCTCCATTAAGAGAATACATCTTTTCTGGTTTTGTTGTGTTGTTATGTTGTCTATTACCACATCGCTTTTGAAGATACTTTGGAATTAAAGCTAATGCTTAATTTCTAGTAATGTTACTTTGAAAGCTGACTGTTTTCAAGGATTTACAATGTAATAAACAACTATCTTGATTACTGAGGTCAAAAATAGAAATGTAACGGCTGCACCATCAACATACAAGTAAGATGCCTCAGGTCAATATTATTGTTGATACCTAGTCTTAGGTGTACGTAGGAGGGGTGGTGGGGAAATGTCATGCCACCAAAGCTTCGGTATGTATTTTAAAACAGTGGAATGTATTTAACCTGTAATGTATTATTTTAGCTTTCATTCAGTTTTACATGGTTGCTGGCTATACTTTCTTGCTTAGTTTATGAACTGCAAACAGTGGAAAAGACTAATTATTAATCTGTTTAAGGTATTTAAACAGAGTAATTTTTGTCTTTCATTGCCTACTGTAATTAAGAAACTTGGATTTATTTCTTTTTTTAACAAAAGAATAAAAGTAGACTGGGTACATCTAGGAAATATTCTGCTTCTTGGTAGCTTTAAATTTCTATTTGGAAACAAGTGAGATAATTTAGTTTTGCTCGAATAAAAAATGTTTTAAAAGCATTTTTGCATTACTTAATAAATTGTATGTCTGGTTTTTAGCTGGCTCTTACATAAAAAGCCTTTGACTAATTAAGCATCTAAAATCACACAAAATACACTGGTATTTCAGTAATCTTCATGAAACATTCAGGTCTTGTCTCTTTCTCCAATATGTAACAGGTCAGTTTTACTGGCGGATAGAGAAGGATGATGGCAGGCAATAACCAGCTTTGCATTCAACGTTGGACCACCAAGAACGTGGCCAAGTGGCTGAAGGAAGAAGGCTTCTGTGAATATGTGGATGTTTTGTGCAATAGACACAGGCTAGATGGAATTACGCTGCTGACACTTACTGAGTATGATTTACGCTCCCCTCCTTTGGAAATCAAAGTCCTGGGAGATATCAAAAGGCTGATGTTGTCCGTACGCAAGCTACAGAAGCAACATATTGATGTCCTGGAAGAGCTGGGTTACAGCAGCGATAGCCACGTTGGCACAGCGTGCCCAAGCGTAGGTTCGCTGCAGGGTACGGATTGGTTCTGTAATGGCGAAGTGCCTCGGGACTACGACGGACCAATTACTGACTTGAATGGTGATCAGTATCAATATGCAAATGGAAAAAACAAACACTCTGTGCGAAGACTGGACCCAGAGTATTGGAAGACGGTTTTAAGTTGTGTGTATGTCTTCATAGTGTTTGGCTTTACATCATTCGTTATGGTTATAGTGCACGAGCGAGTACCTGACATGCAAACATATCCCCCTCTGCCAGACATATTTCTAGATAGGTAAGAAATTTTCTTTTAAACAAAATAGTGGCTTGATGGTTAAAGTGCAGGCTGTCTTCATTCTTGAAGTTTCATATGCTTTTGAAGATGCCTTTGCAAAATAGTAATTAGAGTGTAGTAAATCCTTCTGCTAAGATTGAAACGTGCATCAGTTAGATGCAGAGATTTAGGCTTCTCAGGGGAAAATACATTGAGCTGTTGTTCTGCCTAACATGTTTAATTCTACATCTTTAGCTAATCACAACACAGGAACTAATTCATCCATTGTCTCCTTCTAGTGAAATGGATGATGATCACCTGGCACAGATAAGCAGCCATATGCTTTTTCTGAAATCCAGATGCTGCTATGAAGCTTAATGTGTCTTGACACAGAAAAACTTTTGATGAAGCAATACTTTGGTCTTCCAGTGAGCGAGGAAATTGAAAGGGAATAGCACTGACACTGTATTTTTGCTGTCTCCCCACTGTCAGCTTGTTGAAGATGGCTTAGGGAAACTCTGAGGGAGACTGAATAGGTCAGCATCTTTTTTTAACTGCAGAGTATCTGTGTACTAAAACCCTTTTTTGACTTATGCAGTATCTGCTCATTTTTTAAAGAAAATATTCTACTTCAGGCAGAAGAGACACAACAGCGAAGGTGAAATTCTAGTCATTGACTACAGATTTAACGTGAGATAAATGCTCCCTTTGAGGAAGTGCACTTGCACCATAGAGAACTTAGTGTCTAGAGAGTTTTAAAAGACAAGACAAACTATTTAAGAGTTCGGTCTTTGTGGTCTCCTTATTCTTGCCAGTAATTTAGGTTTTCATTAATGGTTTTCTTGAAGCCAGTAGAAGTCTAATCTTTTGAGGAAGTGTGCAGAATCCCCATATATTTAGATATAACTCGGAAAGGATGGACCACATCCGATAGAGTGGAAGAGGGGAGAGAGAATGGAAGCTATGACATTACTGGATTTTGTTCCCAGGGCACTGCCACGGTATTCAGTGGGCAGGAGGATGGGGGAGGTCAGAAAGCAGCAGCTCACAAAACAATGCAGTGGGATTACTACAAAGCTAGCATTTGAGCAGTGATTTGCCTCTCCTTTGTATCATGGGGACACAAAACCACCAGGAGCAGCCTTTCTTGAAAAATCTGTCAATCTGTATTTTGGTGAAATTGCAGAATGGAAATTGTTACTGGTGCCGTATGTGTACAAGAAAGTCTTAAGTCTTTTGACAAGCAAGGCTGAAAGGTTTGTATTTAGTGATTATTACTGAAATCTAACTTTGAAAACAGTTTTTATTTTTCCTAATGCTTTTCTGTGCAGTTCTGATTCATTACATGTATTTAGGATTTTAGGCTTTGCAGCATTTCATTAATTGTGTTGACATGGCATTCTTATAAGCAAAAGCAGCATAACTGACATGATGCAAGTTTGTGTCAGAATGAAAAAGGTTGTTAGGAAACAATGGTAGAGGAACACATCCTGTTAGTAAATCGCATGTATAAATTAAGAGAGCATACTACAGAACTTCTTTGACTTAATGAATTCTGTGTAAGTGTTTGCTGAAAAGACATTATTGGAAAGGAGAGAATGTAATTAAAAATTAATTCAAATTCTATTTAATTCAGTCTAACAAAATAATTTTTGGTTGTTGTCAGATCAATGCAAGTTAGTTTTTTAGTTAGAAATTTGTATGCCATTATTCTCAATACTGAGACTAGAAAGAAAAATTAAGCGTTTGTATTTTAAGTAAACTTTCTTGCTTCATCCTTTTCTTTTAGTGTTCCTAGGATACCATGGGCTTTTGCTATGACTGAAGTATGTGGTGTAATTCTTTGCTATATTTGGCTGTTGGTTCTTCTGCTTCACAAACACAGGTACTGTATATAAAATTCAAATTAACTGGTGCTTTATTCAGAGAAAGGACTGTAACAAGAAGTTATGATGATTGTTTAAGACTTTCCATTCAATTAGAATCTTTTAAGCTTATAATATGTCCCTCTTAAAATCAAGAATGATGACTTGTGAATCTTACAAAGGCATAATCTGAATTTACTTTTCTACCAGATTTATATGTAATTTCCTTCAGAACATACGTATTTCAGAGAGGTGTCAGTATATACTCTCCTACTGCAACGATTTTGCATATAAGAAAATCCTATGAGAATGAAATTCCACAGGATGACTGAGGCAGCCTAGCAGCTTGCTGTTACTGAAGGGCAGAAAACCCTTTTGTGTACATGCGTTTTTTAAGTTAAATTTTTACCAGTTTGTTGATCTTTATCAGTTTGCCAACAGAAGGTGTGAGTGCCAAAGCTAGTAGGAGTGGAGCTGTACCTTTTGGTGACAGTAAGCTTGCTACAGTGTCTCATCCTGTCATGTAGAACCGTAACTTTACAGTGCTACTTAAAAAAAAAAAATTAAAAAAAAATATTCTGAAACTTGCAGCAATGATGAAGGGATTTCATGGGATTAAGTCAGAGTGTGGGGAAATGTTTTTATCATAACTTTCCTTGTTTAAAAATACAGTATATTAGGATTCTTGCAATCAGTTCCTATGTACTTTTCCCAGATCTATACTTCTGCGAAGGCTGTGCAGCCTTATGGGGACAGTATTCTTGTTACGTTGCATTACAATGTTTGTTACCTCACTCTCTGTGCCAGGCCAGCACTTGCAGTGTACTGGAAAGGTAAAAACTTAAAATCCTTTAAATTATTTTTCACATTTCCTTTTTTTATTTTTTTTAAATTTTATTTTATTTAAGATATAATTGATTGTTGTGACCATAATGTTAAATGTGTGTTTGTAAGAACAGTGGTGTTTCTCTGCTATTCCCCTCCACGCCCCTTCATTGATTACTGTTATGCAGGCAAACATCCTTAGGGTCTTAGCAGCACTTGCCACTTTGGAGAGGAGATAGTTACCTGGGGAAGGGCATTCAGAATATTTCACAATGTAAACTGGAGAGAATACATTAGAGAAGTGTGCGATTAAGGTACTGACTTCATGAAGAAAGGGTGAAAGTGGAGTAATTGCTTCTTTGTCTTGTTGGATATAGGGTTTTGGAAAAAAAACCAGATAGAAAAGCCCCACTAGTATTATTTCGCCCCTTCAAATAAGGGATATTGCATAGAAAGTGGGATTTTATGGTTTTATGTTAACTTCTAGTTCGAAGAGGTTTAAGCTGAATATATTGGAAGCTTGACAGTGACACATTGGGAGATTGAACACATTCAAAAAAAGGTGGCAGACTCTGTATGTAAATAACTTGCAACAAAATACTTGCTCTAAATTCCAGTATTCATCAGAAGTGTGATGAATACAATTAATAATTGTAGTTACTAACGTGACTCACTGCCAGTATAAAGTTAAAAGGTGTGCTAACCTGCATTTTAGTAAAAGACCCAACATGATAAATGGTGTTAAATGTACATAGTGCTATACAGCTAACTTCAAAGACATACTGTTTGGGCAGAGGGGTTGGAATTTACTAAATGTTAATGTAAGTGTCTTTTAGTTGTATGGCAGTGTTTGGGCAAAACTCCAACGGGCATTTGCAATATGGAGTGGCTTTGGAATGACTCTGACTGGAGTACATACGTGTGGAGATTATATGTTCAGTGGCCACACTGTTGTCCTGACCATGCTCAACTTCTTTGTCACAGAGTGTAAGTACAGCGTCTCAATGCTTAAATGCCCTTAAGTGTTAAGAATATGTACTGCTTGCTGTCAACCAATGGTGGGAGAGTGTAAATACTTAAATGTCCTTAAGTATTAAGAATAAGCGCTGCTTGACCTTCTCAAAAAGTTCACAGTATAACATTTAAGCAAACAAATACAAATTCAGATTGCTGTGCTTTTTCTCAGGTTTGTGACAGTTGACTTGCAGACAGGGAAGGAGCCACACCACCTAGATTAATGGAAGGATGAATGGGGCGTGTTTGAAAGAACATGTGAGCCAAGAAAATTAGAAAGGCTTTCTAGCTTGCCACTGGGAGAATACTAGGGAAGATATTTATTATTTTCTGTTCCTATACACTCCCCTTAGGTGTCTGCCACTGACCCTTATCACACAAAATACCTGGCTAGGTGGCTGTAAATTTAGTATAATCTGTAAAGCCAAAATACCAAACCGCATAATGAGTGAGAATATATGAATCAGTACTGCTCTTCTGTAAATACAAAGTGTGATTCAATAATCACTTAGCTTGAGTACACCTATGATGAAATTACTGCAATAACAGATTAATGTAAGCTTTATGACATTTTTCCCCATATTGCATTTAAAAGGTATGACTTCCATTAAAAGAAGTTGGTTGAATAAAGAATTCTGCTTTGCATGGTCCTAAACCATTTTAGGATGCTCTTTTAATCCAGAAATGCATAATGGCTGCATTTGTAAATGAAGTCATGAAATGATAGGCATTTATAACTTGTGTGGTAGTTTTCATTGGGTTTATTTGACCTGTAGATGTAAATAATATTTCCAGATGAAGACAGTAACTTCATCACATTTTTGTATGAAAAATCTGTATAAAAACTTGCAATGCCTAGGCCTGAATTTTCTAATGACCCAGATTTTTGAGACATTCAAAGTTAGTTGCTTTCTGTTTTCTCCTAGATACGCCAAGGAGCTGGAACTTCTTGCACACCTTGTCCTGGGTCCTAAATCTTTTTGGAATCTTCTTCATTTTGGCTGCACATGAACATTATTCTATAGATGTCTTCATTGCCTTTTACATCACTACAAGACTCTTTTTGTATTACCACACATTGGCTAATACTAGAGCATATCAACAGAGTAGGAGAGCCAGGATCTGGTTTCCAATGTTTTCTTTTTTTGAATGCAATGTTAATGGTACTGTTCCCAATGAGTATTGTTGGCCCTTTTCAAAACCTACTATACTGAAAAGATTGATTGGCTGAAGAGTGTGTGGGTCAATTCAGATTTTTATGAAGTGTTATGACTAAGATCCTACAAGGCTAGTTGGGGGGGATGTAAAGTAACATTTTTTCACTCCGTGATCTCCACTTCCTCGTCTTGTTTCTTAGATTCTTAGCCATAAAATGGGGTTCCCATACTTCACAATGTGTTTTGTTTTCTTGTTGCTAAAATAGAGAACAATGCAGGAACCTGTAAAGGCTATCGGTGAACCACGAATATGAACCAGAATACTGCTACCCTTAGTAAGGTTCTATGTGAATGTTTAAATAACTGTAACCTCAAATGTGTGCTTGTACTGAATATAATATACCCTTTACAGGTCCAAATAATGTCCATTACGTGACATGCCAGCCTTTATGTATACTGACTAAAAAATTAGAACTTTATGAAGACTTTCTTCTAAAACAGACATAAAAGTAATTTTCAAAACAAACTCTGTGTATACTTAAAGATTGAGGAGTACTGTGTCATAATGAGGAAAGCAGTATAATTCCTTGCTAAATGGTCTCTTAACTGTTAAATAACAAGTCTTAAAGTATAATTGACAGCAGAAATGGTCTGCATACAGGTTGCCAAAAATGAAAGTCTGCCTTGTGGCTATGCAGTGATGGTTTTTTTCTTAACGAGAGCTTATTTAGTGTAGTCTGTCAATTGTCTGTATGGTTGTCCTAGCACTTGGAAGTTTTCCCTTTTGTGTTTAAATAAATGAGTTAAAGTAAATGCTACATCCACTGAAAGTAAAGTTAATTTAGCTTTAGTGAGTTTAAAGCCACAAAATAACTTTCGTGTGGTTTTAATTGCTTTATACCCAAACCTGTGCATGTTTTTCAGGAGCAGCTTTTTAACACTGGAAAGACACAACAGTTACCTTGTTATATCTTACTGTCCCATAAATGGATGGCGAAAATGCATGTAGTAACTCTTTCAGGAAAAGTAATATTAGTGAGTATTGGAAATAGTGCTCATATTGATGTATGCTTTAGCACTCTGGTGTCAACAATTTGGTGAATATCTCTGGATATATATATACAGTGTATTTGGTTTTATATATATATATACACATATATATATAAACACACACATTATATGTTCTTCTAACAAGTATGAAAAGAGACTAGTTCTTAAATTAAGTTGCTCATTTACTACACTGAAAAATAACAGTACCATAAGCAGTTGACTCTTGGTTGTTTAAAAAACCCACAACAAAACACCCCCAAAAACTCCAACACTCCAAGTCCATAACATATAAGCAAGGGTCACACAGTTGGTGATCTCTTATGTGTTGGTTTGTAAGGGGACTATACTAATGTTTGCTGTAGAGATTGAAATTATATTTATGCTAAAGGAAAACTGATAGGTAAAAGGTGCAAATCGTAAAAATTGAATAGGCCTTTTAATTTTATTATTGCAATTTCAGAACAGGTGGTATGTGCAAAAGGTAGTTTTAAGTCAGCCCTGGAAAGTTACAGGAAGCTTTTCCAGCTTGGTACAAGCTGACTTAATGGCCACAATGTACTTATGTTTGCATGGAAAATAATCCCTTTGGAATTTTGCAAGACAGTTTTGTATTTGGAGGCTTGTAACCTATTGTGGGCTGCTCCTCGCTGCATTGTGTTCCTTTTATAAACCTGGATTGTACTAATTTGGCTGTCTTCAGCTCTTCCTAGTATATTACTTTTGTAACTTAATTTAGCTCCTATTCCACAAAGGGATTGTGCATCTTAGAGTATTTCTGCCAACTGAGCAGAAATTGAGCACACAGACATTGTACTATTCTGCAGACTTTTATATTTGTAACATTCCAAAATTGCAGGTATAATAGTATATTGTTCAGTCAGCCATAGCCTAATGGCTCTTGCCATCCAGATTGGGGAGTATGCCTACACTTAAGAAAAAAGGAGAAAATATTTTGAAATATTTAAAGACTTTTCATTTGTTGTTCTTATCTTTCTGATTTGAGAAAGGCAATTTGAACATTCCTCTTGAGACTTTATAATCAAAAAGCTCTATTTGCTAATTTATATTTGCTTTTGCAATGCACACACAGTTATGAATGCTATTTTTTTAAACTCTAGGAATGCATCTGTTCTCAGGATGTGCAGGATTGTGTTCTGAGTTATAGCATGTGGGGAAGTATGCAATTAAACTGCAAAGCTGCTAATTCTGAAAAGAACCATGTCAGTGCTGACTAACGTAGCTGTTTCTAAACTGAAAAATTATTTTGCAACTTAGATGTGCAGGAGAATTTTCAAGTACATCCCAGTGTAACAGTGTTTACATAAAGTAAAGCTATCATTTCAATACTATTTTTTTAATGAAGTTCATGTACTTTAAAACATAAGGCTTTTCTCTTTATTCTAATTTATTTTTTTCAGGTTCTGTTAAGTAAATGTTCTAAATCAGCATTGCCTGTCAGTGTATTTTAAAAGGAAATTTGTTCTTTTGTGCTGTTTCCCTTGATGCTAAATATCTGAGTCCAAGATAAGTAATGTACAGAGGCTGGTTTTGTGAGCACTGAAGTGGGTTAAAACATTGTCAGGATAATTGTCCTCTTCTATTTCGGAATCACAGAATCACAGAACGTCAGGGATTGGAAGGGACCTTGAAAGATCATCCAGTCCAATCCCCCTGCTGGAGCAGGAACACCTAGATGAGATCACACAGGAAAGGGGTCCAGGCGGGTCTTGAATGTCTCCAGAGAAGGAGACTCCACAACCTCCCTGGGCAGCCTGTTCCAGTGCTCTGTTACTCTCACAGTAAAGAAGTTCCTTCTCAAATTTAAGCGGAACCTCCTGTGTTCCAGCTTACACCCATTGCCCCTTGTCCTATCATTGGTCATCACTGTGAAGAGCCTGGTCCCATCCTCCTGACACTCACCCTTCAAATATTTATAAACATTAATAAGGTTCCCCTTATTAAGGAAGTTCATTTTGTCTGTATATAAACATGCAAGAGTAAGGCTTGAAATGGGAAGACAGAAAAATCTGATCTCATATGCAAAAGAGCACAGGTCAGTCTGTAGAGTTGGTAATGTAAGATTTATTGTTAATTAGATGAAAGCAAGTTGCAAGTAACTGGCAGGCTTAAAATTCTGTGCCTCCTTTTTAAAGTGTTAGTGTTTTAAAAGCATTTTGCTGCTTCTCTGATGCTGACAAGCGCTTTTAAGTAAAGGCAGCAGAGCATTGTTGGGCCTTGGATTTAATGCTAAGTACGTTCTGGGTTGTCCTTCTCCCTTATGTTCATGCACCAATCTTTTTGCTGTCCTTTAACTTGCTACACTTACTTTGTGCAGAGTCATCTTCTGTGGTCTGTGGGAGTGCACACGTAATCTGAATTCAGAGTAATGAATGAATTACTGCATTATCTCAGCAAGTGCAAGTGTCTAACAACATTTGTACTACAAAGTGCTCAATCTAATCGAGTAGAAAAGTCTTAAGTGAGTAACTCTGGATATACAAAAGGAGAGGGTCACTTTTTTGATAGCTTAGCAAATCTAGTAATATTTGATGTTTGAGAATTGTCTTGAGCTCTTTCTTATTATCAGTTTGAGGACATGTGTGCACATATCTGAAAGTGATAGACACATAGGCATCCTTTTTTCTTTTGTTGTACCTTATGACACAGCTTCTTATAATAGCTTTCTTAAACTTTTGGCCTTTAGTTTTCCTTTCTGGAAGATCCCTTAAACTAGTGGTTTTGTGACATTACACCTGCATACGGAAATTAGATTTCCATAGGTGAGTTTTTTAGCAAATTCTGACTGCACTGACAAAAGCTTAAGCTTTAAGCAAGGTCCCTCCAGTTGTTCTTGAATAATGATATAGAAAACTTCCATGTATGCTAATTATTTTTATGTCCTCTGGCAAACAAGATAACACTCATACGAAATGTTGATACAGAAATGTAGATAGGCTTGAAGTATTTTAATGTCCAAGACTAGCAAGAATTGGATTCTGTCAGTATTCTGCTTGTGATGAAGCAAATTACATGCTTAACTTCAAGCAAATCACTAAATACTCTTGACTTAAGTGAGGGTCATCGTTTTAGTTTAAGCGTTTTCTTGGGTAAGGCCAAGTGCATGCTTGTGTGGGGTATACTGCTACAGTAATGGGAATAGATAAAATGTCACTTTTTTGTTGTTTTTTCCATTATTTCTCTCTCCCCTGCCCGCCTCCCCAGTCTACTGTAGAAGAATACATTCCAGTAGAATTTCACAGAAATTGCTAGTTAACTGGGTTCTGAGAGAATAAATCTGTAAACAATCTGTAAACATCAAATAAAACCTTGATAGTTACCTGCTTTAAGAAGCAAGAGTCAGTTAAATGATTTGGGAGGAAAAAAGAAGTTCTTTGGTATTGAAACTCTTCAATGAGGATAAAAGCACAGGTTCCTATAATCTTCTTTGCCAATACGGCTGTGTTTCATGTAGTGCCAAAAAGAGTACTACTGAAGGGAAAGAGGGAAGGGTTGAACTCCAGACATCAGTACAAGTCTTTTGCAACAGTATCTCCTTGGGTGCTTTAAGCAGTGCTTGCATACTTCACTGCTACACTTGTTAATTACTGTTTAGCTAGTTTTTGATGTACTAAGTCCAATAGGTTTTCAGGCACCAAAACTATTGTGGAGCTGAGTCTTAATCATTAAATACACATTTGAAGAAATAGCAGATGTCTTAGGGAAAAAAGTAGGCTTTGTGGACCTGGAGTATAACAAAAGTAACCTATAATGACTATGGTAGTTCTTCATCCTGTCCATATAGTTTCTGCTGAAGAGTTGGGGAGAATTTGCAGTTATCTACAGGTCATATTGATTTTTCTGAGGTTTTTTTAATAATCTAGGATACTTTTATAGAAACTTGACCTGTAACTAAAGAAAACATCATAGTCTTGGCAAGATGGAAGTATATTTGGCAGAAGTCCTAGCAGTGAGCCAGCTTACCCTCTGAATTGTTTTACGCATGTAGACTTAATCAAGGGTTAATTGATAGACCACTGATGATTCATACAGATTACTACTTTTGATGTATCTTTGACATTGTCACTATTCTAACTGAAACAGTATTTCTGGGGACAAAAAGTCCTTTGGAGTGAACCTACTGATGTCTTGTTTGTTATATGAAGAAAAACACAAAAAAAAACTTAACAACTCTTCAAACACTATAGTATTGTGAACACTGAACTTTTCCACATAGCAGTATCCTGCATACTTACCAATTGTATCTGCAGAAATTTGCAGTGAGTATTATGTACATAATTCACTGACATGCACATTTTTAAAGCCAGTTTGCAATATGTGTGTCAGAACTTAAGACGATAAATGTGGAGCACAATAACCTGACCTACTATTCCAGTAACTGTGTAGAAAAACTAACTTATTTTTGCTCTTTCAATTGAGTTTTGTCAAATTTGAGAAATTTGTCAAATGTGAGAAATCGTAAAACTGCATGGTACATGGTACTTACCATAATAAGGATGTAGAAACATAGCTTTTAACAATCAACGGTTACTTCAGTTTTGTTCCAACAGAGAAAATAGTATTATCTAATGGCTAGAAGGTATGCCAGTGAAGTTTGGAGTACTGTAAATAAGTAAATATTGTTTTGATTCTAAATGCAGATTGAATTAATATATTGTTTTATATCTTTGTTGTATTAAAACATATTTAAGAGTACTAAAATAAAATATTTGAAAGATGATAAATGTTTGATTTTCTTTATATGTAAAATGATGGCTCATTATCTTCGTTAGTGTTGTGACTATAAAAGTATACCTGAGTAATCTAAGCTTTAGAGTTGATTTTCCCCCAACCTCTGTTTTACTGGTGTGAAAATGCATGCTGTATAATGCATATATCAGTGTGCCTGATGTTTTTGACAGTTGTAAATTGTTTCCTCAGATCACTTAAATATTTTTTGTTGTTAAAATATTAGAAAATTTATTCTGTCTTGTAAGATCTCAGTTAAGTATGACAAGGGCTTTCAAAGACTCGCTTCAGCTGAAGTAACTTTGATGTCTCTAGGTATGGTGGTGAATAGTGTTACAGTAAATCAACAGTCAGTATAAAAACTTTGAAAAAACTGTGGAAGAGTAAAGTTAACTTCAGAAAATTTTACATACTCTCCTAATGGTTTGTCTGTTAGGCTAGTGTTCCAGTCACAGATTTCAGTCATCTGGTATGTGAAAGGATGTGCACCCATTCCTATGGACAAACTTAAACAATATACCAGGTATGCTGCAATCCCTGGAGCTGTAAGTTCGTATTTGTAAATACCAATTTTGAAATATATTTTGTGACCTTAATCCAGCTAAAACATTCTCTCATTAGAGTGAACCAGGTAAATTTAACATACTGAACTGTTAGAAAGTTTTAGTTTACCACCCTCTGAATTATAAAACGTTGATCAACCTGATAATTTAGAGAGAGAGTCCTGAATATGTAGTCCTTCCTCAGTCTGACTTTTTTTTAGGAAGTTGTTAAAGATGAGATTCAAAAAGGAAAATGAGTGTGGCAATACATCTTTCTCAAAACCAAAAAAAAATTGTAAGGCAGAAGAAGCAAAAGCAATAAGGTTTAGTGTACCAGTTGGAGAGTACTTACTGTGGTCTAATATCTGGGAAGCAGTAGATTGTGTTCTAAGCCACTTCAAACAAGAGTGTGTACGTTGTAAATACAGAATGGGAAAACTTCCAGGGAAAATGGCTGCCTGCTTCCCAGGATATGTCACAATACTGCTTAGAGATCTGAACTTTGAATTACAAAAAAATCTTTCCCCTCCACAGTAATGCTTCTGCCAGAAATAACATGAGTGATGTTCCTCCTGTCCTCCAAGGTTCACACAAGCTGTGCTCTGTGTTACGGTGGAAAGCGGAGTAGGTCCTGCCTGATGAGCAGGGTTATGATGGTGCTGTGCTCCAAGAACCCTTTAGAGGCAGGCTTGAATTGTTTGCATAAAGCGGCAGTTTGACCTAGAAACAGGAGCCAAAGTTACAGAGAGAAGGCAATAAAAACCTAAACTATTAGCTCAAGCTTCTGTGAAACCGCAAATGTTTTGCATCAGCTGAGGCTCAGGCCAAACTAAATTGTAGTTGATGCCCAAAGTAGGCCTAGATTCTCACAGCCTTTGTTTTGCTCTTTGGTAGTTTTCAGTGTATCTTAGCAGGCTCTGCCTTCTCTTGCAAGAGACTAACTTGACTCTTGGGGATGTCACCTCAGTTAACAGTGCCTTGATGAATGACTGCAAGGTGTGCTCTCCTGTTCCCCACCCCGGGATAAACAGTACTCCAGTATGTTACAGGGGGAACTGCTTGCTGATACTGGTGTTTCTGCAGAGGAAAGCAAACAGAGTTTGTTAGCCAAATACTTCAGTGAGAATGCCAAAAAGTGACTCAAACCTGTGAATAACAGAGTGTTGTGTACTCAAAGGCTCTACCTCCGTTTCTGTCCTGCCTATTAAAAACAGTCCCCCTGGCTAATGCTGAGGAGTGTAATAGCCCCTCATGTGACAATTGCAAGCCATCAGTCATGAGACTGGAAATACCTAGAAAAGTGCTCTACTGCAAGCTGCCTTAAATAAGCAAGAGGAGACAGCAAAGGGAGAGTGGTTTGCAATGGCTCTGCTGAAGGCCTCTGACTCTTCCTCAAACAACTCCTTCACAAAAGTGGTCTTCTGTTTAGTTTTCTGGTTTTCTCTGAATTGGGCTGTTTCTCCAAGTTGTGGGTTGCAGTAATTGAAAACCAGAGCTTTAGAAGAAGGCTAGTGTCTCCTTTTTGCCAGCTGGCAACATGAAAGACCACTCGGGTGCCATCTCTGTCCCAATGCTGCTTCAGACTCAGATTGTCAAAGGGACAGGCTGGTGTGATGGTGTAACTGAGTTGCGGCAGCACTGCTCCCACTGATGTGCTGTGTGCACTGACCAGGAATAGATTGGGCTTTATATGCCAGAATTAACTAATTTTATCCCAGGAAGACTTGCCCACAAGTCAGAGTTACACCAGTAGCTAAATCCATAGTCAGGTTCCCACTTGGGCATTATCTCTGCTATGTCCAAATGCATCTGAGTTAAATTCAAACCTGCACTAGCTGGTTTGGCTGATGGATGGCTCACAGCTTGTGTTCACTGTGGCTTTTCAGTGGGGATATAGACTGTATCACCTGATGGATATTGATTTGTTCTTGATTTTCTACGTACTATTTATCTGCACAAATCCCCCCTCAACTTTTCCTACGGTATGGGGGAACTGGCAGTACTGAAGTACAAAAGGAAGTCACAGGATCTTCCCGGCCAGCTCGTGGTGTGGTGAGCACATTCCATGAGAAGACAGTAACCTGAGTTTACCTTTGGCTACCTGGTATATGTATTCACATCCCATCTAGGTGTTCAAAGTCCAATGACAAGTAATCGAATATTAATAAATGTTACATCAGATGCAGGAAGAGTTTACACCTAGAGTTGCACAAGGACTAAGGAACCCTAAGGAAACTGGCTCAGCTCTTTGATTTGATCTTAAGAAATCCTCCATATAAGACAAAATGCGTATGTATTTTCAGTATCATTATTTCAGCTCTTAAGAGGGAGCACTTGTCCCCCATCTCCAGATACATGAGTTGGGGGACTTCAAACCCAGTTGGATGCTGGGGCTATAGGTGGTTTGGAGGAAGGCCCCTGCTATCCCAAACTTCAATCTAACAGTGGAAGAACTGTGAGAATTCACCCTGAGACAGGTAAGAAAATTGCTGGCTTAGGAAGGAAGCTTTCTTACCTCCCTTAGTAAGACATGAGGGTGCTCAATGAGAGTGCCCTGGCAAACAAACAAACAAACTCATCAGTGTTTCTGAGGGCATTTACCAGAAGTAGAATAAAGGGAGTGCACTGATTTTCTTAAACATTTAATCTTAATGTTGAGTGAAATATAGTGTTCTTGAAAAGTTTTCTCCTTTTTAGTTCACCAAGAGGAATTCAGTTTTGTTTAAGGATTTCTGTACATTAATGTTCCCAAATGTAGGGAAGAAAGGGCTGAAATTGATTTGGATTCACATCCGTATTTTCTTTATTCCTTTTCCTCCATTTTTCCCCTTGTCCTGGTTTTTAGCTGAAACAGAGCTGGGTTTCTTTTTCAGTAGCTAGAATAGTGCTGTGTTTTGCTTTTCAGCCTGGGACTTGCTGTGAGAGAGACACTGATAACACACCAATGTTTGCATTTTTGTCACTGGAAGTGAAGGACTTTGTGTTCTGTTAGTCTAAGTTCTAATGGGGTGAGGAATATTTAAATTAATAAGCTAAATTGGCATTTAGATATGCCAATGGGATATTCCATATCATATCCATCATGTCTAGTATATTAGTGAGAGTCTCTTCCTCTTTTGGCTCTCTCTGGCTTTCGCCCAAGCTCTCGCTCTTCAGGATTGTGGTTTTGGTTTGGGATTGTCGCTCCTCCAGGATCGCTATCTGGGAATGTGTCGGGCTCGGTCAGCTGGTGGTGAGCAGTTGCACTGGGTATCATTCTTTTGTATATTTTGTTATTGTTATCATTATCACTACTCTTTTAATATTAGTATTATTTTAACTTTTCTCTCTATTATTAAACTGTTCTTATCTCAACCTGCAAGTCTCCTTATCCTTGCCTCCCAGTCCTCTCTCCTATTCCCTGGTGTGAGGGGAGTGGGTGAACAGCTGTGTTGGCTGCTGGCCAAGGCCTGGCCCAGTGGAATATCGCACCCCTCAAACACATAAGTCTTAAAAAGCTTGTGCTGTATTATCCTTCTAATCATCATCGCTCTCATACTGTCTTGCCAGATCTTTGTTAGACATGAGCTAACTTGTTAGCTAGCTACAAACACAGGCAGGGTAACCAAGGACTAACGTTTTATTTAGATACAGAAACCAAAGATACAGTGTGGCTGACAAGAATGCTGACTCTTCCAGGATGAACCTGTGAAGAATCTGATGGCAAAAAAACTTGGAATCATGCTTTCTGTTACATCCCCTTTGGCACAAATCTTTACACTGCAACATCCTTTTTGCTGCTGGAGTATAGGCCAAAGGTGAAAGATTTTTGGAAGGCCTTTTCTTCTGACAGAAGTGATTAATGGAAAGCAGCCAGCCAGCAGATCAGAATAACAGCTGGAGTACAAGGATCCTGCCAAAAGAAGTATGCTTGTGCATTAAGATTACTTAGCACTGGCTTTTGTCACTTGAACATCTGTATCCTGCTCAGAGGATTTCAGAGCACATTTGAAATTCATCCTCCTGGAAAATGAAAGCACAGAAGTAGTCCCAGGCATGCCAAAGATTGCAATGGGCTTTATCAGACAAACCTGTTATACTGCATCTGGCTTCTCAGAGAGCTTATTTAAAGCAGCTAAAGTATCTTCAAATCATAGTCTCCTATATATAAATTCTCTGAACAGTAAGAAATCAGAACTGCAGTCAAAGAAAATAAACACACTGTTAGTAAAACTGCCTGTTTGTGCCTGCAATGAACAGCTGAGAAAAAATAAAAAAAGATAAAAACAATGTGCACAATTGTTCTTGGTCCCACACGTCTAGCAGTCTACATAAGCCAGCTCACAAAAAACTTAAGAGCTGCTGGCAGTGCAAGTCATAGATGCATGGAGAAGGCAAGGCTGTATATTAATTGGCATATTGTATACTGCAGAGAAAAGACAGGGAGACAGATGCATCAGTAAGCAAGCATCCACAGCATCACTTTACATGACTAACTGCAGCCTGTGTCAAAAGAAAGCTGCCAAGTATATTGAAAAGGATGCTGGAACCATGAAAGCCTGGAGAGTATACCCCTTGTGGGAAAGACCACAGCTTGGCTGAGATCCCCCAGGATGGGGTGAAGTTGTACACAACATGACCCATGCCACATTTGGCACTTACTGCAGTTAGTCTTATGCTGTAGTACTGAACAAATGTTAACAGCCATGTAACGGCACAAAGTTCAGATGTCCACTGTATCCCTGAATCAGTCATCCTGGACTGTGTTAGTGGGTACACAGCCTGAAACTGCAGTTTTATTAATGCAAGAATCATCTTTATTTCAGGTTTTTTGTTTTGGGTTTTCTTACTGCTTTTTCCCAACCTCAGATACTATCAATAAGCTTGAATTTCACAGGGCTTGATTTTTGAAAGGTAGATTATTCTGCCCTTCTTGGCTTAAAAGAGTTGAAAAAAACATGAACTTCTTGCTAGATGGAGTTCACATTGCCGAAGTGTAGATGTTTCTGTTTACTGAATTTTCAGTGATGGCATAACCCTGGATGGTGATGTGAAGCTGAGGTGTGTTAGGCTGCTCCTTGATGCACCGATTTCTTGTCGCCAAGCAGAAGAGAGATCTCCATGTACAGCATCTTACAATCTTTGTCGTTCTGTAGCTTCTTTTTTAGTGCGGTGTATAATAAATCTTTCATGATTCTCTCCTGATCTCATTACAACCCTCTCCTATGAATAGCTCATCTTGGCAGATGAACCTAATATATTGAAGGATGATTTTTAGGTACATACTGATTTAATAATACTGGAAATGCAGGACTGCAAACACACTATGAGATTTCCTGCATAGCTAAATCTCTATTACTGCTATTATTTGCAACCTTGGTACAGCATAATCTTTTTTTTTTTTTTAATCTCTGAAGGAATTAATATATCCCATTAGTAGCCATATTTCTAGGTTATTCTAATTAGTAGCTCTCTATGTAATTCATAAAAACCTACATTTTATCCCTATTACCAGGCAAAATAGAGAGACATTGTACTGATAAAGAAAGCACCAGAGTTAAAACCAGACTTAGAACTCTAATTATTCTGATTTGGTTTAATTTCTAAGGCTGCATTCAAGAAGAATGGAAGTGTTGAAGTAAAATAAGATACTTTTTTTTTTTAATCCTTTCCACGGGGATACCTGGGGTGGGGTAACTTAAAACAGTTTGGCACATGGCGCTGAAAACAAAAGACAGGTGAGTAGCCAGATTTAGTGTAAATACACAACAGGAAGGAAAGCTTCTGGTTTCGTAAACTTCTGAAATGCACTAAGTCAGATATCTAGTAACTGAAGCATCAAAAACATTTCTACTTCTCAATTTCATGGTTCCTGTCAGACAAAAGTGTGTGGAGACACAGGGAGAACCCTGGACACAGTAGAGGACTGTGATACTCCAACCTCTGTGTCACTTAGGAACTAAGCTAGTGCTCACCTTGATAATACATTTGTAGACAACAAGTATAAAACAATACGGTTTAAAATAAGTTCCAATTGTTTTTTAGAATGTGGGCAGTTATTTCAGTAAAAATACTCCACTTCTTTCAAGGCAAATTTTTGTCTGTGTAGATTTTTACGCAGTATCTTATCCATCTATTACATGCTCTGTTAGTTTTACACCTGGGTGTGTAAGTTTTTCAAAGTGACATTAAAAAAAAAGTTGTAGTTATGTAACGGTTGGAAAGCAGGACAGTTTTTTTCAACATTCACTTTATGCCGGGCTCTACAAAAGAGGTCAATATCATTAGTCCCTTTTTGCAGAGGAGCAGAGTCTTAAAGAGAAGTTAAATTAATCGCTGCAGGTAAATCTGCAGTAAAGCTCCAGTTTTTTTCATTCGTGTCTACAGACACCTTTGCCCTTGTTCCTGTCACAGTTCGTTATCCCATTGTGTTACTACTTACTCTTGCTTCTGTCTGTCTTGCCTTTTGTTTCTATACCCTTTTCTGCTCTTTGCTGCTCAGCGTAGGAGACATTTGGGGTTCTTGCCCTTCTGAACGGCTGGTTACCTGTAGGGACTTTCCGTTCTGCACAAAATCACAGTAAACTTTACAATAGAGAGTTAAAATCATATAAGAAATCTCATTCCACTTCTTCAGCTGTGGGATGAAGTATGCACAGTTGCTCCTGGGAGATGGCTTAGACCAATTACATTAAGTGCAGAGATTAAGTGTACTCCATCAATACACCCTCTGGAGAAATCAATTGCCAGATTGTACCGTGGAGATCCTTCTGAAGTTTATAGATTGAATGGGTGAGTTTTACTAGACGGCAAAAGGGCAGTCCTTCCACGTGATGTCTGAAGTACCTGTTTCAATGGGAAAAGCACAGAGCTTTCTCAATTCAACCATTATAAGAACTATTTTAATTGGGTAAAATGCATTTTTCCCTTACAAAGCACTGAACATGTTAATCAAAAATTTTGAAAAAACATTCAGGCTAACACAAAGTTCTGGACTAGAACCTCCACTCTGAGTAAATAAAAAGGAGTCACTAAAATAATGTATTGCTAAAATATGACATTTTACTGAGGATTGTTAGGGAAACCTAATTATAAGAATCGCTATCATCAGCAACTGAGACCTGCACTGAGCCCCTGTCAACTCACTAGAGCATGAGTGTACATATACATAGCCAAATTTCCGTGAAAGGAAAAAATCTGCCATAGGGAGAGATTACCTCACAGTTTTTTGTTGGGTTTTTTTGGGTTTTTTTTTGGGGGGGAGGGGGTTCTTTGTTTTGTGTGTGTTCTAATATCCTATATTCACATGAAAACACAAACTCTTGAAGGACTGGACTAGGTTGGCAAAGGTTGCTCACTTCGCACATGCCCATGCCACGTGAGGGTGCGGTCTACATAGTTTTCCAAGGAAATCGTGGAGATGCAAAAGGTAACTCATTCCCTACTTTTCTATTTGTTAGCATGAGAGCTGTCAAAATAGATCTGTAGATAAATCACTTCTTGTCGGTTTTTTTAACAGGTTTGTCACATCAAGATAAGCTTCTCCTCCCAGATAACCAGCTGCGTCGGATTACTCCAGTGAAACTCGAGCTGTTCACAGATCGGCCGGGTTTGGGTCAGCTCCATCCACGCTGCCCTTTCCCACGGGGTGCTCTGCCGGAGGGAGCGGGAGCTGCCCGCTGGCGTCTGGTGTGACAGTGGGTGTCCGTCTGCTTTGACAAACGGGGGCAGAACCACCTTCCTCCCCTCGTTTTGTGAAGCTCTGGGCTCTATCTCAGCTCCGTTTCCCTCCTACCACCCGCCCGGGCCGCCCTCCGCTGCCGCTGCTCCCGGAAGGCAGCGCCGGGAACTGGCCGCTCAGCGCCGTGTCCTTGCTGGGGGTGAAGCGCAGGGCGGGCGCGTACGGCAGCCGCTTCGCTCCCGTCTGCCTGTGGGGTAACACTGGGGCCACCCCGTACTCTTTAAGCGGGGGCGATGGCGGGTCTCCAGCTCGTCGCCGGGGTCGCACCCGCCCGCTGCAGCCAAGGGGGGCCCCAGCCCGGCCTGCTCCTGCCGCCCCGCCCCCGTGAATTTTGTATAAATGCTTGTGTTTTGCTTGCAAATCAGTATTTGATTGCCCCTCCCTTTCCAGGAGGTATCTCCTCCAAGGAATGAAATCTATTAATTTACTTATTTCAGGGTCTCAGGAAACTTGATGGTTTGTAGGTCTGTCAGGTGGTAGTTCGCATTGTTAAAAGTTGCTTATTCCTTGAGCTGCTGTTGATTAAAAAAAAAATTAAAAATCATGAGACAGTGGAAACTGCAAGAGAAATAAAAATGAAGGAAATGGATTTACAGTCAACCAGAGATAAATACAGAAGAAGGAATAAGTACAGGCTCTTCTTGTTTTAATTTCAGTTTCTCCTTGCTCTTTAACACAACCTTTTCCATATCCCCCTTACTGCTGATTTGAGAATAGGGTGCTTTAGCATTGAACATACACTACAAGAGCGCACGGTGTTTCCACAGGCCCTAACAACAGGGATTGGATTTTTAGTTTGTTTTGGCTGTAGAGCTATGGGCAATCAGCTTTTGTAAGGTGCTCTGTGTCTCCATTAGTCTTAGTAGGGCCTGCAAACAAGCTGGTTCCCTTGTTGGCTTTCTGAAATTTGTTTTCTGTTTGCCTTCTTGGCCCTGAAATCACAGAGTAATAGTCGTTGGTGTTCCTCTGAGCTAAGGGATTATCTGCATATGTATTTGTATCAGATTATTTAAATGTGTTGGCTTCCGTGTGGACCTGTTATTTAAAGTGTATTTTAGAATCTGGTTTATGTTAAACTTCCTCCTAACTGTTTAACCTGAACTGAAAGAAGGCTACTTAAAACTGGTTTGGAAAAAAAAAATTAAAAGGCATTAAGTCTGTCAGTCTAAAGGATCCTGGCAGTATAGGCCTCTTCTGGTTGCCCTCTTCAGGCTTTCCAGATGCCTGGTTTGCATAAGGGCAGGTTGTATGGTATAGAACAAAAAGTGTAGCTAGCCTAATATTCCTGCCTCTGAGACGATGAATTAATCAATAATGTAGGCAATGTATGCCTAAAAACAAGAGTGTAAGAACAAGGTAAGATTAAATGATACCTCCATTTGCAGCTCAGGGGTTTTCTGACTCCAAAGAGGACATACAGCCACATGTAATGGTTGAATGGATTAGTAATTAGTAATCCTCCCTGGATTTCTCTTCCACAAACCTGTCTAGTTTCCCCTGGAGCCCATATAAACATTTAGCTTTTTGTGGCAGGTAATTCCACTGAATGGCACTCTTTTGGTGGAAAATAAACCCCCTTCCTTTGCTTGCTCTGAACTTGTTTCCTGCTAGCTTCAACTATTTTCCACCCTTTCCCTGCTGGTTGTACTTTCATAATCTCTACTATATCCCTTAGGTCAACTTGCTTCAGATTGAGGAGTCCTGATTTACTTAGCTGTTCATTGCTAGGCTTCTGCTAAGGTTTCTCTTCCACTGAATCTTCAATGCCTGAAAGTCTGCATCTGGAGGAGAGAGCAATGACTTCAGGCTTGTGTTAGCAGTGAACATAAACTCAGCTAAGCTGTTTGATGGACACTGATATGCACTGTAACCACTTGCTCTCTTTTTGCTGGTCACATATATTACTTAAGTAATTGTAATTATACTATATGTAGAAATAAGCAGCGTTTGTGTTTAAATGTCACATTCTTGTAGTAAACTTATGTAGTAATGTGTGTTGGGGGTTTTTTTGGTTCTGTTTTTTTTTTTTCCCAAGTGGCACCAGTAAAAAACATGTGACTCTGTGATGCCAGTTATGCATATGCATGGCTGAATTAATACAAAGTGGTAGTAGTTAAACTGCAAGTGGCACAAAAAATGAGAGCTGCTTAGTTTCAGTGGAAACCCAGCCCCTTCAGAGTGAGCGTGCCTGCATGGGAGGTGTGTGCTCTGAATGGTATGAGGAGAGTGCTAAGAAGAAAGGTCCAGAATAAATTCAGTGGCTTGCTATTGCAGGCCTGAAGGCGTGCCTTTCCTGGCACTGTGAGCTTTAGCAGATATGCTGTGAGCAATAAGGCATGGTTGTACGAGTCAGGAACAGAGAGTGAGAGTGAAAGATACTGGTGGGCAGAGGCTGTCGCTATAGAAGCCTGGAATGTTTGTGATGCAGAGCAGTTTGTGCGCTGTTGTCTGTCTCAGATTATGCCTCAACTTTGTCTCACAAAGCAAGTGATTCATTGCTTTTTTTTGCTCAGGGTGGGGCAGTAATTACTTTCCTGGATTGCTAAAAATAAAGCTGAACCATGACTAAAATATTAATCTTTAAAGGAAAAAAAACCAACAAAACAAAAAAACAAACCCCAAACCAAAAAGCTGATGTCTCATCTAAGTAACTGAAGTTTTATTCAAAATGGAGTTATACTATGGGTATGAATAATAAATGTATGTCTTTTAAATAATTAACAACTTACGCCACCATCTATTTTTACTTAATGAGACCTCTAGTTATTCCTAATATATGTTCCTGTGCACGATAAGATACACTAGTTTTCTTTTCCTACTGCTATTTATTCTCTCAGCATGTGGTTTTCCTTCTTGATTCATCAATACATATCCCTTTGTGGAATGCCAAGCTGTTATATTTAAAAATATCAAAATGAAATGTATTAACCTGTTGGGTCTTCTCATGTGAAAGTATTTGATTTACACACACACACACACACAAAAAAAAATCACTTACTTATCTTTTTATGCAACTAACAGGTGCTGACTGGCATTATGTTGGGCCTTGCTGCTAATCTACTCTCTTTTTAATAACCTGGAAAATTACTGTTGCACCTTGTGTTTTGTTAAATTGGTAGTGTTAGAGAATAATATATATTTTTCATACTATGCAAATATAATTTATATTTGAAAATAATTTTTACTTTCTTGAGGAATTTTGATCATGTCATATTCCAAATAAGCAAGGGAGAACCACAGATTTCAGAAATGCCTGTCCTGTAGTTCCTTGGCCTAGCAACGGTGACTCAGTGATTCCTGCTGCAGAGCTGTGCAGTGACTGCTGCAGAACAGTTGTTTGACTGTTTTTTTCCAAGGGGTCTTATTTATGATCAGAATAGCATTATCTAAAAAAGCTCTCTGAGGGTTATTGTTTCTCTTCACCTGAGATCTGCTGCCTTCTCTTGTGGGGTGTGCAGCCAGTGTGTCTTCTGGTGGGAGGTGACCAGAAGGTAAAAATGAAGCTTAGGCAGTTGGAGACACTGTGGCACTTGTCTGAAAGAGGCATCAAACCTTGTTAGATGGAGTACACGGTGTCAGATCAGCTACGGGACAGCGTGCTGCTGGATGTTGCTGTGTGTCTGGGTTTTGGGGTAGCAACAGGAGAGCATATTAGGTGCAATGTGTTCAGTAAGAGTTGTGGGAAGTGGGAGAGCAACTGCGAGCATCCCTGTGGAAGGGTGCTGGGCAGCGTGTCATCACCCCAGTGCTCCACAATGCCTAGCCGTGGTGGGGAATGGATTTTGGGGCTGTGAGGAGCAAGGGCTGCCTCTAACAGGCATTTCCTGGGCAAATGGTACCGGTGTCTGTGGCTGAAGTCAGTGAAGGACTTCACAAGCCGCTGTGCCGAGACTGGTGGCCCGGAAAGGGCAGTGGCCCTGGGCGTGGGTTCTCCTCTGAGTACCGCCGAGAGCCGCACTGCAGCCTCCCATCCCCACGTGGAGAAGAACGTCTATTTACTTAAGCAAACACTCCCTGGGTGTGGCCGCCACAGCCCCGGCGAGGAGCCGGTACCTACGGTGCCCCCTGCCGCGCCATCCGCCCGGGCGGGCGTCGCAGAGCTCGCCAGCCCTTTCCGTCACGCCCCAGCTCCGCTCACCCTGACCAACGGCACCCGAAGGCCGCCGCAGCCCGAGAAGCCCCTCCCTCCGTCTCGCCCTCCCACCCCGCGGCGCCTGGTGCGGCCGTTACCGCCCTCCCCCCGCCGGGCGGCCCCTCCCTTCCTCAGGACCCCTCTCCACTACCGGGGCTGCCGCACGAGCGCCTGCCAGCCCGCGCGCCCCCGCCCAGCTCCCCGCTCGAGAGGCACCGCGTCTCCCGCCGCCCTCCGGCTCTTGACACCGAGCGGAGGCGCCTCCCGCCGGCCGGGTGGCGGAGCGGTGCGGCGGGTGGGGCAGGCGGCGGGTGGGGCGGCCCCGGCTCGTTGGGGTCCTGCGCGGCGGCGGCGGGCGGGCGGATCGGTGTCTCCTTCACTTCGCCCTCCAGTACCAGCGCCTGCAGCAGCGCGGCCTCCTCACGGCGAGACCCGCCCGCGCCCCCGGCCCCGCTCCGCCCTTCCGCGCTAGCCAGGTGCCGACCCGGGCCGCAACCAGCCCCACGGGAGCAGGGGAGGCGGGCAGGGGCTCGCCTGCGAGCGACCGGGCGGAGGGGCGGCGAGCGGGGCTGGGGTCGGCGCGGGGTCGGGGGCGGTGGGGTCGTGAGCACCTTCTCCAACGCCCCGGCTAACGGCGGGGCGGGGGCGGCCGCGAGGGGGGGGGACTTTCTCCGCAGGCGTTGGCTCCCTCCGCCTCTCCCCGTGGCCTCTGCAGGCGCCGCGCCCTCCTCCGCGTGCGGGGCCGGGCCGAGCCGGACAGGGCCGCGCTGCGGTTACATAAGGGGCGGCGCGGCGGGCGCGGGTCAGGCCGGGATGCCCAAGATGGCCGCATGAGGAGTTCACCTTGCGGCGGCGGCGTGCCGGGCCGGCCCGCGCCGCGGGGGAAGGAGCTGGCGCTGGGCGCTGCCGCTCGGGCCTTCCCCGGCAGGGTGTGCCGGCGCCCCGTGCGGCCCGGCCTGGCTTTTCGCATCCCCGCTTTCCCCTTCGGTGTCCTCCTCTGGGGGGCTCTGCTTCCCCCCTGCTCTTGGTTTCTGAACACCTAGTTCATTTTCCGGTGTTTAATTTTCTTTCCCTTTTCCGTAGAGTCTCTTAAGTTGGCCTAGCCATGGCTACTAGAGTAGCATCTCCTCCTCCGAGATTCATGTAGGGAGAGAGTTGAAGCAAGAGTAATGACGTGGTTTGTTTTATTTTATTTTACTTTTTCAAGTTTAGTAGCAGTGTAAGTCTAAAGGTCAGTGGTGTGTCCAGTATATTTTAACAGTCTTTTTTGAATAATATAAATTTCTCTGGAATACGGTTTCAGTGTGGTTATTGCCATTCTGTTTTTTGGGTTTTTTTTTTAATTACATTAGTCCTTAGATTTTTTTAAAATTTTAACCCATTCTAGCCTCTAGTCTGATATTCAATATCCAAGATCTTAAAATTGTTAGAAATCCTTATGGAAGTCCTTGGCATTCCTTTAATTATAGGGTGTGAGAGAGTTTTGAAATACTACCTGGAAGGAAAACTGATTTAATGATTCTGATAACATCGATACATTTTTCTGTTCTTAGGGTTTTTTTTTTTCCTTTTTACAGAAGAAGAAAGCATTTTTGTGGTTCATGAGTAACAAATTAATTAAACTTTTTCTTAGGGTGGCATGAAACAGATCAGGGTGGAGTCAAGTAGATTCTGTGTTTTTGAAATGAGGAATAGGATTATCTAATAGTTGCTTTCACAACAAACCTCTTACTGTTAAATGGTGTTTATATTTTAGGCACTTCTGATTAGTTTTTAAGTGAAAGACACTTCAAAATAGGGTTGAAGAAAATTACTTCTAAGAATTTGCAAACCTAGCTAACTTGCCAACATTGGAGGACACAGGAATGATTATTTTACTTTTTTTTTTTTTTTGCTCTGTTTTCATTTAATGAGCGTTCTGATGATGACACTGGCTTATCAGGTATTTAGTATACCCAAAATTAACTCTTGGTTTCCCCTTGTGTCCTCGTCCATCCCTGCTAGTATAGGATTAGAACAGCGGTGTGACAGTTGTTCTCTGTTTTAACTTTTTATTGCAAACTAACATCGGTAGGCTGGAATACCTGACAAATACTGCTTGGTTTCCTTGCAATGGGAAGGATGCTTATCTAGGCTGGATAAAATGGCAACATCCTTTTTACTGTAATAATCCTTTGAATTTAGGCAGATACCAGTTTGTTAACTTCTCAGGACATTACTGCTTAGCATAAATCTCTTGTCTGTGATGGTTGTCTGGTAAGATTGGAAACATTTAAAACAAAAGTGGAAAGCACATCATCTGTGTTAAAGGCTAGTATAAAACTTTAAAACTAGAAATAATTGTTCTTCTGAAGATGCTAGTTAGAAATGAGGCCTGTTTATTAAAGGAAAAATATGTAGGCAAACCTTCTCAAGTTATTTTAAACTGTTAATGAATTGTACAGTTGCTGTACAGGAGAAATTCAGAGGGGAAAGAGCAGTGTTCCCACACTTTTTTGTAATTTGGTCTAACACCTCCTGCTTTTTAGTGAAAAAATAATAGGAACCATTTAATATTTTGTCACCAGGATTAGTATCTGCTATAAAATTTATTTTCTCAAGACTTAGGCTGTTTATTACGGACTTGAACTCGGGCTAAGCCTTTTTAAGCTTCAACTGCTTTAGGTAATTTTAATGAGGTTTTTTGTGGTTTTTTTGTTTGTTTTTAAAGAGTTTACTTAAAATCTATGGAAAACCAGACTTGTTTTATATTCTTGAGCAAGGGATAGATGTTTTTGCTATAGTGACCTAGTTGTAGAGTTTAGAACTCCTTACTAAAGAAAGGGGTTTTTTAAAATTTATTTTAGTTAAACTGTGAATATAAATGTGTTTGCTTAGAGGAGGTTGAAGTTATCCTGTTACAGCTTAGGGAGGTGGAATAAGGTACTCTGGAGAACTGCATTAGAAATTGTAGAAAGATAAGCAGTCTTGAGCTTTATCATTGCTCACTAAAATAGTTGTTTTTTGTTTTTTTTTTTAAACTGTAGCAGTTTATAAATTAGGCTATATATGGCAGATGTAATCAGATTTGTTTGTTTGGTTTTATGTGGTTGCTCTTCTGAAACAACAGTATGTTTAGTGGAGTGGTGTCTTAAAGGAAATTACTCCGAATCGAGTGTTCAGGCAAGTTTTCTCTTTATGGAGATAAGGCTATGGAAAGATGGAAAGAACCTTTATTGAGAGAGGGAGAAAAGCTTGCCTTGATCCTGTATTATTGAATACACTTATGATCTTGCAGAGCTCTGCAGATGATAATACTATAGCCAGGTGTTGAAAATTTAAATATTGGTTAAAGGTACTGTATAGAAATGAAAGTAATATTTTATGCTTTTAGTTTAAAGTCAACATGTGAGAGTTCCGCTCTTGTTATTTTTGAGGTTCTGAAGATATTTTTTCCATTTACTTCAACAAAAAAAGCCCCCACAAGAGCAAGATAAGCAGTCAATTACGTTAATCTGACTTTCTCCGCAAAACAAATGCGACCGGTTTGAAAAGATAAGATTTTTGTTTGCTTGTGTTTAGTCTTTTTATGGTGCTTAATTAATTAGTTAGTTTCATTGTTTTCCCCTCTCTTTCCCCCCCCCCCCCCCCCACCTCTCCCTTTCATAGTATGGAGGGAGTTATTAGCTCTTTGAAGTATGCTTTGTATTCTGTATTTTAAAACTTTAAAATATAGTGCCTATGGAACAGTGGCCTTTTGCTATTGAAATAATGGTAAAATAGTAATTGAAGGAAGGTGCAGATAGGTGTCTTATCTTGACAGGGAGGAGAGCCACACAGGCCTGTGTGAGATCTTAGGCTGGTATCTGTCCGTCAGACCCTGGAGGCTGGGTCATAGCTACTCCTGAATGACAGGTTCTTTAACAGTGACATTGCCAGAGACTCTGCTTCTGAGAAAGGGACTCTGACAGTGAGCTTTTCTCACTGGCCCAGCCCTCCTACTACTTGTTTGTTTTAAACTATCAAGATAACCCCCATCCTGAAACTTAAACTCTTGTACATTATGGGGGGGGGAGCTTCATGAGATTGATTGTTAGTTAATGGCATCTACTTGAAAAATTAAGAACTGGATGATCTTGTAATGCCTAAATGCAAGCAGATTATCTAAGACAAGAGAACAGTCAACGTTCACAGTGACCATCACTGAAAATCTGTAGGTGTTTCACAGAATACTGTAATTGTTTGAGTCATCTGTCTATTAACTGCCTTCATATATGAATCTGTCTTAAGGAGTATCTTTTAAGAGTTGTGGTAGCGTTTTTTGTATGTACGCTATGGTAAAAAGTTTGCTATTAATTAACCTGTTACCTTTCAGCTCCAATGGCGATTCCTCCATCATATGTAGACCTTGGCAAATCTGCCAGAGATATCTTCAATAAAGGATATGGTAAGAATAGTACCTTTTGTAAAACATGATGTTTGTGGTGCAGCAATTAATTGCCTTTTTAAGCCTGTAGGTAAAATTGAATGCTCAAATACCTGTGTTTCTGGAGAGAGGGAAGGTGTGTTGTTGTTATATCATTGCCATCAACTAACAGATCATTGGAGACTTTTTGTAGGCTGTTTTGATATGAAGTCTGTTAAATCTTACTGCTTTAGCCACATAAATGTCAGAGGTGTATAAGTATGCAGAAATGTAAGCATCAAGTGTAATTTAACATAGGAGGACACTTGGTTTACCAGTCAATCTGTGCCACAACATTTCTTGATCTAGAAAGAGATATATACCACTGTAACATTACATCTCTTTTTGGAATAGAAAGAGGAATAGCTGTTGGGATAAAGAATCCTTTCAAGTTTTAAAATGTGTTAATACCAGGCAGTTGCATAGTTAAATTCTGGTTTGTTACAGTGCTGTTTCTTTCTAGTCTTTGGGAATGCATGTGGTGCTTTTTCACCAAGACTGTTACTCAGCTCTAAGGGTAACAATGCAAATTGACACTCCCATAAAACCTACTTATATTACAGTCCCAATGGCTGTGTATTTCCCAGTGACTTCACATTTACAGGTTTTTTTTACTTTGAGTTATTTCTTCTTGGTGCTAAGAAGATGAATTTTATGCATTGAGATAGCTCTTCAAATGACATTGACTACAAAGTTGATGCCATACCAGGAACACAAAAAGATGCATTTTGTCTGCCACTAAATTTACTCTTGGAAGTCGTTGTTTTGTAGTTAAATGTACACGTAAGAGGTTACTCCCCAATTTCCATGTGGTGATGATAGAACAAAACTCCTGGCTTGTTCTTTGAGTGCTACTGAAGTTGGTCTATGTTTTTTTTTACATATGTATATATGTGGCAGGCTGCTGAGACTGGAAAACCAGCTTCTCAGAAAATGTGTATGGTTTTAGTTAAGGCCTACTGGTATAACTTTGACTTCTGTTTGTTAAGGTTTTGGGTTGGTGAAACTGGATGTGAAAACAAAATCTGCAAGTGGAGTGGTGAGTTTAAATACCTCTTATTAATTACATTTTTTTTTTCCTGGATGTTTTGATATTTAATTAGAAAGGATACCTTTCACATGCTGTTAAGTAATTTATAGGTTATATGAATGATAAACTTTCAGTGTACAGTAGTTTCAGAAGTCCCTCAAGATCTGGCTTTATTCTGAATATAACAGGGGTATCACACTGTTTAGTAATCTTTGGGAAATAAAAATGTTTAGTTGTCCCTCATCTTGTGTCTGAAGGTGAACAAATAGCTGACACACTTTTGAAGTATTTTAATATATCAGTCATAGTACGCAGAATTAACGTCTGAAGTGCCTTGTGATACTACTTGGTTTTCGTGGAAATACCTGGCATTTTGGTGCTTTTGTGAAGTAGTTGGTAGAGTGAATTAACATGCAGGAAGTTAGAAGCTGAAGGTATTTGGCCTTGAAGTTGTGTAGTCCCTGTCACTTGCCAAGAAATAGACCTTACTAGAATTGTGCAACTGTGTGGATGGTTTAGTGGTTCACGAACATAATAGAAATAAATGTCTTGGCCACAGTTAAATTTGATCAGCCACCATGAAAGAACAGTCTCAAGTGCACTTGTGATGTGCAGTAGGTCTTGGACTGTGAGAATGTGAATGCTTAAGGGCTTGTGATTTCAAATCTATGTTTCCTTCTGGGAGAGGTGAGTGTGAGGAGTCAATTATTTTAAAATAATACTGTGCATGGAGGAAGTCAGAGATGAAAATTTTGATTTATATTTTTTAAAAGTTGAAATAATAACCTTTTTTAAACTATAAGGGCAATAATATTTTAGTGAAAAGAGCTCCTTGTCATATATTTGTAAACCAGACTTCCACTTCTATTAGGTATTTGCTTTAGTTTTTGAATAGTGGTACAAAGAAATTATTCATTCTGTTCTTTGTGAGAGTCCAAATAGTGAGAGATGTCAGGGACTACTTAGTTTAATAAAGAGATGAGAGTGCTCTTACTAACTTTTAAATACTTTAGTAAAATCACACTTTTGCCTTAGCTCACAATTCAAACATGAATGTTATTCCTCTGTGTCATTAAACCAAAGTGTCAGAGGAATGGGAATTTTATAGATGTCAGTAAAAACACGTGTGCTTGTGTGAAAGACTGGTGCACTAGTTAAACTGAGAACTCTCTTGAAAAGCAAGAAAAAACCCCCCCCAAACCAAACCACCACCTCTAATTTGAAAAATGCTGGCATTCTGTGACATTTTACAGTGGTACCTAATTTATCTTTGGAATTGATTTACTGGAGTAATGAAAATACATGTCTGATCCTTAAAGAATTTTACTGGAGTTGAATTATGTGCCTTTAGCATTCTTGGCTCTTGGTTTGACTTTTAATTTGCTTGTTAGGAGTATCAGACTTAACCTTTTATTTCAAGAACTTGTTTAAGAACTTTTAAGCAGAATCCTTACAGTAACTACTGTCATGCTTCTGAGTTGTGTTGCAAACCTGTACATTTTGTAATTGTGGCAGAAACATTGCAGTTGAGATGGTGGGGGGGAGGCCTCCATGTGGGCATGTCGTCTAGTTCTTCTTGTTGTTCCCCCTTCTCCACCCATAAGTTGTCTAATGTTATTAAACTTTCTGAATATAATAAGATCTTAGTTTTTGCTGAAGAAAAGTCTGTCCCCTTTTGGCACTGTGTAATGCTTTCAGGATTGCATGTATCTTCTGTATAACACGGGCACTGTCATTTTTAGGAATTCACAACATCTGGTTCATCGAACACAGACACTGGAAAAGTGAATGGGAGCTTGGAGACCAAATACAAATGGGCTGAGTATGGGCTGACTTTCACAGAAAAATGGAACACAGATAACACTCTGGGAACAGAAATTGCAATTGAAGATCAGGTAATAGATTAGGAGAGTATTTATTTATTTTATGTAACTAGCAGAACTGAATTTATAGCTTTATCTTGTATTCTCCTCCTTCGATTAGATTGCCAAAGGCTTGAAGTTGACATTTGATACAACTTTCTCACCAAATACAGGGTAAGAATTGTTAACCCTTTAACCTGATGTAGGGCAGCAACAGCACCCATAGTCAGTAAATGTTCATCTGGTCTGTTGTATTGACAGAAATGTTTGTGTAATTTGCTATTGATCCAAATTAGTATATCCCAATGCTAAAGGCTTCTGCTCTTGAGCATCACATCTTTTTCTACAGGGTTAGTATTAGACATTTCACAACCGCTCACTTTGCTTATTTTCTGGGATAGAAATACTTGGAAGGTTGCAGGAGGCATGAAAATGCCTCTACGTTTCATCACAAAATGCCTGTTTGCGGTAGCCATGTGCTTTCTTGATGGACTAGCTGTGCTTTGGCCCAGTCTGGAGGATGCATGTGCATGGCATTGAGATACATTGTGTAGAGCCATATGGCTCGAATTTGGCAGTTCACTGAGGAAGATAAAGCCTTGTTTTAAGATAACTGTTTCTCTGTTTCAGAAAGAAAAGTGGTAAAATTAAGTCAGCTTATAAACGTGAATGCCTAAACCTAGGTTGTGATGTTGACTTTGATTTTGCTGGACCTGCAATCCATGGTTCAGCTGTCTTTGGTTATGAAGGCTGGCTTGCTGGTTATCAGATGACTTTTGATAGTGCCAAATCAAAATTGACAAGAAACAACTTCTCTGTGGGTTACAAGACTGGAGACTTCCAACTGCACACTAATGTGTAAGTACTGAAAGTTGTGTCCCGATTTACAGCTTTACAGGCTTTCTCTACCTTTCTTTCTAGTCAGAATACAAATGCTTAAAATACCAAGAGGTGCTTGCAAGGCCATTAAGTGGAGTGCATTTTTCAATAGGAAACTCTAAATAAATGATAAATGTCACTTTTTGTGTCTCTTTTTCAAAACAGTAGATACCTGTGGCTTGTTATCACTTACTGCATAATCTGTGCTACAGTTTACCAAATACTGAAGTACATCCAAATTGGAAGTTGAATAGTTCAGTTACAGAGTAATGCTTTTCCAGCTTTCCTATTACATTGAATTGTATCTGAATATAATTTAAGGGTAGTATATTTGTTAGAGGTAGTAATTAGCATTATAGTGTTTAAGTAGGCCAGTAGTAATTTCTGGAGCAAGACTAGAGCTTTACTTTTAGACTCTTTGAGCAAGTTCATCTTCTTGCCTTCTGGGCTGAAGAGTGCATGAAACATTTAGAGTGTAACTTTCTTCAGACTTGCTGCCTTTAGATCTTAAATGTTCTTCAGAGCGAGCTGATCACCTGAACACCTACTGAAGAGCATGGTGCTTTTAGTCTAAGTTAATAAAAATGCTGTTGTTCTAGTGCATTTAGTTAGGAAAAAACTTACTTGATTTTTGAGGTAGAAGTTTGTCCTTTTGGAGGGGGAGGATGGGAATTGTGTCTGTCTAGATTTATGGAAGTTGAAGGGCATGGGAGGAAGCTACAAAACACTTTACAGTCTGGACATGTAATTTCAGTTTACTAATGTCAAACATTATGACAGATTTTCAGGAAAGTCATCTAGTTCTTTAGGAATATCATATGTATTCAATAATCATAGAATTCAGAATGCCTTTTTTCTAACTATTAACATTTATCTGTTAATTTGGTAAGGATATGATCTGGAATTACATTCAAGTACTTAATTCTACATTAGTGTAAGAATTAGCTGTAGCACTCTGAAATATCTTTTTTTTTCCTATGAACTATTGCAGTTTAATTTTACCCTGAAACCTTTGTTCATCTCCCCTTCTCCTGTCAAAGTGTGAAACAACTCAAAACCTTTGGACAAAGCTGGACAAATTTGAACAAAAATTGGAAGCGGTTAAAAAAATAAAGGTTGGGCTTATGCAAATATAGGAAACTAACTTTTTTCTTAATCTTTACAGCAATGATGGTTCAGAATTTGGTGGGTCAATTTACCAGAAAGTGAGTGACAATCTTGAAACTGCTGTAAATCTGGCTTGGACAGCAGGTAGCAACAGCACTCGCTTTGGCATTGCAGCTAAATACAAGTTGGATTCCACTGCCTCTATCTCTGTAAGTATGGCTCTAATCAAAAGGGTTATGCTAAGCACAGTGTATTTCCAGTTTCTGCGAATCTGTGTGTGTTACTAGTACAAAAGAAGGTAATCGGTTAGGAAATCCTGTAGGAATTACTCTTGCAATCCAGGCAGTTATAACTAAAACAGTTGTATTTAAATTCTGTAATGTTGCATAGAGCAAAGTCTCCTAGAATCTGACTGTCAAATGTTGTGCTAGTCTAGAGGAATTTCAAGTTATTTATTAAAAAAAACCCCAAACAAATGGCAGGGGGAACCCCCTTCATGTCTAGTTCTGTAAGTTTACAGAATTTTTTTAAGAACAGTTTTTGGGGAGTTCTGTCATATTCTCGTGGTAACAACTCTGGCAATACTGGTTAAAAAGGTGATATGCAGAAAAGTTTTCTGTATGTTACATGGATTGTTGGAATCATCCTATAGAGGATGTGATGCAAAGTGAGGTAAATAATTTTGCACATATTGTTTATGATGACACTATGAAATATTTGCTGGTTGACTTAATTGGACCTGCAATTACTAAGTATTTTGTAATAATATAAACATGGAGGATTCTTCTGAAGTGGCTTTTTTTGGGAGACAGTGGTGGTAAATTGCTGTGGCCTTCTGAAAAAGGGGGAGTGAGGAAGTTCACCTGCCAGACTACACTCCAGTAACATTTCTCCCTGCCCTTAAATTCTGTCTGCTCCTAAATATGTTACTACTTCAGCTTTAAGTTGGAGGGCAGGGGCATAGCTGGGAAGAGAGAATCCAGAAAGCACAAGTAAAATTTTATAATAATGTCATAGTTGTTCTAGTTTCTGAATGATAGCAAAGAACTAATCACTTGCAACATTTAAATTGCCTTTTTTTTTTTCTTTCTCAGGCAAAGGTGAACAATTCTAGTCTAGTTGGAGTGGGTTACACCCAGACCCTGAGGCCAGGTAAGGATTATCACATGAATTACATCACATACATAAGTTCTGTGCATCACAAAGAAAATCTTTGAGATCTGTGTATTTATATGCAACTATTTCCCTTCTTCAGAATACCTTTGTCTTGAAGGCAAAGTAGATGTTTTGTAGTAGCTTATGTTGCATGTCAAACCTTTGTCTAAACAAGACAAATTCCATTGTATCTAATGGTGTTTCTGCATCATATTTTTCACTGATTTTTGTAGGAGTAGACCCTATTGTGTTTGATAGCTTTAGGCTGTGCACGTAGTCTTTTTTTAGCGTTTTCTCCAGTCATATTGTATTGAATGATAGCAGATCTTGAAATAAATGATTGTCGAAAGAGCACACTTCCTGTGCTTTATATTTAGTAAAAAAACCTCCAGAACTTAACTTGTTCTGCTTAAATATGAAAACACCTATTAATGCTATATTACCATTGGTTAGTTCCTTATTTGAAAACCAATACTAATTGTAGTTTCATTCCATCCATTCCTTGTAACGTGTCTTTCTGCATAGTTTTCCTCCTTCTTTGCACACCTCAGTGTAGAAAAGGGGAGCTCTTGTGTACTTACCAATTCCACTTTATAACACAGTATTTACAAAATGCATCTAGCTTGATCCACACTACTAGTTTTCAATAGATTCTATGGGTAAATGAATTCTTCTGTAGAAATCTTCAGAGGAAAGCAATGAAATAGAAAAAGAACTACAACTGGGATTTGTAATGATGGAGGTTGAGATGCATGAAAGCTACTCTATGATTGTACATTGCAAACGTGCTGTTTAAAAATTTTACAGGTGTGAAGCTTACACTGTCTGCCCTGATAGATGGAAAGAGCATCAATGCTGGTGGCCATAAACTTGGTCTTGGCCTGGAATTGGAGGCTTAAAAAAAGCAAAGAAACTGCTGCAGAAAAGGGATATCAGAAGAATTTGGCCTTAAGATGTATTTCCAATGTGACCAGCAGGCTTTTTTTTTCCAAGAAGGATGACTTAGAACAAGAGCTGTATTTGAAGTATTTAGACAGTTACTTGTTAGCTGGTTTCTAGTTAAATTGGTTACCCATCTAGTTAAAATTCTGCATTAGTGCAGTCACTGAAACATTATTTAAGTGTATTTAACTGTTTAATGCGCTACCCCCAAATAATGAAATAGACATTTATGAAAACTGTACAATTGTGTGCATGTTTGTTTTTATGTTCCTTTCAACATTCAATATTGCCATTGAATGAAAAATGGATCAGTGGATGTTTTGAAATAAGGTCAATGGTTTTGTTAAATCACCTGAAGGAGAAATACATTTGGTATCCCAAGACAAATTATGAATAAAACAAGTACACACACATACTTGTGCCTCAGATATTTTAAGAGTTAAGATGTGAGGGTAGTGCTCTGTTAAGTTTTAACTTCTAACTTAAAATAATCCAAGAAGTAGTAGTTACACCTTTGTGCAGTTAATGACCCCCTCCCCACCTGTGACAACACCTGAATATAGACGGTTTTCACTGAACAGTTGGATTCCTCAAGCAAGTTGAATGTGCTGTTCTGTCAGGTAAGATTTGTCATGACACAATGGTTTAATTCCTCGTGTTCCACAGGCAAGATTTACTGTGTTACTGGTTGGCCTTCTGATGCAAAGCGTGCAGAATGATGCACTTGGCACAGTGAGACATTTAAGAACTGCTCCTTGATGCTTTTGCCTAAGGGGTGAAAAACCTCACCAGAAACACACCTTTTGCTTATATTTGTATGAAGTGAGGCATATCTCTGCAACTGAATGTAACAGTGTAATGGTGTAACAGCCTGCTTATCCCAACTGCTGTGAGAGGTTTCTCCGTAAAATAACTGAAATAAAGGCTTAATTTTAAATTGAGATGGAGGAAAATGCATCCGATTTTGCTTTCCCTTTGACTAAAAAATCTTGGCAGGTATCCATTTTAAGTCCAGAAATGTGCAGATTAATGAAAAAACTCATGTTTTTCCAGGATAGAATTAAGATATAATAGAATTATGAGGGATATTTAGTCTGTGAACATAACATCCCTTTAAGTCAGACATAACTAGCTGTGAATGCTTTTAATGTGGAATATATTCAATACATGTAGTTACAGTGCTTACATTTAAGAATGTGGATTTATTGAGTTCAGGGGAGTGCCTGGATCCTATTTCTTATGGTCTTTCATAGCTGAGAAGGGTATCTTGATCCTTGGTTTTGCAGTCTGTTCACAGCAGCTTCCTTTATAGGGCAGGTGGCTAGCTTATGAGCAGGAGGCTTTATCTCTGGTTTGCAAGCTGTGTTCGGTTCATGTTGGATTAGACTTAAGCCCCCCTCCCCTTTTTTTTTTTAATACAAACAAATTCTCTAACCCTTTTCTTCACTACCTGCTCACTTCTAGCTGTTTTTAGTGAGGTCTCAAAATGGGCAAGTGAAATAAAAGCAGATACTTTAGAGTTACTCTTCAAGTCGGTGTACAAATTATTAATGGAAAGCTTGAACCTGTTAAAATTTTACTCTGTTTTCATGTGCACCACTTCACTGATCCTCAGCCTTTAAACTGCTGATAGGCAACTGGAGATATCACAGGGCTATGCAGTAGTTAGAGACATGAAAATGTGAGTTTTCCTAAAATATCCTGTCATAAATCACTACTTGGAGCATGAAAAGGAAGTTCAGTGTCTGTGTGTTGACATTTCTCAAGTGAGGCTTCTAAAAATGGCTTTCAAACTTTCTTTTCAAGTGTTACAAAGGGTGGTAGTGGAATTGGAGTTTTGTGGTAAGGAATGTTGATAGTTTAAATAGCTCCATTTTGTTAGAACATGTAAAAAGCCTTAATGATAACTTTCAGTGATAGCCAGCCTTTCCTCAGGTGTCATTCTGAATAAAGTAAAAACACTTGAGATACCCAATGATCTGAGCATGGCTGTGCATCTTGTTTGTGTGAACTGTAGTGTTGCACTCATGCCTGGTACAGCTGGCGTAGGGGTTGTCTGTGTCTGATTAAGGAGACTTAATCATGCTTTCATGAATAAAAACACTTTCACATGAGATTATAATGCCCTGGATTTTCCAAGTTACTGAGTGGCTCAAACGTTTATGTTCTTGCTATGCTATAGAAATTCTCCAGTTTGTTTCAGTTAATCTTGCATTCTTCATGTGGTTCAGCTTGGTGTGGTATATTCTTAAATCTGCCTTTTGCACACTGCAGTCATTCAAAACCAGGAAATTTGTTTGGAATGGGCGTGGAAACCTTTCACCCCTAAGCATTGGGGCACAGGTGTTTTACCTTCCCCTGGGCTGTGGCTGGGATGAAACCCGGTGGTAAGAGTGTGTGTGCTGCCCTCTAATGTCCTGTTCTGGTGTTTGGTTTATTACTGCAATAAGTCTGTCTGCCGGGCACAAAGGTGCTGCAATTCAATCTCCGGTGACTGCACTTCTGTAGGAAATAGAGCCGAGCAGACAGAAGACAGCCCATGCGCAGATGGTTCAGCCCTGCTTATGTCAAAGGTCCTTGTTTCCTTATCATACCAGTCAGGAAAGACAGAAGCAATTCTATGCAAGGTAAGCCACTAATGATGACAAATACTGGGTCGTACTTGTGGCAGCAGTGTCTTCATGGCAGGTACAAATGATTCCTGTGAACCAGTGGAAAGGAAAGCACAAAGAAAAAGCTGGTTGGGTTGCTCTGCAGCATGAAAGGGCTACATTTGCTGCAGGCAGTTTTATCATGTTTGTCAGCCTCCATTTGCAGTGGAATATTTCTGTTCCTGATCTGGAATAGGAATAAAAACACAGATTATATAAATGGTTGTAGTGTGCATTCATTGTATTTTAGTGATGTTTCCCTTCTACAGATGGTTCCTGGGCCTGCCTTTTGGTTGCCCATTGTGTCTGTCTTCCCATGTTCTGGGTCAATTGGAAGCCAGTAAACATCTGTATTGGTTTCTGTGAGCCTAACGTACAGCACCTTCTGATTTAGCTGTGAGTTTGATACTGATGCTCATGTAAAAAGAGGCAGACTTTTTTTGACAGAGCAATTTCTGAAAAAAATAAGCAATTAAAGCTTATAAAAATACTATTAGACAAAATGTGGGGTGTGACACACTGTGAGATTTAGTTCATATCTACACATTTCTCCATTGGTGTTGGGAAAAGTGCTGACAGACCTTTAAAGGTGGCAAGCAGTGAGACTTTTTCAGCTCCAAACATTTGACCTTTACTACCAGTTTTTAAATGAGAATTTTCTGCTGAAACCAACACCATGGCAGTCAATACTTGCAGTACTGTTACTGCTGGTTAGCAGTAGTGCATATGTCAGAAATCTTACCAGGGTTCGTGGGTATTTTCACGGATGGATGGATGATAGTGTCCTGGATCCGTGGGGGAAGATCCTGATGCTGAAGTAATGGCTGTTCAATGATTTTGCATTGGTAGCAAATCGGTACTTTTTTTTGTTTGCTTTGCCTGTGCTCTAATGAGCATTAAAATACTCAATGGCTATTACAAAATCTCGCTAATCGTACCTGGTGTGTTTGGCTGGGCTGGTGGGAGTCAGGAGGGCTGAGGAAGCAACTGTGAGGAACCAGTGAGCCTTGACCTGGGGTATTTTATTGGTCCATGGTGGCGTTGTGAAAACCACACCCAGACTGATACTTTGTTAGGCACACATGCCTTCTTCATTTAAGAAAACACAAGTTTTTCTGTGCCCAGGCTCGGTCTTGGCTGTTGTGTGGGTAAGGGGTGCGGGAAGGGTTTTTTTTTCCGCAGAGACGCCACCAAAACGCTTTCCCCTGCGGCTGCTGAAAGACCGTTACTGTAATTTACTCTTTGTGGTGACCCAATGCGGTAATTGCCGCGGTGAAGGGCTGTGATCGTCCCCGCGGCCGGGCCGGGGCCTGGGGCCGCTCCCGCCGGCCATGGGGGGGCCGAGCGGCAGCCCCGCCCGGCCGCGGGCCAACGGCGCCATCTGGTGGCCGCTGGTCTCCGCGCGTCCCTCTCTGGGGAGCGGCGCGTGGCGGCCTCTGAAGGCGCCGCTTCCTTGGGCGTTTCTCGGGCCCTTCCCGCGGCTCCCCGGGCGGCAGCTGCGCGGCCTGAGCCCGGTTCCGAGCTAAAGAAACAACGTTGGAGGAGGGAGGTCCCTGCGTAGGCTGGCACTCGGCTGTTCTCCGCCCCGTGTCCCAGAGAGGCGGGCAGCGCACGTTGGTTTGTGAAGGGGTGGTTGGTCCTGTGCTCTGAGTTGGACTGCCGGCAGCTGGTTCTGGGGGGCATCCCCTCTCCTCGGTAAATAAAATTAATTAACAAAGCCGGTTATTTTCCCAGCTGCCGCTCTGTGCCGGGCTTGGCAGTGCTTTTCAACCTCCAAATGGCTTGACGTCCCTTGATTTCCAAAGAGACCTTCTGGCCACCCTCCGCTCTGAGAAGCACTTGCTGACCCAAGGACAGGGCACACCAACTGCCAAAAACTAGGAGGCAAAGGGGGAGGATTCGGAATGTTGCCTGACTCATGACCTTGCCACGGTCTGGTGGCAGCAGGCACTGTGGAGGGGCAGGACTGACCCTGTGGTGGCCATGTAGCATGCCAGCAGTGTGGATGGATGGCTGCAGCCCAGGAACCTTGCACCGCCACAATGTAGGTAGCTCATAAACCCACATCTTTGTGTTTAAGTCCCAATCAAGCAGTTGCAGCATGGGGACAAGGAAGTGACCCCAGCCAGTCTGCTCAGGGCCTGTCCCATGGGGATGCTGTGGTGAAGCATGTCTACCCTTTCGCTTGCTTGAGCCACCAATGCCGTGGGGCAGTGCCCTCCCACCAAAGCGGTTGTAGGGTGGTCAGCACTGCTGTGAAGAGCAATGGTACCACCATCACCTTCACATGAAGAAACTGTTACAAAGCTGTTGTGCGGGATATTTCAGTTGAGGTTGGAGGGGCCAAGACAACTTTTGTCTGGGCTATTTTGTTTGAACGTACAAAATTTCTCTTTCCTGTACAAAACAGGTCCATGGTGCCGGACAGTGAACTGTGTGGTTGGCACTGCTGCCATGGGCTTCCCACCACCTGCTTCCTCACTTGCTCCCCTCTTTGGGGACCCTCATTAGCCTTTTGGGCCTCATCTCCCTGCCCAAGTAGAGCATGCAAACACCTCTTTGCCAGCCCCTCAGCTGCTGGGGGGGTGGGGGGAGTGGGTGCACTGCCAGCTGCCTGGGCTTTGGCCCAGGCCAAACTTACAGTTACAGTGAATTTTTTCCTTGCTACCTTGTTGAGTGGATTACAATTGATTGTGAGAGTCACCTGGTATCATTTTCACTTCTCTAATTGGTAGCATGTGCTTTGAGGAGCAGGGCAGGGAGTGTTTCTGCTTTCCCTTGTTGGTGGTGCTTGACCTGTGGCCTTTAGCTTGGACAAAGGCCTGCCTGTAGCAGAGGAGGGTGTAGTGGTGTTTGCTGTAGTAGTGCTTGGATGCAAGCTGCTTGCAGTCTTACCTGGAAGGTTCATCAGTTGGGCTGAACAGAACCAGGCCTGAATGACATCTCCATGGATGTGGCAAATGGAGATGGTGGCCCTCCACACTACCAGCTGCAGAGTCTTCCCAGGTGGAGATGGCACCAAGGTGAGTGTGAACAGGCATCTCTGGTGTTTCAGGAATCAATGTTTCATGAAATGCTTCATGAACTGCAATTCACAAATACCTTTTCAGGGTACTGTAATTTAGTGTGGATGTAGGCTTATATTGCAGCCTTTCTAACAGAAGGTGGATCACAGAATCACAGTTTGCTAGGGGTTGAAAGGGACCTCTGGAGATCACCTAGTCCAACCCCCTCTGCCAAAGCAGGTTCACCTAGAGCAAGTTACACAGGACGGCATCCAGGTGGGTTTTGAACATCTCCAGAGAAGGAGACTCTACAACCTCTCTGGGCAGCCTGTCCCAGTGCTCTGTCACCCTCACAGTAAAGAAAAACTGTTAAGCAGAACCTCCTGTGTTCCACCTTGTGCCCACTGCCCCTTTTGTCTTGTTGCTGGCCACCACTGAGAAGAGTTTGGGCCCAACCTCTTGACACCCTCCTTTTAGACATTTATAAACATTAATAAAGTCCCCTTTCAGTCTTTACTAGGCTAAACAGGCCCAGTTCTCCCAGTCTTTCCTTATAAGAAAGATGCTCCAGCCCCTTAATCATCATTGTAGCCCTTTGGATCTCCTTCTACTGTGTCTGAGGAAATACTTTATTTTTGTTCTACCTTTTTGAAGTTCCTTGGCAAATCTGGCACAGCGTTCTGTCCAGGTGCATGACTGGTAGGCTTTCAGGTGGGACCTAACGCATTGTAGCAAAGGTTCCTTCTGCATTTAGGGTACATCAGCATACCATTGAAATTGTTTACAGCCTGCTCATACAGCCTGAAACACATCTGATTTAACTTTATCATGCCCATCATGAGTGTGCATAAATGTTGGAGTCTTGGTAGGTCTCCCTTCCAAGCCAGCACAACCCAGCTAACCCATCTTCTGCTTCAAAATTTCTCTCTCTCACAGGCTGCCTAACAAGTCTGGCTTTTCTACCAAAAGAAAAGACTTGTCTAACAAGTCTACTATTTCTTTTTCTTTTGTGGGATGCTGTAGCAGAGAGGTGTACCATGCAGTCCCACCACCGACATTCATAGCTGCCTCTCCCAGAGGCACAGCTTCTCCTAACTCACAGCACAACCCCATCCCAAAGGAGTGCCAGGGAGTTAGGTGGTTGCTCTTGGTTCCCTCTGTGTTTAGCAAAGCATTACTCATTACCAAGCACAGAGAGCAGTGCTCTGCAGGAAACATAAGCCCACTAATTTGCAAGGCTTTTGTGTTGGGCTAATCCACTTTCTTCTTCCCAAAATGAGATTGCTTTCATATTTCTGCCTGGAATTTCCTGAATTCAGAATAGGGTGGGTCACTGTAGGACACATGCTTAGTTTGGTGTGGCTGAGGCACACTGCAGAGCGTCGCTGTGTTGGCATTCATTGCAAGTGAATACATGCTTGTCAGCTGTGTGAGCTGAGCTGCCTGCACAGCGGCAAATCGGTACCTGAGGGGCAGGGATTCAAGCACGAAGATCTCAGCCTGATTAGCAGTAAGGGAGAGAAGGAAAGAGAAGCAGAGAAGCATTCAAAATTTAAACTTTCCCAGAAAAGAAAGGATTTAATTTTAATACTTTCCTTCACAGAATAACTTCCATGTTCCATAGGAAAACCCATTCTTACCTCTCCTCTGTTTTTCTTCCCTTCTACTTGATAGACTTTAATCCCTTGGAGGAAAAGTACAGGGAGTTAGCTGAAATAATTTGGTGTTGCTGTAGTTGTTACAGTCAAAGTTTCTTTTATGGAGATGAAGTGAGATAAACACAGAGCAAAAAGAAAAGAGAATTAAACACAGAAAAGGCAGTTATAACTTGTGCTGGTGATTCCCTAATTTCCTGCGCCTCTTCTGCTGGAGAGACGTGATGAGGGCATAAGGCTGCTTGGCCCTTCCGAGACCTAGGAATCCTCTACTGGCACAAGCTGCCTAAAGCTAGCTATTTTCCTGTTTATAGGTTCTCTGTTTATTAGCCTGAAGGCAAAAGAAGTAAAATGAGACCTAGTAAGGTCAGGAAGGAGCACATAAGATGTAGAATACAGAAATGCTTGATTTTAAAATCTGTATTATAATGCCTATATGCAACAAGGATGGTTGAAATTAGGATTGCTTGTGCAAATTTCGTTAGTCTTTTGTAACCTTCCCAGTGCTTAGCTTTGCAGCTTTATTCGTGTGCTTTTAATGCAGTTTCTAGAAGTGACCATAAATGTTTTCTAAGGTCAACAACCTGCAGGTCTGAACTTTTAATTAAGAGTTTACCATAGTCCATGGCTGGAAGTTTAAAGTATGCTTGAAATTAAGCTTGAACTAAAGGGCATCACTCAATATCTGGCATGTGAGTGACTATGTTGAAAATCAAGAAAGGAAAACTTGGTAGAACCCATCAAAGTAACCAAAGCTGCGTGAGAGAGGGGAGTGTGATGGGCTTGGTGGTACCTGGGACCCTTTCTGCAACACCATAAGAAATTTTGGGTGTTGATTAAATGTATCTGTGCTTTGGCTCTTTCAAGTTTGTCTTCAGTGATTACTTGGATCAGTCTCAGATTGTCAGGATAAGTCTGATCCTGTGCAGCAGTCCATGATGAAGGCTGAGCTCAGCTTTGGTACTGTGGCCCAGGCTCTCAGCAGAACATCTTATTGGCTCCATCTTGCTTGTCCCCCTGACCCAAGGAGAGAGACTATTGCCTGTTGGTGGAAATAATTCTGAGGAAATGGCTGTGCCTATAATCCACAGCAGCTGTGGGAAGACCCAGAGGTGATGTAGAAGCTGGCTTTACACAGCTGTGGCGAAACTGCAGCTTTTTGTACAGCAACCTTTTTTTTTCTTTTTTAAGAGTTTGACCTAGTGAATACCATTTTGTAATTGCACTTGATAGTGAATTAAAGTTACTCTGCACTGGGGATGTCTTTGAGGCTCACTGGAATATAATCTAGTTTTGCTGTTCCAAGGAAACCAAGGAAGGCCCTGCAATTTCTTTCAGGTTGTATTAATCTCTTTGATATAATACATGATGGCACAGTAGTTGCACAATTAACTGTGGCTTTCTGCTTTGGAATGACCCCACTAAATACTCTACGTTGAAAAGATGGATTAAGTGTCTTGGGAGAACATTTTATAGCATCTGACATTTAGATGGCTAGAGGACATTGAAGGTGACACTGCGGAAATGGCACACTGATACCCTGATGATGTGCCCTAGAGGCTGAGGAAACACCGGTAGCTGAGTACAAGCTGTGGCTGAAGGCACCTGAGGGACCCTTTCTCGCCTCTCTCTGAGGAGCTGGACCCCGCTAAGGTGGAGGCAGATATGGCTCCCCTTGCACAGAGCAATGCAGGGCTTGGTGCCCCATCCCCACGTAGCCCTTGCAGCTCTGCCTGGATTCAGAGGTGTCCCTCAAGGTCCAGCGAAGCTTTCCAATTCTGCTGGTTACAGCTGTGACTGCTCCTTCTGCCTCCCAGGTTCTAACCAATAGCAGGCAACAGCAGTGCCGAGCTGTAGCAGGCAAATGCAAAAATATATACCTTATAAAGAAATGAAGTGAGCATTGAGTGTCATGAGACACAGCTGTATGAGGTAACCTGTTGTAGAAAAAGGGCAGAGCCTGCGCAGTAAACTATAGTGCTTAAAGAAATCAGCATTTTGGATTTTTTATCTATATTCTTCTTTAAGTTTTGTGATTTCTCCCTTTTTTAATTTTATTGTTTTTCATAGCTAGTCCCAGGAGATGCATGTTTTGCTTACCTTAAAATGTAAATTCCTAATGTTTGCTTTCTAACAAAACACACGTTAACAGATACAAGTTACATCATGGGCAAGTATGAGGTTCCTTACCCATAAGCCTAATTTTTATCTGTAGGTGTTACCATTTTTTACTTCCATTTAGATTTGCAAACATCTGTTTCCTTTCTACAGGTTTCTTTGGACATGTTTAAAAATGCATTTGTTTCTTTAGTTTTTGAGGGATGTTTTGGTTGTTGTTTTGCTTGTTTGTTTGTTTTGCTCTCATACTCTTGGCTGAAGTCCCTTTCTGGGCCATAACCCTATGGACTCCTGTGGCCCTGCCACGCAACATGACACGTAGAGGTTGGTTGTCTTGTGAACCTGTCCTCCCTGAGAGCAGAATCCTTTTGTTGATGTTTTCAATTTGTGGATTTGATTAAAATTCTTGGTGTTGTGAATGTACAGCCAGGTTTTATCCTCAGTAATGAACATCATGTTGTTGTATGTGTATGCAGTACTTAGGCATTGCGTTTACTTGTGACAGCAGCAATAACACTCTCTCATTAACTAACTTCTAATTTCTAAATCTAATTTCATAATGTGAAAAAGTTGCTACTTTCAGCTCACCAACATAACCCAAGTCCCTAACCCAGCATAACTCAAAAGGTGGCTGTAAAAATGCGGAGTCTCTTGGTTTTTCAGGAGGTGAATAGGAATAAAATTATGAGCCTTTAAACTAAATATTAATTTTTTCTTTGTAGCCTGAGATCTGTTCAATCAATAATTTTTCTGCTAACTCTAGGGAAAATTTTAGTTGCCTCCATAAAATGTTTTAATTATTTAAAATCATAAAATATAAGTAGGCACAATTTGCTTGGAAGTCATTAGGGAAATATATGAATGAGAGGAAAAGATAATGTTTGCTTCTGCATTAATTTAAAGCAGTCTCTAAAATATGAAATCTAATCCTGGAAAGCAGTGACTTATCAGCAATGTTTACTTTTCCTATAATAGGAATAAATATTAAAGCAGCTAGTTATGTGCTTATCCCTATAGTATTGCACTGAGGCAAAAAAGGAAGATAAATAACTTGTCTGAAATCCCACATTAATTTCCCTCTTTTACAGGTTTTATGTTTGTTCATTTCCTTTTTCAAAACATTGCTTTGAATATTATTATTATAAAACAGGTGACTTAGAAACTATGAGTAGCTGCAAATGCATGAGACCAATTTGTATGTGATTAGAATTATGCAGAGGTAATGCTTTATACTCACGCAGAGCTTTTCATCCCAGTGCAAATCACTGGGCAGAACATGCAGCAGCAGATGTGAAATGCCACTGCCCTGGGGCAGAACTTGGCAAACCAGAGAACAACCGATGGGTGAAGAAACAAGAAAAAACTTATTTCCTTTAAGTTTCTCTGAGGAAAACTCAGTGCTCACTGTGCCGGGAAATGCTCATTTGCAGCTCTTGCGTGTGTAAAGAGGGAAGAATGGGATTTGTCCTTCCCTGCTCAGTACTTCTTGTTTGGGATCTCATCAGAAATGTCTCCCCAAAAGACTCTTCTTGTTTTATTTATGGCTTTCCACATTTTCATTCTGGGAAGGATGTGAGTGCTGCTACTCCTGTGAAAATGAAATGAGCAGTAAAATCAAATGTGCTGCAAACCACCTAGAGATGGGTCTGTCTCTCTTGTGCATGGGGAGCTTGTAGGGTATCCAGCTGTGTTGGTGTACCAGTTGTTTGGATGCACAGATGGAACTCCTCAGCGTGATCATGTTCCTCATGGTAGTGCAAGGGATGAAGTCTGTGCAGTTTCAGTGGATGGGTTGGATAAAACCAAGCCGTATTCATCTCAACTAGTAGAGAGAATGGTCTCTTAAAACAGCACTGACCTCTTAGCTTATTTATGCCTGTTGTGGCCATTTAGGATGGATTTCTTCAAGTGATAAAGAGAACACAAGCAGGCATACAGCTACCTGTGCTACTATACCATCAAAAAGGAGCCAGCTGCAAGTTATGGCACTTGCTGCTGTTGCCAGCTGAACATCATCAAGACTGCAGTGCTTAAGACATGGCATGTGCCTCAGATCTGAGCTGCAAGGTTTCTGGAGAATGTGGGGAGCTGCTCATGCTTCAGAGGAGGGGATTTGGATGAGGTTTGTATTCATATTCCTTTCCCTGTATCCTAAGGGCTTTATCATAAAAAGCTTGCTAATTGTCTTTCATGAGCAGCAATTCACAGAAAGTGCTGTTGGTGTGTAACATGGCTAAATTCAAATAGACTAAAAACACTTCATGAGTTTGTTAAAAGAAGGAGGGATAGCAGTGCCAGAGGCTTAAACAAATGCCTCCAAGTTATACTATACCCAGCAGCCCAGTTTTCTTTTAGGCCTTCAGCAACATGAGACCGATGATGCTCCCTGCTTCATCTTCCACATGTCCCAGCAGGATTAAAAGCTGCAGTGTTGAATATGCCGAAGGGAGCCTTGAGCTTCAGGAATCCCTGTGTCTGCCCTGGGGCAGTGAGTTGTTTCTTTTTGTGGGACAGCCATCTCTCTAGATTTCTGACCACCCAATCTGAGTTCTGAGTGTTTTCCACACTGTAGAAAACTCCAAGCTGTTGCTATCTTTCCTCTGGGTATATTGGAGAGGTCCAGCACAAAGAGGGAGCATGGCAGCACTGCTGAGCAAGTGTCATTGACTTGCTAGCTAACTGTCTCCTAGCTAATTAAATGATTAGCTAGTAGAGATGCAAAGTCTGCTCTGGAACAGTCTTCTGTTCTTTTCCCCATCACCCATCCAAATATCTCACAACACTGTTTCAAATGTGACATCTTTGGAGCAATGATGGAGATAGCTAGCAGCTAGGACTATGTGCTTTCATTCTCCCAGTGCCTTCTGGAAGTTACTGCACTAGGGGCATGGTTTTTTAAGCACTATCCTTCAGCCCTATTTGCTTCTGAGCAAGTTCCAACTATATATCTGTCACCTGTCACCCTCTCCAGGGTCACCCCTTGCAATTAGAAGAGATGCTGGTGTTGCATGAAGAGCTGGATGATAGGGTTTGGGCAAGAGCTGTGCCCCCAGGTCAGCTCCTCTTTAGGGATGAACATCCTGAGCCTCTGCAGTGTGAGCAGTAGCTCAGGCAGGTGTGTTACTTGAGAGGGGTGAGCAGAACCATAAGCTCTCATACGCAATCTCACCATTAGAGAGAGACAAAGACTTGAGCTGCATTATTGTGTGGTCCACTCTCAGCACCTAATGAGAGCCTAAGTTTCCATTGTCCCCACAAATTCCCCAAAGCTGATTCACCACTTGAATTAAACCATAATTATATATTATCAGCAGTCACTTTATAGTGAGGTTGAAGAATTAAATGCAGTTAGCGGTGATGAATTCCAGACGTGCAGGACAGAAGCCTGAAGAGAAGGCCAGCTTCTGAGTAACTACAAGATAGAGCGTAATGTATTCTAAATATTTGATTCAATTAAGCTTCCTTCTGCTCTTTGTTTCAGCTTACAGATGGCTCATCAATCTATAGTTTAGGGACACATTGCTATTCTTTCTAATGGTAATTATGTGATCAGGATGGAGACAGGTGTGATTAAATGCTCACACTACACTCTGCATGTTTAAAATGGAGCAGAGCCCAAAGCAAAGGCAAAATGTTAGCTCGCTGCACGCGGCTGCAGCCTCAGGCACTCACTAGGCCTTCCTCTAGCACAGGTGACGAGGACTTTGCCAGTTCCCACCATTCAAGGAACTGATGCTTTTGAATTCATGAACTATGATTGTTTGATCTGGTTTTCATTGTTGCTAAACCGTTACTTAACAGTTTCTTGCAAAAATACTCGCGAGTGCTTGCCCATTTTTGGCTCAGCTTTTCTGAGAGGATTCTTGCAACTTGGAAATTAGTAGCAAAACAGTTACAGAGTCCATGATCAATCTTCCAGTGATGACTGCATGTTTGGGAAAGGCCATTTGGTACTTTTAGTCCTGGGTGTGTATTAACAGCTTGTAGCTCGCTTGTTGTGATTATCAGCCTCTGAAAGCAGGAATATTTGAGAGGATGCCCCAGCTGTTGGAAGTGTCCCATTTTGTGTTTGTAACCCTTACAATTTTTTGTTATCTACTTCAAAAGTAAAATTGTAATATAGAACATGGCCAGAAGCTTTGCAGGCAAATGGGTAATGAACTTGTATATTCCTTTAGCCACACCATATGAGAGCTATTACAATCATTAAGACTTTGGTAAGGTGTTGTTTATGCAGGTAAGAAAAGGGAGGCACACAAAGGAGTGAAGCTCTGAGGGTAAAACTATGCCCAGAAAAAGAAATTAGGCAAGCTTTATGCCCTATGTAAAATGTAATTTAAGGGCCATATGCACCTCATCCTGGCCCAGGCATGGATTTTACTTTACAGCATCCAGTCCTCAATTCAGCAAAGTACTTAAGCACATCCTGACATGCTCTGCTGAATCAGGGTTTTAAATTAAAGTGACAGAAATAGAATTGAGATCCCCTCACTCATAGCCCCATTCTGAAACTCTGAGGCAATGCTTCCTTTCTTCATCACTCTCCCACTGCACTATACTACCATGAGTGTCTGAGACAGGTAAGACCTGTGCCCTGAATGTCTGCCCCTTACCAGAATGCAAGCTACTTGGCTGAAATTTTAAAAATATGAGCTGAGACGCCAGTTCTAACAGGTTTTGAAACTTAAAATCTTTGTCCCTCAGTGCTTTGAGACATCCAAATGCGTTACTTAAGGAAATGGAAGAAGGATTACCCTAGCTGTGATACAACTTCCCTATAGGAGGCCAATGAATCTCAGTGACCTTCTTCCTCAAGATACATGATACCCATCCAGTGTTATCAGTTCCCCAAAACAGTGGCCAGTGGAGTTTTTGTCTGCAAAATGCTAGTTTAATTTTCTTGTTTAATTGGGTTTTCTCTGTTATAAGAATTTCACGCTGAAATAAAAAGCCCTAAAAACTAGTTATTACTATTTGTAATTCACCATGGAAAGAAGTAATTAGCTATATTCTTATCCTCTAGCTTGAACAGAATATGCCTCCTGCCCCCTTGTCCCTTTAATTCATCCTAGGTAAGGTGAGCTTTTTCAACTACTGTTTCTTAATCAAGAATTTTATAGAATACATCTGGATGAAACAAGAGTAGTGGATGACAACACCAAATGAAGCTAACTACGAGTTAAGAATACTGCAGGAAAAATACTTTACTAGGGTGTGGAAAAAGCATAATTTTCTTACATGCTGCCTAGGGAAGGGAATCTCTGCTTGCAGTAATTATTTGAATACCCAGTTAACAGCTGTATTGCATCCTCATACAGTTATCATTTTCTTTATGTAGACTTGCCACCAATGCTCTGTCCTTGCAACTTTCTAGGAAACAAGCACCTACTAAGTTGCTTCTTTGTCAGGCAGGTGGGGGGGAAGAGAATAAGGAGGAATCATTGTTTTGGTTTTCTCCTTACCAGTTTGCTCTTTCTCATTCTGACTTAAAAAACCCCCCCAAAACAAACCTACCTGCACTATTACCTAGGTTAAAGAAATCCAGTCCTTGCACACAAAGGTTTTAGGGAAGTGCTCCATGTGGGAAATCCATTTGTCTTTTGACATGCTTCTACAGACAACTGTTTTTTCTTCTGTTTGTTTGTTTTTTTTTTCCAGGTGGGGTGTATTTGAGCCTTCTTATGTAGGACCCTTCATGGATTATTCATTACTTTCAATATCATTAGCCTGAGGAAGCTAGCAATCTCCTTGATGTACATTTGATTAAAAATCTACTTTTCTATTACGGCTTTTAACATTAGTAAATTCCACTTCTTTTCCTTTTGATGGTAGGACTGATTATTCTGCAACTCAGCAGCCTCTTTTAGGACAGAAAATGACTTTGTTGAATTGACTCACTTGGAACTCAGTTATTCTATAGAGGGAGATTTTTTCAACCACTGTCTTACAAGGACAACTTCAGGTAAGTTTACTTGCTTTATTACAATTCAAATAAGAAACCATAATACATCTCAAAATAAGTCTCTCTTCTCAACTTCGCTGCCCTTAGGATCCTGCTGCTCCTAATGTCTACTTTCCCAGGCTATGCTATCCAGTGGAGATACAGGTTAAATAACCATTTTTTATACCGTTCCTCCTGCATTTTTTCTGATGACTTTATGCTGCTTGTTGTTTCCCATCTGCTGAGCTTCCTCCAGTTACAACTTGAATGCTAATGTAACTCCATCCCCCATTGGAAGCATGCTGATGTTGACTCGTGCATCTCTGTGAAGCTTCTCATTGAGGTGGTGGATGCTCTGGGTCGCCAAGTCATCCTTTCTTGGTTTTAGCACCCTTCCACTCCAAAGGACCTATTGAAAAAAGAAATCTCATGCACCTAATTTGTTCCAATATGTTCCTTGGACCACAAATGAAGCTTTGGAAAAGGTCCTGAATATTTTCTAGAAATCGATATTATTTATTGTATTTCAGATTTCTAATGGTCTTTGACATGGAGCTCTCATAAACAGGTGGGATTGAGAGTCAACAGAATCAGCTGATTATACTTCTGCAAATTAGGAGACAAAAAAAAAGTGATTTAACACAGGTATTTTTAAAAGCCCCAATTCAGCTGCCACCATAACCCTGAAGGTGCCTGAAGTTTAACATCGTTCTTTGTTTCTAGTAAAAGTTATTAATTGATAACTTATTAGGAGTTACTGATTACAAGTGCCTTTGATCTTGTGTATGTACTGCACCTAGTAGAAAATGCACTACAAGACAAAACAGAATAATACAGAGCGTTCTCTGTAATGAATTACAAAAAATTGGTAAGTTTCTGTTATCACAGGGTGTTTATGTACTAACATGAATTTAACACATTACTTCTTACTTCTATAGCATTTTACTCCTTGTTTATATTAGTGTTCCATATAGCTTACTTGATGAATTTATGGTGAATTTTAAAAGCCTCCTTTGTATAACGTGGAACAAACACCTTGCAATTGGCAACTGAGTTGCAGGTCAGAAATCACGTTACTAGAATCCCACTGTGACCTTTTTTTTTTCCTTTCCCAGAGGCAAAAGCAGTAACTCTCTGTCCTACTACCACTACAACTGCAGTACTTACATTATCAATAGCTATTATTCCCCCTTTCTTTATGAGGCGTAAACATTTTTCATAGTACTCATTGTAGCTTTCTTTATCCGCATCAATGAAAGCAAAGTCAAAGGTTTCCGCTTCTCCACTGGCCAACAGTTCATCTAGACAAGCAACAAAATGAATTGTTACACTCTGGTAATGCTGTGTAGGAGGAAGTCGTCCATTTGTGTCAAATTTCTCATTAAATAATGTTTTTGGTGCATTGACCAGGCAGCCTATTCCTCTACAGGTAATTACTAGAAGAGCTTATCCCACAGAAACCAATCTAGACGTGATGTATGCCGTAAAACACTCAGTTACCGAGTTCTCTTGGAAGTTCATGGAGCAGTTCTAAACCTGTAGGCTACAGCTGGGACTGCCGAGAGGTGCAGTAAAAACAAGTTACAGTTTGAAACTGGACACGCTCTACACCTTCAGCTATTTTTTGAGCTCACTGAGAAGAAATGTTTTCTTATATGGATTAGGATTTTTCTCACATTTATGAACAGGTCCTAAATGCTAATCTCTCGTTGATGATGGAGCACCATGATACAGATCATGAACAAATCCTGTCAGAGATCTTTATCACAGAAAAAGATTGAAGTAATTATTCTCTCTCTGGGCCAAGGCAAGTAGAATTCAGATTTGAGTTTTCTTAAATGAACTTCTTGACCGAGAACTCCAAATCCCCAGTTGTAGAAGGGCTGACTGCTGCCTTCCTAAGGTGCTTGGCCACCTCTCTCACCTACCCTTATCCTCTGTCAACAGAGGATCTTTTTGTCTGAAGCATGGCATAAACAAAGCTGTCCATCAGACTTCAGGGACAGTGCATCCTAGCAGACTGCTACTATTTTCCTCTTTGGAAAGGATGGATGAATTTGGAAGTAATACTAGGTGATAGATAGATCTGTGCATCCATCAAACACCTTAACTGGAAACCTCTTGCCTCCTCTGTTCCTAGCCAGTTTCTTGCATTTTCAGAATATTTATTAATACCTTCTCTGCTCAACATCTCTTTTCTTGGCTGAGAAAAGTCATTGCCTTTCTAATGGCCTTGCATACTTTTGACACATCCTAAATTTGAATTTCTCTGGACACAGTTCAACTGTTATACCTTAAGTTTTATACTGGCTTCTGTATTTTTCTTTGCACTTCAGCCCTTTCAGAAAACTTTTACTGTCTGTAACAAAGAAATACTTGTTTAGAATGGACAACGGATAAGAGAAATTTGGCTTTGTTAATTAATCTGTTTTAATCAGCTTTCCCAGATGCAGCTGACCATAGTACTTCACAGATTAAACAAGGCAATGGACAGGACAGGTGAGTGACCAGTACAGCCCACCACAAAGGACAAGCGTTTTCTTCCTCTCTGCTAGCATGCAGGAAAACTGTGAACTTACAAAGCTGTGGAGTTTTCTGATTTTTTGTTGTGGTTTTTTTAATAACTTTATTTTTTAAAATATAAGAGAAGCTATCCCACTGTTAGCAAAGAGACCACATCTAAAAGCATATTTGGTCTTACAATCTTCTATTTCTAGGGAAGAGGAAAAAAATACTTTAGGTCACTTACCAAGTGTTTGAATTGCTGGCTTAATACGCAGGTCAATTTTATACTCTACTCCTGCCTAGAATGAAAAAGAACAAAGAACTTATGAAAGTAGTCTAGAAATAACCTGTTAGTAGGTTGCACTCAGGGGAGTGACTGGTGTTCAGATATTTTTCCTGTTATTTCTAGGTTCTAGACAGCACTTATTTGTCTTTCTAAATTGAACTCTCAGCCTCCTTTAATGATAAGGAATGCTTCTGTATGAATGTTCAAATCTAACTAAGATACCAAAATCCCTTGACATGCAAATGCAGCTGTCCCAAATACGTTACAGTAGAGATGCTACTTACCTCTTTCCACAGTGGCTTTCCAATTTTGGCATAGTCCTCATTTATATCACAGGCAACAACTCTGCCATTATCTGGCAAGGCAAGTGCCATATTCAAAGTATTGTAACCTGTGAAAACACCTAGGAAAATTATAAGAGTCATTAACACTATATGGTGGAAAAAAAAAAAGAAAAAGATAAATAGTGAACTATAGGGCTCCCTTTAGGAATAAAATCCCCAAAGGAGTCAAGGATGGCAATTTGGTAATGGCCACAAAAGTTTTTCCCATCCATTTTAATGTAATCGTGGGTTGGGAGGAACTTTACTTTTTTTTTTTTTTTAAATCAATCTTTTAGCAAAGCTTCGTGTTGGCTTTTTCTGAAAGTCTCCTGGGCGTGCAGGGCAGAGTTTGGTCCTGCATCTCTGAGGGACACCCTTATTTAAAAGTGGAGCTAAATCCTGAGCCAAAGGGACGAGACCAGCAGCAAAATGTGCCATAACAAGGGCATCGCAACAGCCAGGCCAAGAATGAAGGTGGTGGAAACCCATCCCTGTCTTCTCAGCATCAGTCTGGCTTTGGGACATCCTTCTAACATAGGTGCACCAAGGAAAGTGTATTGCAGGGCCTGCGCAGCAGAACAGTTTGTTCTGGCAAGAAAATGGTACAGGACGGAAAGGATACGCCCTGCCCTGCAATTGCTGCGTAACATTGGAGACCCAATTGATCTGTTTATCTTATTTTTTCAGACTGCCCCGAGTTGATGAGACATCCAGGATGATGCCAGAACTACTGAGTGCACAGACAAAGTAGCAGGTAAGTGCAAATCAGATGCTACTTTTCACACTGTAGTTTGCCCACCTGTTTGCCAAGACAGGTACCATGCAGTGCCTTACTATGTTTAGATAGCTTATCTTAGGTAAAGATGGCTGTATTTGGAGAAGCATGGCCAGGAGCTTTATTCTACTACAGAGAGGAAAAAGTGAGACTCTTACCTATTTCAATAACTTTTTTGGCTTTAATGAGTTTGACCAAATTTGCCATAAGCTGTGCTTGGTCACAAGACACCATCATTTTACCGCAGGGATGATCAGTGGTGAGCTAGAAAGGGGAAAAAATTAACACATCACAACAAACAAACCCCAAAGTGGAAAAAATTCAGAGAAATCCCAGGAAAAAACAGGTACTCCTACCTTCTTGTTTTAGATGGCTTTGTGCTTCATCCTAGTCAGAAATTAGTTTTAATTTAACAGAAACTAAGGAGGATGAGGTGTGTGTCACAAGCAGTGGCAGTGGCTAGTCATTCAAAGCAGTAATGTGCCTCAAAGTTACCATGGCTGTGGCAAACTCAGCAATAGTTACAACTAATGAAGAACCATAGAGGAACCTTGACTGTCAAAGTCTTTTATTTCTGTGTATTTACATAAACAGATTCACTTAAAAAAAACCCCAAACAAACCTTTGTACTTATGTCCATATTCCTGCAAGAATGTAGGATGTTTTTATGAACTGCTAGGTTAAAGTCCATTGCCAATGGTCAGACCACGTCATTCTGACTACACAGCGTACAGATGGAGAAGCTGTGCCTATGCCAGGGTGGGAGGCCCCATGCTGAGGCCATGGCAGGCAGGAGAAGCAGAGTTGTGCTGTCCCAGTTCAGTGGAAAGGGCAGTCCTCCCATTTCCTTTCTTCCTCTAAGGCTCATTCCAACCAACCAGCTCCAGTACTTAACATTTAATTGCTTTTATACCGAAGTAATTTGTCTCACTTGAAATGACTCAGTCCTGAGTCAGGAGGTCTGTTCTGAGCTCTGATATGGGAGCCTGCTGGAGGATATCACCTCTCTGAGCTACAGGTTCCTTATATGCCAGTTAAAAATGAACAGAAGTCATCTGTTCAAGTTAAAATCAAGTTCAGCCCAAGCACATGGGCTTGGGAGCCATGGGCAAGAAAAGTGTCTAAAACACATGCCAGTAGTATTAAATACTCATTTGGGTAGCCATGAACATTGAAGGGTCTGGGTACTACCACTTCAAAACAAATTCTTATGCATATGTTTTAGGATTTAATAGATTGGACAGCTTTGCATTGCTTCTTTTCTGTAGGAAGTGTATCCAAGGCAAGTTGATTTGACCAGGATTTCTTCTGGACCAGATTATCACTGATAAGTATAAATATGTATACAGAGTGGTCTCTAAGGACTGGAAATCCCAGAAAGCACAAGGAGTAGGGAAAAGAAGAAGACCGAAGCCATTTTTCCATGTACATCCAATAATGGTCTTCAGCAGTAAGTAGGATTTTGGTCTCCTCTGGGTTCTGTATTATAAAACTAGCAGAGAAACCTTAAGGGGCTGGGCTGTTAGGTATCTCCATAAAAAACAGACAGCTGTATAATTGAAGCTGCCTGCAGTCCTTCCTGAATGATCTAGTAATTTTGGGTACTACCACCTATAAATCTAGGAGTGTGCAAATAAAATGGAGGAAGGAATATCACAGAGTCCAGCAGTTCAGGAGGAGGCGTGGGCAATACCAACAGGGCCTAGTGGAACACTGAACAGAAAATCTGTGTTGAGGGATAAAATACTGACCAGTCGCAGCTTCTTTAAAATTGGGTGTTCCCGCAAAGAGTGATCCAGCATGTATTGCCAGAGAGGACTGCTTTTCCCAATAATACTCTTGGATGATTTGGGTGTCCCAAAAACTAAAGAAGGGTATCTTTTGCCTACAAGAAAATAAGGAATAATAAGAACTTTTGTGTTAGTCAGTTATTGCCTGCTTAAATAAAGCAAGCACTTAAGTATTACTAAAGGTTAAAGAGTTCTTTGCTCTGAAAAATCCACTGAAAAAGGGAAACGCAATGTAGCTGGACAGCTCAATGGACTATAGGTTTTTTTTTTCCCCTTCTTTTTAACCTCTAAGCTTCATCCTCAAGGCTGAAAGGGAAAGGCTGTGGTGTTCAGTGGCCTGTGTGAAGATTACAAGCTGTCATATTCTTACAGAAGTAACCACATCAAAACTCAAAAGAGCAAGTGAAAAGAGAGAAGCATGAATGAAGCACGCTGTTTTCTTCATCTGAGGACCTTGTTTTGCAGATGGATAGAGGCTGCTGGTCTTTATGGCCGTCAGCTGATGCATTTTCTCAAGCCCTGTGTTCTCCTAATGACAGTGTCTTGCCTGGTAGCCAGGGGAAGTCTGGCATTGCTTAATGGCTTGTTTAGCATGAAACCAGTGTGCAAAAAAAGTGGGTGCTGAAAGCTGAAGTTTCAGGACTATTGCTTGTCTACCTAAATACAGAACTGGTCTCGGCTTTGATGCCCAATGCTTCTTTTACCAAATGGAGCAAATATTTGAAAGGAAGAACAACAAAAAATTCAGTTCCACATTTCTTGATAGTTGTTTGCTATTAAAGAACGCTTATTTTGAGCTTTTTATTTATTTTCTGTTAATAGCTCTATTTTACAGACGATCACCCTGAGGTTGAGGTTATTTCAGCAACTTGCCTGAAGTCAAAGGGTAAGTAAGCAAGCGGCTTCGTTACAAACCCAACACCAGCCTCCTGCTTCCCCTGCCTGATCCTGGGCTGGCTCCTCCTCTGACCCCGGGGAATGGAAGCGAAACTGTGACCAGAAGAGAAAGCTGCGACCGGCGGCGCGTCCTGCCTGGCCAAGGAACAGCAAGCGGGGGCCGGGCGGGGAGCCTGCCCTCGCCTTGGCCGGGACCTTGGCCCCGGCCCCACGCTGCAGCAGCTAGATTACGGGGAGCGGCTTGGGCTCTAATAGCATCAGTCTATTTACCGCCGCGGCTCAGCGAAATCCCGGCCCGCGGGCCAGCCCCGCTCCGGGGACCGCTGGGGGATGCCCCCTGACGGCCGCTCGCAACTGGGGGTTCCCGCCCGCCCTGGGGGGACCTGCCCGGGCGCCGCGGTCCCAGTCCCGTCCCCTCCCCAGTGGGGACATGGGGAGGGCGCAGACCCCAACCTGCTTCTGTGTGTGTCGGGAGAGGTGACACGCCGCTTACCTGCGAGCATCCCCGTGGCGAAGGCGACCCCCAGCATCGCCGTCCCGACGACCACTTCTTTGGGCACGCTGAAGACGGGCATGGCGGGACCGGGAGCAGCGCAGCCCGGGCCGGTCACACGCGGGCGGGGCGGGGCCACGCCACCGCCTCCTCTGTCTCCTCTTCCTCCTCCTCCCGTCTTCCCCTTCCTCCCATGAGGGCGGTGCGCTACGCTGCAGTGCTCTCCTAGGGGCGGCTGCTGTCCCCGCGGTGTGCGCCCGCCTCTCCAGTGACGGTCTCTGTAGCGGGGTATAAAGTGTCAAAAGCAGCACCCGGGGGCTTGTGCCACACCCCCCCAGAGGCCGGTTCTGGTACGCCTTCACTGCAGTTTTCGTTTTAAAACACACGCCGATGGTGTGTGAACAAGCAATGGGCTCCAACGGTGGAGCTAAGAGAAATCTCATGAGAGGCCTGGGCCTCCAATTAGCCCTGGAAACATGCTCTCTCCTTCCCTCACACCATGGTTTTTGCAGCTGTGCGAGTAGATTGCTTACCAAAAAGCACATGAAATTGTGGGACTTCTGTGCCCAAAAGAACTGCAAGTTTCCAGGTGAAAAGGGTCAAGGGAGATCCTCCGTGACAGGGGAATGGCGCCTGGTGTCTTCTGCCACTGTTTCAGCCCCTTTCTGCAGCACCTTCCACTGTCTGACAGCCTGGTTGTTTAGGGATCTTCTCCCTGGCCTGATCTGTCACTGAGGGAATTGATACATAAACCAACAGTGACTGTACCATCTTCTTCCCTTAGAAATCAGGCTAAGGAAACTTTTCTGAGCTTTTGTTCCATTACATAGAAATGTGCTTGAAAGGACCCTGTGGTGCCTTTTGTAGGTGGGCCGGGGATTGGTTTTCATTTTGTGAATTGCTGGTGATATCTGGATTTTGCAAAACCCAAGCAAAATTCGAAGATCTATCATTTTGTTCACGCTACAGGAGATGAAATTAGCAGCACTGCGCACAGACCAGGAATACGCAGCCATGGAGTGGGTTGCAGCTTGGCCTCAACAGCTGTATGATGAAAGCAGTAAAACTTCTTTTGGTACATAGTTAATCTCTGGAGAGCCAGATGAATTGTATGCAGTAGGTTAGGATGACAACTTTTCAACTATGTTTTCATGCTAGTAGAACTGTCTAGTGTCAATGCAATTAGCAGAAAAAGTCTTTTGTAAGTACACCTTAAGTGCAAGATTAAGTATATCACTAGGGCACTGACGGGAAACGGGTTTGCCTATCACTGCATTTTTAGCGTCTGCCAGACCTTATTTACAAAGACTTCAGCTCAGAGCTCTTGTATTTCTATTGCAGCAGCTAATCCTGTCAAGCACTAAGGAGTCTGCTGTGCTTTCTGACTTACAGAACGAAGCAAGACATCTGATCTGTCTTGGCAGACAAAATCTTTCAGTTCACTTTCAAAATTTATTTGATTTTGAAAGCTGTGAGTGCTGGTTTGTTCCACGCCCCCTTCCCCCCCCCTCCCCCTTAGTGTCTCATCGCTTTCTCTGTGTATATTTTGCTTTTGTAAATGAAAGCATTTCACCCTATCTTTCAGAAGATGAGTTATAAGGAGGAGCTGGAACGTGTCAGTTTTAGGCCAAACAAAACTGTAGTAGACAACAAACGCTTCTAGCGGCCATAAATCAGATTTGTGACTGTGTAGCTCCATCTAGTGATTTTTCTCTACAACTGCAGCAGGAGGGAGAAGGTAACAGGGGGATATGCTGTCTTTTTCATGAAACACTTTAAATTTGTAAGCTTCCAGTGTTGTGTTGGCTCTCTGAAAACTTCAAGTTACTGAAATATCTAAGCGAACTGGTGGACAGAATTGATAACATACTTAAACAGCCGTGAGAAACATTTTTTTCCCCCAAGTTTTTAAGCAATAGTAGCTTATTTGACATTGTGGTGACAATGTCAAAAGGTGTTTTACTATGTCACTGTATTGGACAATGTATTGTTTCTTTTAGATAAGGAAGTTGATTTACAGATATCTAAGTCAAGATAAAACACTTTCTTAGAGTGGCAAAAGAGTTGAAGTCTTCCAACTAAATAAAAAAGAACCATCTGCTTTTGTTTGAAGCATTGTAGTTTTCATTTTACATAGCACTGTGATATATTACTGAATAGGAAACTTTGATTAATCAGATTAATTAGATGCATGCTTGCAGTGTGCTGTGGTTACTTGAGCATTTAAACATTTTGATAGATGTCTGCTTACTACTTATGCTGAGTAAGTTGAAGGCTACTTAGAGATAAAAATTGTGTGTGAAGTAGGCTTGGATACAAACTCCATTCCTCCCTGTGTCTGTAAGGTCAATCCAATTGCACAGGTTTCACAGGAGATCAGGATTGTTCCCGGTGTTGTAGTCAACAGGCATATTTGCTGTGCCTGAAAGTGCCTTCTCCCTGAAACTGCATTCCTGAAAGGGTAGGAGGGTTTTGGCAGCATCTTCAGACTGGAGCCAGGACATGATCACTTCTGTGAGACATAAGGAGTAGGACAGACACAATTCAGACTGGCTGGCCAGTGGTTGGCCTCAGGGTGTGCAAATTCTCCCTTTATTTGTATTGATAATCTAGCCATGGCTTCACAATCACTGGGTAACTGATATCTGCAATAGTCTGTTCTTCTACTCAAACCTTCCTTCCAGGAGTGTTTTCATATGTGGGAATGTTGCACACCATCCATCTTGGTGTCATCTAGCTGTGTAGAAATGCAACTGTCAAAACATACTAGCTTACTGATAAGGCTGTCCTCTTACTTCTGGGTTTTTGCCTTTCATTTGCAGCTATTTTTAGCCAGACCAGAGGAGGCTAGTAACTGAGGCACCAGTGTGAAATGCTAAATGACTTGCTGTAATTTTAGTAAGCTGTTCCCTTCCATTATCCTCCTATTTTAATTTTTGTTTTTGTTTTTGTTTTTCTTTCCCTCTTCATTCTTCCATGTGTCAGCTACCTGAGCTCAGACATGTCTTCTGGCAGGCTGTGCCTTCCAGGACATTGGTGGCGTTCTGTGGTTTGCTCCAAGACAGTGGTAAAGAGCAACCTATAACCACCTTGGTTGTCTTACTGCTGCACTATATAGAAGTAAAATCTGTGGTGGCTCAGCCACTATCCACTCTGGACAGCCAAGAGTTGTCCACGTTGTGGTTGAAAGCCTACCTGCAACATATGCACTAAACCACAGTTGTTGCTGGCATGGTTTTACTAGACCTATTTGCAACATGTGTACTAAATCCCAGCGGTAGCTGGAATGATTTTACTAGACCAGGGTGGATATAGATGACTTTTGAAAATCATATTCACTCTGTGGTGGAAAGTCACTGTACACCACAGACACCCTGAAGGAAGTGTGTATATACATGTTTGAACAGCACAACTCACTGGAAGTAACGTCTAGACATTTATGGAAGCTATATTGGCCTATCACGTTGGAAAGAATTTGATGGAGTTGCATGTTGTGTCTGCTTCATTCAGGCTGCAATGTTGCTGGTGTGGCTTCAAGCGTAATTTAAATGGTGCTTACTTCAAGTCTTGGTCACCCACGCATTGTTCTTTATTTATATTGAGGATAGCAGTCACATAGTCCTCTAAAACATGGCAGCATTTGCCTAACATGTTGACAAGCAAGTGTAAATACTATATGTATTTAGTTCAGTGAGTAAGGTAGAAATGTGTTTGGAGCTTATGGACAGGTGAAAGAAGGGGAGACAGTGGTCTTTGCCCCCAAAAGCTTACAATGTGAATGTAAAAAATGGTGACAGGCAGAAAATGTAAGAAGGAGTTGGATTGTATTGATTGGTGTGCTTGGCAGTTTCTCATCAGAAATCAGAGCACATATGTTTCAAGAAGAATTCAGGAGGAAGAAAAATGAGTTTGGAGCTGTTTACCTCAAATATGAGTGCAGAATGAGTAAAAGCCCAAACACAAGGAGAAACTAAAGAAGAATGCATTCATGTATTCATATGGTAAGACTAATTGCTGAAAATGCTGATTGAGGTGACATTCTGGATGGATGGGACTTGAATAAGGTTAGAGCTGGGAAAAGAAGTTTCAGTAATCAAGGGGATGAGAGCTTGGACAAACGTTTTTACTTGTGAAGATGAACATACAGAAATACTCTTGGAATTATGCCAGAATCTTTCTCATTGTTTTTGTATGGTTGAATTAGAGAGAAATTAGAGTTGAAAATGAAGAGTTATGAGTTGAGTGATAGGCAAAATGGCAATTTTAATCTATATTGATGAAGGAGAAAGTTTGGAGAGCTGAGGCTGACCTGATTTTAGCCATTCTCAGAGAGTTGTTTGAAACAGATTAGGATTTTAATCTGGCTGCAAGGAGATAGGAGTGAAGAGGCAGATCTGCAAGTTGTCTGCAATGACATGGTGGATGAATGTGTGTATAGGTGGGGCCAGTTACTCAGAAGAAACAGGAAGCCATGAATTCCCATACCTTTTAAGCTATTCACAGATAAACAAACCCATAAGCATTCTATTATACTTATTGATTTATTTTATTTTAATGGGTTTTCATAATTTCTTTGGTTAAAACTGAAACATAATTTATTTACCATATTTATGTGTTGATTCATCTGTTTTAGGCGTTGTAGACAAAACATGTATATATTTTATAATTTTACACTCCACGGTGTATATCCCCTTGCAAGACCTAGATAAATCAGTTGATGGTAGCTTATTTTAGAGGACTGTATATGGAATTATTATTTTTTAAAATTCACAGCTGAGATTTCTTTTTTTCTTCCAGTTGGTTTTGCTATTGTATTTGTCTGTTGCATCCCTGTTATCTCTCTAGTATAGTGTACACTTAACTTTTCATTTTACAGTTCTATAATGCAGTGTTTGCCATTTACTGGCATAACCTCTTTGACCTTAGAGATACTCATTCCACATGTATGTGTTGTAGCTTTTTTTTTTTTTTAAATGGATGTTCATATGTCTTCTCAACTGAAAATCTTGGGGTTGTTGTTTTTTTTAATCTGTGATAAATGGAATTGCTCTCCAAAATTTTCTTCTGATAGTTGAATTTAGTAATTTGAAATAAGACTAATAGTTTCCCAAATACTCATCATCTCTTCTAAAGTCATCTGGATTTTTTATCAGACAAACTGTAAGTATCAAAGCTTCCTTTAATATGATTCATTGTCCAGCTGGAGGGTAATCACTAAAATGGAACGCTGACATGAACAATGACTTTAACTAAGTTGGTTCAGTTACTTTCATCCTGCTCAGCTACTTCTCTCGCATTCAGTCTTCTGTGGGAGCTTTTAAAGTATGTCTTTCGATAACAGCTTGTAAAGGCTGTGGTACCTTCACATCTATTTCAAGGCTAAGGTATCAACATTTCAAATGCTGCTGCTAAGAAAGCTGGTGATTCATGAGCCCATAAGCCTTAAGCCATTAAACTTGCAAACAGTGAATGGTTTAGAAACGGTTTTCAGCTAGAAGCATTTTGACATATTGGTAAATATTTTCAGGCCTTACTGGCTTACAGGCCAACATTTTGAATATATATGACTACTTTCTGCCATCTCATTACAAGACTAGGTTCAACTTTGGACATACAGGTATTGTGAGGAGAGATAGCCCCTGCCAAGTAGCGTAATTCTCAGTGCAAAGTAAGTTAATGGCTTCTATGAAAATATCCTACAAGTATCAAGGACTGTAAAACTCAAATTGAGCTTGACTGTGAGAGACCCAGTGAAATAGCTCCTTCAGTGGCTCAGCTTGACAGATCCAATGATAGAAGCAGTTCTCCTGACAAAGAGAGTTTGTCATCGAAGGATGTGGTTCGGAGACAGGTTGAACTTCTCAAAACAGGTGACAGACTGTTCTGAATGATCTCTTTCTAGGTTGTGGCCCAGCCTCACACTTAGAACACAGACAGTGGTGCAATGGGTGCTTGCTACTGAAGAATAAAGCTTGGTATTTATTTACTCCTGCAAATCCCCATGTGATAGAAAGAGGCACAACTTGAGTGGAGCATTCTGCCTTACTTACAAAGCCTGCTGTAAGTCTCAAGATGCTGCCCCACTTAAGCCTTAAACTGTATTGTGCATAAACAGCATGTGAGAAATTTTGCTCCTTATCACTCTGTTACATGTAATAAAATGAAAGAAGCAGTGAACAAATCAACTGTATCTGTGATGCTTCATTAACCAGGCTCTCCTATGCCATTATCTTTTGCCTTTTTGACATCTGAAAAAATCTGTGTCAAAGGCCAGCAGACTGGATTAGTTTCATACTGGCTGTGTAAACGGATGCCAAAAATGAAGGCTAGTCTTGGAAGCCCAGTGTTTTTTCCCTTCCCTTAAGGTCGGTCACTTGTCCTAGAGTTTCCAGTACACAAAAGCAACAGCATGGCAGCAGGAGAGATGCAGGACTGGGGTGTTCTTAGGTAGTCTGCCCCAAGCATATTAAAGAACAATAAATGATCATCTCACTAGACCTGGTTCCTAGAGAGCTCTAGGTCAGTTTACCATTTCCTGAGGAAGATTTTGTCCCAAGCATGTGAAAACCATGCCAGGCTAGTCACTTTGGGACTTAAAATCAAGGATTCCTAGTAGAGTGTTCATCAGTTTGGAAGAATAGAGAAGGGACTATTTATATTAGTCAACTGTGATTTGCTAATATGATGCAGATGTAAAGAAGGCAGTACTGGATTTAGCAGGTAAAATACATCTGCTAGAGAGAGAGACCAGTTAGTGTCATCACCTGAAACTCCATGTGTGGGGCATTACCTCCTTCAGGCTGAAAAGGGACAGGGGGGATGGCTCAGATACCCCCAGGAAACAGAGGAGAATTAGAGGTGCACAGGGCAGTGGTTGATATTGCAAAGGAGAGATTGCTTGTAGGAGAAAACAGAGGGAAGGTAGGAAATAATTTTTTAATTGTATGTAATGCTCCCTCTATTTCCACACCTATTTTTCTTTTCACTGAAGATGCATTCTTAGTAATTGCAATGAACTGAACTCATTTTTTCTCTCTGCGTATATTCTTAAGATGATTGTTCCATTTTTATATAATTTTGCTCTTTAGTAATAATACTTTTTATTTCTGTACTGTTGTATTTCTTAGAGTTTGAATGTTAATAGGGGACTACATAACCTTTTATCGTCTTATCCTTTTCTGGCTCCATTTTGTTATGTATATATATATTTTAAATAACCTCGTCTTCTTTTAATATAAACAATTGTAACATTTCTGTTAAATTTGGTATTTTTAAAAGAACCCCTAAAGGATGAACTTTGAATTTTTCAGTGCCAGTGATCCCTTTGATAAGAATAAGTCTTTCCTAGCATAGCATTTTAAAGTTATGTTTTTACTGCTTCCTTTTAGTGTTTTGAAAATCAGAAGATCTTTCTGGTTTTGTGTACTTGAATCATATTTTAACTTTTTAATCAAACTTTCATTCCATTTTGTTTTTAAGAAGTCCCTTTCTTTCCATTCCTTTATAGCCTGGACGTGGCTTCATAAGAATCTTTAACTGACCCATAAACTACCTTTATAAATATAATTTTTCCTTGAAAGCTATATCTTACTGCAATGACCAAAGTTTTGTCATGTGTTAGATTAAGATGTCTGCCTAAAATCAATAATGCTGAGGTAACAACATTGGTTTCTGCTAGGCTCTCAATTACTTTCTCAGTTGTTTGTCATAGGAAGAATATATGATCAGTTGTTTCCCCTGCAGGCTATAAAACCAGCCTGTTCTCCTTTGATCACTTCTGCATACTTCACTTTTACTCTCCTAAGTGTAACACAGATTTTTAGAGCCTTGGACCTGTGAAGTAGCAAAATGATTCTTCTGTAGTCCATTCCAAGGGATAATAGCCTCAATGTATAAAGCATCATAAATATCCCTGGACAACAGTTGGCTCTTTCGGGTTACATTGCACAGTCGCTGTGGAATCCATTCCTGAATTTGCCATGCTCTTTGAAGAAATGTCTGGGAGAAATTTACTACAGTCTTTCCTTTGCACCTTGCATTCCCTGTAGTCCTTTGCACCTTTCATTCATTGTTGAAGTTCTGTTCTTTTGCAGGTAGTCCCTTATTCTTTGTATCTGTTTGGGTAACAAGTACAGCTATAGAACTGTTAGTCTTTTAGTCTCCCCCCACCTCCTTTCTTCCCCCCACCCACACTCCCAATGCCTTTTTATTTTTTTTAAGTTTGTTTCTGGTGCCATTTTGTTCTTGAAGTTGCTGCATTTTTCCACAGAGGGCAAACACAGTCATGCTGTGCTCTTTCCTGGGAGCTTTGCTTTTGTTCTCTCTGGATCTCTGTTATCTGAAATAAATTACGCTGTACCTGCATGATGTCAGTAAAGACTCTGCTAGGCAAAGGAATATTTGAAATACTGTAGTCTCTTGTGAAAATAGGAGCAGCTATAATGGGGCAATCGAGTCAGCAGCTGCTTGTTATTGTAGGTGCTCTTTCCTTATAAAGAGGCAAGCGCGTTCCTGAGTAAAGCTTCAGAGGTAACTTGGGGAAGATGAACTGAAGTTTTATCTTGGGTGTCCCATCGTATCACTGAAGAGAAGCTACCCTTATTTGCTTCTGGATTTTCACATGTCCTGTGTTATAAGGACAGAAGGTAATGATACAGAAGGTAATGATACAGAACAGTGAATATGCTATTTTGATTTGAATTTTAAAAAAAACCCCAACCAAAGTTAGGTGTTAATCTAGTCACCTTCAATTTCCCATCCATGTGTATGTGAGAGGCTAGTCAGACTCGTGAGAGGCTGGTCAGACTTGGTGGCATGAACATTTGAATTTCAAGGATGTGTGGAATGCTTAACACTGCTGTACCCTGGCAAAGCCCTGCTGACATACTTCACAGTATGAAGCAGCTCTGCAGTTAGAGAGCTGTTATGTTTCCTAACAGGGTATTTGTAGCCTGTTGTAAACTGTAACTGTTCTAACTGAATCCTAGGCTGTGGTCCTTAAAACCCGAAGCAGTGCCCAACTGGCAAAAACATTAATGCAGTTTCCCTTTGTCTTCCAATTCATGTAGGCAACAGTGGAAAATGCCAGAGTGCTTGGGAGCTGTGCCAGGAGGTGGATAGGTATGCAGCTGGTCATCTGTCTAGCTGCTTTTGAGAACATAAGTAATTACTGTGTGCCATACACCTTCCCCATGAAATGCCTTTTGGAAAATCAAAGCTGTTTGTCTGGTTTCAAGGCAGAGACAATTTCTCTGACCAAATGGGGTTTAGTAACTCTTCCAGCCCAGTTCCAATGTCTTTCATGGACTGTTTAGCTTCTTGATTTTTGTGTACCCACAGAGTTGTTGTATAACTAAAATAGGGCATGAAATGTAAACCTGGTTTTTATTGTACAATTAGCTCAGAGTTAAAAAGGGCAAGGGACGTATCGGACTGAATGTTGTGTGTCCCATAACAATTCCAGGAAATATGAGGCTGACCACTCCTTCCCAGTTCTGTACCTTTTCCATGGGTTTCTATATTGGCACGTTCTTAGAAGTGGTAGTAGGTCTTCTAGTGCTAAAATTAACTTGCAGATCAAACATTCACCATGCTTGAAAGCCTGGCTATAGAGCCAGTTTATTGGATCAGTCATATTTCCTGTCTTAAAGCACAAAGGTGATAACAGGTCTGTTTTTAATGGACAAATGAAGTAAAATAAGAGAAAAAAGGAGTAATCTAGATGCTTTGAGAGAAGTTTTATCTTTTCTTCTGAGGCCATGCATGTAAGGTGAAGAAGAAAGCTACAAGACTATAAGGTGTGCAGGTGTTAGAGGACCGTTCTTGTCCACACAGAGTCTGATGGAGTGTGGGAATTCAGGAGTACTGGGGATTCTCTGGAGCCTTGGGAGCTTTGGCTTCACTTGGAGGATACCAAGAGCCTCTGTTAGACATTAATACAGATAAAACATTTGACACGTGTTGAATGTTCCTGAGTCCCTGGCAAAGACTACTGCTTGCTGGTGTTGCAGGATGATGCCATACATTGTCTGGTTTGTTCTTTAAAGTACCTCAAGCTCGAGGCAAAGCCCTCATTTCCAGTGTTTGGTAGTCCTACAGCCAGTCATAATTCACTTCTGTTTTCCTCAGGGTAACAAGTTTTTAGAGCCTTGAACCCATGAGGTAGCAAAACGATTCTTTGAGAATCCTTTCTAAGGGACAGTAATTTCTCTGAGTGAAATGAAATTTGTAAGTATCCCCAGCACTAAACCAGGACCTGAGCAATACAAATGGTAATGGTAGGAAGACTGAAGTGAAAAATCCTGCTTCTTACTATTTTCTGCAATTATAAAATCATTTAATTGTCTGTTAAGTCAGTGCACAGCATCAGCCTTGTTCAGTTCCTCCTAGATGTTTGTAAAAGCAGAATGTTAACTTTCATCATTAGTTGATTATGACTGTCTGCATATGATCTGTTGGCTGAAGGGATTGTTTCTCACTCCCTCATCTCCCCATCATCCCCCTTCTTTCTGATTCCCCGAAAGACATTTAGACTATGGAGCCTGGTTCCCTTTTTGTCCGTTCTAATGTAACGCACTGGGTGGTGGGGGAAGGAAAATCCTGGACCTGATACGGAATGACCAGAAATTAATTGTTCATGAGAGACTTGGGCAAAGAAAGGCCTATTGGTTTGTCAAGCCTGCACTATGAGAACAGATATTGAAGCAGTGAACTGTGTTTGATCCTCAGATCAAACTTGGTCAGAGGAGGGCCTGAAAATGAGGACTGGAGACTTGACTGGTTCATGGGAAATACAAGAAAATTTGTGTGTACAGGACAGCAAAGGGATATCTTTGTCTTTGGCTCTGAGCTGTGCCCAAAGTGTGTGCAGCTGTGACAACGGAGTGTAACTTGAGTTGGGAAATTAGTGTGGGACTTTTAAAAGTTATTTGCAGGTGTACTTCTGGTACCAACTAAGAAATGATTAATTTTGTATCTTTGCTCCAACTACTGTTTGTCTCTGAAGAAATGTTCTGTAAACCTGAATTTAAGGGTGTTCAGCTTAATATCTTTAGACACCTGCATCTGAGCAGGTTGTCTAGATGCTTGTTTGTGATTGGTGCATAGAAACAGGTAATTCTGGGGACGCAGCTCATACCAAGGCAGATGTCAAAAAATGTCCAAAGATGAGAGGATTGTGTTCTGTAAATGCCTCTTTCTCTCTGGCTGTCTATTACTAGATCTGATGTAGATGTCAGGGTTGTAAATGTCTTAGGTTGCATCGAGTGCATGACTGGAGCGTTTGTGAATTTTGGAAGCATGGAGAAAGGACAGGCATTAGTTACTGCAGTATCATTATAAGAGACTGAGTCTCAGGAATTGGGATTTTTGAGTTGTCCTACTTCTGTATAGACACAGCAGGTAGAGGAACTACTGGCAGAAGAATTGAAGGCTATGGATCTTCAGCTGTTATGGGAGAAAGATGTGCCTTTCTCTGTGGTCAGTGTAAAACCTCATCTTCTAGCTCTTGCTTGCTTTGCATGTGTGGGGGTGAATGTGTGTGTAACTATGACACTTTGTCACCTTGCATCTTCCCTAAACAGAGAAAGGAAATGGAATATAGTAAGACTGTTAATTCATTTCAGGAATACTTGGGAAGGCACGCAGATATTTATATGAAAGTAAATAAGTGAGCACAATACCTAGTTCTTCACTGGGACAACTGATTCCTAGTGCCTCCTGGCATTTCCAGCCTGGAGGTGTTGGCAATGTTTTTGTAGATGGAAGCGTGTTCTGTATCCATAGGTGTTTCCATCTTGTCTTTGTTACTGTATTGCAGCCTTGGTAAGATGAAATTCTGCCATTTTCTTACAGTACCGTTCAGTGTTGGTCAACTGGGTGCACCAGGGTAACAGAATAACTTGGTCCTGGGTTTGTTTGGGCTTTTCCCTTTTTAAAAAGGGAGTTGTAACTAAATGGAACATGTTGTTAAAATTCTTATTGTTCTGATTAGATAGAGCAGGTGATTCCTTTTAACCTTTTTGAATATCCCTGTTGCAGCCTGACTAAGAATAGGAGACTGGCCCCTGTAAATTCCTTTGAATGGGGAAGGAGATGTCTTCTCTGAGAAGGCTGTGGATTACTGTATTAAGTTAGAAATCTACTTGGGTTAGCTGTTATAATGAGCTGCTTAATAGCACATACAATTTACATATATTTAATAAAATAAATATGCTGTTAAGAACAGCTCTTTAAATAAACCCCACTTCTAATAACTTCAGTGTCCCAGTGGCTTTAAATGCAATTCCTGATTTGAAATTACAATGGCTGATTAAATAAGTAACTTTTAAAAAGCTTATCACTGGTGGATTTATCCAGTCAGCTTGCTTAAAATTATATGCAATACAGGAGCTCTATCTAGCAGACAGATGTAAAAATAATAATAATAAAAATTATAATTTGTTAAGGCCCCAACTGAGAACTGAGTATCTCTGGCTTGATAGGTTTTGATGGAGATTCTAGAAGGTAGTGAGCATACCAAGAAGCAAGTGTCCTGTCATCTTTGAGGATGGTAACTCTGTGAAGCCTCTCCTCTGTACATCTGCTCACATCTCTATCTCTGTTTTACATGGAATCTCTCTAATAGTTGCTGCAACTAACTCCCTCTTTTTACTGTTTTATAGTATGGTAGAATTGGATAGATATTTTACTGTTGTGTTAAGGAGCAAGATCACTTTTTAAATTATATCTTTATTAAGAGGAATCTCATTTAAGGATAGAATTGTTGCAGATTTCTCCATTGCCTGATTGCACCCTATTTCTCCCCAGCACTGATTTGAGTAGAGGTATGAAGTGAAACACCTTCCTTCCTGCTGTCTTCTTCAGTATTTATAGTCACAGTACTTTTCCTTCATGCTGCATGGCCAGGTGGATCAACTTCTCTCCCTAGGTGGATCAGCTTCTCTCCCTAGTATTTAAAAGACCATTGAATTTAGAGAATGTGTCTCCAGGTTTGGGATATGCATCCCATTACTTGTTTCAGTGCTTCAGCAGGCCGTGAGTAAGCAGGGTATTTGTAAAAAGAATTTAAGAGACTTTGTGTGGGCTCACAGTTCTGTGATGTCTCAATCCTATGTGTTTGGTGTTCTTGTGAGCTGGTCAGCCTTCCTCTTAATCCTGTCAGCAAAAAGCCTCCTTACTGCTGTTGATAACTTTTTTGTTTTTGTTTAATCTGAATGTCCTCAGCTTCCTTGATTTTCTTATACAAGAGATAATATTAAGGGGATTATATTTTTTGGACAGATTTCTAGTGGAAAAACATGATGTGGGAATAGTGCCAAAAACCAGAACTTTAAGAAAATTGGTTACTTTTGCTGATCTCTGTTATTTCCTTCTCTGAAGCTGCTTTTCCTGTCCTTGAGGAGGTCATAGAATGGAAAGGATGCCCATTTCGCATCTGCTGCACTGACAAGCAACCAAATGTACCTTTTGGCTAGTGGCTGGCATTTTGGCAGCACAAAGCTTTCAGCTCCCACACTTCTACAGTCAGATGGGATGAATAGCAGAGCTGTGCTGTATTGCTTGTTGGCATACAGGTTAAATACATGGGTTGCATATGAGTCTATTCATCTGAAGTTACCCTTTCAGATCACTGCCTGGTTTTGTAACACAATCTTCTTGGAAAAGAGCTTGGCACATGTGTCTTTTTTTTTTTTTTTTTTTTTTTTTTTTTGGCACATGGGTTGTTTTTGTGTGTGTAGTGGTTGTGGGGTTTTTTTTTGTTGTTTTTTTTTGTTTTTTTTCTCCCTTTCTAGTAATTTCCTAGTATGCAGTAGTCATCTGAAGCAGCAGCACTGATATCTGAAAATGAATGGGCATATTGCAATCTGGAGGAAATGTCATGCCCTTCTGGTGTGGATTCTGAATGATACAAGCTGTGGAGGGGTGTGTGTAGTGGGCATTCTATGAATTAAACATTGTCTTTACTGGAGGCAGGGATAAGAAGAGGGATACTCCCATACTCTTCCTCTCTCTTGTCCTTTATAGGAATCTGAGAATGGAATACGGGAGTCATAAAAAGCAGGGCCAGGTCAGGGTAGATAAGTACCTTCATCTGTTGTAAAATTCAGGGCAGCATTTAAATCTCTGCCTCCTCTAGCATTCCTCTAGAGAATCACCATATGATGAGTTTGAATTGCTTGCTTGAAAGTGCATTGGAACAGCTGAACTACCCTGGATGAGGATAGCTTTATGCTGTATTTCTGCCCTCTTCTGGACCAAAAAAACCTCAAGCCCCAGTTCATGGTTTCAGTCTTTTTGGTGTGTTGGTTATAAGCAGCTAAGCTCTGTGAAAAACAGAAGGGAGTTAGAGACAGGCAATGAAAACACCTGTTCATGTAATGGCTTTTCCATCCTCTTACCTTGTCCTCCATATTTGGTTCATCCCCCTCGTTGCACCTTGTTTTAAATTAGGACCACTTTTAGGGGCAGGAGCTCTTTTTTATTATGCATTCGGCATCATGGAGGAGTCCTCTGGTTGGAGCCATTAGTTGCCACAGTAGTACAAACACAGATATGCTTGAAAGGCAGGGTAAATGCATTTCTCAAAGCAGAGAGGGATGTGAAGTTATGTGGCTTCAGCACCATCTTGGAATATAAGAACACATAGTTGGTGCTAATGGAGTAGCCAAAAGGCTTGTAGCTCCCCTCATTTATCTTCTTTTGTCTCCACCTTGGATCATCTATGAGTGGAAATTAAGAACAAACAAAAAAATCCACCAAAACCCCACTGCAACCTGGGGCTTGAGATCTTGTGTAGAGCATTCTGCTGAAGGCTTGGGAGAAATTAAGTTCTAGAGAGGGACAACAGCTTCTGGTTTACTTGGTCTGGATGTGTGCTGTGTGTCTGGTATTCATGTCTTCACCTATACCACACTATTCGGTTCAGGTAATGGAGCCTGGGAGCAGCTTAGGAGCATTAGCATGGAAGCTTGAATTACCATTTTGACAACTGCAGTTTCAAGGCTTGCCAATTTGATTTCCTTCTTAAAGGCTTCTTTTGGGCTGCTGGAGCTCTTGCACATAAATGGCCCTCTATTCCCTATTCTGGTGCTTATCAGTGTCAGAGAAGAGGAGATACAAATCCCAGTTTTCCTTTTGTGACCTTAGTGGTGTCATGTGGTCACTGAATTAATAGGTTGTAGAAGCAGAAATACTAATTCTCTTGCCCGACTCCATTGGGACTTCACTCTAAGCCAGAGTCTTAGTGCGTGTAGGTACCACATCTGTAACAGTGCTGATCAAGGCCTTTTGTAATACAAATAACAGCAGAGAGTACAGAGTTTTGATCTTTTCTTGTTTCTCTCACTACTTTTCTTACCAATGGCTAAATCAGCTGTGGCAGCTGTTGTTTTGGCTGCAGGCTTTGCCATTCCATACTGAAGGCTGACATGCATGTGCTGAAGTTGCTCATCTGTTGAGGGGTGGGTGAGTGAGAGGACGGGGTGATTTCTCAGTAAATAGTGATGTGCATGTGGGACCGCCAGCTTTGATGTGTTTCCCTCTGGGGTAGAGTGCTGCCCTGGAGGATGAAAGCCTGGGTTGGTTGTTTTTTTTTTTTTGGCATTTGGCTGAGAGCAGTGCAGCTCAAGGGTGTGCAAAAGAACAAGAGGAAGGAGAAGAGAGGCATCCTCCATGGACTGTTGTCTTGTTCCTAAAGCAGCTGGAACATGAGGGCAGTATGTAAAGGTAATAGCCCACATATTTCATATTGGTGAGGACTGCAAAAAGGTGCCCTTGGTACAGAGCAAGGGTGCAGTCTGATAGAGTATTCACAGCACCTAGCGACTGCATATAACTGTCTCATCTCCTGTCATGGTAGTCTGGAGGCTCCCTGTAACTCCCCTCTGAAAGCTGCACTCAGGTTGTGACTGATGAGATCTTGAGGAAGCTTGAGTGAGCACTTGGATACAGAAACCTTGGCTGCTGCAGGAGGAGGGGTGATGATTGTATCATGAAAACCAGTACGTGATCTGGTTGGGTTCTTTGTTTTCTGAACTGGTGGGGTTCTGGGTGCCTCAGCACTGTGCTGCGGCTCACAGTAAGTTTCTAAGGCAAAGACTTAAGTCAGATGTGGCCGTTAACAAGTGGTGTTACTTCTCATCACTGTGTGCAGCCGGGGTTATCTCCAGTACCTGGCTATTTTCCAGCTATTCCTTACGTTCACCTGTCTCTGCAGTTTCCTTTGGAGTAGCTGCAGTGTGGAGTTAAATTTTTGCTGTTAAATGTCTTCAGTGTTTTGCTCCAAAGGAGCGTGTGTTCCAGTGGTGAAGGAAATAGTTCTTGCGCTTGGTTTATCTGTCAGGTCAAAGCTGTGAAGGGCTTTATTTGTTTGTAGTATGTCATGACACTTCATGATAGGCATACTGTCTTCCTTGACAGAGGTGCTAACTTTGCAGTGTGAATTATTTTTACTGCCTGCCCACACAGCCAGGCTGAGCGGGTAACGTACAACAACACTGTTTTCATCAGGTGGTTTTTTTTTTTTTGTATGCTGTCTGCTTCCTCCATCTGAAGCATTAGTTATGGACTCTGACTGTGTTAGCATCCCTGGATCAATTTGCTGCCTTCCCATGTCTACTCTTAGACTATATACTAAGCTATGACACCTGTGGCTGAAGCACTGCTGCCTCCTTGGTGGTGTTTTTCCACATCCCTTCCAAGTAGATGAATAATCAATTTTTTTCTGTCATATCCCAGCTTTTTGCTTTTCATCAGTTTATGATGATTCCCTGCCTAAAAGTCACATGGTACTTCAGCAGCAAAGCCATTTTCTGGCTCTTTGGTAAGAGGAAATGTTGATGCAATTAGCAGTCAGATTTGCTTTTGGAGATGGAAATGGTTTATGTGAAGTTGTGGCTGCTTCAGCCTGGTCCTTGGTGTGTGTTTTTTCCTCTCTTTTATACAGTTCTGTGATTCTACTTCCTTGACCCTCAGACAAGGTGCAACCTAAAGTATGTAGAAAAATTTGACTCCACTTTGTATTGAGTATCAGTGAAGAGTAGTGAAGTGAGAGTCCTGCATACCCATATTTTTTTTTTTTTTTGCATGGGAAAGATTAGAAATGAAGCTGGTGGTTATGTTTTACATAGTATCGATGGGGCAAGATGTGGCTGTCCTCAGGACAGCCAAGGTTTGCGGTTTTCGGCAGGGGAAAGAGCTGTAACCCAACAGCTTGTTCTGAACCATCTGGCATCTCTTTTAATGTGGTCCTACTTACTAAACTTTAAGGAACTCTGTGGTCCATAGCCAGCATAATCAGTACTTAAGGGAGGACCTGTATGCTGGTCTCAACAAGAGTTATATCGCTGACTTCAGTTAGTGTTAAGTGCTTTGGAAATGTCACCTAGGTAACTGCACTCTCCAAATGACTGGTGAAGCAGAGCTAATATTAGTCACTGCAAACTAAACTACCATGTGTTTAATATTGATCTGCATGCACCTGCAGAACCAATAGCTCAAGCCTTTGCTGACAACGCATTTCAGGGCAGGGAGTGAGAAGACAGATGCAACACAGAGCCACTGGCTGATTTATAAGTGCTGATTTATCGAGTTACATGCATACTAGAAATCTGTAAAGTGCAAAACACAATGTGTACATTACTGGATGAGAAGCTAGCCTCTGGGGGGGCGGGGAATATTTCCGATATGTGGTGTTTTAAACACTTATATATGTATATAAATATATGTAAATGAGTATAGTAGCTGTCAGCCAGATGTTATTGATCTTTGTATGAGAAGTGAGACTACAAGTCATTTGGCTTTAAACTTGAAAACCAGGCATCCTGGTTATTTTGAATCATTACTTGTGAAGTGCTGGCAAATTGCAAAGACTGACCAACTGACGCAAGTAATAACACTTTGACTAAAATGTGTAGAAGCTTAGCTAAAACTAGAAGTGGCATACTGTCATCCTGTGAACCCTGCAGGGGATGTAGAGAGGTGCCAGGTGTGGAGAAAGGTAAAGATATGAGGTATTCTACTACAATATTTATTCACACAAAGTAATAAGTGTCCTTAAAGATATCTTGGGGAATTTATGGCAAAGGTAGGAACATCTAGTTGTGCTTCTTGTTCCATGATTTACATTCTAAAATACTCTGTCCTGTCAAAAATAAAAGGTTTGTGCTGGTGCGACTTCTCTTCAGGTTGTGATTCTGTATCGGCCATTTTTGGTGAGTCTTGCAAGCCATAAGAGATCTCGTTTTTGGTCATGTGTGAAGAGAAATCATTGCTAACATTTTGATTCCAGGATCTCTAATCCTTCTAGAGATAGCATAGGTAACTTGTATTTACCTTACATATGAAATATAAAACCCAGAAAGTGGTGAAGACTTCTGAAAGTAGAACAAGCTACTACAGTACCTCTTTCTCCCTGCAAAGCACTGGAATGATGGTACTCCTTTTCTATTGTCCTCATGTATATCCCAATAAATTAAACTTGGTAAAATTCCCTGTGCAAAGCAATTGCTGTTGTGCAACTGTTGTTATCCCAAATTGAAGTAAAGATGCTCAGGGAGCAGAAATGAGTTAGCAACAAGCCAGGAGGTCTCTTAAAGGTTCTTTTGGTTTGTTCACAATGCAGTTATAACCCTTCTTTTGTAGGAAACTAACACAGAAATGCTTATTGCAGTGTGTGACAGGGTTTATAAACTGTAATGCAGAATCACTGTTCTATATCTTGGTCTCCTTATCTTTCTATAGATTTATGTCTTGCTCATATATAACTTGAGCCAGGCCTTTCTCTTCTTATGGACCTTGGGTAAAAGGTGAATGAGCTAGTAAGAAGTGAATGTTCTTTAAGTAAGAAAGCAACAGCCAGGCAAATCCCAGCTGTAGAAAGCATGCTTAACTCTTGCCAGAAATACTGCGATCTCTAATTGAGAAGCAGCCGGACTGCAGCCAAGCTGGCTCTAGAGAAAGACGAAAGTGTTTGATCTCAGCTGTGTTACCACCTGTATCATGCCAGGGAAGTTAAATGCACTGAAAGAGCTCCACCTACCATTGATTTTATTTCTCCAGAAGAAGAATGTGTTGATAAATGGCTGATGAAATGAGGCAGCAGTGGGTAAATGGGCACCCTACCATAATCCCTTTTTTCTGTCTGGAGCCACTAACCCTGGCACCATTAAAAGAGATGCTGCTTTGTAGTAATGGCAGCGCTATGAAAGCAAGTGGTGGGTTGGTTCCTGCCATTTGAGCTAATGCGATGAAAATCTGAGATGTAATAAAATCATTTAGAAACAGGAGAAAAATACATTGCTCTAAGAGCTTCAGGTTTTGCTATTACATTCCTTCTCTCCCCTGTGCCAATGTTAATTTCCAAGAGTCCTCCTTAGATAAATGGTTTAGAATGGGAAATATGGTTGTGTTGCAGTGGCACAGTGAAATGGGAGGAAGCCCTGTACATACAGACCACTGTGAAAAGAGCATGTGTGGTGTGTCCAGGCTTCTGAAAGTAGCTTGAAAAAGCATCAAAATGCCAAAAGAGGCACAAGAGCAGGCTGCTTCATCTGTATTGACTGTCACTGAACACAGAGACTATCTCCCAACATGTTAGTTAAGCAAGGTTTTTGTGTCCTGGTGTGCCAGGTCTCTGTTGCCTAGAGTCTTGGGAATGCCCTGCACTGCAGCTGTTCTCATTGAAGCTGCAGCACCTTGATTCAAAGAGTGATTAAGTGGAGCCTGCTTTAATGGAGAAATAGCTTTATTGAAGATTGCTGCCCCTGAGTTGATTCCCTGAGGTCTTTGACTGCAAATACATGTAGAGTTATCTGATGAAAGAGGGTTGAAAAGAAAACTGAAGAGACAGAAATCCAGCTAACCTAGCATGTGGAAGTTAAGAGCTCAAAGTAATGAATTAGTGACATTGAATTAAATTGAGTTCATCAAATTGGGCTGTTCAATGGGAAATGAAAATCTACAAGGATCAACTATCTCAGAACTGCTGTGTATCAGCTTAGACAATGTATTCTGACTGGCAGGACTGTGTAATCTTTCATTATTTAAGATGGTTGGCACCAAGATAAAAGGAAGTAAACAATGTTAAATGAGAGGAATGATATATCCAAATCCTTAACTGTAAAGTGAGACATACCTGGCAAAAACTCAACTGTGTCCCAGCTATGTGAGGTGGCCCAGCAGGGTCTCCACGGAAGACAGCGTGCACAGATGGTGAAAGTGGTTTCTCTGGGTGATTTGGGAGGACTGGGAACAGGCTGGTTAAAAACATAATGTCAAAGCAGTGTTATGCCAGAAAATGGTCTTCTTGATTAAATGTAGTTCTCCATTAAAAATGTAATTATGAAATACCATACCATTCAGTGTAAAGCCCTATCGAGGAGCGGGGGAAAGGGAGAGAAAGGGAGAATGAAACAAAACCGACTCTTTAAAATGACTACAAAAGCAGTAAAAGTGTAATACTAAACAAGGCCTTTCCTATAGCTTCTGTCTTCCATTATTATCTGTTCTGCTAGATTTTGGATTCTGTAGAGAACACTTTCTTTGTCATTCCAGGCATCTTAGATTGCTATTTCTGAAGTGAACTGCAGGTATTAAGAATCCAGCTCTTTTGTGTTTAATTACTTTGGACCTTTCAGAAATCCCAGACGAGGTCTTTAGTTGGCTTCTGCTGTTTCCTTGCAGGCATCTTTAAGATATTTGAGGTTTTTTTGTGACATGGTCCCAAAGAGGTTAAGTACAAAAGTTAATAATTACTGTTACTTTGCCCAAATAATTCCAAAGTGACTATTTTTAATTTTTACCATAATTTCAATTCAAATCGAATTGGTTTGAATGGATGCCTTGATGAATGATGCCTTAGCTAGTACAGGCAACTTGCTGTGCACAACAGTGCTTTGTTTTACACATCTATCAAAGAAATAACTAGGGTGTTGGAAATGACACATGGATTTCTCTCTGTCAATAAAGGGCCTGACTGGCTGTGTTATATTATAGTGATGGCTGCAGTATAACAACCTTGATAGATAAAACAGTAGCTAACCTTTGGGCTGGGATGTTTAGGTCGCCCGTTTAAAATTGGAGACCATCCATATCAGCCTACATTTCCATCCTTGCCATCTAACGCTTAGCTTTTGTTGTTCTGCGAGCCTGAACTTCCACATGCCACAGGAGTTGCATTGCCTATTTACTATACAAATGGCATGGTATTTTCTGTGATTTGCCACATTTGCTTTGTACTTTTACTTGCACTCATCCTGTCCTCTGAGAGTCCGTATTTAACATTCTTAACTGCAGTGCAGATCAAATTCATCTCTGTGAAGATGAGCATTTGAACTTGATGGTGAGTGAATGATTGACAAGGCACAAGTATTTTTGTGTCAAGGCTGTGACATGTCATTTGTTAAAAGAGCTATTCAGCTGAATGCTGCACTCGTCTGAAAGCTGGGAGAGTGAAGAATATGCCAGATTCTCAAAAGGATGCTGCTTGATGTCTAGTGGCACCATTAGTGACACTTTGATGCTAATGAAGAAGGGAGCACTTTCTGCTCTGGAAATTACTCTTTTTAAGGTTAGAAGAGGATGCTTTATGAAGTCTGTGCTGCACTGTTGCAATCCATGTAAACGTCCAGTTTTGCTGTAGATAATGAAGTTACACTTTGTAGATTGCTGTGGCCTGTAGAGTGTTTGCTGATCACATGGTGTTGAAAACTGCATGAAAGACAGCTGAAACAGTTTAAATGCCTCTCTGCTAGTGCTTTGCTGTGCAAGCAATTGCTCAAGGTGCCACAGGGATGTTAGAAGTGCGTTAATGGGAGAAGGGGAAGATGTTGGAGAGATTATGTCTCTATTAAATTGTGTTCTGCAATGTGAAGGAAGTCTTAAGAATTGCAGAGAGAGCTTGACCTGAGTTAATGCTGTATTCCCTGGAGTGAAAACCTAAAGTGTTGCCAATATTGGGTGCAACTACGCAGCTCTCGGAGGCAATACTACTGTTAATTAGCAGTTGTTTCCCTGTTTTGTGAGAATATAGGCTGCAAATTGGAAAGTCCTGTTTTAAGAACTGTGTCAACATGAGCTTACTAATCAAAAACTGCAGCCTTCCTGATGCATGGAAGCATCTCTTGGGTTTTACTTCTGAATGAATAAGCTAGGTCAATTGACACTTCATCACAATGTTGCTTTAGTGCATTAGTAGAAGTGGGAGATGAAAAACGCTTTCTACTGTAAGATTCCTAGGGTTTTTTCCTCTAAGTCAAATATGGGCGTAAGTATTTTTAATTAGTCTTTTGCCTAGGTGTTCTACACCTCCTTTTCAGACTTGCGTTTCTTAATATTGTACAGGAATGACCACAGAAGTCCAAAGCAAATTATGTTTAAAAAAATATAAAAATAATGATGTCTTTTTAAAATAATTATGTAAGGAACAGTGTTGTTTCCTCCAATGATAATAAATTTTTTTTTTTTTTTTTTTTCCTAACATCTAACAGACTTTGTGAAAAAGGAATGAATTTTGTTTGGGTGGAGGAGAGGTGGAAAGGTCCTCTAGAGACCAATCTGTCCTAGGAGTAGAAGTCTGCTACCCTGTGGCTCTGGCTGCAGATTTTGTCATACCCATTTCTTACAGATACTGATGAGTTGCTGCATCTCTCCCTCTTTGATATTCTAGAGCCACAAGTGGTGTGATTAACAACATTAACACTGCCTGGAAGATCAGAGCGCTGGGCGTACACAGCCACCTCTATCGTTGTTCCATTTGATGAATGCACCATATGCTGGTTGCTTTGCTTTGAGGTTTTTTTGGGAACAAAATTTATTAAAATCTTTTTGCTGCTTTTTCCCTGAGACAAGGCTGGGGACGGAGGTAGAGAAGCACCCTCCTGCTGTACTGTCTCCATATGAAATTGCTGCTGCAGATGCTGTCTTGACTGCTGGTAACAGTGTTGGAAATGGCAGGAGCCCTTTGCAAATGTGGTTTAAAAATAGACCTGTTTGGTTATGCTTGTTCTCTTAAAGGGAAATGGTCAGTTTGATGTAGTCCTGACATTTTAGCTTGGTTGCTGTCAGCCATGCCATCTCTTCTGAGTTGCTAGCCAATTTGGCCAGCTCTGCAGTGGGTTCGATGTTGTTTTACATACAGGCAAATATGCTTTCAACATAGTGTGATAAAGTTACTAAATCCAGTGAATTCATGGTACATTTTTTTTCTTGCCTGGGTCTATTACCATGAAGGTGAGGCACAATTAGTGTTCCCTTGCCAGTATTGTCGCCCTTGCAGTTGAAGTCCTTGTGCTATCTGGTTACTGGTGTTAAGTTGTCTGGGTTTTTAGCTGAAATAGAGCTGGGTTTCTTTTTCAGTAGCTAGAATAGTGCTGCGTTTTGCTTTCATCCTGGGACTTGCTGTGAGAGACACTGATAACACACCAATGTTTTCATTTTTGTCACTGGAAGTGAAGGACTTTGTGTTCTGTCAGTCCACACGCACAAGATTTAAGGGGGGGTGAGGAATATTTAAATTAATAATCTAAATTGGCATTTGGATATGCCAATGGGATATTCCATATCATATCATGTCATGTCCAGTATATTAGTGAGGGGCTCTTCCTCTTTTAGCTCGCTTGGGTTCTCGCTCTCCTGGGATTGCAGTTTGGGTTCGGGATTGTCGCTCTTCCGGGATTGTTATCTGGGAACGGGCTGGGCTCGGTCAGCTGGTGGTGAGCAGCTGCATTGGGTATCACTCATTTTCTTATTTTGTTACTGTTATCATTATCACTACTATTTTAATATTAGTATCATTTAAAGTTTTCTCTCTACTATTAAACTGTTCTTATCTCAACCTACAAGCCTCCTTATTCTTGCCCCCCAGTCCTCTCTCCTGTCCCCTGGGGATGGGGGGGGAAGTGGGTGAACGGCTGTGTTGGCTACTAGCCAAGGGCTGGCCTAGTGAAACTATCACAGTACAGTCATCCTTGTACTTTAAAAATACACCTCTGTTCTGTTCTTCACCATACTGCCTCGCTGCCCAGGATCGTGCTCTTTTTCTGAGTCAGAAATCTTGTTCCTCCTACCAAATTAGTTTAGGCAATGTAGTGGAGCAAGATAGGAAACATGCAGCCCCCATCTCCAATGTGTCTTCTATATCTTCAAAGCCCAAGGCACCTTTTAAGGGTGAGAGTGGTTCCTTGAAATTTTGAAGTTTACTGGGTTTTTGTCTTTTGTGACTTTCCCTCTTCAGAACAACACAAGATCATGCTGCTTATGTCAGGAGGCAAATAACAAACTTTACCTGCAGCAGCTCTGCCAACAAGACTTTTGCTGTCTACCACTTCTGTCAGAGCCAAATGTCCTGGCTCTGCGCAATGTCGACACAGGTTGTGTTAGAGCCCTGGAGAGCAGAGCAGCTACAGTTGCAGGACTGTAGTGAGTGGTAAGATTCAGGTTTCAATCCTGAAAGTTCCCTGTTTCATTTTCTCACTGCCTGTAATATTTGTTCCCCTCTGTGCAGTGGTATGGAGCTTGACAGCACTGAGCAAAGGCTGTGAAAGCTGACTGAAGCAGGCTGAGGGGGGATTGTTGAAACATGGTTTCATGCAATTACATCTGGCTTTGCAATGGTACTGTCAATTTAATTTCTTCCTCCTCCACCATCTTTTCCATGTTAACTTCTTCTTTCTCCTCTGCTGCCTTATTGCCCTTCTTCAATGCCTCTGTTACTCTTTGACGTGTCCTCATCCCTTACATCAACTATCACTTCCATTTAGGCCCTCTAGCCTCTTCTTAGCCTGATTTCCACTTGTCTAATCTGTTTTTCATTAAGAGTTAGATTTTGCTGACATCTCTGAGCTGCCCTATCTGCTGACTTTGAGAGTTCAGCATTGATTTCAATTAGGGCCCATGCGTGGAAGGCTTAAGCAAAAAGGTGCCTCCTCTCATGTAAGGAGCTGTTGTTACCACCCTCCCAAATATGCTCGCTTATGCTTGGTTATCAGAGTTCTGATTTGCAGTCTCTGATCAAACCATGCAAAGCAGGGTAGCATTCAGGAGCCTTCTCCCTGCTTCTGTTGGATGGACAGGTCAGGGGGCAGCTTCAGAAGGTTCCTCTCTCAAAGGAGTCCTGAAATGCTATTGTGGTAACCTAAGTCCCTGAAAGCGTGCTAGGTTGAGGCACCTACCATCTAGTACTTGCCTCTTCTTAGTGCTCATTCCTGGCTTAGTTGTGCTTTAGTGAGATGCTTGATGCACATCCTGTGCCATGCAAGTAGGGCCTGGAGCAAATTTACCCTATGCATCCATAAGCGGTTTTTAAAATGATGACATGTCCGGCTCTCTGGGACACTGATGCACATTCTTGGATCTGCGGGGAGGTTCCAGAAGCCTGGAAGAAACCTAATGTGCCAGTGTATAAAAAGGGTAAACAAGACAAACCCGGTAATTATAGCCCTGTCACCTTGATGTTGTTCCTGGGAAAAAATAATGAAATGACTGATGAAAGGATTTGAGTAGCAAAGAGTTAAAAAGAGTAATATAATTAACATCAGTCAAGATAGATTTCTGGAAAACAGATCCTGTCAAATTAACTTGATAGCTCTTTTCTGATAAATTTAGTTGATTAAAGGAAATGCTCTAAGACACCTCTAAAGTTACCACAGGACATTTTGTAGAAAAAAAAAAAAAAAAAAATAATTACAGAATTAGCATGGCACACACTAATGACATTGCCAACTGGCCAGCAGTGACAGGTCTCTAAATGTGATGGGTAACAAGGAATCATTGCTGAGCAGGTATGTTTCTACTAAGGTCTTACAGCATTTTGTTCCTAGCTCTTTGTTGTTTAATATTTTTTTTTTCAAATATATGAATGTGGAAGAAAATCCCAGATCATTAGTGATTAAAGTCTGCAGATATGCTCCCCCCAGTCTTGTGTCAACAAGGAAGATTGTATGCTGTGATAGCAAGGTTCCAAGTCAGTAGTACCATATAGGAGAATGTAAGCAAGCAAATGTGGAACCTCCTAACGGGGCTGAAGGTTAAATTTGGCATCTAGGAACTAAAGCGGTTGTGCTTCCAGAGTGGGAGACCATTTAGGGAAGGGAAGGGCTCTGAGAGGGACCTGAGGCACCTGCTGAATAACCAGTTCCCAAGTTACCACAATGATTAGTGGGAACTTTGGATGTGAAAACAAGGGATTGTTAAATGAGAGTCAGGAGGTAATGCCTTTGTCACTGGTGCAATTGCTTTTGTGATGGTATGCCTGGGTCTTGTTTCAACAGTGCCAGAAGGATGCTGATAAATTGGAGGAAGATCACAGGCAATCTGTCAGAATGATTAAGAGGTCTGGAAAACATGTCATTTAGTGACATGCTCTGAGAGTACAATCTCTTTTAGTTTATTGAACAGAGGTTTAAAGGTGGCTTGACCAGTCTATCAGTACCTATATAAGGACCAGAAACGTTCTTCCATCTAGCTGACAAGTGTATTGTGTTTGCTGCTGGCTGGGAGTTGCAGTTGGAGAAATCTAAGCTCAAAGAAAGAGCTGTGTTTGAAAAGAATGAGGGTAATTAACAACTGGAGTGTTTTTCCAAGAGTTGTCATGGATTTTTCTTCACTGGCAGTTTCACCCTCTGTGAAGAGAGACAGCGTGCTCTAGTTGAAGCAGGGAATTCATTTAGGGAATGGTATGATCTGTGTTTTACAGGAGGTCAGAGTGTGTGATTGGTTTGGTGTCTCCTAGCTGTAGGATCTCTTAATGCATTACTGCAGTTCTTGTCAGTACTGGGTAGTTTGCCCTGTCCAGGATCATTCCCACACATTAATATTTCAGGCAGAGAATCTCTCTTGTTTTAACTTGTGTAAAATGGATGCAATTTAAGAAAATTAGACATTAGTTCACATAATGAATAACCTTGATTTTATCAATTTGCAGCTCTATTTTCTGCAATTTGACAAGTTTAAATGGCATTCAAGTAGCTTTTCATGTAAGGTGTCACTCTGTTTCCTTACTAATGCCTGAGCAAGTGCCTTGCCTATTGTCAGATCGTTAATTCTCTGTTATTAAGTACTCAGGTGCTTCTTCATTGAAAGGACTGTCAGTTGCCAATGTGGAATCATTTAGATTAAGAAGCCAACCTGTCAGAGGCTCCTGTACTTCTCCAGACTAGCATCCATCTGACAGTACGAGTGTTCCTTCCAGAAGTTTGGCTTTTAAAAAAATATTTCCTTTCCTCCAGAAAAAACTACAAGCAATCACTAGAAAGTCCACATTACTTGGGTGTGCAACATATACAGATACATGTGTACACACAAGTCCTTCCTGCTTCATTTGATAGAAATGGAGAGAGAGGAAACTGCTTGTCTCCGAGTTCAGATTTTGTTGTTCTGATTATGACATTGTGTAGTTTGGAGCTTAGCAGTGTTCAGTTGCTCGCTTGACTTTATCTCTCAGAAGAGCAGCACTGCTTTAGGACTTGGGAGATCTGACCTCATCTGTTCAGGCTGCCAAAGGGTTCTGGTGTGAAATTAAACTTTTCTTTTGTGTCTGAGTTTCCTGTACTCAGGAATGTGAATAGTATTTCTGGCTTTCCCCTAACCTGTTGTTTGTCTCGCCGTGGTACATTTAAGGCCTTTGGGGCAGGGAAGGTCGTCTTAGCTTTTCCTGAGGGCATCTATGTATAGCACAGCAGGAGGACTCCATGAACTTGTTCTCTCCACTTCCCAGCTCACAGAGCATCCTGTAATTGGCTAATGAACACATTAGGGATCTGGGTACTTCTAGAGCTACCTGGAGACCAGGCTGAGGGAGGGTGTTTGTGGGTAATATATGTGCATACCGATACCTTGGAAGAGTTTTCTAGAGCATGGGCCCATTGTGAAATCCCTTGTCTCTCTAGCAGCATAGGTTTGACTTTGCACTGTGGTCAGGTAAGAGGATGGCTGATGTTAGATCAATGGATACTGTGGATACATAGTTAAATGCAGTTGTGTACAACACTCTTCCAGCTGTCTGCATCTTCATGATGATTTTTTGATTAGATGCTAGATAGTATCTATGTTTCTGGAATAACTGAATGATAGCCTAGACAAAGGGGAGTATTTGTGGAGGAGGGGGCTCCTATGAGTAGTCATAGAGTAGTCAAGAGTAATACTGAAACAATACAACCAGCACTTCCACATGTGGAGCTGTATGTTATTGCTTGGTTTTCATGAAGTCTTATTCTGAAATAGCCAGGTGTTAAGCTGGGCCTCACTCACCTCTGATATGGCCACACTGAATTCACCATGGTCACAGGATGATCTGATCCTAACAGCTTTAACTTCTAACTCTGGCTTTATAACATTTCTCTTGTTGCATGCCTCCAGTCTAGAGTGACATATACCCCTTACAAGCTGAAAGAAATTGAGGCCTTTTGATTTCTTCACTGTTGGTTTCTGCACTGTCTTCTGGGAGTACATTCCTAATGCTCTGTTTGGGTCTGTCTTTTGCCATTATTGAGAGCACCTCTGTAAAGTGGGGACCCCCTGTCTGAATATAAAATAAAGAGGTAGGTGGTGGAATCTATTGTTAATTGTGCACTGTAGTGTCATTCAGCTGCTTGCATAATATCTAATTAAAGTGGTTATATTCTGTTGTCTGTCAAACTCTTTATTGGGAAGCTAATCAGGTAAAAGCAAGTCATAGCTTTGTATCCTTGACTCTGTCTGGTTTAATGGTTTCCTCTGTTAGCAGAACTTCAAAAATCTTGCAGTTAAGACAGTTGTATGTAAATACTGTCTCCTGTAGCTCACAGGAAGCTCCCATGCTTCTATTCCTGAATAGTTGAATAAGAAGTTGATTTTTTTTTTTTCCTTGCTTGACTAGCTCCTGATTTTTAGCCTAAATGTGTATGGTTCCATACAGAGGCTAACTTCCCTGCACTGTTATTTAACTGTATTTACACTCGCCCCATGCAACACTCCTTTAACACTGAAGTGTGTTCCTCAGTCCTACTAGGAGAGCATTTAGTGGAGCTTGGCTTCCTGACATAAACTGTAGTTAGGGTTTGGGTTTTTTTTAATATAGAATACATGTAAATGTATGCTGCAACCTTCAGTCTTTGAAAATAAGTTGACTAATATTTAGTACCAGAGATAAATTTGACTTTTCAAGTTTGATCCATCAGTTTATCTGATTTGCTGGGGAAAGCCAGACAAGGAAGAATGGCTTGGGCAGTTATGTAATGCAGCGAGTCTTGTGAGATTACAGAGAGGTTGGCAGGAAAATAATAAAAGTGGAGAAAATAAGTAATGATTTATTTTCTTTCTTCTGAAGTAGAAGTGAACTGATTGCAAATCCTGGCTGAAATTGCTCTCACCTTTAGTAAGTCTGGATCTGAATGTAATGTTCATGTCTTAATCCTACCTATGATAAGCTTGCTTTCAGCCCAGTGACTTGATAAAGGTGCTGATCTGTGTTCTTTCTGGTAGGCAACGTGAATGTCATCAGTAAGCAGCAGATAGCCAAGGTAGCTACTAGAATTCTGTAATGTGGCCTATTGCTTTTAAGAATCTTTCTGTTGGACGCTGCTGTCATTCAAAGTGCAATTTGATCACAACTTAAGAAAAGTACTGTGCTGCCATGGAACTTTTGTTCTTTCTTCTTGTTTCCCTTCAAATAAAAAAAATTAATCTTTCTGATAGAAAGCAGAAGTTTGGAGAAAAATAAATACTGAAAACGTTTTCAGTGTTTCACTTTGGCAGAATGAAATGCTGGTGTATGAGTTTGAATGAGGTAGCTTGTATATGTAATTGTGCAGTATTTCTGGCTTGGGTCTGGATGCAATGTTGAGTAAACTATTGTCTCATATGTCAAGGCTTTTGCCAAATAGAATTTGTGTATTTCATGTCTGAAAAATAATTTTGAAGTATTGATTCTCAATTTATTTAGATCACTTAAAAATAAACAAATTAAAAAAATAAAGATTTGTTTTTCATAGGAATTCTGCCAGGCATCACTACTTGTTATCAGTAAATAATTGATTAAAAAAAAAAAAGTAAAGAAACCCTGAAGTATGCCAGACATGAAGAAAACCCCTAGCATATGTATTAAAACCTATATAAATTAAAAATGCTACTGGGAGAACTGGACACTTCTAGTTACACAAATATCAAAGTATGTTTTCTTTTCTAAAAAGGACCACACTTGATTTTGAAATGAATTAATGTGTGATCTAGGTTTCAGACTTGCAAATCCTGGTGGTTTCTGCAAGGATGTGGAGCTAGAATATCATATATTGCTATTTAAGTCCTTAGTTTGTATTGAGGTGCATAAGTAGCAGTACCTGAATTTGAGCACTGAGGCTGAACAAGAGTAATATTAGGAGGAACCTGCTAATTGGGACTTTAGTTCATAGACCATGTTGAAGGCTTTTGATTAATGGCTTGATACAGAGGCTGATTTCTTTTTCTTCTTGCTGTGTGAAACTTTCACTGTCCTGATTCATTAAAAGAAAGAAAGAAAAAAAGTGTCTTGAGTATCTGCACTCTCTTGACTTTGAGTTTTGTTTTCAGTTACTTCTGGTCTGAATCTGTTTTCTAGTTTCTCGTGGTTTTGTAGCAGAACTATAAACCTGGTGTGGTTTTAATACACTCTTGCCCCTCCAGCCTAAAAGACCTCTTCAAAAAGCATGGTTTTAACGGACTGTGAAACCTGGAGAATCTTACTTTGTTCCTTATGTTTCAAGCAGCTTTTTTATTGTCTTGTTGGCATTCAGCACTGCTACAGTGAATGAAACGAGAGACTAGTTGTCTGAATAGGTGTCATGTGCAGGACAGTGAGCAGTCAGGTCTGGACTCTGAAAAGCCACTATTGACGACTTAGAGCTGATTGTAGTGACAGTCCTGCAGGGTTGTGTCCTAACAAAGGACAGTTACCTCTGGAAGTTCTACAAGCCTGGCTTCATTGCTAGTGAAGTAATTCTGCTGGCAAGATAGCTTGGACTCTGGTTTCAAACATGTCCTGTGGTTGAGTGAGTAGAGGAGACCTGCATTCTGTCCTGGTTATTATTCTGGTTTGCCAGGTAGTGTGAGTATAATGTTCCCATTTCTCATGTCCAGTTCTGTGTCTGGTGAGTGGGATTCAGGATTCTTATTTCCCTTAAGATCCAAAGGGAAATATTGGTATACAAACCCTTCTCAAGCATTCCCAGTGCAGGAGGAGATTTGTCCTGATACTCTGATCTACTGGTGAAAAGTGTCACAGAAAGTCTTTGGTGCTGTTTATTCTACCTCTTTGTGTTACGGATAATCAAGTGAGCTCCAAGTCAGATTAAAGCCTGATAACTTCAGATTTCTAATGCAGTAGAGCAAGAAGATGAACTTTTTGTTAATGAGGTAATAATTGATAGGAAAAAAAACCCATAGGGATTTCTTTATATCCTTTCTAAAGCCAAGTTTCTGATCTTGGAATCTTTTAGATCAGTCATCAAGTAGTGACTTTGTAAAGCTGCTTTTCCTTTTTCTTTATTGTTGTTGCACAGCACTTAACAGAAGCTAGGACTTAGAAAATAATTTACCCTGGGCACTCAAGCAAAGATTTCCTGAAGCTGTCTAGTTTCTATTATATGCATATTTGTAAGCCTTGCTCTAATATGCAGAATGCCAGTAGGTGGCAATCAAGAACATGCAGGCTAGTGCCTCTGCTTTTTGTAGGACCAAAAGGCTTCTTGTGTATGACAAAATATGAGCTCTTTGCAGGCATGCAAAACTGGAGCACCTGGAATTAATGGAAGCTTGTGCAAAGGTTGGTTTCAATCTGTCTGCTTAGTCTGTGGTTAATAATGTCTGCTTTCCCCAAGGAACAGATAGAGGTTAACTGTTCATAAAGCCCTTGAAGGTAAAACACTTGGAGTTAAAGCTACAAACTTGCTCCAACTAACATTTCCACTTTTTGAACTGTTGCGAGCAGTCCAAGTGGTATGTTGGGAATCAGAGCACCTCCTTGTACTGCAGGGGAGCAGTGTTCTCAGGCCAGCTATGTCTGATGCAGAAGTGATGTCTCTGCAGGGTGACATAAGGAAGCTGCATCAGTGCAGCCAGAAGAGTAGCTGTATGTATATATGACTCAAGCAAGGTTACTCCTTGCAGAGCATGTTTTTTCCATTGCAGGTTTCCACAACTTTGTGTTACTTCCAAAGCTGCTTCAATATGGTGACTGGGGAACTCGCTCTGGGCACATTGTGTCATGAATTGAAAACAACTGTCCTGTGACTGCACTGAAGCCAAGCAGAGGTAGGATTTTTCTATCTTCCTTTCCCCCTGTGGGATAGGAAAAATTAGCATTCACTAATTAAGTTAATGGTTGATAATTTGTTGGTAATTGGATGGACAGATTTATTTTTGGTGCAGCGGGGAAATCTTATTGCTATACATAAAATTTCCAGTGAAACAGTTTGTAAAATTAAATTGCAACTGACAGTACAGCATTTCCCTCTAACATTTACCAGCATAGCAAATGACTTGTTCCCACATCTGCCCTCAGCTTGATCTTTCCTTGTGATAGGATTCCGCAATGAAGGGAAAAGGAGAAAGGTGGAAGGATTTCACTTTGTGGGGGCCTTTTTTTTCCAAAAGAAATGGCTATGTCATGAGGTCATTTGAAACATTGACTGCTTTGTATTGGTATTGTTAAAGCATTGTGACCTACGTTGCTTGAGTACTATGATCTATTCTAATGAATGGATCCATCAGCACAGATTAATTATAAAACTGACAGCCACTTCCAGATGTAGTGGGTGCAGGTGACCTCTAATGGAGAGGAAGATGCTGTCTTCTGCTTTGTGTGTGGTAGCGTGGTTTGTACTAATGCTGCTTTGTGAAAACTGTCCATTTAAAATGACAAATCCCCTGTGTACCATATTTGAATTCTTTTAAATAGGTTTTATTTTCTTAATACAGTGGAAGTCTGTGATGCCAAATTGATTTATGTCTCTGAAACTTGCTTCTAGTCCTGTATTTTGCTCTACTTCAATAGAATGTGTTAGTGTAATCATCATTGCATTGTCTGTCATTAACTTCATTAGTGATCCTTTCCTGCTCGAAGTTACTCAGCTTAGATAGAAGAGGTTTGCAGAGGGTAACTCAAACTTTCCAGGCCGTAGCTGCATACTAAAAAGGGAAGTTGGCCCTTCTTCCTATTCCCACCAAACATCTGTCATGTTTTGCTGCCTGCTACTTCCACAAGTATGAAAGGAGGATAATCTCCTTGCTCATTAGCCCTGCCTATAGTAACAAGAATGGCTGTGGGGCTAAAAGGGAGCAATGCTTGTGTCAACAGCCTGTGTAGAGGAGGTGATTGTTTTTAAATCACTGCATGAAAAATGCATTGATAGTAAAGGATGTTGTTTGAGCCCCTGTAGGTGCCCTTGTGTGGTGGCAGAGAGCACAAACTGCACTGTGACAAACAAAAATAATGGTTCTAGTTCCTGTGTGGCCTCTTCTTGATTCCACTCATCTTCTCAGATCTGCTTTCAATTGTCTTGGTTTCCTCCCTATGTTTCTCGAGGGAAGATTGAGCTAGGTATTTCAGATGATAGTTTGATTTTTAGAAATCTCCTATCTGGTTTTGAATGGTTTCTAAGCTTTGCTAAACAGAGCCAAGAAAGAGTGAAGTGGTCTGCTTTAGTAACCCCTCTGGGTAGCAGGAGGGCAGACAACTTTACTGTGATTTTTCAGGCCTGTCTTCCTCTGAGAGGCCTCCACGTTTGCAACTCATCTCCATACATGAGAAGTTAACGTTGTTTTGCCAGTGTACATCAGTTTAAATTCATGCAAGTTAAATTTCATCTGCCAGTGTGTTGCTTGGTCACCCAACATGTTTCAGGACAACTGGAGTATCTCAGATTTCATAGCTCTCATCAGCTAAAATAACTTACTCTTGCTGGAAAAGTTGGCTTACTATGCGTCCACCTCTTCTGTGTTATGCAAAGGTCCAGGAAACGATGGACCCTCAAAACCAGGCTGTGACTTCTCCAGGCAGTCATGTGAAAGGAATAGGGTAAGAATGTGACATTAATGTCATATCACTTAACTGTGGGATGTTTCTGTATGGAAGAGGAATGTTTGTGCTGACATGCTTTCTTTTGATGGCTGGTCTTTAATATTTCATGAAACCAAACTAGTTCAGAAACATAAAGGAGCCTTTTACTAAAGTGATTTTCTAGAACAGACTTGGAATAATACACATACACTAGGTCCAGCCAGAAAACTGTCAAGCCTCTTCCTCCATTTTCACTTCTTTAATAAGCTCAGACATATTGCTCTTATGCTTCAAGGCATCCCAGGAAGCTAGAGGTCCCGTGCTTCTGAACTGGTACAACTACAGACATTTTCCTGAGGATTTATCTACTGAGTCTTTCAACTAGTCTAGAAAAAAATTTCCTGTGCTTCAGTGCACAGAAAGGAAATTGTCCAAAGCTGTTTAGAAATATTTATGTATTAAAACATTTTATTTAAATATTTGGATAAGGCTGAAATTGCACAATGATCTAGTAGCTAGCGTGAGCACACTGCAGGCAACTTTTATTCCCCACAGTAGCTAACATAAACCTTTTTCTGTGGAAAATGTCTGTTATAGCTTCATTTCAAGACAATTTTCCTAAGTTCCGGTAGCTGCTGGGCGCAAATTACATTTATTCTTTCTCAGTAATGAGGCAGAAATTTTTCAGGTGCATGGTAAGAGCTCTGCCTTGTGTGTACTTTTTCTTTGACACCTTCACTGATTTTTCAGCTTCCTTGTAATTCAGGTGTTGCCATTTTCCTCATACTTGAACCTAGGGACTGCTGAGATTATACTTCATCATCTAAGGAGTTTTGGTTTCATTCTTTACTGACCATTATGAAAACTAAACATGTCAACACCTTAAAATGGGGGATGAAAATCTGATCTTCTTGTATATGGGCTGCAGAATGGCAATGTTCAAAAAACACACAAAGCTTCATGGCTCCAGGTGAAGCAGAAAGACTGGATCAGTTGGTCTGTCCATCTGTACCCTCCTGTGTTGCCCAAGAGTCCAGATCTCATTTTTGATACACTCTGCAACACTTGTGTTGCATGTCAACACGCATTACAAATTTTTTATGTTGTACAAAGTACAACATCCCCTCCAGTGAGAAATTCTGACTGCAGCTTTCTGCTGTAGGTAGGAGTAATAATAAATGATAATTGCAACACCATTAAAAGAATCTGAAAAGATTTGTTAAACAGAAGTGGTGATGGAGAGAGAGCAAAATTAGAACTAGGAGAGTATAGGCATAAAACGTTCTTAAAGTTACTGCTGCCCCTCCCATCCCCCCTCAATCCATAGAATGAGTATGGTACATGGAGCTGAAAAGTAAATTAACATCTGTGATGGCTATAGTAATATGAAGAAAGATGGTTGACTTTGCAAGGGGCAGTTAATTCTGTTTTTTCTGCTTAGTCAGTATTTTCCATTGATTGCCTCTGAAGTCAAACAAGGTTTTCTGTTGCATCCTGTAAAAATGTTGCTAGGTTTTTTGCCTTTTTAACAGCATGACAGGAACTGGTTGAAATGGGTTGGATGTTCCCCAACTGCAGTCAGTCTTACTGGTTTGGATATGTATGGGGTCTAGATGCTCTCTTTTGTGAGAAAACTTTGCCTTTTTCAGTTCCACAGCTGTCCTTAGAGCTGTTAGGCTGCAGTTTTCACTCAGTTTTTGTGATGTATTTTTTGGGTAATCAGCATCTCTGGCAGGGAGATGCTGCCTCCTGCAGGCCCAGATAGATTTGACCCCTTTTATAGTTCCTGGAAAGGATTCCATGATTGAGGCTTTCAAAAGGCAGTGGCAAAAATAGCTTGCTGAAAACACATGGATTTAGTAATCCCAGATAAACACTACAAGCAGAGAGAAGTAGATTGAAAATAACAAAACCTTATGTGACTATGACCTTGATCTCTCCTTTAGATTTCCTTGTCAGCTAAACAAGTTCTGAGCTCAGGCACTCTCAGCACTGTTGTCACAAACAACAGTCACAAATAGCCCTGCAATTGCTATCACTCTAGCACTGCCTCCCTTCTAGTTATTGTTGCCCTATAGCACATAGGTTACTTTTAAAATCATTTGCAAATATTCCAAAGTTCTTTTGACTCACAATCCTGCTTTGGGTCTGATGCTTTGTGTGTTTCCAGAGGTATTGGAAGGAACCTTCTGGTAGTGAGCTCAGGCTTTGTTCCTTCAAGGACTAGGCTGTTGAAGGAAAGATGCTACCTGTGTTCCTCAAACTCTGAAGAGCTCAACTGGATTTAACCTTAGGGTTTCCTAGAACCAGGCACTAGATAATCCATAAATCCCCAAATATGTATCTTGTTGATAACAGCTACATTCTTCACTCCATCTCTCAAAGTAATTGCTTCTTTCTAGGAGTATAAAATTGCTTCTGATCCTCCATGCTCTTTGCAGCAGTTACATATTTGACATTATTACTATTATCTGAGACTAGCTCTGCAACTTTAAAAAAAACCCCATGCAGGTTCCCCTCCACCCCGTTTAAACCAGCAATGAGCCAGAGTGTATACTGTAGATGTGAATGTGTATGTCCTTTTGATGTGTTCAGTTTGTGTTACACAGAAAACTTCATAAAGTGGCCACAGCACTATCTGCTGCTGGTACATTGTGGGTGGCAATGGAGGATAGTGACTCAAGAAAGACTTGGACCAGTTAGAACGAGTCCAGAGGAGGCCACGAGGATGATCCGAGGGCTGGAGCACCTCTCCTGTGAGGACAGGCTGAGAGAGTTGGGGCTGTTCAGCCAGGAGAAGAGACGGCTCCAGGGAGGTCTTATAGCAGCCTTCCAGTACCTGAAGGGACTACAGGAAGGCTGGGGAGGGACTTTTGATAAGGGCAGGTAGTGACAGAACAAGGGGAAATAGCTTTAAGCTGAAAGAGGGTAGGTTTAGATTAGATATTCTTCACTGTGAGCATGGTCAGACACTGGAAGAGGTTGCCCAGAGAAGCTGTGGATGTCCCCTCCCTGGAAGTGTTCAAGGCCAGGCTGGATGAGGCTTTGAGCAACCTGATCTAGTGGAAGGTGTCCCTGCTCATGGCAGGGGGGTTGGAACTAGATGATCTTTAAGGTCCTTTCCAACCCAAACCATTCTATGATAATTCCCTTCTGGAGGAATTCCCACACAATTTTGTCCAGCTCTGGGACAGAAAACACAGGATGGTAACTGGTGAATGATCTTCTGCTTTATCTTCTGTAGTGCCTCTTTAGACTCAAGAGCCATCCTTTACTAGTTAGCTGTCTGTAATTGGGCAAGTCCACCAAATTCTTGCTGGTAGTGTACTTGGTGAGGAAATCAGCAGTGGAAGAGTGAGGAGTGTTCAGTTCTTCTGCTTCCAGCAGCAGTAGAAGTCTGCATGGGAGTCTGTAGAGCCTCGGAAATACTGGGAAAGAGAAGCTGCTTCTGTGATGGGACGGGAAATGGTCCCCCAATTCCAGCTCCCTGGAGACTTGTGGGAAAGTGTTTACCGTGCAAGCAGTACTGCAGCCATAAAGATGGGAAAGGTCTATATTGGGACACGCTGCAGACTGCTTATGCCAGTTGCAAGGTAATGTATAAAGAGCTGGTGTGTTCTTCTAAAACGGGTTTTCAAATAAAAGTGCTTGAGTGGAGAGTCAGAGCAGACTGTATATTTTTACTTTGCAACTCAGTGCAGGATGCCTTTGGTAATACCTTTTCAGTGTTTCTGGACAGATAGAGGTCAACAATCCAAGTTTAGCTACAACCAAATTCTCTCCTTAGTTCCTGCTTAAGCACAGGAGTAATGGCCACTCCGGGCATTTTACTGCTGAGTTTAACACAAAGGGCTCAAAAGCTTCTTATTCTGTCAACCTCAGCCGAGAAGTGATGGAGTCACAGCACTTCTGTAAGACTTGGGAAAACTCACTGAACGTGAAAGGATGAATCTAGATAAACTTTCAAAAAGCATCTAGAAATATCCAACTCTTCATCATATGACTGAAACTTCAGAAACATTTGTCTATGCCTTATTCATATATATATATATATGTTAAAGGGAGATACTAGAACTATATTAAGTAGCTTCTGAGACAAGACTTAGGTCTGTGTATTATTGTTCTGAAGTTTTAGCTTAATGGGACTAGATCAAAATCTGTCATGAGGGATGGATGGAAGGGGACTCACTGCTCCTGTTTTGACTCTCCAAGGATTTCTTGCCTATCACAATGCCTCATCCTGTTGAATTTTGCTGTGATTTCAGATGCCTTTTGTCTTAGTGGCAGGTGGCAAGCCCTAAACAGTCATGCCTCTCTGTCTCTGTGTTTATTGCAAACTGAGTTTCATCTGTAACTCACTAAAGTTAATCAAAATACTCTTACTCGTCAGTCATCTTTAAAGCAGATGCTGTGAAGGAGTAAGTCTCCTCTTCATTAGGCCCGAGAGTAAGGGAGTGAATAATTCTTCCACACAAAGAATGACAGAGTATTTTTCTTTTATACTCCAATAGATACGAGTTATATAGTCCTGACTCACTACATGGTGTTCTGCTCCTGTTATGTGTTTCTCCTTTGCAGAAAGCATTATGTCTTAATCTGTAACCCTGTCTGTCCGTCAGGAGATGGGAAGTCCTGATGGAGATGGTTCTTGACAGAAAGGAGCAATAGAGTGTGAGGAGAATAAGACGACCGCAGGGACAGATCTTACTTTGAGCAACCTCATTTAGGGCTCTGCTGGCAGGCAACAGACGGAGCTGGATTTCCTGAAAAGAAGCATGTTAAGGAATCGTACCCTTAGCTGTAGACTATTGCAGTAAAAGCTTAATTACAGCTGAAGTGTACAGAAAGCTACTTTGTCTGGTCAAAATGTTCATCCTTTTTATTAAAAAACAAACGAACACCATCCAAGAAACCCCAAACACAGCGACTTTAAAAAAAAAAAAAAACCCCAAACAAAACCCTTGCACTCTCTGCAAAAAACCCCTAGGAACTAAAAATTAATTTAGGGTCATTTAGTGTCCTACTCTTTGAACACTTATGTTTTCATGTAAATATTCTCACCATAAGCTTTGTATCCAGCCATTTAGTTAACAGAATACATGAATGATTCATGGTAGCCCTATACATAATGCATAATTAAATCACAGACTGATGGAGTGGAATTTATTAATTGTGAAGACACATGTGTTACCATGATACTAATTTATTTCTTTCAATTTTATTGGCATATTGCTCGCTCATCTGTGATTGCCTGCTTTGTTGCATTACCCAAGAACAGTAACATGTTGTTAAAACAAATTATCTGGACATTTGGATAGGCTGTTTGTTCACTGATGGGAACAATATGTATTTAGCAAAAAGATTTAATGTAAATTATTATACGTGGGGTATTATCTTAGCACAGAACCATCCTACTAGAGCTTCTATGTTGAGCCATATTAATTTCTAATAAAAGAAAAAAAACCCAAAAAACCAAACAAACCCCAAAGCCCCCACAAAACTGCAGAAAGTCTTGCATGACGAAAAAGCAGAAGTTCACAGAAAATGATCTTGGCAAAATTGCACGGTAACTCTTTATAAATCCTTGCAATATTAGATTGTAAAATTTAATAGGTATTTTATCTAATTCTTAGAATTTGTGTGCCTGACTAAGGCTTTTGCCTCTGATTCCTGTGGTGTCTTGGTGAGATCTTTGGAAAGAGATTTTTATTTGTTTGTACGTTAACAGCTCATGCTTTTACTAAATAAGAATTTAATGTCTTAACAGTGGAATATCCATTGGAAGTGGATGTTAACTTTGAATTCTAGTGGGGAATATAGTGCAGTATTGGTTTGAAAGCTAGTATTTGAATGAAAATTAGGGACTTGTTTTTTTAGGAGAGTTCAGACAACCTCCTTTCTGTGTCTCTGTACACTTGCTGGGTCAAAATGGAAGTTGGAGTTGTGACATTCAACATTCAAGTGACTGGATTTTTATGAATTTGGTGGAAGCAATCAAGTGTCTCACTTGGAAAAGAGGCCACACTTTTATATGCTTTGTGCTTTTTTTGTTGCTGTTTTTGTTTTCCTTTTTGTAGTCAGATGATGTAATCATAGTGCTGAAAGGCAAGGGCTTGTTCTCCTGAAAGACTGTGCGGGTCTAAGGAACAGTAACAACTGGAGATGAAAACTGTAGACCCTCATAGGAAGATTTAAGTAGAGCACATGTGTGGCTATTTTCAGAAACTGTTGGTTAAATAGATGCTTAGAGGTATATCTCAGATATGTCTGAACCCTCAAATCAAGCTGCTTTGTCAGGAACAGTCTCCAACAAGCCCAAGTTATGGTAACTCCACTGCCGTGTGGCAGAGAAGAGCAGTGTCCATAGAAAATCCTTTGTTTTTCAGTAGCTACAAGCTGATATTAGGCTAAATATCACTTGCTTATTTATTTTGTGATCTAAGCTGCGGAATAAGGCTGGAAGAGACACTTAAGTCATCTCATCTTGACTCTTGTGCATCACAGGCTGTTATCATATGGAGTCAAGTAACTTTTAAAGTGTAATTTATGGTTCTGTCATGGTGGCCAGTAATGAGGGAAGGGTATGAATAAGTAGAGGATTTTCCACCTCTGGCATACCTTGATCACCTTCTGGGTTGTCATATCTGCTGTATCAGGGTTAGAAAATATGTTCTACTTTTATGCAGAAGACCTAGGTGGGTCATCTATTAAAATCCCTAAAAGTTGATGGTCTGAGCTTGCTTTAACTCAAAAGCTATTTCTGTGCTTGATCCTTCTGGAACATGGATGTTGACTCTGTTCTGCTGAGTAGGGTTTCCTGTGTTGGATTCACACAACAGCCTGGTTAGTACATCCTTCAGGGAGGTGGGCTGGAGTTTGGTGCTTGGAGATGAAAAAAATTCATAATACATAATCAAGTAATTTTTTGTGTGGTTTGTTTTTTTGAGTTTTTTTGTTGGGGGAAGGAAGTTTGGACACTATTTTAGCCATCTACTCATGACCTCAGTGTGCCAGGTGATGTACTGACATAATTTAAGAATCAGTTCTTGCTCAAAAAGTTTGACATCTGATGAGGCAAACAAAAGCAGGATGTGATGGGTACTACCACTGCTCTTCAGAGACAGAGAAATTAAGATAAGAGATACAGAAGTAACTGAGACTGCAGCTTAAAAAAGGTTAAATGACTGGCAAAGGCTCCCCAGGAATTCTACTGCAGAGCTGAAAAAATGAATCCAGGTTCTAGCCTAGGATCTTGGCCATAAAACTGCTCTTTTAAAGGTAAATTACACAGGCTGATGAAGATACAGAACTACAGAAACCCACTTTTGAATACTGTCCTTGAGATTAAAAAAAAAAAAAGCATAGACAAAGCTAAAGAAAATTATATAATGCAACTCTAGTTTCTTGACATACCAGTCATTGCTCTAATTCTGACTCTGACTTGCATGACATGAAACCAGATTGTGTCAGTATTTTGGTAAAATTTCAGCTTATCACAAACTAGTTTATGTATAAGAATTCTATATGCAATTATTTAAGAGCTGTTTTTTTAATGAGCAAGCTGATTTCTGATTTGCCTGAGCCTCAGAACAAGACCATCTCAAGGCTTATCAGCATGCACCTCTTCAATAATACTGTGATGAGTAGCTCTCACTGTACTGAGTCTGTATCTATCAGGTAAAATATAGTATCTGTAGTATATTAGTCATCCTGGACAATAGGGGAAAAGTTACTGTTGCAGAACTATCTGAAGATAAATATTTTCTGCTTTGAAATTAATCAGATAATTTTCCCTCAAGCTTTATCTTTGCCTGTTGTTTTTCTTGCAGGGGTATCATTGGTCTCTCTGTATCTTATTCATGACAAACTACACTTGAATTAACACCAAGAATTTATTATTTATTTTTCCTAGAGCAAAGAACAAGATCTTTGGCTTGTTCCCATGTGATCTCTGGGGGTTTGTTCTAGAAAATGTGCCCTCCAGCATTTTCAGAAAAGTACTTATTTTTGAAATGTTAAATCTGAGGCTTTTTTCCAGCATCATGTTACCAGGTTTTCTAGTCAGGTAAATAAAGTAATCCACAGTAATCTTCAAATCCGATGACTAAATTAAAGATAGTGGCTTAAAGGCTAAGTTTTTATTGTGACCTTACTGTATTTGTTCTGATTATCCTCTTTTTTTAGATACAGGATTGGACTGAGATCTCTGTCCCAAGGATCTGTGAACTTTGGACTGTTTTTATTATCTTAGAGTCCCTGCTGTTTTGAGGTCCCAATTTCTATCTGGTATTTCTAAATAATTCTAGGTGGTTAGATCAAAAAAAATCTAAACTCTTGTTTCTCTCTACTGTTTTCTGAGATGGAAGCAAAAAATCTGATTTCAACTTCATCCAAACTGGTTGACTGTAGTTTATCTTTTATGTAGTTGGCCAGAGCAGCTGCCAGAGATATGTGAATGCAGCACATCTTTAATAAATGAGAAGGTACTTGCTTTGACTACTAGCACAGGAGATGGTTTAGCCTGAGGCAAACCTACAGGCTACAGATATTTCAGCTGGCCATGTATGGTTTCAGCACTAGCTTGAAGCCATGCAAAATAATAGGTCATAGTCTTTAAGCAGATATTTGGGGACAGGGCTGGAATGAGTGCTAAAAGGAAAGCATATGAGCAAGGCATTATATTCGTAATAGCTGAATAGGTCACTGAGAGGAGGAAAAAACACTTGTCTACCGAATCTGGCTTGTGTATGTATATGAAGCCAGAGGGACAACATAGTTTGTACAGGGCTAGATGCTGTGCCAGACTTCTTAATTGCAAAGTTACTGAAGATGAACAAGAAACAGCCTCAAAGCAAAGGAAATACTATTACAGGGGGTAGAGCAATAGAAGGAGAGTGATCAAAATGTATGGTAATTAAAGCAGATGATGCAGGTTTGATGTATAGACCCTGTTGCAGCTAGATTTTGCAGTCACTGAGAAGGACTAATATAAACTGTTTTTAGCCTTGCTCAAAGTGAACTCTTGTCAGGATTCCCAGCAGAATTCTCCCTTGGAAATACGGAGCAGTTGTTGGAGACGACAGTGAGAAAAGGGACCAAATGATTGCTCTGTAAAAGCAAATAGGAGAAGGAAAATGAAAGGAAAAAGCTAGCACATTAGAACACCTTTGCTTTTCTTTCTCCATATGTGACATGCACACCAGGATTGGCTTTGGTTTTGGTTTCTTATTTTTCTTTTCCCATCTCTATAGTGTCAGTTATGAGAAGATGATGAAGGTGTTATGCCATCTTTTAATAGAGAACTGTGATAAAACCGAAGGAGGATCCTAAATTTGCTAAGAGGCAAAAGTCTCATTAGAGAGAGCTTTAATGTTATACCTGTCACATAAGGCAAAGTAGTGGAATGACTTTTAAAAACACTAGTTTTCACCCAACCAATGTATATAGCTGCAGACAGCACTTGAACAAGTTAAAAGAAATGTACCTTTATTATGCAGACTTTTGAGCAATTATATATAGACTTCTCTGGTTCAGATGGTTGTTTTTTCTTAATGTTTTAATAAGAGTTAGTGCAAAGTTTGGAACTTCCTGTTTATAGAGTAGATTTTTTTTGTTCCTTTTTTATTATTTTTTTTTCTTCCTGGGGGATGTAGTTTGCTATACACGACCCACATCCCTAGCTCACTCTCCCTGTATCCTAGGATAGCCAAAATCAAGCCATTTATCATCCTGACATCTAGCATCTGTCCTACCATGTAACCTGTAGAAGAGGGCATTGCTAGTGCATTTGCAGTCAGTACCAGAGCTTATGAGGTGGAGGACACAGAGGTGATAGGCTGAGTGCTGGTGGCTGTATCTGGATGCGATATCAGGGCCCCAGCCAGCCATACTACTTCCCGTGGGTGGGGGTTTTGCTGGTCTCAGTATGAGATGTTGGATAGCAAAGAAAGCAAATAGTAGTTGGATAGACCTAACCATCTCCAGGTTAGTACACAAATTTAAACTAAGCTCACATGTATCAGTCACTGAAACTTACCACCACCTGATGACTGTTTCACTCTGTTTTGAGAGCTTGGTATCTCTGGTGCAGATTATCTGCAACATTTAAATTTAAATTTATCTCTTTCACTGTGATCTTGCAGACAAAGGTGGGTATAGAATTGCATAAATTTCTGAGGCAGATAGCCTGGGGGAATGCTCAGGAGAAATGCTTTTCATAAAGATGTTTTTGCACTTGTAGAGTAACTCTTATTCTGTATGTGTTACACAAGAAAATATACATGGGCTGACACAGTGACTCAGAGTATCTCAAAGGAGACCTCTGTGTATGTGCAGGTTGTGTTTACACAATACAGAGTTGAGTGGTAATGCTGGTTTATTGCCTTTTCAGCCCCATGTCCCTTATTCTTCACCCATGGTTCAGTGCCGCTTCAGCAGTAGTTTCATGTTTAGCAGTAGGGCTGCTTGCGCTGGGTTAATAGATCCAGCTGAGAAACACCCACTGACCCCAGGGCAGGGATGGTGGTTGAGCTGGATTGTCTCCCCTTCCAGGCTGCTGAATGGACTGAGCAGTCCCTCTAATGCAGTGCAAGTGTGGAGCAGATGTCAGGGCAAGTTGCTTAAACTGGAGCTGCTACTACTCCTCAGCTAGCCCAGCAGCTTCAGAGGTAAGTGCTGTGAGCTGGGTGAATGGTATGGTCTGCTCTGCTTTTGCAGAAACAAAACAGCCCAAAACCTCTTTGTGAGGTGAAACCACAGATGAAGTCTTGCTGGCTTTGGTGTGGATCTGAGATTAGGTGATACATGTTAATTATTTGCCTTTATTCAAGCCAATACCTGCACATCGTGTGCGGGCAAGCAATCAATAACTTGTGTGAGCAAAACTCTGGGTCGTGTCCAAGAAACACTAAAAGCAAGAAAACGTTTTTATTGATGCTAAGAATTATTTTTAAAAAATAATGTTTGTTTGCTTTATGGTAGTAGAAATGGATGTTGGTACAACAAAATCAGGCTTTGGTCACGGCTTTGGCTATACTAAGTTTACAGGTTACTGCCTTATGGCCATCCTTGTCCCTGGCTACTTGCCATGGGGATCTCTCCCTCTGGTCAACTGCCATAACTGCTTGTCTAATTTAATGTGGTTAAAATGTCAGCTTAGAAAAACATGTTTAACTCGGGCAAATAATTTTGTTTCAAGTGGTTTGGGAAACAATTTCTTAAGCAATTATACGAGCAGACCTGAGAGAACACATCTGTGAAGGCAGATATGGGTTGGTAACAAACAGCTGGGGTGACCTAAAAGTGGTAACCCTTGAACAGGACATCTGACTGTTTTGTTGCAAATCTTGAGGGGGAGTGGGGGGCAAATACCAAAGGTGCTTTATTGAAATCAAAACTTAGTGTTTGTAGGGAAGCTTCCTGAATGTGAGATGCTATCATCCATTTAAAATTCAGGATCAAATCAGTTGCATCTCTGAGCAGTATTGATTTACCAAGTGGAGTGTGTCTTCCTTTGGGATTTCTTCCCCAATTTAGGCTTCAATTGGTCTAATCTCAGAAGAAAAGCTTTACTTCCTCTTATAAACTGTTCTCACCAGATGTCTTCTAAATCTTTCCCTTTATTCCTTTGAAATGACTGGGCTTTGACCTTAGCTTTCTTAATGTTATTTAGCCCACATGGAATATCTATAAAAATAAGAGCTGCAAACTCTATTAAGAAAAACACATATGACCTCTGCTTGTAATAACAGAATGCAATTAATGTCAGGCTCGTTTTGATGATAAATTGAGGTGTAACAAATACATTTTGTCTTTTCAAACAAACTAGTATGAAGGGAAAAAGGAAAATGATCTTTAAACTACTTACTAAAATTTTAAAACATCTCCTCTTCCTCACCCCTGACCTGAAAAGTAATGAATACAACTAAAGTTTTTACTTCCACATTCTAAGCAAACAAACCCAAAGAAACAAAAAAGCATTCTGTTGGCAAATTAAATGCAGGGATGTAATTGAGAATAGGGATGTTCTTGTTTTACAAGCTAGGGAAAAGTTTCACTTGTGAAGCCTATTAGTAATTGTGCAGCACCTGTTGCAGCAATTCCAGGAGGACATGATGAAGATCCTGTTGGTCCAGAAGTCTTCACAGGTGCACAGAAAACCACCACTCCATCAATAATTTTTCCACTTGCATGTGTATGTAGCATCTTGCTGTGTTCATTTGCACCCACCCTTTGGTGTTTATATGTTATGGCTTCTTCTCTGTGTTTATCCACAAAGGTGCCAGCAGCCACCAGGTCAGAAAGCCCTGCTCTTCATCTCAAGCTATAGGTGCTTATATTTTCAGAAACTATGACCTCTGTTTCAGTTCAAGGTAGCTGGCTTTTGTTATTTGTTAATAAAGTGCTTCAGAGGATCAGGATGACCTAACTGAAGTTAAAATGCAAGGAGCAGGTTTGACAAAGAGCAGGTAGAATGTACCCAAGGGAAGAGAAAGTGCAAGTGCCACAACTCTAAGAGTATGCAATTGCCCAGGCTAACACAGACTGGGTTTAAGTGCCTGTCTTCAAGTTGTCCCCCTCCTTTGACTCATACTTAAAGTCTGTGTAGGAAAGCCTTACTTATGCAATTTGAATACCAAGTCACTTAAGACTGGAGAGGAGCTTTTAGGGAATTTCTCATGTAAGAGCCAAATACCAATAATTCCTTGCTTTAGTAAGTTATTGTCCCTTCCTCATCGTGTTTTGTGACTGGGAGACCGTAGATGATAGCTCTCTGTTGTAAGTCATGAGAGGTTCCTGCAAGAGCTATGCATTGTCTCATCCAAGGGGCAGATGGCGCTGGCATGCATTCAGAGCAGGTGGTTGCCCAGAACAGAGAAATGATCAGTGACTCTCTAGTCCACAAGCAGCTGAGTTGGGAATGCTACTAATTTTCTAGTTTGCTTAGGACAGCAAGTTCTGAGAGCCAGAAGCCTGGAGAGAGTTTAGTTTCTGTATGCAGTTTTCAGCATAGAAACTTAATTTCAAAAAAATATCAGGTAAAGCAAAGAGGGAACCACAATGAGAATGGCAGATTACTTGTGCATAGGCTGTGTTCATGGTATAACTTCTTTGGGTTTTTTTTGTCTCTTTTTTGGGGGGGTCGAGGTGGGGGAGGTGAGATGAAAACCAAGGTGCTGCACTAATCTGCATCTGTGTAAAGTTCCTGCTAAAAGTGGTGCGTATCTTGGAGGGAACATAGAGTGCAATCAAGAACTGCTATAGCTATCATGGAGTGATTCTGTTAGTATGATAGAGTTTAGCAGTATATTGTTCCTGTTGACAGAGAGGAATCCCTGGCCATAGTTTTTTTACATATGATGATACAGCCCAATGTCTGTGTTGCTTCTCTTGCCAGAACACTAATCCAGTCAACACCATGAGAAGGTGACACTTTTTCCATATTCTTCTTGTAGAAGTTTGATGAAGTCATGCAGTTGGATACACTGGATAACAAAGTAATTTTCCTCTCAGAGACACTACTCTTTAGCATATTTTTTATGTTTATGCCAACCTCACTGAAAAAGGGAGCTGCTTTGACTTTTTTTTTGTTGCTGTTTCTAATCCTTCAATGAAATTAAAAATTATGGAGGGGAAAAGCAAAGAAATATCAACTTTATTAGTGTTTAAAAGATAAACCAAAGTATGGGAGGTTATCAAAGAAAGGAATACTTCTCTTTCTATATGATGAATTTGAAGAAGGGGTGTGGCTTGGTGTTTTGGAATATGGAACTTAACTGTATTTTAGACCACTGCTGCCACCAAGTGGAATAGTTTCTTCTAACTCTTCCTGGGGTCTTAAAGAAACTCGCGCTTGCTTTCAACCACCTGCTAGTTCATGGAGTGGCAACAGGTTGGATTTTTTTTAATTATCCGAATAATAATAATAATTTTAAAATGCTGTTTACTGCAATTCAGAATTGTTGACTTAAGGTAGTATCATTGATGCCTGATGTGCTTCTTGTCTAAAAGAGAATAAGTAGCAGCATGGTGCAAAGTGGGTTGGGGAAAATATTTCCTCTGTGCATGACAGAATTTGGGGCAAAAGAACAACAATGTGGTTCATGAGTAATGACACATGAGCTTCAGGAGAAGCAGCAGCAGTTTGCAGAGTTTAACACAAGGAACTTGCAAATACAAAGTAATGTACTCTGTGTTAAGATAGTTCTTTCAGTTGCTTGTAGTTTTTCAGTTGCTTCTCTTTGACTTGTTACTGTAGGTGACTTATTTACATCCTCCTCTTGCTTTGTAAAGAGCTCTGTGTCAAAAAGGTGGCCGTTTTATTAGGTCAACAGCTGTTAAAAGCTTCCTTGCAAAGCTGTGGCTGCTAAATGAAGGTGTGTATTAATCAAGGGCAGCATCTGCACAAAAATGTATGGTGTGGGACTTTGGGGAAATGATTTGTTTATCCTTAAGACAGCTTGGTTGGTTATCTGACTGGTCATGAATCTAAGGAGGTTCCTTCAGTAGACAGTGACACTCCTACTGTCTCACACAGGCTGTGCCACTGTGTCCCTAGGAAGGTGATTCACAGACTTGTGGATCAAGGGAAGTATCATCAATGCAATCAATATACTGTAGCTGACAGCAATGAAATTGAATTTCTATTTTCATAAAACACACTTTAGCTGGCAACAGCACAATGTTGTTTCCTTTCTGTAAAAGTAGTCTGCAACAATGTCTGAATATACATTTCCAGACAGGATCCTCTCAATAACAGTTTTGGAAAAACCTCATTTTCTCTTGACTTTGAAATTGTACGTGCCAGTAATACTGAGGAGTTCAGTCATCTGAAACAGTCATTTATCAGCCTGCTCACAAGGGTGTGTTACCTGAGTATTTCCTTCCTGAGGAGTCTTGGCTTCATAAGGCTATGAAATCATAGTGAGGTTGAGTAGTTCTGGGTTTTTTGTGTGCCCTTTTATCTTTCTGTCTGTCTTTCTGTCTTTCTGTCTGTCTTTCTGTCTTTCTGTCTTTCTGTCTGTCTTTCTGTCTTTCTGTCTGTCTGTCTTTCTGTCTGTCTTTCTGTCTTTCTGTCTGTCTTTCTGTCTTTCTGTCTTTCTGTCTGTCTTTCTGTCTGTCTTTCTGTCTGTCTTTCTGTCTGTCTGTCTTTCTGTCTGTCTGTCTTTCTGTCTGTCTTTCTGTCTGTCTTTCTGTCTGTCTTTCTGTCTGTCTGTCTGTCTGTCTGTCTTTCTGTCTGTCTGTCTGTCTTTCTGTCTTTCTGTCTGTCTGTCTGTCTTTCTGTCTTTCTGTCTTTCTGTCTTTCTGTCTTTCTGTCTGTCTGTCTGTCTGTCTGTCTGTCTGTCTGTCTGTCTGTCTGTCTGTCTGTCTGTCTGTCTTTCTGTCTGTCTGTCTGTCTGTCTTTCTGTCTGTCTGTCTTTCTGTCTGTCTGTCTTTCTGTCTGTCTGTCTTTCTCTTCCTAATTTCAGTTGCTTGACAAATGGTCGTCACCACATGTACCGCTGCACCTCATTCAACCGTATTTTTGAAATGCATTTGTGAGCCCTAATGGAACAGTTGTGTTATCATATCAAAAGCTGTCTTCACTGAGGGCTGGAAGATATATACAGGGCACTAATTTCAACAAAAGCATAGAGATGGTCTTTAATTTCCTCAGCTGACAAAAATGTAATGTGCTGCTTTTAAAGTGTTGGCTCCCAACATGTTCTGCCTGCAAGGCCATTTCTTCCCTTATGCTCTTAAAATAAATTTTGCTGTTTGAGAAAGGTACTCAAGACCAGCATCCTCTCTAGTCACAGAACAGATCCAAAATGACCCAAATACTTCATAATACTTCAAACCATCACTGGAAATAACTAGAATGTAATTTAGTTTCCAGGTCCCTGATTCTGGATTTTGCCACTAGGGCCTGGAGATAGTGGTATGTTTCTTCTGTGGATGCCTTTGCATCAGGAACTAGCAAGCTAATGTAGTCAAACTATTCTTCATGAATGTATCTGGCTGAGAAATAAATTTGCTGTCCCTGAAGGTAGCTGTGATGTTTTGTGTTTTTTTTTTCTTCCCTCATTGGATGTAAAATTAAACATGACATGAAAAGTCAGAAATACTTCATTTTAGAGGTGTCAGAATGCTTTTATCTTGGAACATTCCAACATCACATAAAATTATATATGCCAATATTGTAATAAAATGCAATACAAAATTAAAAGAATGAAATACAGTCTGACAGCCAAAACCAAGAAGTTAAATTAAATGTTCCATTTAAATATTCTCTCATCAAAATCAATATTTCAGAAAGCTGTTTGTTGACAAAATTATATTTGCCATCTGAAAATATTTTTTCCCCTCTAGCTGAAATCTTCTTTTAACTGGATCTAATTGTGAATTACTGAATTTTGTGTTCAAAACTATGAATGCATTTCAAGAAAAGCATTGAAAAACCACTAGATGATGGATCTTCATCAGTAATATGGTAATATAATTCTCTTCAGGCTATAATTAATAAGAATAGAGTTGTTTCGTGTTTTACAGAGTTGTTTAGGCAGCATTCAAACCATGACAGTGGAAGAAACAGAGGTTCCCCTGTTTGAAAGACAAGAAACAAGCCACAGAATTACAGCACAAGACTGAAGTCTGCCGGCTAGTGTCTTCAGGCAAGCTTGTCTGGTTGCTGAAGTTTCCTTTGTACTTTGTTGCCTGCACACAAGTTTAAGGGCTTCTTTATGCTCCTGTACAAAAAGCCCTACTACTGGGAACTTAAGATTATTTTTTTCTTGATTTAAAGCCATAATGCATCAGTTTTTTATGTGGTGAATTAACCAAGTTGTTCTGAAATATTATGAGTAACTTTAATTTCAGATGCTTCAAAGTTCAATTACTTTGTAAACCATGAACAGACCAGAATTTTAATAAAGGACAGTTACTGTTAAGGATTGATGCAACTGAGGTTTGCATAGTGAACAGTTTGGCTCCAACAATTAATATTGCAGATTGCTTCCATTTGTTTGAGAGTGGGTCCTACTTTACTCAGCCCAGGAACAGTCTGTTAAATGATATTGAGAACTTAAAAGACCAGATGAGCAAAACAGGTGAGGAATCTTTTGCACTGCCTTTTACCCACTCCACACTTTTTGATGTTTGAGAAATTCTTGCCAGTTCTTAAGGGTCCCAGGAGAGGAGTGTTAAAGTTTAAAACTCCAAGTACATAGAATTGTAGAATCATAGATTCACCTGGTTGCAAAAGACCTTTGAGATCGAGTTTGACCATACCTATCCACACTAAACCCCATCTCGCCGACTTTTAAGTACCTCCAGGGATGGTGACTCAATCACTTCCCTGGGCAGCCTGTTCCATGGACTGATAACCCTTTCAGTGAAGAAATATTTCCTGACATCCAATCTGTACCTCCCTTAGTGCAACTTAAGGCCATTTCCTCTTGTTCTATCACTAGTTACCTGGGACAAAAGATAGACACACCCACCTCACTACTCCCTCTTTTCAGGTAGTTGTAGACAGTGCTAAGGTCTCCCCTCAGCCTCCTCTTCTCCAGACTAAACCTCAGTTCCCTCAGTTGCTCCTCATAAGACTTGTTCTCCAGGCCCTTCACCAGCTTTGTTGCCCTTCTCTGGACACGCTCCAGCATCTCAATGTTCTTGTAGTGAGGGGCCCAAAACTGGACACAATATTCAAGGCGCAGCCTCACCAGGGCCGAGTACAGGAGAAGGAGGACTTCCTTGGTTCTGCTGGCCATGCTGTTTCTGATACGGGCCAGGACGCTGTTGGCTTTTTTGGCCACCTGTGCACGCTGCTGGCTCATATTCAGCCGGCTGTCGACCAACACCCCCAGGTCCTTCTCTACCAGTCTGCTTCCCAGCCACTACTCCCCAAGCCTCTAGTGTTGCATGGGGTTGTTGTGACCCAAGTGCAGGACCTGGCACTTGGCCTTGCTGAACCTCATACAGTTGGTTGCCACCCATTGATCCAACCTGTCCAGATCCCTCTGTAGAGACTTTGTACCCTCAAGCAAATCAACGCTTCCAACCAGTTAATGTCATCTGCAAAATTACTGAGGGTGCACTCAATCTCTTCATCCAGATAATTGATAAAGATGTTAAACAGGACTGGCCTCAACACTGAGCCCTGGAGAACACCACTTGTGACTGGCCTCTAACTAGATTTAACTCCATTTACCACTACTCTTTGGGCCCAGCCATCCAGCCAGTTTTAACCCAGCAGAGAGTGTGCCTGTCCAGGCCATTGGCAGCCCGTTTCTCAAGCAGAATGCTGTGGAAAACAGTGTCAAAGGCTTCACTGAAGTCCAGGTACACCACATGCACAGCCTTTCCCCCATCCGCTAAGTGGGTAACATGTAGATGGTGTGTGAGGGGGGAGGTAATATAGAAATAATACCAGGTTTTGCTAGTGGTTCCTCAAAATATTTTCTGATGAACAGAATTACTCAGGAATTTGGCACCTTGGAAAGCATCCATTCTTTATCAAATGAAAAAGATCTTGCCTTCTTTGTCATGGTTTAGCTGCCCTTCACAAAAGTTGTCAAACCAAAGTTACTGTTCTGTCTTGCATGGATCATGAGCTCCTGAGTTTCTCCAGTATTAATGTGTGTCATGTTTGGGGTCTTATCTAGGTCATTGTTGTTTGCTTAAGGGATAACATTTCAAAGTCATTAAAGAAGACTTGCATGTCCCACTTCTAATTCCCTCATACTTCGTAAACCCTTTGACAATGTTCTTGAAATTTTCTTTTGTTTTCTCTGCTTATTCCCTTCACTGTAACAGTGTGTGTTTCTTCCTGCAGTTTTTACCCAGGTCCAGTTTCCACTGAAGTCAAACAGACCATTCAGTAGGTGAATATTTGATTCCCTATGTGAGGGGTTTTTTAATAGCTGTTGCAAAAAGAATGCTAGTGACACTTAGCAGAACCTTTTGCTTGCCTACATGTGAGCTGATGGATGTTACTATAGATCACAGAAACCACTGTCAATGTTCCAGTCATTATGGTGTAGCTGATTATTTTGATACTTTTCAGTTCACTGGGTAGTGTGAGGCATCATTCTTTCAACTAGTTTTTGGTTGATTTGTTTGGAACTCCCAATGATGGCATGGCTTTTAACCAAAAGTAATGTTTTTTCTGGATCTCAGTTCTGTATCCTATCCATTTAGATGACTGGTCTCATTAGAATCTTCCAATGCAAACAGTAGATTTGGGTTTAACTCAAAAAGTAATGTCCTGAAGTTGAATTTATTATAGGACTAGCATTCTGTATAAATCCAACCCCAAGAATAAAAATATTTATGTTTGGCAAGAATACCAAAGTTTGTTTGCATTACCTTGTCCTGTAGTGTTAGGTCAGTCACCATGTTTTTTACAGCTTTGCACCAGCATGCATTGTTCAATGAAAGAAAAACATCAGCCTCCCAGGAACATTGAGCAATATTGGCTTCTTGCCTTAATAAAATGAATGATGACCCATTATTAATGAACGTCGTACTAAGCTATCTAGTATAATGCCACACAACTGTCTGCACACCTTAAATACTACCTTAGATATTTTTGTAGGACCTACATTACTGTATGTGAAAAAACAACTAGTTTTATTGTTAAATTCCTTATCAGCCCCTGTTGCAGTGAAATTCATAGTCTGGTTGGATGTCAGGTTGTCTAGGATAATTAGACTGGGGAATCTATGCTTAGCATTTGATTGCTGTATCTCATTTCCAAATATTTTGGATGAGAAACAGCAATGTTTGGCTGCTGAGAAATATTTCTAGTCATAAACTAGAGAGCCACCTTTTCCCTTCTTATTTAAAGTTTCTCGTTGACATTTCTAACTGTATTTCTGATGCAGTATCATTCACACTGGCACAAATTATACTGTATGCTTCATTGCTCAACTGTTCGTGTTTATATCATGCAAGTAAAGAAAGACCTATTTGACTGAAGGTCTTTCTTATATTTGAAAGTATTTCATTCCCCCATCAACATTAGCTGTAATATCATACTACTGAAAAGCTAGAAGATGGATCTAATCAGACAGAGCTATGAGACAAGGCCCCTCTGTCTCTTCCTATAAATAAATTGGCATCCTGAGGAGGATTATAAAGTTACAGGGCTAGCAGGAAAGTTTTAACTAACTTTCCGTTCATGAAAATTATTTGTCACTACTGATAAAGCTTGTGTTATATAAGCTATGTACTTTCATAATAGTTTTCCGTGCTATCATCTTTCTGTTCTCATTTATCATATTGACAGTACTTTGCAGGAGTAATGAGTTATTTTTTGAGATGTTAAACCTGAATGGCTAAATAAGTTAAAAAGAAAATAAATTTGAACAAATAGTGTTGTCTCTGACACTACTTCTCAATCCTTTAAGAACATTCCTCTACATATTTTAAGATACAGTAGAACTGTGTCAAACTAAGGAATCGCTTCCAGATTTTTTTATTTTTTTTTTTTAACAGCCTGCAGGTCATCTTCTGATTCATAAGTCTTTATCTGATAACAGAAGTTATAAGTCAATTTACATTCATAACATACTGCCCTCAACAGCATCATCACTGGGTGACCTTTTATTTAGAACTAAGGGAGGATTCCCACCCTGCAACTTCCTGGGAGAAGTTCTCTGTGTTTGTGTGTTATAAATTGTACCGCTCAAGAAAATTTAATCTCAGGACAGTTCATGTTTGAAGATAGGTGTAGAAATATTGCTTTGACTGGGTTTGTGTAGGAATACACAATTTTCTAGCAGTAAAAAATAACTTACTCTCTAAATTCTCTCATCTGCAAACTCATTAAAACATTTTCTACTCGATTTCAGTGTCCTCAAAGTATACCAAAACCTGCTTTGGAAAGTTAATCTGGTTTTCTGCTCCAACTTGCAAGTAAAGCATTTGTTTCTCAGTGACATATATTAAAGTATTTTGGAATATAAGCTAATGGGGTGGGTGAGAGGTGGTAGCTAGACTGGTTTACTCATGTGCCTCTGACCAGCTTAGTATGTCCCTGTTGTGTCTCTTTTTCACCTGTGTAAACCCAGAGGGGACAATGGGAATGTACTGGAGAGACCTGGTGCTCTGTGGGTCCTTTGTTAGTAATGAGGAGGAGCTGGGGGCAGGAAAGAGCAAACTCAGCTTGGGGTGAGTTTTCAGAGCTGGTGGCTGGGAGAAAAAATATTTTTCTTGTCTTTGTAGATTTGTTACATTTGATGCAAAGTTACTGAAAGACATGAAATGTGGAACCTCACAATGGCGTTTTTACAGTAACTTTGCAGAGCAGACTGACATGGCAAATCGTTAAAGGAAGCAAAGTTGCTCATATCCTGCATAGAGCTTTAAAAATACACCCATGGTTTTAAGGACTGCTCCATGGTTTACTGAAGATAAATATTTTTCTGTTCAGGTAGATTTATGCCTGAACAGCCAATATATTAAAGGGTGGATTCTAATGTAAGCTTCACTACAGCAAATCCAGAATAACTCTGGAGTCACTGGATTTCTTTCCCTGTCCATGAGATGGCTATTATATCTTTACCTGACTTTTAAATAATATATTTATGTTGTCATGGGGCTTTTAAAGAAGAATTTAATGGTTGCTTTCTTTTACACTCTTTAGTCCCAGGTATTAAATTAGGATAATCTTAAATGCAGTCTGAAATTATCTGGCAGTTTAATTTCTCTCTCTCTGACTTCTCATCCTGTAGGAGTGAGGTTTTGTCTGGAGTGTGGGGGTTTAGGTGTGTTGTTTATTTTTTTTTTTAAAAGAAATTTATTTGCTGTACAGCATATAGTTTCTATTCCCTAGTTCCATGTGATACATTCTACTCTCACTTATGTAAGTGATCCATCTGGACCACTGAAAGAAGAGTAAAGAAGAAAGAAAACATTAAAAATTACCAATAGGTCAGACACATTTTTATTTGCTGAACTACTGCATCCTCCCTTTCCGTTTCTCCCTCCACTTCCGTCACTTAGAACCCCTCTCCTGTGTGTATATGCTTTATCGTTTATCTCTTTACTGGCTTCTTGTGATGAACTCTTATTAAATTTGATGATTTTTGACTATTCAAGTAAGGTGTTGTCTTACTTAGTGTTGTTGTCATCTTTATCTGTAGTCTTTAAGAAAAGTTATTTTGGGAGATTTAGTGGAATTAATTTGTTTTGCTATGTTTTTCACGGTTGTCTCTATTGGATCTGTAATGGTTTCACTATTTCCATGCTTAAGCATGGAAGCTGACATGCTTATATCAGTCACTTTCCTTTTATAGTTTCTGTTGCTTTAGATGGAATAGAAGGTGTGCCTAGCTGGGCAAATGGAAAAGTAAGAAATATTAGTTGTTGTTCTCATGAAATCCATATCCTTTTCATAAATTATATTCGTAATCCAATTTGGTTCTTCTGATGCTGGAAGTAAGACCTCCCTTTTAACCACTGATGACACAGCTCAGCATCACCTGGAGAAATTTTGCTTTTTTGCTTTTGCAGTAGACAGCAGCAGAGTATAGATGAGTGGTTATTTTCATTGGTAGCTATATTTATACATTATATTTATCTGTAGTAGTTTCACATTATTTTAATAGTTACCTTGATTCTTTTTTCTGTATCAAATGGATCAAAATTGCATTGTTAAATCTTCTAATGGGCAGATAGTAATTGAATTGTGAAATTCTATACTAAAATAATACTCCTTTTCTACCAAACTGAAAACAGTAAGGTTGCATCACAGCTTCCTTCTGCACCCTGAAGCCTCTTATCACTGTCTGCCTTCTACACTGAAGCTTTTGAGCACCTCCTAGGAAGCTGCCATCATCTTTCAGACATGGTGAGAGTCACTGTGAATGAAATCCAAATACTTTGATGAATGAGATCAGTCATCATGTTTGGCTCTGATGTCAGGAAATTTGATTTGGTGTGGTGTGTATATCTAGCCGTCTCGCTTTTCATCCAATGCTTTCTTGAGGAAAAAGGGAAATTGACTGACTTTCCTGAGATCATTCATTTAGTCCTGCCAATGTGAAAGCATGTTGCTACACACTTCTCTTTGCTATAATAAAACTCCTAAGAATGGTGTTTCTAACAGGTTGCAGATAAGGATGACAGCAGTGCTAAATGTGACATAATTTGAATACTCAAAACTTAGATGAAATTTCGCATGATTCTTATTTAAACAGTGACACAATGGTTCTGAGGTGGCTCATAGGGAACAGTTGGAGAAGTGTCCAACAGACACCTTAAAAAATGTGACGATCTCCCCACTTCCAAACCAACCTCCAAAAAACCCCCAAACCTCAACCCATTATTACTACAGCACAATGTTAAATCTAGAACTAGTGATTCTTACTGTTCAGTCAAACATTTAAATAAATTGGGAAAGTATGCTCTCATTTTTGTTGTTTTTTCAACATCACTTGTTTTATAATGTTATGTGATTTACTTTATCACTTATAATGAATGTATTTAGGATTCCTGAAACTTACTGTATTTAACAATGGTGGGATTTTTATTTGTTCACCTCCAGTCTTAATTTATTACTAGTATGCTTTGATAGCCAGTTTAGTGCTTAAGGTTCAGTGGGCTCCATTTTACTAATCACCTACTCTCTGTTAATGGAGGACATCTTTGTTTTATTTGATTTTTTTTTCATAAAAAAATTTTCCTAAATGGTTTATTTTTAATATTTAAAATGCAAATTTTTAGACTTTTACATTGTTTACAGTCATCTTCAAATCTGTCTTCCACCTAATTTATCATATTGTTTTAAAACAGGCTCTTTTGATGACAATAACAAAGAACAATTCTTAAATAGGGATCTGATACTTTTGACAGTAGTGGACATTTCTTTAGGCTTAAAAAAAGAACCCCAAACAAACACTGAAGAGCCACTGTGGGTGGTACTTCTTTCATCTATTGTTATATAGAATATGCTGCAGTGTAGTAAGAGTGTATCAGGGCTTGCTCGTGTACCAGAAGCCATTTGCCAGAAGTGGTACAGGGAAATCAGAATAAACACTTGGTGATGCTCTACAATGGCATGGCTATACTGACTCCAGTAGACACTTTTAAGTGGAAAGCTATATTGAGTATCTATGCTGCTTTGCAGTATAGATTTGACCAGTTGGCTGAGGGAAAGCCTGGATCCTGTATTGATGGAGACCAAAGGCATGATATACATGATCAAGGCCTACCTTAAGATGCCTCAAGAGGAAGAAAACTGATTTTTCAATGTGTATGGATGATGTCCTGAAAAGTGGGAACCTAGAAGAGTAAGGGGGTTTCAAAGGTGGGCGTTTGAAATCATACCTCACATTTGCAAAATATTGTGCAATAGAACTACATGGATTTGTGATTGTAAGCAAATGCTATTGATGAGAAGAGTCTGAAGTATATTTGTTTGTATTTAGAAGTAGAGTGTATGTGTGTATATACATATACACGCACACATATCAGAAGAATGGTTTGCTCCCAGTATATCATCTTTACAGCTCCCTGACATAATTTTCTTAGAATTGATTATTCTCTCAACTGATTAGCTACTTTTCACCTTTTACATCCCATGTTGTAAATTGGGAAAGAAGGCATGTTTCAGTGAAACAAGAAGAGATCGTTGCAGTGAGATTAACTGTCAAAAACTGCTTAAGTCTGATCCTTTTATACACATGACTAAATGTTTATATGTATGTATATATATGTACATTTACTGCTTTATGCTGAATTTATATTTTTAAAAATAATATAGATTTTTTAAAGAGGCTTAGGTTAAACTATTCAAGGCCTCTTTAAATACTTTTGTTTAGATTTTTTTTTTTTTACGATTTACCTATCTAACACTCCCTTGTAGTCTGAAGATAGTTTTATTCTACTCTGATTTTAATTTTTTTCTTTATCAGGCTTTTGTGGTTCTACAGTATGAATATTTCTGTTTGTTTTTATCTTAAATTAGTTTCCTGTTTCTCAGAATCATTGCAGGAAAAAATTATGAGTGAATTTAGCTGTTAGCAACCAGACCAAAGTTCAGGTTAGTTTCTGTGCTGTTTCATACTATTGCCACAGCTTTTCTGAAAGTCTGATTGCTGTGTCTGGAGTCAGTAGGATTCCTCACAAGGCTCAGACATTTAGTGTACAGAAGATGGCAGTTCAGATTATGATCTCTAAAACATAACATCGTGCCTTTCATGTTCTCCACCTGTTTGTTAATCCTACACAACTGGACAGTTCTTGACTTGGTTCTTTAGCAAACTCAAAAGTCAATTGGATGCTAGTGTGGATAAAATAAACCCAAAAAACCAAACCAACAAAAATGATGTTCCTCAACTCACAGTCATTACAGAGCAGAGTGTGGTAGGGTTTTGTAGCAAGTCTGCTGCATGTTTCTCTAGTTGCACTGAGTCATCTGTCTTTGGAGTCCATATCAGCATACTGTGAGTCCTGTCATGGAGGATTAGGAAAAAAACCCTTCCAGGAGGGATTACATGCATTCCTGAGCCACTGAACAGAGGAGTTAATTAGAGACGGGGGACGGGGGGAAGGAAGGTGGGAGTGAGTCAAAAATGGTATTAGCCATCTAATTTGAAAGAAAACTGTTGTATCAAATCACAATTACTGCAATCATTGCACCCTTGATGAACCTTCAGTAAAAACTGAGTATTCATCAGGCTGCATAAATTAGAGAGAAGAAAATAAAAATCACATGAGGCCATCTAATCTGTTCCCTGGGGCCAGTCCCCTGCAGTACACTTTCTAGTGCTTGTCCAATCTGTTTCTAAACACCTCATGTGATGAGGCTTGCTTCTCCACGGGTAGCTAACAGGGTAATTATGTAGGAGTGACTAGGCAAAAAATAAGGTGCTGTAGCTTTCTTATGACGGTGGCTGCGAGCGCCGTGTTGAGTGTGTGAGCTTGCTTAGTATAGACCCAGACAGACTGAGGTAAGTGTTCTATATTCAGCTATGGCATGGAGGCTTCTCTGAGCCCAGCCTCCTCATTACTGTGCAAGTTACTAAGTGTTGCACCTACCACAGCCTTCCAGCAGCCAGTCAGTTCTGACTCTGAAAGCTTCTCCATGATGCTGTGCTAAATGGTCTCTTGATTTCATCTCATTCCTCCGTGTTACACTACCTTTTACTAAACTAAATAATTCTGCCTTTCTGATGCTTATACCCATCAGATATTTGTAGACCCTAATGTTCACCTGCCCACCTCACCTTAATCTTCAGTAAACCAATTTATTTGTATTGAAATCTTTTAATTTTTCCCTATAAATCAGTCCTTCCAGTGTCTTAATAATTTCTGTGGCTCATATCTGATCTCCCTCCAATTTATCAGTACTGTTCCATTAATAAGGCACTGTGACAGTAACATAAGGGTGTAGGTGAGCTGTAGTTATATCAGAGACATAACAAATTATCTTAGTGGTGACCATCAGCCAGAAGGACTGCGAAACAGAGTGAATCTTAATGTCTAACTTGATTTGGATCCGTCTCTCTGTATTTATAGTCTATACATGCAGATCTTTGCCATTTCCTAATTGTTTATTTGCTACTCAAACATATTTGCTTTAATAATGCATATTTGGCTTCTGCATCAGAATTACAAAAAGAGTTATTGAGTAGAGGAACATACAATTTATGAACTCCTGGGGGTACTAAAAAGAACTTCTGCAATGAATGATATAGGAAACTTTCTCTGTCCATTTCTGCCAGTAGAATTCAATGGCATAAATACTAGTAATTAATAAATGGAAAATCTAGGAGTAAATTGAATCCCAGTATGAATATTCTAGAGAAATTATATCCACATAATCAAAAGTTTTTCTCTCTTTTATCTAAATACATGCATGACTCATGTTGGTCTTAAAATGACAAAGTCATCAATGGATGTTCAGCAATTTGACACACACAGCAAAGTAAAATAGTATCTTTCTTTTCAGGATCAAGACCTTGAAGTGGAGGTATGCTAAGTGGCTTTCCCAGAGCCAAGGTTGCAATATGTGGCTAAACTGAGAATTGAACCCAGTTCCCTTGATTCTCAGAGGCATTATATCAAAGCACACTGTCTCTCATTTGGCAGTTTTCTGTTATTAGTGGATAACTGACATGTTTCAAAAGATGTTAGAGATTCTCAAAGCATTGAAAATTTTATTTCAGCTTTGTATAAAGAAAATCTTGCTCTTGCTTTGTTACTTCTAAAGGCCAAATATTCTGTCAGCTTCTTGAAACGTTCAGAAAGTTTTGCATGTGTAGGAGTGTTTTCATGGCTGTGCTTTCCTATTAGAGTTAAGGCAATCTTAACATTTTGGCTTGCTTGACAGAGCAGGCTCACCTGTCTGAGAAGACTGAGAAACACTGCCTTATTCTTTCTACCTCTTTGTATTCTATATCACTTAAATGCGTTCTTTTGAATTCTGTATTGCCCTTTAGGAAATAGGTATGTTGTGGTTGGTGTGCTGAGTCACTATGATGTGTCACGTGAAACCAGTGAGATTTTTCCTACAGTTCTAGCAGGTATAGTGTTAAGGTAATGCTGCACTGAAACACTGGGTTGTTGATCCCCAGGGCTGCTGAGTTGAAACATCTTCTCTTACCACAGGAGCCAGAAGAGAAAGACTATGAAATGCACCATGGATTTTTTTTTTTGTTAGGTGTGGCATAAATGGCTAAAAAATGAAGGATGTAGGGGACTTGTTTGGTTTCTAGGCATGAGATTTTAATTTAAAGCATTTATATCACTTTATTAATATTCTCATGCAAGTGCTTCCCACCAGATCAGACATACCTATGCACAAGATGACTAGGACAGGACCAAGAGCTTTCACTCTGCCCATGTGATTGTCAGTTCTTTGCAACTGGGAATACTTTAGCAATGGTAGTTCTGGGATCACCACACTATTGCAGAGATTGGTGTAATTTCTGGAGGGCATTGCACATCAAGCTCAAGAAGTGGTGAGGATGGAGAATGGATGGCACCCAAGGTGGCTTGAGAATCTTTAGGAGTCTGAGACTCTGAAGATTTAGTGGTAGCCTAGAAAAGACTCAAAGGACAATAGACTGGTTATAAGTTTTCTACTAAATCAGCATGTCTCCTGGTTCACCCAACCAAATCTTTTTTTTTTCATAAATGATGTACTTTTATTCTTCCATCTCTTGATGCCGTGAGCCTGTCAGATTAAGGTCCCGTGTTGCATTTTTGGCTTCCTTTTTCCTGTGCCATCTGTTATTTTGGTGTATTGTTGAAAGGTTGATGTTGCTATTGCACATGTGAGAGTAAAACAGATAGACAGGGCATACTGTGTCAATACAAGATGCCAAAACATGGGCTGCATTTTAAATTTGTTTTCAGTAGGTTGAAGCTAATGGTTTTTTACAAGGCTTCTGGATTTGAGCAGAGTGTCAAAATGGCACCTAATGACTGCCTTGCTGGGCAGAGCTGGTTACTGAGAGTCATTCAGGTATTGGAGCGCTCTCTCCCCTTTTATTCCTTTTCCTTCCATCCTCAGCTCAATTCTACATTTCTCATGGGCTGGAGCTTGCCTATCTCATGTTCTCATTCAGAGCCTTTAGCTACTTCTTGCTCAACCTTTGTCCTGTGTGTTCCCCCCTTCCCCCTGTCCCCCAGTCATGGGATTTTGAGGTTCCTCAGTTCTACAGGCTGGATGTGGAGAACACCAGCGCTTTGGGAGATCCAGGCTTATATAGTCTATTCTTTCCTAGTGTGTATAGTTGGCCTTTCTGCATAATTCATGTGAGTTGGATTTTTTCAGTTATTTTTCTTCTTCTGTTTCCTCCCATCCCAGCAGGTCTGAATTCTGTTTTCACTGCTATTCCCCTTCTCTTTTTCCCACTGATTTGCAAAGCCTGACTTCTGGCCTGCTTAGCTTTCATTTTCATCCACTATTCCATTTGCCTACAAAAAAAAATTAATGATGTCACATCAAAAGAGTAAGTGAGACTATGCATATTAAAAGCACACACATTTTTCTTACTATTACATAAAAATGAGTACTTATGTAGGAGGCATTACGTAGAGGTAGGCATATGGTGAGAACAGGCTGCTTTTTTGATGCAGCAGGATACCTTCCTAGAATATGCAATGCAATTTCCAGATACCTGACTGTCCAGGGAATGCTGGAATTGAATCCAGATTAATGGACTGGAGACTAAAGTGTGTGTCTTTGTATCCCAAAGGATGCTGAAGAAAGATAATTTGTTGCCTCTTCATGCTCCTGTGAGACTATCGGAGCGGACTGATTTAGTAGATGGATAATTCTTGAAGAGAAGCTGAGCAGTGTCTTGAAGAGAGAGACTTATTTTTTCCCTGTTTCCTCTCCCCACCCCCAACATGTACACTTCAATGTTCATCTTGCAATCATGGCTGGGCCCTGTATTGGATATCATAGTGCAAATAGTCATCCTTATGATGGGTACACACTGGGAATTATTAACAGAAACTCAACGGAGTTGAGGTTGGAAAAGATCTCCCTGTTCAAACCATGGTCAGCTAGAGCAGATTGCTCAGGATAATGTCCAGTCAGGTTTTGAGTCACTCAAAGGATGAAGAGTTCATAACCTTTACACCTAGCCTTTTCCAGTGCTTAATCACCTTTACAGTAAAAAGTTTGAGATTTTTTAAATGATTAAATAGAATATACTGTATTTCAATTTGTACCTGCTGTCTCCTGTCCTTTCACTGGATACTGCAGAGTCTGGCTCTGTCATCTTTACTCACTTGTCGTGTATTTATATACATGGATAAGATCCCCCTGAGAAGACTGTTCTGTAGGCTGAACAGTCCTAGCTCTCTCAGTTTTCCCTTGTATGATAGGTGCTCCAGTTCTGTAATCATCTCTGTGGCCTTTTGCTGGACTTGCTCTAATCTGTCAATGTCTTTTTTTTTTTTTTTTTTTTTTTTTTTTTCCTTCTCCTGGGCACATCACTCCAGGTGTCTCACTAGTGTTGAGCATAGAGGAATAGTTATCTCCCCTGACCTGCTGGTAATTGTTTTCCTAATTCAGCCCAGGGTGCTGCTGGTCTTCTTTGCTGCAAAGGCACATTGCTAGCTAGTAGGCAGTTTTTTGTCTCTCAACTGGAAAACCTAGGGGTCTGTTTTTTGTAAAGCTGCTTTCCAGCCAGTCAACTCCCAGATCATCATGGTGCATGGTGTTGTTCCTCCTCAGGTGTAGGACTTTCCATCTCCCTTTGTTGAACCTGATGTGATTTTTGTTGACCAATTTCGTCAGCCGGTTAAGGTTCCTCTGACTGGCAGCATGATGATCTCATGTGTCATCCACTCCTCCCAGTTTATCGTCTGCAAACTTACTGAGAGGGCATTCTGTCCTGTCATCCAGATCATTAATGAAGATGTTAGTACTGGTGCCAGTATTGACCTCTGGGGTTATGCTATCACTGACTGGTGTCTAGCTGGACTTCATGCGCTGATCACAACCCTTTGAGCCTTGCAGTTTAGCTATATTTCAGTCTACTTAACTGTCAATTTATCTAGCGCCTTGTGGTGGTTTGGGTGGATTCAGCCTTTTGGCTTGCACCTTAGAGCCAAACACAGGCTGCTCTCTCACCCTCCCCCCCCTCACCCAGGGAATAGGGGAGAGACTTGGAAGGAAAAGGGCAAGGAAATTCATGGGTTGAGATAAAAGCTATTTACTAATTAAAATAACATTATAATGATAACAACAGTGATAACAGAATATATAAATGAGTGATACACAGTGCAGTTGTTCACTACCTGCCAACCAGTGCCCAGCCTGTGCCAGCCAGCGATCCTGGAGCAGAGAATGTCCTGAAACCAAAACCCTGGAAGAGTGAGCCTGAGTGATCCCCAAGAGAATATCCCCGTCTTCTAGTCAACCCTGGTTAATATACTGACGTGATGGGACATGATATGGAATATTTCATTGGCACATCCAAATGTCATTTTTGGGTTTTGTTATTTAAAAGGCTTCCCCCTCCCAGTCCTAATGCAGCTGTGAACCAGCCAAACATGGTGGCCTTGAGCTTCAGCAGCAACTAATAACATTGGTACTTTTATCAATGTTCTTCTCACAACAAGTTCTGCTAGAACTAAAACACAGCTATTCTAACTATGAAGAAGAAAATTAACTCTATCCTAGCAAAACCAGGACACCCTTCTTCGGTTTGTCTATGGGGATGTTATAGCACACAGTGTCAGAAGCCTTGTAAAAGTCAAGAAATAAAATCTGCTGCTGCTCTTGCATCCACTGAGCTAGTGATCTTTTTGTAGAAGGCTTCTAGCTTGGTTATGCTTAATTTCAATACCTTATTTTCTCATCAACTTGTAATGATATCCTTTTTTTTGGTATCTTATTTCAGTATCTTATTGTGAAGATATACATTATTTTGAAGACTATTATTAAAAAGAACCCCACAACAACAAAAAACAACCAGGAATATGTTTTACAACTGGAAGACTGTCTGGACTTCCAAACTCATAGGCTTTTCTTCTGATGTAGCAGATGGCTCAGTTTACCATTTGTATATAAATATAGTAAGTCTTAGGGATATAGCAAGGTTTAAACACTTAGTGTTTTCTTTCTCAGCTGAACAGAATGCCAGATAACTGCAAAGTATTAATATTTTCTCCCTTTTCGGCAGTTTTCAAGATGCGTTTTTTCCTGTTAAAATATAGGAACTGCAAGAAAGGATGGTGTATGTTTAGTATTCATTGTGAGTTGTAGATATTGGCTGTCTGTCTCTTTATTATTGCTAATCAGAGCCACATGGTTAATTTCCCCATAAGTCACAATGAATATTTACCCTGGAATGTGTCATTGTCCTAAGTGAATTTAAGGCTGCTGTCTCTTGCCAATAGTATGTGTTTCAAGAGACATCTGTTTATCCTCAGAGTCTGGACAGTAGAAAAAAGAGCCAAAGAAACTGTTCTACGCTTTCCTGCAGATGCTGTATGTGAGATAGTTTTTTAAAACCTTCTTAAAACCAGTTGCTATCGCTGGTGCAACTTCACCAATAGTAGCAGAGGTGTAGGGATACTGGCACAGCTTACAGTCACCACCTCTCAAGCTTTATTCACTTTAGGGCTAGGTGTCTCTGCTGTTTAAAAGCCACTGGCCTGACTTTTAGTGCTGCTAGTGTTACTGACTCTAAATAGAGCTGCACAGATGTGAAACTGTTCAAAACTGTCAGGGCATAGTGTAGACAAAGTCGCACTGTCTCAAGCAGAGCTGGACAATTATGCAAAAAGTTTGGGGCTTTTAAAAATTCTTTTTCAAATTTTTGAACAAATTGATTTCTATTGTGTTCAGACCCTTGCATGATAACTCTGTGTATACATTGTTTTTATTGAAACAACAGTAGTAGTATATTTAGAAGGATTTCAAATTTTGAAAAAATTACTTCTTTGTTATCACTCCAGTTGCTTATGCTTGTCCAGTTGTGATTGAAAAGCAAACTGACTAACAGGGAGATACAGTTTATTCTGAGTATGCAACACTTATGGTGAGCAACTTGTAATGCTGATATTACTAATAATTTTGAGCCATTGACATTTATGGAAATAATATGTTCAATAATATCTGTTCAAAATGCTCATAACAATTTATGTACAAGGAAATGTTTTAATGTATTCATTTTAAGCCAATCTTCCTAGCTCTGGTTTCACCTCTTGCCTGATGAGGCTACATTTAGGATGTGAGAATGAGAGTTAGTTCTCCCTGCCTGTTCAGTATGTAATGCCTCGCATGAGGTGAGAGAAGGGTAGTAGAGGTGAGCACCATAGTGTGGTGGCTGTAATGCAACTCAGGAAATTACATCTGCCTGAATTCCCCTTGAAATTTCTGTCATATGCACTGCTCTTCTCTTCCTTGCCCAAGTTGTGGACTAATATGATATAATATGGAATGAGTACTGTGTTCAAACATTGTCATAAGTGTATTATTGCTACACATGATATTCACAGTCGGGAAACTGCATCTTGGGACCCATACTGATGAGAGGAATTTCTTATGGAAGATTACGATGAGAGAATGTAGTTATCTCTCACTGAAACTACTAAAGCATGTTTGGTTTTTAAAGACTGAGGGATAGTAGACAGTTAGGACAGATTAATTCATTATGGAGATCTAGGGGGAGATTCTTGACACAGCAATATTGATAATAGTTGATGACCTCAGCGGAGGTAAGTTTCTACCCTCTGTTGTCATTGAGTAAGGATGTGCTCATATGCTTACGAATGAGGGATATACTCATAGGAAAAGGGTGTTAGATAAACTAACCACATATTGTAGAGTTCTGCTGTCACTGTGTTTAAAAGAAAAACGATGTGTAGAAAGTGATGAAAGCCTATAGCAGAAAGCTTTTCCCATGTTTCATATATGTTTTCCAAGTGGAGCTACTATTTCTTTTAACCTGCAAAGTCTGTCTTGAAGTGCTAGGTCTTGCTTACTTGCTCTCTGACTCTATTCCTTTCTTTCATCTACCCCCACACTAAGATATTATTTATCCTTTTGAAGAATCTATGAAAAGGATACATCCATGCCCATTTATTCTGCCTTGCAGGAAAAAGCAATAAATGCAGAAATGATGTTACTTTACATCTAGGCACTGTAAAGAATTGAAAAACGGCTTTTCAAGTGAATGCACTGGAATTTGACTGGGGGGCTAGAGTGGGGGGAATATCTGTAAACGAAAAATAGAATTAGCCAAAGGCATAAAGTCTTAATTCAAATCTGAGCTTATTATTTAATGCTCACCTGGGGAGGTTTTTTTCTTGGGATGTGTGCTTACAGGATTGAAACCTCAAGCAGCCCAAAATGAGTGTGCCCAGTGCACCCAAGACAAAGGCGATGGCAATGATTTTACCCACCTACAGGAAAGTTTTGCACCGGGAGGCTTTGCTAATCATATTGCTGTGTTCAATAGTGCAAAGTTAGTGAGTCTATGTAAAAAGTCTTTTCTCATAAAACATGCAAAGTGATCTATGAACAAGTCAAAAAGGAGGGTTTGTTCCTTTTTTCCCCATGTACCATATGAAAGAAGATGCAGAAGTAGTCTTTCAGAGTTTTTTTTACATATTTTTCAAAAGAAGGATATTTGGACCAGTGGAGAAAGAGGAAACAGACTCCTGGTACTTCATTCAATAAGCAAGTCTTCTGGCCACATCCAGTGATAAGTGAAAATGTAATGAATATAACTTCAGTGGAATTAGAGGGTAGACACTAGCAAAGGCGAGAAAAAGATTTGTTTGAAAAAAGAACTATCAAATAATCTTTGTACATCCCTGTAACTCTGAGACTGAATGCATGTTCTAAATAGCAAATGTCCAGTTAACATCCATCTCCTGAGTGTCTAAGTAACATGTAAGAATCTGTAGTGTGCATTTGGGCTCCTTAAAAGGGATACCAGGAAGAGTGGTGAAGCATTCACCAGGAGAAGAATAGGTCTGAGGGATGTTATTAATATTTAAAGGTAAAAGTAAGAAATTTCTCTAATCTGTGAAACTCTCAGGGCTTCTCTCTAATGCATGCAAAACATGGAAGCACGAAGATGGTCTTTTTGCAGGTCACCTTGGTGGGGGAGAAAAAAAGGAGGAAACTTCAATGTAGACAAGGAATGAGAGCCCAGTTTCAAGCCAAGTTATGTCCTGAAGAGCAGACTGTCATTTTAAGCAGCCTTGTGCCAAGCTTGTTTGGGGACCTGCTATTTTGTCTTAATCTCAGCATTTTAATTATTTTTCATAAACAGTATCTAGGATGTGAACTTTGAACGTGTTTTGCCTGATTACTGGAGGACAGGTGTACAGATAGGGTTGAATAAATGCCGTGAAAATGTTGTAGTCACAAAATGGCTATAGATGTCCTAATTCCAGACACTCAGCTTTATATATTAGACAGCAGCTCTGCTCAAACAGTAAAAGAACACGTCACTATATATCCCCGTCAGATTAAAAAACTAATTTGAAAAGATTAATGTATTCCATTCCTGTTAGCCTGAATCAGATACCGCTGTGCCTACAGCAGCACTGCCTCCTGATTATTGAATTTTTATGGCCTTGTAATTAATTGCAGATTCCCTGTTTTGTTCTATTTCTTTTTCTTTGACATTTTAATTTCAACAAAAAGCAGCGGTCTCCATGCAGCCTCTCTCAGGAGATCCTAATGGCCTATAAAACAAAATGACTTATAGATATGGCACCCACTTCAGTTGGCTAGCGATTGTTCGAAACCTTGCTGATCACGCGGAATTTAATTTTTTCCCTTCCTCTACTGTACTTATTTCTTGTCTATTAAATTGCAGCTCCAGTGTCCTGACTAACAAATGGATGTAACAAAGTGCCACCCTTTTGTAATACATTACTGTTGCCTCATGCAAATTTTTTCTTAAAAAATTGCAGTTCATTTTATCTAATTATAAATGAATAAATGACTCTTGTACATGAATAGAATATTGTCCTTGACTCTGCATGTGAGAATTTTATGTTCTGGTAAATCACTTGGATTTATTATAAATTTAAAGATTCAAATGTGGTTTAGATTCATTTTGCATTTCCTCCCTCATTCTCCTCCTTCTCCCCAAAATACTGGAATGTGCAAACATGATTTATTTCTGTGTTGTAGAAAGGCATGTTAGCATGACTCGCCATCTCCCAGTGAAACTCCTGGAGTTACTGAAGGCTAGTAAGAGTGAATTATTATTATTTATATTACAGTATTGCCTTGAGATCAGAACCCCATTTTTCTGGGCACTGTACCAACACATAATAAAAGATCATCTCTGCCTGGAAGAGTTTATAATCAAATGAAAGCATCTTCAAAGGGAGGGCTGGGGGGTGGCTTGTATCTGGGATGAGAGGAAAGGGCGATGGGGGATTAGCAGTCCCAGAGCATTGTATGATGGTGGACTGCGCTGGGGAGGCTCTGTCCTGGGAAAGGGCAGACTGTGTGGGGAGCAGGGATGGTAAGAACCTGGGATTGCCAGAATGTGTCCCAGCGATGGTGTCACAGGCTGCTGGAAGTGTCATCTCTGCTGTCTGCTCTGTCTGCACCTTCCCTGGGTGAAGCTGGGTCAGTGGATCTTCATTATTCACCCTCTGGGCTATCTGAGCTGTTGTTTCATTAGCACATTCCTTCAGCATGCTCCCAGGAGCTCCTGGGCAATGTCCCCACTCTGCTGTGAAGTAGTTGTCAAAGCAAAGGGGGTGTGAGGTGGCTGCTGGAGTAGGAGAGCTGTCTGAGAGCTACTGCTAAAGAGCTACTTGCATTAACTGGCTTCAAAGCAGCTAGCTGAAGCATTTCTAATCTAACCATGGCAGTGCTAAGCTTTGCGTTGGATGAGAAACCTGCTTACAAACAAGAGTAAATTTGCCCCTGTGCTGCTAACACAAGTTTGTTCTTAGATTAGTTTAATTCTAGCTTTTCACAGACATACCTGTCTTGTAACCATGCTCAGAGGTCATGATGCTGCAGTGGCTTCAATGGGTGCTCACCCATGCACGTTCTGTTTCAGAGAAAGGACTTGTGTCTTCATGCTAAGTGTATAGCCTTCTTCCCAGGCTTGGAAACTAGAGGCAAAGGCATGTGTGGGCGACTGAAGCAGAGTGACAAGAAGTCACTGATCTAATTTAGCATATATTATCTTTTAAGTAAGTGCTTATCTAAATGGTAGTACTTAGAGGGATAGTAGATACTGACTGTATGTTCTTCGTGTTCCCACACTAGAAGTCCCTAGAGGATACAATAATAAAAATTATGGTTTTACTGGATTGGAGTCTTGCTTGCGGCTTCTTTCAGTTTTCTAACTGGAATGCAGGCAATATTGTTTTCATTGCTGTTGCAAAACTATAGAGAGAGTTTCTGACAGGGCTAGCAATTGTGTATATTTCTAAGAGGAGCTATATACATTTTCCATCATCTCTTCTCCCTCATGGGTCTATGTAAGACCAAACAGACAAATAAACCCCAACCAACACTCCCTTCCTGAATTTAAAAAATAATAATTAAGACAAAACAATCTTTATAAACATTAGTATGACCTTTGCACCTCTGCTGTGCTCACTTTTCATGAGATATCTGTGCAAAAGCTATCCTGCATATTCATCTTGCTAAAAAGGACTTCCACTTCTTTCTATCTCCAATCCTAACCAAACCTATCTGGCCTGGTGCCCTTTACCTCAGGTATCCCATCCAGTTTGTTTGGACATCTGAATGGTGGCAGGAGCCTTAGTTGTCCCATTCCACAAATTCCTGGTTGGAGTGTTGGACAATGTGCTACAGTTTTGACATGTATTAGAAAGATATGTTCAAGAGGTTGCCTGATCTGTCTCAGCAAGCACCTAGAGAAACAGTTCTGTTTTAAATTTCATTGCTTGACCTAGCCTAATAACTAGTCCAAAGGAGTGCTTCTTTGCTCAGGGAGAAAGGGAGAAAGAAGCTATTTCTATGGTATATGCTTGAATTGGCTCTAGCTAGGAATCTCTGCATAATGCATTTGTACCAACTGGAATCTACATACTGTGTGCTGGCAGCTACCTGCCCTCTTCAGCCTGGGAAGGGCAGGGCAGGATTCATGAATGGAAGTTGGGCAGCCTTTTTTCAAGCTGACATTTTTTAAGAATTAATCTGCTCTGGTGATATCTATGAAGCTGTTTTTCCTCTGTTGCCTATTTTGTCTTTTTCTCCTTATGATTGATTAATTGTAGGAGTTTTTAGTGCTTGAATATTCCCAGGAGAACTTGATAGTGTGGTATGACCTCATAGTAGTCTAGAGGAGACATCTTAACAACCCATTTCTTCATGGCACTGGGATGTTTTCCAGGAGACTCTAAACTGATTCTACTGCTGTTGCTGATACCCTGCGTAACTCTGGCTTGGCATCTCATTTTATCTGTCTCTAAAAATCTTGGTACCATAATTCCCATCCATCTCATGTCTATTTTCATGTTTCTTTTCTGGGGGTCAATATTTCTTGTATGGTTTCCTGTAGTCAGCCAAGAAAGGATGTTACTAGTAGCTGCATATGCAAGGGACTGTGTGCATTTTCCTGATGAAATGCCTGCAGAGCTGGTTCTGGAACAGCTGGGTTAGGAACCACCCAGTCCAAGAGGAGAAACAGCAGCATGGGAGACTGGCCACCATTTAAGCTGCATTAGATGCATTGTTTGTTTGTTTGTTTGTTTAGATTTTCTAGAGCAAAAGAAACATCTAAAATGTTAGTTGTGAACTTGTAGATGATATTTTTCTGTGTTTGGAAAAAAAAAAAAAAAAAAAGCCTTCAAAAGGCACCTTGCCCAGACCTGGATACCAAGCTCAATTTAGTAGCTTAACTGAAGTACTGCTGTATTTATGTGCTGCCTTCTAACCAGAGTATAGAAATATTGTGATTGTGTTTGCTTCTGGCTGTTTAGATTTTAAGAAATGCTTTATCTTCTGTTGTCGCTTTATCAAGCTTTGGTTCTGCTGTTTGGTACTACAAATGTGTGTAGAGGAAAAAAAAGATTATAGCATCTGCAGAAAAAGAAAGATACAGGGGTAGACTGGTGGATTGGGAACTCCTTGACTGCAGCTGCATGCAATGTTGCCAGAAGGCCTTAAGTAGGTATGTGCTAGAAAACTGAGCGGATGAAAAATATTTCTGGATCTATAAAGCTTTCATCCCATAGTGCACTTAAACATCAGTTATTTATTTGTGCAGTTTGCAGCAGACGTTTTAACATACTATACTGTATTTAACCAGAATCCTGGTATCTAAAGGATTGAATCACATGGAAGAAAGTATAACCAGCAATTATATTTGTGACTGGAGAAACAGCAAACCTGGATTCTAGTTTTGATTCCTTCAAGATTGACTCTGTTGAAAAACAGATTTTTCAAGGCTATCTAAGGGAATTTAGAGTTCTTTTGATTAATCATTCTCAGATTCTTTGATTTGTGCAGAAGTTTGATATGTCTATATAGTGAAAATAACAAGAAGAATCCTGGTTAGGAAGTACTTTGTTCTTTGATTTGATTTTTTTTTTTTTTCAACCAGAGTGGTTTCTCCTTTTTCTCTTTTTGTTTTTAAGTTTTAAAGAGAAAAGTAATCTAAAAACTATCATTTTCCTGTGGGGATTTAGTGTATTTTTTCAGTTTCAAATAGCTTAGCAAATCTTTGCTTGTGAAAGCAAGAAATCCCAGTGCTGTTTCTGCATTAAAGGTAATGGTGGAATTAAGTTCAGGTGTGACAAATCAAAGGCTAAAAAGTGTTAAGAGAGAGAGCAGTTTGGGGAGAGTGAAGCGTAACTATTTGCTTAGTTGTTGATATTTGGACCGAAATATCTACTTTAACCTCAATAGCTTTGGATTAGGTTTTCTGACAACATGTGCATTTTGGTGGTTTTGTCACAGAGTCTGAACTCTCCTACAGGTTCTACTGAATGCACTTTTATACTGAAAAATTGAGAGATATGGAAGCTCTTAGAACATGTTTCAGTATGAATTTGAGAGCAGTGAGTGTTTCATCTACAAGAGACAGACAGAAAGAAGAAGCAGGAGTAGCTGTAGGACAGATTTTGATGTGGATTCTCAGCTGGTATGAGAGCTATAACCCCACCCAAGTCATTAAAACCATGATCTGGACATGAAACAGAAACCCTGGTGGGTGGGTGATGCATTAAAAGACTAGGCTGTGTAAAAAGCAAGAAGGCAGTGGTTATGAAGAGGACAGAAGAATCTGACCTTCTGCCTTTGATTTCACTATTTTCAAGAAAAGCTGAAGTTGATATAAAAAAAGATTGGGAAAGTGCTTTTGAAATATTTTATTCCAAATGTTGTAACTGGAGGATATAATTTCTAATCTGTTGATTTAAGAAGAGTGAATTTCGAATTACTGGTAATAAACAAGCATATTACATAGGTTCTTTCTGAGCAGGAGTTAGTTATGCATAGTGGACATAAGATGTGGAATTAGGAATTATATTTGAATTTGCATGTGCTAGAGTTTTTAGAGATTCTAAAAGTTTGAACAAGTGTTTCTTTCTTTAGAGCAAGTTATGCTGTCACTTCGATCTATGCAAAGCTAGAATAATAACTTCCAACTCATGGCTGTTACCTTGGTGTAAGCAAAATGAAAATTTGGCTCTCCTTGCAAGAGCAGTTCTTAGTTTTTAGCTAACCTGACCTGCCTTTGCATCATGTTTTCTACATATGGATAGTTTAAATTGGTTTTAGTTCATAGAGGGAGTTAATGAATTTGAAAAATTTTGAATTTACTTAATTTGAGTTTCTTACTTTATATAAAGCCTTTCATCTGACTGATTTTATTTCTGTGTTAAATTCTGGATGGTATTATTTTTCCTAGTGTAAAGGCTATGCAAGTAAATTTCAAAAGATAAATGAGCCTTTGCACTCCAATATAATTTTTCTACAATCCTATGTCTTATTTATACGTTCAGAAAATAAACAAAATGGTGATGTTTTGGCTCACATAACCTTCAAAGTGTATAAATAACATGTATTATTGTCTATAAATTATATTGAAGTACAGATGCTCATTCATCTTTTGAAATCTATCTGCATAGTTTAGTGCTTCTATCCACAAATGATTGAAACCAATCTGGCACCTACGGGAAGTGATATGTCTCCATGCCAAAAAAATGGCACCAGGGGAAAGGTTGCTCAAGGAGTTCACTGTAACATATACTGTTTACCACCATGTCCACAGGTATGAATCTGACTAATCAAAGGGACTGAATTGTTGGTCCTCTGGTTATTGTGATATACCAATCTTCCTAGCTTTTCAGGTCCAGAGCTGTTGACTTCTCACAATACCTTAGCAGCTAAAGCCACATAAATTAAATCCTATAGAGCTAGTTAGGAACAAGTGTGCTTTCTTGGTGTTATATTCATCTCCTTTTGTGAATTCTTAGTAAATAAGTTTATTATTTTTATCACAAGTTGCTGCCCACTAACTGAAGTCCTTAGGCCAAATTCAATCCAGCAGACTTGTGAGGTTAAAAATTACCTGCGCATCTGAAATAAATCAAGTTAATGTACCTCTTTTAGAAATAGAGCCAAGAAGACTAGGGGGCTGAAGGAAGGGTGGAAGGAAAAGGGGGTAGGATTTTGGAAACTTTTTCACAAGGGATTAGAGAAATGGGAGGACTAAATCTGGAAATCAGCTTTTGTGCAGAGTAAGAAGTTGAGAGGTGAGGGAGGAATTAGACATAACTGCAAGGACATTGCAGCAGTCTATTACTTGAGTAGAGGCAGAATATGATATGCCTTTTCTGTCTCTTCCTCAGCTCTCTGCCCTGCCTACTCAACTTTCATCTATCTAAATGCCTTTAGGCAGAATATATAAAAATCCTTCATACTCCCTGGTGGCTGCTGGCGTGCAAGTCTGTGAACAGTTCTTTGGCAGATTCTGCAACTTGCATGTTGCTCAGGTTTGTTGAGCCCTTTTTCCAGCAGGAGGTGCAAACCTGCAAAAAGCATGGTGTGAATGCTGCTGTTTTGTGGATGCTTTGCCTTGCCAGAATGTGGAAAGCGTGGGCATGAATGTTGTGCGCAGGAGGAATGTGCGGTGACTTAGTAGTAAATATGAGGATGGGCAGCCCAGCAGGAAATGCAGGTGGTGGTCTCTGTCCTCTTGATGATGTAGAGTTCCTGGTACACGCAGACCTCAGGAGAGACCAGTTCTGGCCTTATCAGAATAGGTGAAACATAGATAGCAGGAGATCCCTGCAAGTAAGAAAAATGAAGTTTGCTGTGGAAATTGGGAAAATTCAGAGCTAGTCAGAGCAGTGGATTCCTACATTCTTCTCTCCACTGAAATGCTCCTGTAGCTATGCGCCCTCCACGGGCTGCCTAGGAATTATGTTCTGCGCCCACTGAGGTCTTAACTTTACCCCTACCTGAAACACTGCCTCTCGGAGCTTCTCAAACTGCTTGTGACTTCAGTCTGTGGTGTAACTACTTTTATTTCATAAGCAGAGAGAAGTTCGCAGTGGTTGAGGGTGAGGCTCCTTTAGGAATCCCACAAGGCACTGTCTTTAGGCAGTTAAATGCCCTTAAAAAATGGCCTATATCGTATCACATAGCATATAAATGATGTGGGACAGAACTTGGAGTTTTTGCTTCCAGACTTAGCGTTATCCAACCCATAGAAAATACTGCTTCTCAATTGCTTTTATTTTTACAATCACATTCCAATGATACCAGTTATTCCCCCCCTCCCCACCCAAGGTATAACAATGAGATTACTCAGGAAACACTTCTCCCTGAGTAAAGCCTGTGGACTATGTGTGCTCTATCTTGTAAATGCAGATGTGAGAGAATTTTATTGATTCTTACTCCCTCCCCAGTACACTGCTCTACTAATAACAAATGCAAAAATATGTTAGAAATACTCAAAAAAACAATGTGTTACCCTAAAAACAGCAATAAATTCCCATATTTCACATAAAAGTGAAAATCCTTAAGTGTGATCTGCAATTTGCCGACAATAAGAGCTATCAAGAACCACACATACCATTTCTGAGGTTTTCCAAATAGTATTTGGAGAGAAGGATCAGGGAAGGAATTTTCTGTGTTTTCTGGGTTTACTAAAGAAATGGACTTGAGCTGTATTTTAACCAATGAGAAGTTGTACCAAATGAGTCAAGGAAAGGCTTTATTACTACTTTACTGGCAATAGCACTCTATGTACTTGAAGCTACATGAGTGGAAAACTCATTCCCATGGGGAAGAAATGTACTCTAAACTATAGTGTGTACCTGAATTGCTATTGTATAAAAATGCTGCAATAGGGTTACGGGAGCTAAAGATCCCCTGTGTCAGGAATTAAACCCAAGAGGAAATGCATAAATACAAATAATTTCAGCTACAAGCATACTATTTAAATGGAAATCCAGATTTAGTTTTATTTTGCATCTTACTGACCACTGTGGTAGTGTCTACAGCTCTACAGTAGTACAACATACAATAGGTGTTAGTAGAAGGCTCTTAAAGCACCATACAATTTTCTTTTCTTTTTGAATAAGTATTTTAATGTAGAAGTAGATTCATAATTCCGTTAAGCCAATTTCTTTAGGACAAGTGTTACTGAAAGCAGCCTTGGACTCAAACCATTTCTGATGATATGTGAATGAGAAAGCACTCAGTTCAAGATGAAACTATTACATAGTAATTTTTAGGAGATACCATAGCAGATGTGCAGATATAAACAGTATCATGGAAGCATTTCTGGAAATACTTGGTGTTTACTGGCAATGTTTGGAATGGTACCATGCTGAGATGTTCATGGGGATCTTTTGAGAGTTAATGCCCCTCTTCTCATAAGCCAGCATCACTACCTAATCAAACTTTTCAAGAGAGACTCATGAATCTGAGTCCTTAGAAACCAGCGGGAGATACCACAAAGTGTAATCTTTTATTGCAAGCAGGATGAAACTACTCTATGTTTCGCTGTCGGCTTTCTAGGAAATGCTTACCTTTAGACCAATAACGTGTGTGCAAGTGGTTCTCTATTCAAAATGAACCAGTTACAAAACAAAACATGAATCTGAAGTTTTGCATGTTAGGAAGACCGAAGTATGAGAGACCAAAACTCACCAGTGACACAGTAACATTTTTGTTGCGAGGTGGAGGGCTTTTTGTGTGTTGTGTTTGTTTAGATTTTTAGTGCATTATCAACTATCTAATACGGATGATAGCTAAGGTCAAGTCTTATATCCCTTCTTGTAAGTATCAGTTGCATTTGTAGGTTTGACAAAGGGTAGAAAAAGAGAAGCCAGGTGCAAAATGACTAAATGCATTGATTCACATTTGTGAAATATTGTCTACCCATAAGTAATTTCACCATATGTGAGTGCAAATACAAGTTTTTGCAGAGGAGGTAAAAATGTTTTAGGTAGTAGCTGAAAATGCAGTTTTAGCTTCTTTTTGCCTTTCAGACCTTCTTGTCCTGGGTTTTAGGTTTTGATTAGATTTGGGATTTTTTGAGGGGTTGGTGTTTTTTCTTTCCTTTTTTTTTGTTTTATTTTATTCTTATGTTTGTGGTTTTGACTTAAACAACTATGTGAATGCTTAACTTGCTGCATCATGTTGACAGTGTTTTGTTCTCCTAGGAAGGGTGGGATGCATGTTTTCCATTGACCTACTTGACTGCAGTTAGGAATAGCAGTCTTAAATATAAAGGTCCATCCCATGTGCAATCCCAGCAGAAATAAAAAGCACTGTATGCCACTGTGTAAAGTAGTGGTGTGATCCTCTGTATGACCAGACTGGTCAAACTGGCATGGGTGGACCTATTCTTGAATGGAATGAGGAAGGAACTTGACTTGTGTATCTATTCTTCACCTTGACAGGAACATAGGAGATAATCCGCCTTTTCCGTGTTAAAAGATATTGCTTAGCAAGATTTTGTTGAAAAAAAATCATTGTGTAATTATTACCAAAATGTGAGAGAAAATTGGATCACTTGGGGCTTGTCAGAGGTAAGAGACAACTGTATCCCCACATTTGTGGGACTGTACCACACTGCTAATTAGTAAATTTGTCTTCTCCTTTCTCTTCTCTTTATCTCCTGGGTTAGGTCCAAGTTTTTGGTATCTGTATCTGGTAACTTGTCTTTTATACTTCATGGTGATTAGAGAAAATATTTCTTTTACCTCCTGGTATTTCAAACAGTAGAAGAGAGAAAGCGACTCTCTGTCACACTGGCTGTGCAGTCTCTCACCTCTGGGTTTATCACATACCTTCTTTTCAGTTCAGTAGTCTCTGATTCTGTATCTGGGCAGAATCAGCATTCGTTTTGCACTTCTGAATGAGGTGAGATAGTCTTTGGGTATGTCAGCTCAGTCAAGGGATCTGTAGCAAATGGCTTGGATTATCACAGTCTTTAATTTGTTCTTCTCAACCTGTTAATGTGTGTTGGTGATAGTTACTGATGACTTTGACAAGCTAGCATCCATGCCTATTCAGTCTGATTTTAGGCATCCTGGAAAAGCAATAGATGATGTGTATTTTACCTTGCTTTCTCTAATTCAAATATCACTCCAAAATGTGGACTGCTGTAACCTTTAAATTGTCAGATAAACTACTCATTGCAATTTTAAAGCCCTCTAGGTGAGTAAAAGAAATAGCAACAGAAGAAATTGAAGCCCAGCAATAATATGTGACAATAGTTATGATGACTGCAATATAAATACTTTCCTCTTTTAAGGGCTCATAAATTGCATCCAGATAATGACTGTATAGTCTCCTAATTTATCTTTTCTACAGTTCAGATTGAAGACCACAGAAAAAAAGCACAGGATTAAAGCCAAAATGTAAAAAAAAAAAAAAGTCCTTCTAAAATTTGACTGAGTGTATATTCTATTAATTTAACTATCCTAAAATGTTTTGTGATATGCGCCATGCTTCTAAACTGTGTAAAGGGAGATGCTCCCTGAGGCTTTCATGGAAATTATGTTTATACTACACACTCCTGTTTTCTTCTCATTCCCTTAAGGAAAGGTCCTCACTGGTACATTTTCACTGGCAAAAATGTATACATCATTTAAGTCATTACAGGTCGACTGCTCATTTGTTACAATAAACTATATCATCCTCGCTAGGAGGCCAAAGAGAGCCTGTAGCCATGAATATACGTCTTCCTAGGGTAACTCAATTCAAAGCAGCAGCATGCCATGGTAAAGTATTACTTAATTTATACTGCTAATGTTAAACATTGATTCTGTGTGGGAAAATAAAGCCCAACGCATTTTGAGAACCTACATCATTAAGGTTTAATAATTTAGACCTAGTTAATGTGATAATGAATTTACTGACAACTAAAGTGCAGTTTCAGTACTTACATTTCTAGAAATACTGACTCTGAAACTAGGTTTTCTAGGCAGAAAATGTATATTATAGGATTGTTTCTGTAATTTACCTGTCCTCACCCTCTTAAACTACAGTGAAAAATATATCTTTAGGTATGTTTACTAACTAGTGGAATGCAATGCTTCTTTCACTCCATACATCTGGTGAACTATATGGTACTAATAGGATCTAATAGGGTATTTGTGTGTTAAAAAACTTCTTAATTGATAGAAACTGCTTAGTGTTTTTAAAATGAAGCAAAAAGAAAGCTATTATTGTGGTCTCAAGTACAACATTTGTCTGTTGTGAGCTCAGGAACTGTATGCTGGAAGAAGCAAGCTCTCTGTTGTGCATTTGCATTCCCCACTGCCCTGTCCCACTCAGGGCTGCTGTCACAACTATTATGTTCACCCATATCACCACAGAAACTATTTGACAAAATGATATGTAGGTCATTTCCAAAGCTCTGGGAGGGGGAGGGAGTATTTATTTTTTAAATCTGACATAGTGTAGTCCCTCTACCTCCCTCTGACCTTCCTATGTCACTGCGCAGGCTGCAGCCATCTTCACTGCCCCTGTGGGTGTTTTATATCAATCAGGCTTCCTTTCAAATGGCTAAAATAATGGGTGTCCTCCACGCGTCCGAATGTGTCAAGGCTTCTGCGATATAACTTCAAGCAGGAGTCAGGGGCACTCGGCACCTTGTGGGAGGTACTTACTCAGCAGCTTGCTGGATTTGGCCTTGTTGCAGGGTATTTCTGAATATCCTTTGTGTAGTCTCATTAGTTGTTTTGTACCACACTGCTATTGAGAAAACAAAGGGCAGCTAGGTGTTCTGTAGTAGGGTTTTCCCAAACTTTTTATTCCTCCTTTTTGCTAGAAGTGGCAGCAGTGGGTGTGTTTGGTTGTGGCTTGTGTTGGGGTGGGGAGGAGGGCTTGTTGCTGTTTCAAGCTTCAGTAAGTCTTAGATCCGTGATAGTCCACTTGAAGCTTATAGTTCAAAAGTGGTTCTTGTGTATAACCATGGACTGATAACTGTTGCCCGACAATGTCGTGGATCAGATTAGAGAGAGCATGGACAGTGACATTGGGTTTCACATAGCGACACCTATAATTTTGAATGCTATTTGAGGAATTCAGTGTCCACCCCCAAAAAATTTCCAGGTGGTTAAAATAGTGCCAATGTTTTTTAGAATGGTATAGATGTGAAATTGGGTTAATGAGATATTATGAATGTTCCAGTTCTGTCCAGGAGAGGGCAGTTCATATTTATGCTCAACAGACAATTATTCTCAGTTCCTTAAGAGTATTATAATTTCTAGCAGTATGGCTGGTTGATCCAGATGAGGAAAAGTTCACGATTTCTTTGCACAGTTCTGTATTTCTTCAGAGATATACTTGAGTTCAGTTTAGGAGCAGAAGGTAGCACAGACATGTAGTTTGTAGACTGTAAGATTATTTCCCTGGTTCTTCTTTTGATTTGAGCCCTGAAAAAGTAATTTTGTCTCTTGATATATATTTCATCACATTTTCTTTCCACTCCTTGTGTAATTGCTCTATTAAGATTTTTCAGATCTTGGCTAGAATGCTGTCCCAGCATGTGTTTACCTTTATTACAGTTAGATTCTCAGTTCTTACAGCAATATAAATAATAAGAATAAAAGTTGAAAGAAGAACCTTGGTCTTGCAAAAAGCCTGTTCATAGTCAACTTCTGTACTTAAACTGTGGAGTGAAAGCGTCTAACCAAACAGGAAGATCTTGAGGCAGATGTGATCCAAGCTGAAACATTCCTTTTCATGGTTCTCCTGCCAATTGTGCTGAAATAGTAGCTATAACTGTATTTCAGTACCACTAGCAGTACTTCACCTGTTAGAATAAAATGCCATTACAGAAAGCAGATTTTTAATGCTGCTAGGTGCCCATCAATGGATTTAGTATAACGGAAATAATTTCCTGAACTCCGGTACTTCAGCAGATAGTATAGTTGCTTCCATTTCAGTGCTATAAATCAGCACTGGGAAGGAACTGATTTATTTATTTTTTCATAGATCAGTGCTGTCTTAGCAGATTGGACAAAAGGTATTTTTCTAACCAAATCCTATGTGCTTTTCTTTGCAGTCCAGGCTGTGCAAAGTGCCGTTGTGCAGTGCTGTCCTGATCCTGTAGGTTCCCTCTCCAATGTTTTACCCCTTGCAACCTTTCTTTCCACTCTGTAAAAGCTTCCCTCTTCTGATTTGTCGAAATTGCCTTCCTTTCCCCATGCTAGTAGGAGTTTTAGTTTCTGTTTGAATCTAAAGTTTTGTAGAGCTTTTATTTCCTCCTCTTGTCCTCCCAGTTTCTATTCCCTATGTAATGCTGTTCTTTAATAAGTCTAGTATGTGTCTGGCATCAGTATAATGTAAGAGAGACCCTTGTGACTTAAACTGCTTGCAGTGTGCCAAAGCAATAGTCTCCCTGTTAGGAGCTAGTGTTGCAGGTAAGCTTTTTTCCATGTTAGCTTGCAAAATAGTCATGTGTTTTCTGATTTCCATTCCCATACTTTGTTTAATTTCCAAATGCAAACTTGGCAAATTTGGAGTGTCAGTTGTCTATAAGAAGCACTTTTCTTTCCACAAGCCCAAAAGACAAAATTACTTTGGAGCTGTCTGGAAGCTGTGGTGAATAAGTATTGTTGAATTTCCTTGGAATGGTTAAAAAGGCTGCTTCTTACCAAGTCTGTAAGCTCTTGTTATACAATGGAGTTTACCATGGGTCTAGCCCTCAGCTGCAGTCACTCATGGACTGGTTGTTACTACGCAACATTAGGCTGTGAACTTGGTTGGATAAAGAACAACAAAATGTTTGCTTTTCCCATTTGAACACTTGCTCTCTGTAGGGTGGTGCTGCTTACTTGGTTCTTAGATCACTGGGTTAAGTAGCCTGCTTTTGAAGCTGAAGACCAGATTCATATCCCTTCTTCTATCACTGTATATTGGAAACAACCCCTCTGAAGGCGAGGCAATTCACCTTTGGAGGTAGGCTACTGTGGGAGAATGGGGCTGTCAGATTCCTCAGTGGCTATCAGAGATTATACCAGATGTTGCTGATGTGTAGCTAAATTAATTTTACCTTTTTTTTTTTGAGGCATTTACTTCCCAAAACTGCTGGCAGCTGCTTTGTAACTAGTTAAAAAGTGAGCCTGAGACATCTTGCTAGAACAGATCAAGTATCATTACCACGTACAGTATTTAAAAAGGAGAAAAATCATACATTTATTTCAGCTAATCTTATATATGAGATAAATGTGCTTTTCATAATGTTACACAATGTAACCATAATAACATAGCTAAGATGGTAAATTCATTTTAATTCCACAAAATTCATAATTGGTGACATCGCCAGTGGGAGCAATTGATCTCTGCTTTCCATTTGTTCTTGACTGTTTCCACTTCAGTGAATTAAAAGAATTGGGCTGTTGGGACCCCACCCTCTGCGTGTTCATACAGCATATTATGCAAGAGCAATAGCCTTCAGAAAATTGCTTGTAATAGACAATGCCTGTGTTAAATAAAAAAGGCAATGGTCCCTGGCCTGACTCAGTATTTTAATCCTTTTCAGGTTTTTATTATACCTGATGCCTTTCTGTTCTGTGGTGGAGCTAAGGAACAGGTGTAATTCAGTGTAGATAAATTGTACTATTTGAAATTAATGAGTTCTGTGTTTATTCTTGTAAATTAATACAGTTTCTAATAAATCACAAGAGAATGTGCAGTTCTCTGTGTTTGCCTGCACATTACCTCAGTGGGGATAATTAACATCTTGTGACAGTGAAGTCGTATGTCAAATCTGAGATCTTATTGCTAGCCTGGTGAAAATGATGTTGCCAGTGACCTATATCATGACCTTATTGATGCAGTACAAGTTCACTCGTTCAAGATGTTCAAATCACAGTCTTGTCACTTCACAGTCCTCCATGTTCTGTAGGAAAGGAATAATATTAATGTACCTAAAATAAAACAAAAAATCAGAGGTAGTTAATGGGGTAGACAACAACATAATACCTTTTGAAGTGTGTATAATTTTTGTTCTAATTTTTTTTTGTGGTTCTTCTTCTGTTGTTTTTTGTTTTGTTTTGTTTTTTTAAATAAAGTACTCAAACTATTTGTGTTCATACTCTTCAGTAATTTTTAATATAATTAAGGGCTAGGTTAAACTACTTTCATCTGAAGAAAAGAAACATGTTTAAAGTGTATTACCAGTAATACTCACTGGGTAGCACAGGTAGGACTCCTTCCTCTTCAAGCAGTGTCACCAAATTATTTTAAAGTCTTGAGCATTCCGCTAATTATCTTGCCAACCAAAAGCATGAGACTGTGTGTTCTGGGTCAAAGATAAAAGAGGAGAAGGTATTCTGTCATGGCTTCTTCATTGTCCTCCTAGTTTAATTAGGATTGTAAATGCAACTGAGTAGGTGAAGCATTTATACTTTCTTTAATAGAAGAAAATAGTAGTAGCCCATAAATTCATTATAGAAACTTTTGGTCATCCAGCTTGTATTTAGTCTGTTGGTAATTCTTATATTGATCCCATTTCTGGGTGATTCAGGGTGCTGGTGATGGGAGATGGACTTTTTCTTCTTTAGATAAGTTTAATGAGCAAAAACTGAGTGCTTTGGTTTCCTCATACAAGAGGAGGTTGTGCACAAGTGCATGTGAGTAGGTACATTGGGTTCACTTGGAAAGGGTTTGCTAGTGGGGGGCCATAGGGGTGGCTTCTGTGAGAAGCTGCCAGAAACTTTCCCCACGTCTGACAGAGCTAATGCCAGCTGGCTCCAAGATGGACCTGCCACTGGCCAAGGCCGAGCCCATCAAATAATGATGGTAATGCCTCTGTGATAACATGGTTAAGAGAGGGGAAGAGAAAAAAACCCTGCACGTTTTGTTGCTGGAAAGAGGAGTGAGAATATGTGAGAGAAACAACCCTTGCAGACACCAAGGTCAGGGAAGAAGGAGAGGGAAGAGATGCTCCAGGTGACAGAGCAGAGATTTCCCTGTAACTTGTGGTGAAGACCAGGGTGAGGCAGGCTGTCCCCCTGCAGCCCATGGAGGTCCATGGTGGAGCAGGTGATCACTTGTATCCCATGGAGGACCCCACGCCAGAGCAGGTGGATGCCCGAAGGAGGCTCTGACCCCACAGGAAGCCTGTGCTGGAGCAGGTTCCTGTCAGGACCTGTGGCCCCATGGAGAGCGGAGCCCACGCCGGAGCAGGTTTGCTGGCAGGACTTGTGACCCCGTGGGGGACCCGCGCTGGAGCAGTCCCTTCCTGAAGGACTGCACCCCATGGAATGGACCCAGACTGGAGCAGTTTGAGAAGAGCTGTCAGTCATGGGAAGGACTCACGTTGGAGCAGTTGGTGGAGGACTGTCTCCCGTGAGAGGGACCCCATGCTGGTGCGGGGGAAGGAGTCCTCCCCCTGAGGAGGAAGGAGCGGCAGGAACAACGTGTGATGAACTGACCCCAACCCCATTCTGTGTTCCCCTGTGCTGCTGGGGGGGAGGAGGTGGAAATCAGGAGAGAAATTAAGCCCGGGAAGAAGGCAGGGGTTGGGGGAGGTGTTTTAAAATTTGGTTTTATTTCTCATTATCCTCTGATCTGATTGGTAATAAATTAAAATTAGTTTTTTCCCACCAAGTCGAGTCTGTTTTGCCCATGATGGTAATTGGTGAGTGATCTCTCTCTGTCCTTATCTCCACCCACGAGCTTTTCATTATATTTTTCTCCCCCTGCCCAGCTGAGGAAGGGGAGTGATAGAGTGGGCTTTGGTAGGCATCTGGCATCCAGCCAGGGTCAGCCCACCACAGTTGGTTTCTGTTTAGGTTCTGAATGTGGAGATGAAGTGATCTAAAACTAAAAGGGATGTTTTCAGCTCCTGTGCAGTAAGACAAAAATCTTCGGAGGTGAAAAAAATCTCAAAAATATCTTAAATGGTAGTCAGCAGAGTAGTTAAGAACTTACTGAGCATGATTATGTGTCTAACTTCACTTCTAGATATAAACAAAAGATCTTCTGTCTTCTTGAAGTTGCCTACATACTGTGAGTCTCTTGTTGGATAAAGCTCATTTTGACAAGTATAAAATGCTGCTAGGTTTGTATGTGTAGCACTGGCTGTTCAAGAAGTTACCTTGTTTGCAAATATCAGACATGTTACCTTCCATTTCTTAGCTACTGATGACTTTAAAAAAACCCAACAAAACCAAAACCAAAAAACCCAAAGCAAAACAAAACAAAAAATTATTAAGTTGTAAGGGAAGCCCGATGGGTGACCTAACTGTGTTTGGTGTACCATGCCTACTGGAGTTTGCCTCTAGTCTTACATGGTAGCTCTGAGGTGAGGACAGTGTTAGTTTAGTGTGTGTGTATACCAACTAAAATAATTGCTTTTAATAACAACTTTGACATACTTAAATGTTTATCACAGTATTTGGGAATAGAAAAGCAGTGTTAATCATTTGAACTGCGCTGTTTACTTTGAGTGTTGGTGCTTCAAAGGCTGGAAAGGTGCAAATGCTTGTATTCACCCAATTAACATGACCAACTGTGTCTGTTCTAGCTGATGGAAAGCTACGCAGGAAAAGACCACAGTGAAACAGCCTGAGCACTACATAGCAGAAGATCTTTTCATAAGAGCTTTATGAGTTACAGTCCTGTGAGCTCTGTTCATTTTGTAGGTGGAGATGGAGTACTCATTGCCCATTTCCTTTTTTTCATCCTCACTTTGATGCCTGGACTTTTCTGTTCTTAAAGCTGGGCTCACAATACTGTGCTTACTGAACTTTCTGTTTTCTTGATGAAAATACTTAGCTTTACAGTGATGTACATGGAAAATATTGTATTGGCTCTGTATTTCTTCTTGCAGAAATGTCATCAAGTATTGCTTCATGCTGTTTAATGACAGCAGGTCAGATTCCGATCTCAGTTATAGCAGCTGAAATCTAGAGTAGTGCTACTGAAACCTGTAAAGCTGAGTTTCATCTTCAGTCATACAGGTGATATCTGAGTACTTTTAATGTAATATATTAGTATTTGTATCATTGTAATTTCTTAAGCATTTGCAATCTGTCTCTCCTTCTGTTTGTGGATGGAAACAGCTATTTCATTTTAAACCAGCTCATTCTTTTTCTGACTTCTCTTTCTGAAGTCTTTTTAAAAGTTGTATTGGTACACTCATTACCACAGACATCCATTAACTTCTCTGTGTCTGAAGGCTTAATTAATTTCTTCGTGTAAAACAAATACAGTCTGGGTATCATCAGCTGGGGCCTACAAGCACAAGGCTGCAATTAGATCGTGATCAAATATCCTAAAGCAGGTGGATAGGCTGGCTTCTTAGAAGTGAAAGTCTGCCAGCTTTCATCCTTCAGGTCTCTTTCCAGCCCTATTTTTGGGATGCAGAAATAATTGGAAAGACTCTTTAGAGAACCCTTTCTTTTTCAGAGTACTATCAGTTAAAGATACCACTACAAATATCTTTTAAAAAAAATCTCAATCCCACAGTTGCCCTTTGGCTGGTGTCCTGGCACACAGACAGTGCTGCCTTTGTTATTCTCATCCTCCTGCTACAGGACAAAGTGCCGTTCTTTGGGAAAGTGTGCTATGTTTCTTTTGGAAATCAGAAATAAGAATTCCTATTGTTGGACTTGAGTAGATTTTGTCTGGAAATGGTGATTTTTTTTTTTTTAATTTATTTTTTTTAAACCTCCATGTACTGTTTATGAACCATCAGATTTATGATGATATCTTGGATTGCTAAATCTGGCCCTAGAGTGATTAAGGATCCCATGTTGAAGTCCCGCTGACATTAAATGTGTCCTTCGGTGGCACCATATGGGTTTATTCTCTTGAAACAGGCCTCAAGCGTTTTATTTAGTCACTAGATGAGCATAAAACAGAACCCAGAACCTGTGACTCCTAATTGTCCTTTACTTTCCTTTTAACTAGAACACAACTGTTAGGCATAATTCCTCTTCACTTCTTCATAACAACTCATCACCTCTAGTTTTCCAGTTTAACTCCCTGGAAAATAATGTAGAAGGAATCCCTGGTTTTTGTCTTGTTTTTTTGGGGGGTGGTTTGTTTTGTTTTGTTTTTCCTTACAGACTCCACTAGTGTGCTCTGTGCAAACCCTACCTACTGTCCAGGCTGAGAAAAAAGCCTTTAACTCACGTTAAGAGTGAAGAAGTAACATTTCCTAGCTGAAAAAGACAACTTCTGCAATTTCAATTAAAGGAATTACTGGGATTAGGAAGACAAAGGCACACTTCTGAAATCAGCTTTAGCAGCATTTATGAGGATCAAGTGATCACTTCAAGTTTCTCATTCTTTTCTAACTGTCTGCTTCTCATGCTCTGAAAATGATGTGCTGTGTTTGTACTGCAAATGGAAAAATATGTTCAGACTATAGATGGTTGATGAAATGAACCTGATTGACTATATAGCTAGGGATATTTATATGTGTCTTTTATTCTTTCCATCTGGATACAGTGGTGTTCTCTGAATTTGTATGAGTTTTAAATTAACTTTTATTATTTTTAAAGGAAATTTAATACTGGGAATAACTTTGATTGCAGAGCCAAGGCAATACCTGCATCTCTTGCTATAACAGCTATCTTTACTCAGATAAGCAGAATCAGCATCACTCCAGTAGATGCGAAGTTAAAGTAGTGGGTCCGGCTGGTTAATGCAACAGACTGGGAAAATTTATTTCTTGGGCTAAGAATTGATTCTTGTAACTGATTCATCTCACATCTTTACTGCATTAGGAAACCCTAATGCTGACCAGCATCTTGCATGTGCTTGCCTCTTCAGTACCATGCTATCTAATCCTCCTAGAAACAGGATGGATATCTGTGATTTAAAGATTGCAGGAGATAGGTCTGTTAAGGCTTGCAGCTATGATGAGACTGAACCTGCATAATAAAAAAATCCTCAAAAATAAAAAAAACCCCACCACACAACAAAGAAACCCTCACACCTCAGTTCCCATAAGCAGACCATTAGTCACCACCTGGAGATCTTATGTTAAGCAAGGAGTCTGACAAACCAGTTTCTAGCTCATCTTGCTGCAGTTCAAGGTGTTACTATGTCCATCTGTCAAACCCATTCCCTTGCTCAAGGGTTCTTGCCCCCATGGCAGTTTTGGCAGGCTGTCACATATACCTATGTGTTAGCTGTTTCATTTGGCAGTTGATACCACTAAATTCAAGCACCAGTCATTGTGTGTTTTGGCTAAGATAACCAATGCGTAAGGGGCTTGGCTGAGGTGTGGGCATGTGCTCACCTCTGCTGACTCTTCTCCAGGGCCAGCAACAGGACGGGTAGTGAGCAGCATGTTAACCTGGAGCAACCCATGTCTGGCTGGGTGGCAGCTGGAGCTGTGCATGACCACAGCTTGTCCTCCATTGGGCAGCGTGAGATCACAAGGCAGCAGCCACCTCTTTGGTGCTGTGTCCAGTCCTCCAGACCTGCTCAGAGGGTAAGTTGTGTCATCCTTGGCTGCTGCAGCTTCCAGACATAAGCGTCACACTCACTGTTATTAGTGCTGTAATGTATTTGTAATCAACACCTCTCACTGGCTTAACAATGACCAGACTACAGTATGCTCTGTTGCTGCCTTTCTTCCAGGGGAAGGTTGTGCGTGCTGTGTGTATATTTATGCAATGTGAAAATTGTTCCCTTTCATGATAGAAAATGATAGTCAAGGAATCTTTTTTGGTCTCTCGTGAATTCTACCATAATATATAAGTATGAGCAAGAGTAGAGCATTCAGAAAAATTACTAATGCAATCAGTGCCTTAATGTAACATAATTCTTAACAGAACTTTTTTAGATGTAGGGGAAAGGCAGGATTTTTTAGCAGCTAGGAAATGCTAAAGCTTTCAGAAAAGGGTGTGTGTGCATACCCCCCATGCACATAATTATTGTAAGTTTATAAGACTAGAGGTGTCCTCATTCTTATATTAATATTCCTGCATGTGGTTACAAGAGTAAAAGTGCAAGGGTGAAAATACCTTTATTTTTCTAATAGTGATTTGCAACCCCAAGACCTCTTAAGCTGCAGGTTGATGGATCTTAACTTAGTGACGCTAACATGGCACTCCCAGGGAAATGTGTTGTGTAATGCTTTAATCATTAATTACCATCATTCATCATGCAGCCTTCCTTTTAATGTCCATTAGCATCATATGCCACTCATGAATGCTTGTAAGTGTATAAATGTGCTGGTAATCCTGCTGAGTAGGTTTACATTAACTGTAAATTATCTTCTTGACCAGTTGGTTGGCCTTCCTGGCTGGTGGAGTTGTCTTATTTGTAGCATTAGCAATGAGTTTGGGAAATGAGATATGTAGAAAATATGTACAGGTCTGTCTTAAAAGCTAGGACCAGCTGGTGCTTGGGGATATGTTGTGAAGTGTTAGCTCAGTTGTGCCAGCATGCGTCAACATCTTTTGAGACAAAAACCTACAGTCTGTGATCCACATGGCAACGATCTTGTAGACATCACCTAACACTTACTAGCTCCACTTACTTTAAGTCAGTCCATTTCACATTCCACAACTCTTTCTTTTACTGTTGAGGAAAAAAAAAAAAAACACCTCAAAACCAACAAACCTAAAAAAACCCCAAATATAGATAGATGCAAACAACCAAGAGGGCCTTTGCCTACAGCAGCTTATGAAAGCCAAGCAAGTATGTGCACATGCCCATTCTTTTGTTTTGTGATTTTCCTTGTATAAGCACTATGTGGCCACACTCCATCTCCAGGAGCATAATGTGTCTTTGGTGGGAACATCATTATAGTCTGTATTGTTGCATTAATGATTCATGTGAAACATGCAAATTGAAATACAACACTTGACTATATGTCATTAGGGAGCAGTTGAGAGAGCCATGACAGAAACAAATACAGAAGTATCAATTTGTGTTGCATATATGAAAAAGTGTGAAGTGTTGGCTGCTTCTTACTGACAGTCAGCTCCTTCTCTTGAGTTAGCACTGATGTGTTTTTTATCACAGTTCAAAACTGGATAGATAGCCTTTAAAGATAATCTCCCACCATGTACAGAAGTACTTTCACATAGCAGAAGTCATGCAAGATGCTTTTTGATGGTTGGAACTGGATTTGACAACTCACCAAGCAGCAGAATATTTTTCAATACAGACCTTGCTGTTCTATCTTTGCTGACTAGACAGAGCGCACATCTGTTTGCTCCAGGATCCGTTGTGGGATGCAGCTAGCCACCAAAGGCTAGATCCTGATTTCTCATGTGAATGCACAAGCAGTTGTGAATTTACAGCACCTTTTAAATTATTTTATTGACCACAAATGTACTACGGAAGTTGCTGGGTGTTTCTTTGTTTCCTTTAGAAGTACTCATTTTTGGTGATTGCCTGCTGGTGTGAGGCTAGATTTTCACCCATCTACAGAGCAGCAGCAATTTTCACTTGACAGAATCTCTAGAAGACAAGCTGACATGTTGTCACAAACACTCACAAATATTTGAGCAGTTTGATATTTTACTTGGATGCTCAGCATCAAGTTTTACATAAAACTCCACTAAGGGTCTGTCTCTCAGCTAGTGTCAAATCCTGGTGCTGCTGAAGCTGATCACAGGACTTCTATTGACTTCAGTGGGTAGAACTGGGTAAGAATGTGGGCTCCACTGAATGAGGTCTATAAGTTTATTTGAAGTTCAGAGGTTGCGTCAGCTAAGCCCTCATTTCTTAGCAAAGCTGTTGGGGATAGCAGAGCCAGTTTTTTACACGGATAGCATGAGAAGCAGGGTCATTCATATGTGACTTTGAGGCACTTGTACTGTAGCCTGACTGAAAGGCATTTGTTTGCTCAGATCAATTCCTCAGAGAACTGAAGTCCAAACTCCACAATTATTTCTGTACTCTCTGTTTTTTCTGTGCAATCCCATAGTATGGCTGAGTACTGGGGAAGGGAGAGAACTACTTTTTCACTAGGTGTAGAGGGAAGGTTTTCTGCCAGATCAGAAAGCTTACATCTCCTGTTTCATTGATGTGGCAACTGTTACTATCGTTAAATTCACTGACAGGAGGGGAACACGTGCAGTTTTTATCTTGGGTGCAGAACAACAACTGCTGTCTTCACAGAAGGCAGCAGTTTGTGTGAGGTAGAAATGCTAAATTTGTTGTTTTCAGCACAAGTGGGACACAGGATACCCTCTTCCTGATCAGCTTTGTTGATTCTGAGTTTTCTGCTACCTGTCATGATACATCTCCCCTGTTGTAGACCACTGTGTCTGTCATTTCCTCATCATATCCAGAACACCAAATCTGCAGCGATGGCAAAGCTCATTTTTTTTTTTTTTCCTTAGAAGACACCTGTGCAGTTTGGTGAACTGAAGGCCTTTCCATTCCCTACCACCAGTGGTACAAATCTGCTGCCTTCCTTGTATCTGGTAGCCACACTCCATCAAGCCTGGTAAGGGAATTGCTTTCCTTGCTACAGGCTACGAAGACTTCCTGTTCAACGAAACACACAGTGCCAATGAGTCCAACCACAGTTCCAGGAGCTGTGTTAATTACTCATCTAACTCAGGGATAGAGAGACCCAACAATGAATTATGATGCTATTCAAATTCGAGTTTTCCAGTTGAAAGCGTAAGTGGGACCATGGGACTGTGTCAACAATTACCTTTAGGAAAGGAAAAAAACCTGGAGTGTTCAACAGATGTCTTGGCTGTCCCCTTTTGGGAGAAAACAATCCTTCCGCTTCTCTTTAGCAGACTCTGATTATTTGTTCATGCTTCTCTGGGGGCTTATTTAGTGTTTCTGGAAATATTTTAAAAGACATTTAAAAGGAGTTGACAAATGTTTGACCTGTTTCAGTGTCCATGAGCTGAGTTAAATTATGATTGTATCCTTTATGTGCAACCCAGAGGCCTGGAGTTTAAAGCTTGGGAAGACTGTTGGAATGTTAAACTCATTTCAGTGACAGTATCCAACACGTGCTCTGTCTGGTTGAAGCATAAGGGTGGGGAAGCAGTGGAATTATGTGAAGTTTTTTGATAAACCCTTCCTGATGGTTCAGATATGACCAAAGCCTTCCAATAAATATGCTGTAGCCTGACATTGGGTTCCTGCTGTTTGGAAAGACATCTTCCCTGCCACCTGAATCTATCTGCTTGAAGAGTTTGCAGAAGGGAAGAAAGGCTCTGTCTTTGCTTATAGAGAAAAAATAGGATGTTGCGCTCTTTTCTTTGATACTGTCCTGCTTGTTAAAAATAATAATAATGATAATAATAATAATAAAAATAAAAAATGACTACTGATTATGCTGAGGTGTTTGCTGTGCTCTGTCTTTGACTTTCTCAGTTGGAAGTGTCTCTCTTTTGGGGCACCATGTGTAACTGGTGCCAAACTTCCTTCTCTTCCTTGGCAGATCTGTTTATCTGCCTCTTGACCTGGACTGTATTAATGTCCCTGCTCCTAGACCATCTTTGGGTCTATATTATGCTGGCTCCTTTACTCCCCACCCCTTATATCGCCTCTTCTTTGCAGCTATTCTGCTAGGCAGCATTATCTACATGTATGTAACTGTGTCCTAAACCTCTGGCCTTTCTTCAGTGTACTGTCTGCTCTGCTTTGACTTGGTCTTTTGCCTTCTTTAGCCAAGGATGCTTCTGAGCCTGTCTCCCATTTATTTTCTGTTCTCATTCATAACTTCTCTTCAGTTGTAGCTAGCATCCACTGACAAGCTTAGGGGCATCATGAATAGCAGGGCAACAGGTCTCACTTCAGTTGGAGTTTCACAGGAGAATTTCAGCAGTGTTTGCACAGTGAGTCTCCATTCCTGTCCAGCTGAGGTTTCTCATTTAACTGTCATTCATAGGGAAAAAGAAAAATCTAGTTTATGGTTAAATTTAATATCTTTGCCTGCTTATTGTCCTATTTACCTTAGTTTATCAATTTCTTCTGCATTAAGTTGAAGAGCAAACCTTGTGTTAGTCAGACTGACACAGACTGCAGTTACTCCTTATAGAAACTCAAATTAAACTTGTCCAAATATGACTAGCTGCAGTTAATGTAATGCAATTATACTTAAGCATCTAAGTCTTCTGATTTCTTGCAAGATTTGAGCAATTGCAACTCCAGATGAAGAAGATGAGTCAGGAAATAATCTTACAAAACTGGGCCACTCTTATTTAAATTTCTAAATAAGAACTGAGGTGCTTACATTTAATGTTTTCAGGTTTTGCAAATGTTTGCTGTTGTGTGTAGGTTTTAGTCTGTGTTAACATCAGGAAAAAAGTCACCTCTTGCCCCCATCCTCTGCCCTCCTCATAACGAAACCCTAGAATAACATTTGCCATGTCTGAACCATTTCTGTGTATTGTTTAACTTCTTCATTTCCTGCCAACAAGAAGAACCATGACCAAAAGGAGTGAAATGCTGCAAGATAAACTTATGCATTAGGCTGCCCATTAATCAGACCTTAAGTTTCACATTGTTTAGAAGAGGATCAGAGGATTATTATCCGAGATTGACCTAAACGGTGAACTTTTCAGATATGCCCTCAAAATTAAAGTTCCCTTTCACTCTTGGAGGCATTGAGCACTACCTTTTCTGAGATGTACCCTTCTCCTCCTTACTGCTTGTACCCCAGCTTTTTAATGTGAAAAATATTTTTGTCTTTTTTTCCCCGACTGCTTCAGCTGTAACAACACTGGATATTTGCTTGGCTTGGGTGGGAAGGTGGAAAATTCTTCTAAAATCTAGAAACAGAGAGCTTTCTGATGTGTGCAGTAATCTCAAGGCAGTAAACTCTTTTTATTTTATTTTAAATGCATAATTTAGTATACAATATAAAAATGTATCCAAGGGGGAAATGAATTTTTTTTTTTAATAACATACTTCCCAGGGCGAGTGGCAAAACGTGTGTGTTGATGGGAAAGGGAGGGGATAAATTTATATCCTCAAGGCATGACTTGTGGTTTTGAATAAAATTGAGATTGGTGCTGCTGTTGGCTTAGTTTCTTCCAGGCAGAGATGGGTTATACTGTTCGCTGGGAATTCAAACACAGGCAAATTGAGTTCACTTACAAGGCTTTGATGATGCAGGGGCTTACTCCACAGTTCACACTACAGAAGTTATCGATGTCCCTGCAGCCTAGACAGAAAATCTGTAGGCTGGGGATAACTTTTTTGCTCATCAGGAAAGTTGTGTGGTCCTGATTCTGTCACCCTTGTGCACACGAACCACCTCTCTAGCACCAGCGAGGTTCCTTGCACAATTAGGGGTTGCGTAAGAGTGATGGCTATTTTGTTTTCAATCTGTTTCCAGGCAGAGTTTCTCAGACTCTGATCCATACAGCAGTGATAAAGAATCATTTTTTCTCCAAAATTAAGCAGGCTTACTGAGAATAAAGAAAATAAGTATTAGCCTTAAAACTATGCTTGCATATATCTTGTTGGGGAAAGAATTGTATTCTGTCCTATCTGGCTACCTGCAGGGGGTTTAAAGAGAGCATGTGTGTGTTCTCACACTTTGGGTCGATTCAGATATGCATTTGCAAGTGTGTGGTTTTTTAATAGATGCATTTTAAACTCATATGATGCAATCTGAGATAATTGTTTTAATTTCAATTTAAGCTTGATTTATGCTCATTTAACCTGAATCAGTAAATAGTCTTAATTTGAAAATAGGTTCATAAAACATTTGACCTGCATGTCTTCCATTCACAGTGGATTAAAAAAAAGTCTACAAATAGTTTTGATTGCCTGAACTTAAAAAAATTTGAAATCTATGTTTTTCTAGAAAGTATATGTGTTTCCTTCTAGTGGCATTCATCATTTAACATTTTTTTAAGTGTTGCTATGGCATATAGTCCACACTGATCTTTTAATGAAATAAAAAAACACCAAACTTGTTCATATACATGAAACAAAACAGAAGTTCAGTTGCATTATCTCTCTTGGGCATCTAAGAGTTTGGGGATATTACAGCATCTGGTTTCCACAGTGCAGTGTACCTTAAATCCACAGCAGTGTGGAGTTTTGGAGAGGCTGACAATCTAGCACATCTTTGTGTGCTGTCTCCAGTGTGCACTGGAGTCAGGGAAAATTGCAGCCTGTATGGATTTGCTTGAAATAAAACCATATAATAGGATGGTTCTTTCTGAAATGAGTTAAATACAGCAGCTTCTGGCATTATTTGTCCTATGTCAGAATAAAAAAAAAAATAAAAAAAAATGAACAAATTATATGTAAGGGCTCCAATTGAGGCCTGCCTCCAGGGAAGTGTTGAGGCTGGCGAGCTAGTGGAACTGTGCCTGGTGTAAAGGTGATTTCCCCAGTGGTTAAATCCCACACAGAGACATTGGAAGAATGAGCTGTAAGTGAATCACACAGCCTTCTAGCTACTCTAGGCTGCTAAATGGTCTCCTAGGAAGTCACTGCAACTAGCCAAAGTTATGGCATTTCCTGAGGGGACTCTGGCTTGCTTTAGGGACAGCTTCAGTTGGGTGACGGAGCCACCTCCTCCCCTTCCACTGTCTGCAGCTGGGGTCAGGATTGTCCCAACAACATGGGATTTGCAGCCTGCCATTCCTTAGCTTCCTGCGTCATATGGCATGAACACATGTTCCTCTTAATGTGAAGTGAATTAATCCATGGAGTGGCGTTCTGTAATATTAGATCTAAATACTGGTCCACCTGTGAAACATGGGTAAGGTAATAGTTTCAGTTCTCTCCCCTTTGCGTTATTGGACTTACTTATGGGTTTTGCTATATTGCTGCAGTGATATTACAGACTGAATGCCAGATGTGCAACTTCAAACTGTGGTGCTGGGTAGGCTGATATTGCAAATACCAGTTTATATAAATTAAATGAAGTAAGGATTAAGTTCTCTGTTGTTTCCATTGGTTTGTGAAATGGCTTTTTTCCAAACAGTTCTTTTCTGTAAAATAACTTCTTTGTACCTTAAAATTTGAAAGTAAAAGGCAATTTGGACCTAATCCTGGGTGTATAGGGTTCTCTGAGCTTTCAAAGTCAGCCATAGCAGGTGAGGGGGAAGCAGAACCTTGTAAGACCATGTGCCTGTATCATTTTATTTACCACACATTGAATGTACTTTTGCCATTTTGTTCCGTCAAGTCAGTTGATCAGTTTATGCTGAGCTGTAATGAGATCTTACAGCCTAAATGCTTTAAATTGTGCATCAGATGATGTGCTTCAATCAAATAAAGTACCACCAGTCTTGTTCTGCCACTGGTGCGTTGTGGGAATCTCTTAAGATGCTGCCATGCAAATTCTCCTCGCTGACACCCAGCAGAGGGTGATATTATACAGTAGGTTGTAAATCTGTGAGGTGTAGCATCTTGCACAATTATCTGCAACCATTCCTTAGATTTTTATCATTTTAATCCACCCTTTAGAGCTATTACTTAAATGATATAGACATGGGTGGTATAATTAGAATGTGCTGTATCTGCCATTAATTTATAACATATGATAGGCTTATAGATGTCATAAAAGTGTATCTTGAGAATGCTGTGAACTCTGTTTAACCCTGATGTTTCAGAAAAGTTTGATTTTTATAGCCAAACTGTTTCATCACTGCAACAAGATCTATCATTCTTCTAGAAAAGATGGTTAAAATTGAAAGTTCAGTTTCCTGTCTGGTCTTGATAGTCTCTTACTGTGCAAAGAACTGTCATGTTGTTACTGCAAGCATCAATCCTGGCTTGGATTTGAATTTCACTAGATCCAGGAATACTTCAAGTTTAATACATGGGAAATTCATTTATGAGATAAAAGTTAAATTTGTGCCTCTTGACCATGTCCATATTTTCCATAAACTTTTTCCCAGTTAAAGCTGGATGTAGTGTGAGGTACTGTCCACCTGTGTGCTTGTCTCCCTCTTGCGGCTAAATAAATTTTTAGGCCTAGTACTTTGAAACAACTGATTGTATTCTTAAACTGAGATTATTGAAGCATTTGTCTCTATATGTAGATTTTTATTTTAGATATTTTTCCTCTATGCTTTCAATTGATGTGTGCACCAGGCTGTCAGATAATAGTGCCCATCTTGTTGCTTACAGCCTAGATTTTGACGTTCTCCAAAACAGTAAAATGTTGAGTCACATGTTGCTGTTTTTCCAACAAGAATTGTATTTACTTTTAGAATATTCACTTGACCCAATTTTATCTGATGACCTAAAATCCTGGCTAGCAAGTAGAACGAATAAACTGGGGTACCACTGTATGTGCTGTGTGAGGAGGGAAGTTCTGAGTTTTGGAAGTGTCAAGAGTTTGGTGAGAATGTACTGTTGTGCAAGGACAGCTGTATTAGCATGGTTCTTAAACATCTGGTTGGGAGTAAAAGTAGTATGAGTTTTGCCATCTCTGCTCCTGCAGGCTGTGTATAGACTTTCTGAGATCTCCAGAAAAAAAGTGTTCGTGACACATCTCTAAACTGAGAGGCCACTAAAGCTGTCAGTTCCTTGGGAGAAGACTTAGCCTGAACAGAGTGAAGAGGGATTTTAAAAGGATATTTTCCCATAGGTCTTCAGTGGAACTGGGCAGAAAGTATGTGACTGCACATCAGACAAAATAATTGTATTTAAAAAAAATTCTGTGTAACCTTGCAGAACAATCCCTAGCCAAAAGAGGTCTAGGGTTTTAATACGTGTCATTTTAATTTGCTGATCCACAGAAAGTTAGTTTTCTCTTAGGTGTTGAAACTCCACCTTACAGTTATCCTCCAGCAATTCTGTGATGTAACTGTCTTGCTTTGTACCTCACTTAACACCACAGTTGCTGGTGATAAGTTTTTCTTTAGGCTTCTAGCATAAAAACCCCACGTTATTTGTATTTAAAGGGTTAGAGGTGAGTTGGAAAATTTGTCTCTTGCAGGCCAGCTGCACAAAATAGTTTTTGAGAGACTAAAGCCACTAATTAACTACAGATTTTTCTTCAGTCCCTGTGAAAGATGAAGACAATTCTAAATCTTCTGGGTGCCACCTGTGATGACTGAGAGAGGTGGGTGCCAAAACTGAAAAGCTTTGATATGTTGTATAAAGGGCTTTTCTATACTGAAAAAGCTGCTCCTGGCTTCCACACCTTGGAATTAATATGGTTGTCCTGAAAGAAGAAAAGAGGACTCAGTGTGCCTGAGGGGGTTGTCAGTTCAGCGTTAAGACCCAGCCACCAGATGTGCGGGCGCACCTTACTGAGTCTCCTACCCAATGCATTATTCCGCACCTTTGCTCTTGACGGTTGGCTGTGGTGCCTGTGTCTGTACTAGTTGCACAGTCAGGTACTCACATGCATTGAGATTATACTTAGATCCTAGGCTTTGCAGGGAAAATTGGATCCAGTTCCAGCTGCAGCTGGCTCTTGTGTAGATAAAGAACTGTACCAAACCCCAGACAATTGAATACTTTCCTGTTTTGCCCTGGTAAATTCCTGGCAATGATGTTCCTATTTCATTCAGTGGAATAGCTTGTATCTCTGCAGTTACCATGCTCTGCTGCTAAACTACTCTGGTTTTCCCCTCCACTCTACAGCTCCTTTTAAACTGCAGTATTACTCAAGCTCTACAACAGGAGACAAGGCATCTAACAAAAAATCTGGTTTTATTTGTCCTCCTATCAAATCCCCCTAAATCAGACTGTGACCAGACATGGAGTGGAAGTACCCCAACCTTTTATAGCACTCACTGTGTGAGGAAGGGAGGAGGCAAACTCCAGCTCTAAATCTTCCCAGTGCCACCCTTAATGACAGGGAGAGCAGGATGCCAAAGTCTATTATGTGCTGAAAGGCCCCTAAGTGTTATTGTAAAGGGCTTCTACAGACCCACCATACGTTTTCATCTGAAGGTTTTTAGGCTTCCACTGCCTGGGAAGAAGCTGGTGGAGTATTTGTAGCATGTACCTGCCATATTTTATAATAAAGAGCCCTTTCTGAGCAGCTCTCCTTTCTAATTATACCTTAAAATGGTATTAAATGTTGGCTCTGTTCATGCCAATTGCTGTTTGGTTATAATCACTGCAAGAGCTCTTGTTTGTTGGGACATCAATTTTCTTTTCATCGATGCTTTGCTCTTATGTTTGGAAAGGAATTTTAAAGTGTATAGGCTGAAGCAGAAAATATTGTTGAGGCACACAGAATGATAAATTTCCCTTCTGATACAGGAGAGTCTAAGGAGGAATGTATGTTTTGTTCCCTTTAAAAAGTTTTCCTTGCTAGATGATGTTTTGAGGAAGGTGGGGGGAGAACAAATTTGTACTTTTACATGGTGGGGGAGAGGAGGGTGTATGTGTGGGTTTGTTTTTTCTGCCTCTTAAAGCCTACCTTAAAGTGGATATTTTATTGCCTGCTTCTCCTGACTTACGTATATTGGTAATTGAAGGAGAGTGCTGAACTGCTGCCCTGGTGCATTATTTGTGTTTTCTGAGTCTCCAGGATCTTGAAGGAGGTGATTATCCCAACAGCTGCCTCTTGGGAAATGTGAGGGGAGAGGGGAAATTGCCTAGCTGGGTGGATGGGCTCACCTCTGAAAGGTCATGAAGAGAACGAAATGCTGATGTATTGATACCTTGTGGACCCTTTCTTCCCAGCTTGACACAGAAGGTAGCTTTAAATCGAGAGAAGACTATGCCATTGCAGAAAATATTTCACACGTATTTCTCCTCTTCTTGCCAGCCAGCCAGTGGTCTTTTCTGTAAATCACCTCTTCCCTCTTCTGGTGTGACTTCTCTTCATTTGCTCTACAAATTTGCAAGAGGGAAAGCCATTTTCTGTAATCAGTTTATCTTGCTTAGCCTTTAAGAATGTTAATTTTGCAATATTAAATTTGAATATTATATCAGAAACATTCTTATTGGTGACCTTTCGCCTGCTTGACTAATGCAGATATCACAAAAGCTGCAGTGAAACCCTATAGCATAGGGCTGTTGGCTTCTAATGGGGATTATGCATGAGCTAATAAATTTCTTGATGTATTTGGATTTTCCAAAAACATCCTTCACAACATATTTGCCGCCTGGTGTTATCCTTCTGTCTTCAGCTTGAATCATGGACTCGTAATATACCTTTAATCACAGAGACATGGCAGATCCTTTTTTTAAAAAAAAAAAAAAAATAAATTTTTTTTTTAAAAGGTATATTAATTTTGAAATTTTTACTTTTTTGACCCCAGGCATAGTTAAACATGTACTGAATTTAAGTGTATTTGGTATATGCTCTGTAACAAACTGCATCAGGATTTAGATCTTTTATTTGCAGGAGTAAAATCTCTGTAATTTTGGTCAATTGTTTTAATTTGCACTCCTGCTTCACCCTCTCCTGTTGCACTCAGACATGTGCCCTGGACACTAGTCTATGATATGGTTTGTAGTCTTGCCACCTCCTGTGTGTTTGGCTGCACAGTAGTATGCTTTCAAGAGGAGGTATGGCCCCACTTAAGACACTTCCACAGCCTGGTAGGGAGACCAGTCTCCTGGGAGTAAGATGTGGGTTTGAATCCTGATCTCTAACTTCCTTGGTGAATGCTTTATCCACAGGTCTATTCTATAAGTAGCTTTCAGGTGTTTCTACTCAAGGTGGAAGGAAAGTGATGCCCAAGACCTTTAGAGATGGGAAGATTTCCCGTGTCCCTTAACCCCTGCTTCACTCAAAGCTCACATCTGGGCTGCGTACTAGAATGCAGTTGCAGAGCATTGTTCTCAAACTCGGGATGTACATGAGTGTTTCACCTTGTGCTTTTGTCCTTATTCTTGGGGTTTTGCTCCTCAAAGTTGAATGGTTGTTTGCCTCCACACACTGAGGGCTAAAATATCTGAATAAAAAATGTGAGGAAGGGAAAGTGAAGGGAGGGAGAAATGTCTTTCAAGAAGCCGCGGTATTCCTGTTTGTTCAGAGAGAGGCAGGCATGTAGTCAGGGTGTAGAAAACAAGATCTCCATAAAATTATCACAGAGATGATCTCTAAAACACAACATTCAGGAGTAATTACAAAGTTCAGTGATGGCTGGAGTGAAAATTTGTTTTAACAAGCTATGCATTTAAACCAATATAGATTAAACTTTTTTTTCTTCCTCATATATATTCTATTCCCAAAGAAGTTTTAGAAAAGGGGAGCAGGGTTGTGTGAAGTATGGTGAACCATAAAGCGTCTTGGGAATTCAGTAATTTATGATGAAAACAAATGTGATTGATGGAGTAACATGTCAGCTGTAAGTAGGACCCTAAAGCCCCTACTGTAATTTGCTTGGAGACAGCCAGCTACCATGCACCTTGATCACATCTTGATAGCACGTGGCCAGGAGTGAAGAAAACAGAAGGCTTCTTTTTTTTCCTGTTAAACAGCCCCCATTTATTCACAGATTTCTGCCTTGAACAGCTTTCATATAAATCATTTCACTATTTATTTCAGTTCAGGCTGGTTAATAAGTTTACTTTTTACTGACTTAAAGGGCACAATTGACATTTTAGCTGCAAAAATATGAGAAGCATGTTAAGTGCTGGTTGCTTGTTTCCATTAGCCCTCAGGAACAATATAGGGATCCTGATGCTTTATAGTGAGGTCAGTGTTTAGTGTGGACCACTTCCAGCAGAGTATGTACTCTGGACTCTCTACTGAGAAACTGTATAGGACAAGTTATTCTGCACATCTAATTCTAATAAAATCAGTGGAGCTGTATAGATTTATAGTAGTTTAGAATTTGTCCAACTTGCTACCTGCAGTCACATCTGACCATCTTCCAAAAAAGCAGATTAAAGATTTCCTAGAGTCCAGCAGATTTATGTCAAATAGTGGAGTGGCAAAGATGCTTTGAGGAAAAAGGAATCTAATTTTCTACCTTCAGCACATGCAAAACAAAAGAATAAATTTCATTGCCTCATAAATGAAAACAAAATCTCTCTTGACTGTTACTACTTTGGCTGCTGCAGATTTTGAGTGCTACTTAAATAGTACAATTGCGTCGTCACATATTTTTGCAAATAAATTTGTGAGAAGTTGTAAGCTTAAAAAGACACTGTTGGTAGAATAGAGAAATCTAAAAAGTATTCTGAATGTGCGAGAGCTTCAGTGTGAAATATCTCCTTTGAATTTATACCTTTTAGTTTTTTAAGTGCTGCTCTAGAGTAAGTACATCTGCAGCTGATTTGTGTAATATTGGACTTAATGCAAGCCTGCATCTGAAGAGATTTTTTTCTTTTTATTTTTTTGTTAGCTTTTTTAAAATGTTTGCACTAATGTGTGATTTTTTTGCAGACAACAGTTGAAACTTATTGGGAAGAAAATTAATTACCTGGAGAAGTGTGTCCCTCCCACCCCCCATTTCTGAAAAAAGAATATTTGAAAATTGGCATCTCCCCTCCTCTCAGCTGTGGACCTCCAAACAATGTGGCGGTGGAGGAAGGTCAGAGCAGCATCTGCTCTCAGGTCTTCTGCAGCCTGGGTCCCAGTCTGACACCATGTAGCACTAGGAGCAGCAGCAGTAATTGCAGACTGCATTGATCCCTGCACTCAGTGGTAAATTCTCTTGCAGGGCTAGGATGTTGTCCTAGCTTCTGGACCCCGTTCTACGTGTATTGCAAAGTAGATGAGCTGTGTGAGGAGTCTTCTTTATCTTAATTTTTCCCTTTCATGTGTTGCTTTTAAAGCATTACAATCAACTTACAATTCCAAAGCATCATTTTCCCTCTATAGGACCTGACTATATAGCATGTAGGCGTGAGCCCGCAATATGGCATAATTCAATTTGCAGAAATAGCTGTAAAACTGATGCATCCTGTCTCTAAGTATAGAAACTTAAATAATGGTCTCATGTGCCTTGCTCTGGGTGGTGTTTCTTTTTTTTAATTCTGTGTAAAGGGTCGGCTATAGATCAGTGAGGTCTACGGAAGCCGAAATGCTGTGCTAATTTACAGATAACTGAGTTCCCAGGGCACACTGGCAGGTAAATAGACCATTGGCATCTCCCAGCAAATTTTGGCAAGTGTGATAAGCAGTTTCGAAGCACTGCAACTCTTACTAACTCTACTATCAAAACTTATTTTATTATATACAATTAGTCTCTACATGTATACAACTAATATACAGATTTTACATATCAAAATTAATATATGTGTGGGAGAAATGATTCATGTCACTATTAAAAAAAATGTTAAATGATTGAGAGTCTCTACATTGACATACAGTTCATATAGAAATTGATAGTGAGTGTTTCAGGGTACGGATGCAAACATACAGAAAGCCTTATAATTGTTCTCCCTTCATTATTTGCCTTGTTTCCTTCCCCTCTTGTTGATTTGGGATTGAAATCTCTGTAAGATGATATTGAACTTTCTCTGAAATTTTGTGTGTGATACCATATTAGGATTTCAGGGTTTGGTTTAACAGATTTGAGGGTATAATGGGAGATGGAGAAGCAGCACTGACAGATTTGGTATCTGACCTTTGACTTTTCTGTGCCTTATTATCGTCAAATGTGACATGGAACATTGTTCATAGATGTGCAGTGGCTCTGAAATAAAATGTGACAAAACTGAAATACCATTATTTACATACTATATATACTCACACTTTTGTCTGTTTGCTGTAATCTCTTTCTGAGGTCATATATAAAGTGGTTTTTGATTTTCTTAGTCTTATTTTGTGGTTTCAGATGGTTTTGGTTTTATTTATTTGGAGGGTTTAATTTGTATTAACTTTTAATCATTATGAATAACAGCATGCCAGTTCTCTTTCCATCCAGAAATGTCTCCTCTCTAGAAAGAATTTTACTACAAAGATGCTGTGAAAACTAAGAAAGATTAATTATAATGATAGTGGAGAGTAATTGCTAGATGCTCAGGATCTGATAGTTTCAAATTGATATTTAGGGCATACCAGCAGATCAACAGATGTGGATCTAAATGAGTGACTTGGAGCATAAGGCAGCACAATGTCAGGAAAGTATGGTGGGCCAGGATTATTAATGGACTTTTAATTAATGGATGTTCCAGACAAACCTGTTGTTATTATTTGTCTAGCTGGATTTAGCTGGTTACAGTCCTAGACCATTCTTGGCAGGTCATACCTTTTTAAGATGAAACTTAGATTTGTCTAAGAAAGAACATTTGTATTTCGCTATTCCTCTCTCTAAAGGTTTGCCTAGATTGTGGCTTTGCTCGAGCCAAGAGAGTTTCCAACACTTTATTAGAGTTGCTCTCATAGATTATCAGGGAGGTAGGACCCAGACTTGATCTTAGGTGTGGGTTTATGCAGCCAAATGAGCCTGGCTCCAAAGTTTGCAGCTCATCTGTACAAAAAGTGCCTGTGTGGTGTTGGAGACCTATGTCTGGATTATTTAACACAGTGAATGACCATACTGAAGACTCAAAAAGCAAGAATGAGATCAAGTCAAATGTAGTGACACTTGGAAACTGTGCACTGTTTAAAATTGTGTAAAGTATCAAAGTGTCTATCCTGCTTCTCAGAGGACAGGGCTGTGTTGCAGTCCCTGCAGTCCATAAATCAGTGTGTCTGTCCTGTGAAGAAGTTTACACTTAAACATCCTGAGCCTAGAGGCACACTTAAAATTCAGCACGTGTCTCTATTGGTGCAGCTGTGGCACTGTGCATTTGTTCTCTGATTATGGCTGGCCAACCATGTCTTGCTGGCACGGTGAGGTGCTGGAGCCCCTCTAGCTGGCTACGATTGGAGTTCCCTAAATATGGAAGTAAAAATGTGAAAGTCCTATCCTTAGGGCATAAAACGGTGTGATGTAGCTTACTGCAGTAGAAGATCTGGGCCTTCTTCTTGTGTATCTTGCATCTGTGCCTGTCTCTAGTCACAATATTTTATGTTTCATAAAGTGCATTATTTATCCACAGATTGTGTTTTCAATACAAGTATTTCTATGTTTCCTATTCAACTCCACTGTTTGTGGTTTACTGTTCTTTGTGATGCCACTCAGCCAAAGAAGTCATTTGCTGTATAACATCATGTTGAACAGATGAATGGACCCCATCTATGACAAGTCAGATAGTGTTTCTGTGGGACCACTAATGTGAAGAGGGGGTTTGTACTATAATTGGAAGTAGGAGCAACGGCAGTGAGGTTCTGTTTCCAGCAAGGATGGTATTTAGCTTCCTGCTAAGTTGATAGTCTGTCTGTATAAGGGACTTGAGCCATTCCTTTTTGTCCCATTGTTTTTCCCTTCTGTGTTACTTTTCTTCCACCCATTAAGTCACTGAGTTAAATTAAGGATTAGCTATTAAAGCTATTAATGTTTCCCTTCTGGAGTCCACTCTGTTAGTATCTCCCATGCCCTATAAATGTAATCTGATGCTGCTTCTTGATGTGTGCTTGCATGTACTATCTCTTTGCAACTTGCCTTTCTATGCTTTTTATACTTAATACATCTACAGCATTTGCTTTATCAGGGAAATCCATCTTCATCTTAGCACGCTCCTTTGTCTCCTTGGAGGAAGGTAGATAGGGGTCATGCTTGTGAGACTTTGAAACATTGACCTCACCTTTCTGTTAAATTCCTCCAAGTGCTGAAGATAAATTTTGTATTGGCAGCATCTGGCTCTCCTACCAGTATCTCTCTCATGCCTTCCTTTTTTAAAGTTTAATTATGATCACATGTAATTGCTGTTAGTGGGTACTGCATCTGTGTCATTTGGCTTGCCCTGCTCTCTTCTGTTTTCTCCGCTTCCTCTTGGTTACACTCCGTGTATCTTTTCTGGCTCTTACATCTCTCTCCCTCTGGCTTTCGTTTGTATTCCAGAGTTACCAAAGACAGGAGAAAAAACTGTTTAGTTTGGTTAATAGTGCTGTAAAAAGGACAATGATCCTGGTGCATAGGAGGAGGGAAAGCTTTAAAGCTGCCCTCCTGTAGGAAAGGCAGCTGGTATAAAATGATGCATGTTGTATGTCTGTTCAGTCCTCTGTGATGCTGTAGACTTTAGATTGTACTTGAGTGCAGCTCTGTACCTTTCCTTATCTTATTGTCATTACTGGAATAAATTGGGTAGACCAAACAGTAGGTATCAGCTCTGTTGCCCTCCTAAAACCCTACTCGGTTTTCCATACGCAGCATCTCCATAGGATTTCTGAAGTTCTCACACTGAATTGATACCTTTTATGTGTGCTCCCATTCCAAATGGATCCACTGAAGGAAGGTGCTTCTTTTGACTTAAGATTATTGGTCTTGAATATCAGATGCTACTTTGAATTTGTACAGAAGGATTGTTCTTTTTTTTTCTCATTTACATGGAGTTCATTTTGGGCTAGGATACTTTATCCCACATTAAAACTATTCAGTGGAATTGATGTGTGGATTTCAACCATCTGTGTTCCTAACAACAGCACACTGGTGTATCTTCCCTTGGATTGACGGTGTCCTGAGGGCAGAAGAAAATTATCTTTATTGTATAAACTACTCAACAGCCTTTGAAGTGATGGTTCAGAAAGTACTTCAGGAAAAGAAGAGGGAAGAAGCTCTGAATGTAGTACGTTAAAAGAATTTGGGGCTTTCAGAAAGTGCAGTGACTATTTGGCCCCTTCATTCATATTAATAGTTACAGTGGTTTGTGTCTCTTCATAAGAATGTAAAAGTGAAGCAAGAGTACTGTTCCCTTCACTCAGGAGGTAGTTTTTCCTTCTTTTTAACCTCAGCTTTTTTGACCTCACCTTCTGGATTTCCTTGTCTGTTTGTGTAGAATAGCAGTCATCCTCCAGAATAGATATTGCTCCAATATTAAAATGCTTTGTAAGTCATTACACAAAAATGCAACATTCTTGTGATGGAAGATAGTGTCTTTCAACTGATGTTGACTTGCAAGGCACTGCTTTACCTATTAGGGATGTTATAAGCAATTTTTTATTCAAAATATGTATTTCTCTTTATGGTGAAGCTTATTACACAAGAGATCAGGGCTAAGTGCGTAAGAGCTATGCCTTACATGTATCTGTATGTGAGTGTGTATATATGTATACCAATTTGGGCCTTTAGATAGAAGGATAATGTATCTCCCTCCTCTGATTTTAGATGACAAAATTGAAGACAAGAGATGTATTTTTCCATCAATATTTGATTTTTTATAGTGATATGTCGCCATAGTTTTCCTAAATGACAAAGTATGGATGCAGATTTCTGTCTTGGTGCTCTATGTGCAGAGATGCTTCCTAATGTTATCCTGTCTTTATCCACCAGCCCTGACGGGGAAATATCATGTTCCTTTTATCTGTCAGAATGAAATCCCCTTCTTCAAAGAGCTCCTAGATTTCAATTTAAGTAAAGATGAAAGCAAAACCAAAATGGGAGTAGTAATCAAACTCTTTCTGGCTAAGATTGTTGATTACCCAGTCAAGTATTGGATAAGATGATTTGACTTTTGTCAGTGAGGTGGCATTGCCAAAGCTTTTGGTACCAAAACAATTTCTTTTAAGTGCCAGAACTGTATTGAATGAAAGAATCCCCCAAAATGATATTCTGCCTCTGTTTATTCTGGCCTCTAATTTTCATTTCAGATGTATCGCTGTGCTAGTGCAGCCATGTGAAAGCATACTTGTATTCCTCAGGAATGGTGTGCATCACTTGTTTGGAAAGCAGAAAGCACTCCAGTGCTTTCAAGTGTATTATAAACATCAGAAAACTGGAACAATTTAATTCTGTTCTTCCACTACTGCTGGAAGGGTAAATATTAAAACAAATGATAGTGTTGAGTGTTATTTTTATGCCAAATCGCTGTAATACCATAATAAATTAAGTCTGTGGATACTAACTCCAAGCACATGCAATTCGAATGCTTTGTCTAAAAATATTTGCTAGGATTCTTTACCAGCTTGGAAATACAGTATCAGCATCCGAAGAGGCTCTCTGTAATAACTAGATTCTGAAATCACTTCAGCTGGTTGTTGCAGTTGATCTTGAGGTGGCATACCTCCTTCAGCTAGTACTTCTCCCCCACTTGTCCCTTTTAAATAATATTGTTGGTCTTTGTTTTGCTTGAGTATGAAGAGAATTAATCTGGAGGAGAGTGATTGAGTAAGTCAGGCTTGTACTTAGCAAGTTTCTCATGCTTTGTACTTTTATCCTTCTGATCTGCTTACCATACAGAATTAAGCATTTTGCTCACCCAATCCACATGTGTTGGAAAACATCAGAGGGATAGAGGTTTCAGATGGTAAATGTGTCATTCTCAACCTCCACTTTTGTACCTCAGTCTCATTTATCTTTTAGATTAATTCCTTATCATGAAAAAAGGAAACAAACAAACAAAAAAACCCCAGTAAAGCCCCCAAACAAACTAGAAGCAGCAGCTGTTTTCTGTATCTGTTTGTACCTTCCTTTCCCAGCACTGAGTTTGGACAGTAGAACTGCACTTGCAAATATTGTAAAAGTAAATACCTTTTATGTTGAAGTAGACTTAGAAGAATTTTGATACACACTTTTCCTGAATTTGACTATCTTGTGTTGAATTTTAGAAGATTCCTTCTTTGGGATTGCATCCTGTGCCCAACTCTTAAGCAATATTGGATCCAAATACAGTTTTAAAGCAGTTAACATGGAAATTATTGTACAAAGCAACATGTAATGAAATGTCACAAAGAAATGTGACATTTATTTTATTGCAATTAGATGGCATTTTTCAGTATGTTTGTCTTATTTTCTGTCAGAATGTCAGCTTGGGTGCAACTTCTGTGCCACTTATACAATAACAAACTAATAAGTATAAGTGTATGTTCTATTATAAATTGGTATTTTTCCTTGCATTGCTGATTTGTAACTCCGGCAGTTAGTATATTCGTAGCAACTTGGGCTTCATTTATACCTGTTGAGAACTGTGCCTTTTTGCAAGGTGGGTAGTCTTGAACATCTTTAGAAATTCATACCAGATATGTTAGTTGTGCTTAATTTGCTGCATAGTAATCTTTAATTTTAAATAATCCTGAAGTTTTTAGACATAATAATAAACTTAAGCCTTGTGACACATGTTATAAATCAGGAATTATAAAGTCTTTCAGTAACTGACCCTCTTACATTCTGTGAGGAGCAGCACCATTATCTTGCCTCAAAGATTGTCTGCAAGATCACTGGCAAGATTGTTTTCACGAGACCACTGAGAAGGAAACGACTTGTGAAATGCCCTGCCCGCAGGAGGTCTTCTGCCCAGATATGTCCCTGCCCTAGTGCTGGGGGGGCACAAAGAGACGTGCCATTGCTATGGTAACTACAGCCCTCGAAGGGGTACTTAAGGAAGACCTGCATGGGGCAGCAAGGAAGAGCGGGAAGAAAGAGAGAGAAGAAGAGGGACAGAGAGGACGACCACCTGACTGCACCATGCCACGCTGCACCACTGCTGGAACAAGCTACTGAGACCTCCTCACCCGCCCCTTCACCGTCGCCTCGCCGCTGGACCCGTGGTGGTGACTATTCTGGCTGCCCTATCCCGACTCCTTGCTTCTTTTCCATCTTTCTTTCCATTCTGTCCTATCGCTACCCTCCTTATTATTTTTGGTAATAAATGGTGTTTCGGGAATGCGGCATTTGACCTCGTTTGTGTCTTAATCTCACTCTTGGGAACATATCGAAACCTTTCCCCGACATCGGATCGGGATATTTGAATGATCCCGACATCGGATCGGGACACATTCTTTCAGTGTTTTCTCCCGTAGAAATTCCACTTTGGTCTTTGTAGTAGAGTCTCTCTGACACCACTTGCTTTCACCCCAAATTACATTTCATGCTTGTAAGGTTTAGCCAGACTATTTAACATCAGTTACATCACTGGATAACTGTTCCAAATCGTATTGTGTTATCAGGATGAGAGGCCTGAAAGAAAACCAGTGGGTAGCAGGGAACCAAATAGCATAATGAATGGCAAACAAGGCACTAGCATTATAGATATTGCTATCTGTAATTCTAGATATTTTCTGGAACCTCTAGATCCTTTTACAGATTTTTGTAGGGCATTCCCTTTGTAATGAAACCTTCTACACTGTTGCACTTTAAAAGTGTTTGGCTGAAAATCTAGTGATGTCTACTAATGGTATAATTAAATGCCTTTTGTATATTGGGATGATGCCTCTTTTATATAGAGGATGTTGAAAGGTATAGTGATTGTTCTTCTCTTAGTCAATTACCTTTATCTATTAAATCTTCAGTTTGCTTTTTCAGAACTCCAAAGGTGGTAGTATATGTCACACCGATATCCTAATCAGACTAATAATGTTGCTTGCACAGGCCTATTCAGATTTAGCTGTCTGTACACGACTGAGTCTGCACTGAAGCAGGGATGAATCTGTGCATAGTTATTCACCTAAACAATAGCAGAGTATTACTAGGCAATGTTTAATTCAAATGTAGCAATCTATAGTACATCAAAGCTTGATTTATAGTAAGAGTTATTGTTGAGGCCTTTTGAAGGTAGCTAATAGAAATGAACTTTAATTTTGAAAACTTTCCATATCAATTCCAGCACCTGTCTTGGGAGAAGGCAGCGGGAGTCACCCAGGGATAGTCTTTGCTAGGCAACAATTAGAATGTTTATGGAGTTCTGTCTTCCTTGTTCCCCTGTAAGTACAATAAAAGGTGGCAATACAGCAATAAAATAAAAGGAAAGAAAGGAAGAGGGAAAGCTGTGTGTGCTGGCCACTGATGGGCAAGGCACTATCAGGAGCATGGAATCCCCAAGCTCCTTTCCCAGGGAAGCAGACCCGCCTGACTGCACATCCACCTCTGAAGGCCTGTGAGACAGAGCTGGTGAGATTTCCCTTCAGAAGGATTCGTTCCTAGAAAGCAGACTTAGATGAAAACAGGCCTGTGTGAAAAAGGCTGTTGCTAGACCTTTATGTGAGGTGCAAAAAACCTTGTTCTTTGTCTCATCTGTACTGTAGCTAAATTTCCAGCATTTTTCTCCTTCCTTCCTTCCTTCCTTCCTTCCTTCCTTCCTTCCTTCCTTCCTTCCTTCCTTCCTTCCTTCCTTCCTTCCTTCCTTCCTTCCTTCCTTCCTTCCTTCCTTCCTTCCTTCCTTCCTTCCTTCCTTCCTTCCTTCCTTCCTTCCTTCCTTCCTTCCTTCCTTCCTTCCTTCCTTCCTTCCTTCCTTCCTTCCTTCCTTCCTTCCTTCCTTCCTTCCTTCCTTCCTTCCTTCCTTCCTTCCTTCCTTCCTTCCTTCCTTCCTTCCTTCCTTCCTTCCTTCCTTCCTTCCTTCCTTCCTTCCTTCCTTCCTTCCTTCCTTCCTTCCTTCCTTCCTTCCTTCCTTCCTTCCTTCCTTCCTTCCTTCCTTCCTTTTCTCTGTTTCTTTTCATTTACTGCTCCCCCAAAAAACCCTCCCTACTTAAAAAGACCCACAGCAAAAACTCTGTGGTCTAGGAGATATACATTTATCCCATTTCTGCTCATGACATTTTAACTACATGGTTTTATTATTTAATGCTAAGAAGTGTTTAAAGGAAATGCTTGTAAATAAGCTACTCAAAACACAAAACTACATTCCCACCTTCCCTTTCTCTGTAGTTTCTGTAGAGTAGCATAGGCAAATAAAGGTTTCTTAAAATTATGTTAAATGGTTCTGGGTATTCCAAGAATAACTGGATAATAACTGGCTATTAAAACATCCAGTATGCTTATCTGTATCAGTTCACTGCTATACTCTGAGCTGAAGTTTGTCAGTTCTGTTGGATCTTAGTGAACAAGGACAAAAGAGTGAAATAAACGCAGCTGCTAGCACAAGTGTGATATATGGAGAGTCAGTAGAATCATAGAATGTTGGTAGGAGAGTGAAAGAGTGTTGTTGTTCAGGACACTTGAGCACCTCCTTCCTTTGGAAAAACAAAACAAAACAAAAACCACAATAAAAACCAAACCCAAACAGATTTAAATTGGTGGATCTGCATTCGAAACTGTTTATACAGAGTAGATTTCCTAGGTGAAAGATCCATGTACAAACTCCAGCAAACAGGCTCCTCACTAAGAGCTGTGAGAAGAAGAAAAAAAACCCAACCAAACAAAAAAATCCCTACCAAACCCCCATAAAGTCCCACAGCAGGAGATTTAGAGCCATCCCATTTCTGCTCGTGACCCATTTGTGCTGATTGCTGACAGATGTACTGCATTTCAGAAAGAATAGTGGAAGAGTTAGAAAACTGCTGAAAAAGTGGCTGCATTTGTTGAGTTTACACTCACTCTGGGAATGAAGTGGAAGCAACATAAACTCTGAACTGAAGAATAAAATGTTTTGAAAGCAGAAAAATCGGCAACAGCTTAAGACATGCATAAGCTTGTCTTACAGATACTTCTCTACTTGGATTTAATAGGGAAGTAGAGGGGTGTTGAGTATGAAGTTTAGTTCTTACAAGTCTGCCACTTCTTTGTATTTTGCTAATCATTCTGGGCTATCTATGATTTGTAATTGCTTGTTGACGGGATCGTAAATATCTGACAACTGGACATGAAAGAAAGTGTGTAGTGAGTTGGGTGCTAAGAGACTGGAAAAATATAATTGAAAGGAGCCCAGTACTGGCTACTGTGCCCCTGTTGGAGCATGTCTGAGGAGGGCAAGAGGAGTAGGCAGCAAATACTTGGGTAGGTGGACCTGAGTTGAAAATGTGCTATTCACACCATCTCTGAAATATGCCAAAGTTGCACTGCGTATATTCCAGCTAAAGGAGGAAGGAAGAACTCTTTAAAAGGACTCTAAAGGACTCTTTTACCTAAGTCACAGTTACATTGTTCCTATGGCATAGAAGCCTGAGGCAGGGTCCGCCCAAGGTTTTAAAGAGATAAAGGAAGGCAAGAAATTGCATGCTTGGGCTGCACATCATGAAAAGCCATTACATAAACTTCAAGCTATGTGTCCTTTAAGCACTTTGGTGTGAAGATTTTAGATTTACAAGATACTTAACCCTCAGTCCAGGTAAACCAAAGCAAGTTCACAGCCAAAGCAGAGAACCTACCCCATTATGCAGACTGGAGTAGGAAGCCAGGTATTTAGATGGGTTCCTGACCACTGTGGAGATTAAAAAAGATGACTTGTGTGTTCTAGGGTGTCAACCAATAAATGATAGTAAAGATGACCTTGTCCAAGATTCAGTATAAACTTCCCTGTCATAAATGTTTTTTCTGATAATTTCTACATATAAATAACTCTAAGCAATGTCCAGACTGCCTAAATTGTGGGTGAATTGTTGTAAGTGCAGAGATCACGCTTTTTGCTGTTTCCGGTTCTAGGTGTACTTCCAAAGCCACGCTCAGGGATCTCTGTCGTTGGTAATCTGCAGTGTCACTGGGCTTACTTTTCCCTGTAATATCATCAGGTGGTTCTTTTTTTCATTTGTTTTGTTTTGTGTTTTCTTGGTTTGTTTTTACAAATGAGTTTTCTCATCTTCTGTACTCTGGATTTTTCCCCCTCTGCCACTCAACTCCTTCTTTTCACCCCTGCTTTTCACGTTCCTTTGCATGAACCAATATTGTCTAAACAGTTAATGACTAGGAAAAATGTTTCCTTTGACTTCTTGCATCAGAACTGATCAGCACCATTTGGGTTCTGTTGTTTCTGCTGTTCGTTTGTGCTGGGCTCCAGAGACCAATGGGATCTCCAGTGCATGTGTTCTGTCTTGGACAATTAGTCAGGAGTCCCCTAATAACATCTTCCGTGTTCACTCTTGGCTGCTTCTCCTGCAAATGTCTGAGAAAGTTTCTTTGATCATACAAAGCACAAGTTCCAAGTAGCTGAAAACTTTTCTGGGAGCATTATAGCAACTAGAAAGCCTATCTTAATCACAATATCTGACAGGTTATATTCGCATGGCTCTGTTTTCTTATGCATTTAACCCCTTTCTAAACCTGTGCTACCAAATCAGTAGCAAGTGTAAATGAATGTGGCTTTTCCATCTTTGACAGACACCTAGCAAATGATACAACCAAGCAGATAGATAGTCTGGGCTCTCGCCTTTGCTATTGCTTAGGACTGCTTCCATTTTTGAGCACCTTTAACTTTACCATCTCTACTCATGCATGCCCTTTTGTCCCAGCTAGTATTCAGTCATCACTTCCTATCATGTATTTGCCTGGGGTTCTCTAACCATTCTGTCAGGACTGTCATCTTTCTTTTAAAACATATTTTGGTACTGGTTTAAGAACAGTGAATAGATATTAAGAGTAAACTGATTTGCAAGCACACTTCTGTAAAATCTCTAGAGTGATTCCTAACAACCAGTCAAAAAGCATGTCCATTTTCTCACTTCAATAGTCACTTTAAATAGCATCAACTTCTATGGAACAATTTCAGTGGAAAGTTGGCCCCATGCTAACTTGTGTGGGTGCCTTGTCTGTTTAGGGAAATGAGCATTTTCCCTACACAAGATCCTGTGAGACCAGCATTCAGCAGTCAAGTATGGGTAGAGCTTGAAATAAACAATTTGTCTTTGGTTGACCTGCCATGCAAGAGGTTGTCAGGGAACAACTCGTATAGCACAAATTATGTCCTTTTCAGCATCAAAAAATGTTCTGACCAAGTGAAAGAGACCTTTATAAAAATGACCAAATAATTTCCACTTGTATTTAGTCTAGATTTTTATGATTAAAAATGGATTCTTATTTCTGCAATATTTTATTATTTTAAAATATCGTCTTAAGTAACTTGAGCTGTTAGTTCACTGACATTTATTTTGTCTATTCATGGGGATTTTTTTCCCTTTATTTGATATGGTTTCTATAAGGAGAATAAACAAAAAGAAAAGTAAAAGCTAATGGCTGGTAAAGGCCCTTGCCTTTTTTTTGTATATAGGCTTTTTTCTTCCTGTGAAAAGCAGCCATTTTTACACGGTCTTGTTGACATCATATTTGCAAAATCATATTTGCTGAAAAACACCCTGTATTTACAAGTATAGTACCCTATCTTGCAGTTCCTGACATGGACTTCAGTCAACAATGAGCCCTTGGATAATACAGCATCATCTTCATCTGAAACTTTTCCACATTGGTGCTATTTTATTACAGGAATTTCCCTCACAGCTTGGCCAGCTGAAGGTGGTTAGTAATATCTGTGCTACTACAATGCAAAGACTTCTTTAAATAGTAGAGGATTTAATGCATTAATTACACTAAACATGATAACTTACCTCTTCTTTGTTTATATCTTTTAATAGCAGCATATTTTAATTGTTGTAATTCTTGTGATAGAAAGACTTTATGAAAAGCCTCGGGTGATTGCTTTGTGCATTTTCTTTCCAGGTGCAAGGAGGTATATTATAATGGGAAGTCTCAAGACCATTTTTCTGGTGTATGTTTTTCTGCACTTGCAACAGTTGATCTGTGCTACTTGCACTGCTGACTCACTTGAAGGTTTCAGTAGTGATCTCTCATCAATCATTAAAAGAAACAAGATTACTGGGTCTAAAATTCAGAGTAATTTTTTATCTTGGTAAAAACATTTAGTCTTATCCAGCAATCTCTGCATTTTAGAGTGCCACTTGGAAATAATGTGTTGTGAAGGATGCAGGGCAATTTCTAAAAAGTAGCTACTATAAAATATATTGAAAAACTATACCTCAGTTCAACATGTTGAATGAGCAGTGGAGGTGAATGAAATGAAAATAGGAAAAGAATGTCAGTATTTTACGCATGTAGCTGTTGAGTAGGCGCAGGTGTATATTTCTATGTTCAAGCCTGTGTCTTTGTGCATATCATCCTGTGGGGCTTTGTTACCCATGAGCAACACCAGTCAGTGAAGCATACAGTATGTGTGTTGGGCTGTGGTCACAGCTGCCCCATCTCCTACCTCTCCCTTTCCTTCATCTCGCTCTATTTAGAATAGATCTGATCTACATCTATCGCTCACAAATATTTCAAAGGTGCTTAAAAGGGCTCAGCAGCCACTCAGTTTACTTACAGAAACTTTCTAGATCTGAATCAACTGCTACATAATAATAATTTCAACAAGTAAGAGCTGCAGTCCCGGGATCAAAATTTGTACTGTGAACTCCAGTGTACCTTCACAATACCTTCAGAGTGAGCTATTATTACAGTAATTGCTTTACAGAACAAGCTGAAATAGAGGTAGTTGAAGTGATTTGCTTGGAGTTATCACAAGGGCAGAAATATACCACATCTCCCCTTTCTTAGGCACAAAGTGTAATGGCAAAGTTGCAAACTAAAGAAATTCCCACACAACCTCCTGGCTTGATACATGTATTGTTGAGACTTAAATCTACAAGCAAATGTTATATAACATTAAACTTGGATGGAAAGTCTTGATTCTGGCTATTGAAATAATTTGATAAAACCTAATCGATTTCAGTGGCAGGAAGTAATCGGCTCCTTCACACTTAAAATGAGCCAAGTTAGCCTGGCAAGTGTCCCCTCATCATGAGGATGTTAGCTTCTGTCTGGGGCTCACCACTAAGCCTGTTTCTGTCCAGTGCCAGCCACTGCTAGCTATGAACACACTGAGCTTTCTTCTTGCCATCTGCACTTCAGCCACACCTGTCCCTTGCATCTTCTGTGCAGTTCTTTCACTCTGTCTTGCTGCCTTTTTATTTGTTTTCTCCCAATTAACATTCCTGCCTCCTAAGTGCACATTGTCACAGGAAAAGAAAGTCATAAAGGTTTGTGATGTTTATGGTCAATGTATAGCTTTATGTTGCAAAAAATTCTGAAAGTGACTCTTCCCGTCTCTTTTTGTTCTCTGTATTAAACAGCTGGTGGAATCTACTGAAATGGTCATAATAGATAATATCTTCTGTTGTCTGTTGTTTCAAAGCAAAAGATAGATTGTTAACTCATGAAAAGTAACATTTAGGTTGCCTCAATATTTTCCAGTTGTATCACTAAAGTGATATTTTATGAATTTTTATATTTAAAATAATTTGGAGAAGTTGGAGAAACTACATTTATTTGAATATGGTGAAGGTTTTTTTTGTGGTGCATTCTCTGAAAAACGTTTAACACCAACTTAAATTATTCTGTAATGCATATAATCATTGGTGTAACTTGAAATCAACAAGACTAAAATTCTAATTTAAGATGTGCTTAATCAGCATCTAAAAATGCATGGTACTTTGTTTACAACCCAGAATCAGTTCTTCAAGAAATGCATCTTCTTCTGTAAGTGGGTTCTAATTTCAGTCTTTCACTGAATAAGTGTATAAAAGCGTATGATTGCCTTTACCTCTGATGATCTGTAAACAGAGACTCAGAATGCAAAACTGTAGACTGGAAAAGTACTACATGTTTGCAAGGGTCTGATTATAGTTATGTGAAAGCATTTGGTTTTTATCTTTTGGGTCAATTCCAAATGCTTATTTTCTCTTCTACTCCATATGTACGTGTAACACATAATATTACAACCTAAAGTTTAGCTGCTTTGTTTCTTTTTATTTCATAACCTTTTATAGGGCTTTGCAAATTAAAATTGGTAATTGAAACAGACAAGTTTCTTTAACACAAATTATAGCCTATCTTAGAATGCATGATCTGTTTTATAGCCATTACTGTGACTAAGTGGGTTGTGTGGCAGGAGACTCAAGACTCTAGCTTAATAACTCATTGCCTGCTTGGTCAGTTTTAGGCATGAAAGAACAAAAGCATAATATAATTTTTGGTTCAAGTAAAGGATTATCAAGAAAGATTTGTGAGTTGTGTGCAACCCCCTAACCTTCCGGGAAAGAAGGCATTCTAGGACTTGCTTATCTTCCTGTGGATAAATAAAACAGTCTTGCCAATTAAAAATCCTTTATTGATAACCTGCAGATTTATTTTGTGCCATAGCTAAAAAGTGGGTATCACAAGATCAAGTTTAATTCAATTGTGTAGATCTCCCAGTGGGAGGCAAGCAACGTGTAAAAGAGCTCTTGCTTTGAGAACGTGAGGTATTAGAAACTGCACACAACTTCCCAGTCTGGCTAACCCTGTGATAGACTGTGGAACCATGTTAGTAAGAAAACAAATTAACAACTTGCACAAATTATAATAGAAGTCCAGCTTAGTGATTGAGGGTTCCAAAAATACGAAAGATATACGCAGCATCAAATGGGAATATCTTCTGAGGTTAAATTAGTATCTTGAATGCATGCAGATGAATGAGAATGGTTTAATTGTAGATGAATGAAATTTAACTTATTTAAATGGCACTCTCTATCTCCACTTCTAATTGTACCATATGGTGTCACCTAATAAGAGCCAAGTGCAGGTGCCAGTTGCATCACAGTATGATATATTATAAAGCAATCAAATCTGAAGTGAAGATTTATGATGGAGCGCTTTGTTAAAATCAAGCAAACAAAAAAGCCATCTGATCTATTATGGTCACTGAATAGGCCTCTGTTTTAAAGTTTCTTTTCTGAAGACTTGTCCCTCAGTATGCATCCTGCATCCCTAGGAAGTCTCAGAATGGGTTAAGAGCTGAGGGAAGGATTTCAGAGGTGAGACCTACCTTTACACTGTGACTAAAATACTTTGCTCAGGAAGGACAAAGTGGCAAGATGCTGAAGTGAGCTGCAGGCTTGCTTGCTGCTGATGTGCACCTGATGAAGCTGGAGTGCCCGTTACCCTGTTGATGCTAAGTGCATTTAGGAAGCACCTTTTGGGATTATCACCAATTTTCTTTCCTCTCGCCACATAACCACTGTTACATGTTAAGGAGGTGGAAGACACCTTTCTACTCCTTTCATTTTTACCCTGTGTAACTCCTGCTAGAGAGTTTGGTTGGTATTGTGGGCACTAGGCTTGATCATGTGTGACTATGAATGTTTAAGGAGATACTCTATCCCAAAGACATAAAAAATAATGGAGAATCCTTTGCATACTTTAATCTTTGTCTGGGTAATAGTATATGATTCTAGGAAACTTAGACAAACTTGAAAATTAAATTAGGTGCCAGTAAGCTTTCTTAGCCTGCCTCTGTGTACATCATCATTAAAAATTAATAACTCAATCAATAAGGCAGTGGTTTTCCCCTACATTGTCTTCTCATTATTTACCTTCAAAATTCAGAGCTGTGTTACAGCCAGTCACAGTAAGTCCTTGGAAGCTGCAAAACTGTCATTTCTTTCCTGGCTTTGTCACAGGACAGGTGGTGAAATTTGTATTGTTTTTATTTTGCCCTTTTTTTTTTTTATGGAGTGAAAATCAGTTCAGCATAGCTCTCTGTTTATTTCCTTTTTAATATGTCCAAATGATTACTGAAACCTTTAGGAATACTGAAAATTATGGCAAAGCATTTGTAGTTGTTCCTGTAGTCAGAGGGGAAGGTATTATAGTTGATGTCAATTTGCTTGATTTTGTCTGAAGCTCGAAATAGCATGATAACAGTCTTAGTTTAAAAAATAGCTACTTTGAAATTTTTTTCCAATAAGTTCAAGTGACCTATTCAGCAAATTTAAGAATTGCTCTTTAGAAAAGCTAATCTGATATTATTTGAAACAATTTGTCGTTCAATATCAAAGCAAAAAACCGGCTAAGCAATATCCCTCTGGAACACGAGGAGATCATCAGCATCTATCTGCAAACAGAAGGATTCAAACAGTAATTTCTGCCACTGCCAGTTAGGGAAGCTTTAAAATAACAGTCACCAGGAATAATCTGCAGGTGAAGAAATTGCAACACATGTGCATTCTGACTGTCATTTGACCTGTGTGCAAGCATGTAAATCTCCCATTATTCCCAAACTGAATAATCTTAGGATAAAACCAAAGCCATCAAGCGGAAATAATAGTCAGAACTATGTAGCACTGACAGTACACAGAGCTCACTCTTCTTCTCTGGCTTTTGTTGCGTGGCTTGCTGAGCGAGGGCTGAAACAAAACAGTTGCATGAGAGTGTGTGAATCTTCAAGTACAACAGAATGATCTGTCCAGACTGAAAATACAGGGAAAGATGAAACAGGAGGAAGATTAGGGGTGATGTACAGGGTCTGAGACAATGCAGCAACAATGCTTTTCTCCTGCTGAAGAGAAGTGTATGGGTTTGATCAGGTGGGTCAAGCTCTATATTGAAGGTTCCTCCTCACATCTGCCTTTGGAGACCAGGATATTCACAAAGCTATTTTGTTACAAAAGTAAAGAAGCACCCTGGCAAACTCATGCCATATGTGACAAGAAGCAGATCCTCCCAAGTGGAACAGAGCATACATTTTCCTTTCAGATTTACCCCAAAAGAATTTTCATTGTTCTTAATAATTTAATCCAGGTTCTCTCCTCTCTGTCTGCATGTTATTTACAGAGAAGTTCAATGTATAAACTCATTAGCCTACTTTCTTTTGCTGTTTTTAAAATTTTCAGGGAAATGATTGGAGAAAGTTAAGCATAATTATCATTTTAGCTTTTGGTCTGCCTCCTGAGACTTTCCTCTTTGGGCAAACTTTCATGATGATTTTTCTGATACCTAGAAGAATGTCATTTGAGGAGATAGTCTGCTGTTGCACTTTTGTTCCTTGGCTTCTCCAGGCTCTTTATACAGTCAGTAGAGAGAGAGAAATTTTTCCAGAGGAGAAACTCAAAGCATCTAAATGATCCTCCTCTTCTAAATCAGTCTCTCTAGAGACTGATCTCTTCCATTGATTATAGGTGGCACATAAAACTTGTGTTGAAATAACCAGTGTAATTTCCCCAGGGAAATTTTTACATATCCAAGGCAATTTTGGGTTTTCTCTCTTGAAAGCTGATTTAGCTGCATCTTTCCAGCTCTAGCTGGAGAGATCTCTGGGAATGAGTGTAAATAGTCCAAAAAAACCCAGGGAGTTGCCAGTCAGAAATCTTTTATTAAGTGGTAAGGTGATGAGCCTTTGAGGAAGTGCCCATGCCCTGTCACAGTGAGGAACCCCTGGAACAGTTGTATCTCATGAGAAGCTAATGATCCACAGTTACAGAGGCACTTCAGTTTGTGTTTCTGTGGGGCTGTAGCCTTTCTTGTGGAGGAAAGGAGGTCTGCTGCCTGAAGGGAGGTCCTGCTTAAAGGGCATTTGCATCATAGCTGAGTTGTACCTAATAGTCCTGCTGAAGGCGACAGCTCACCAAGAGTAAAAGCTTCAAGATGTGTCCTGAAGTAAGTGAAGGGCATTATTAGTTTTGTCATTTTTAACAAGAAGGGAGCTGCCAGATTGATGTTAGCAGATTCTGGTTAAATCACTCAGAGTTGATTTTCGAGTCAGCTGGAGCAGATGTCCGAGTGTCACTGCAATCATGCTGCCTCCCAAACTATAACCATTGCACAGTAGGCAGAACTGTGGTTTGTGGTTATCTCAGCAGACTCCTGGGCTTGCAGTTGGAGGGGGTTCAGGCAACTTGTGGCTATGTGGGCCCCTGGCTTCCTGTGCAGCCTCCTGCAGAAGATGTGTTTCAGCTGCCTGAATGCTATGCTTGCTGTACCCAGCTGGAAAAACAAAGTCCTTGTGCCTGCAAAACTTGTATAATGAGCATTGTTTCTCACTGACTGACTTCTCCCTTCCAGTTGATTTCGAGCATCTTTGGTAAAGTCATTTTCCTCTCATCACCCTGATGCTGTCACTCACACCCACACCCTAACTCAAGCACCTTCTCATCATCTACCACATCACCCTTATCACCAGGGTGATCCTTCATCTCTGCTCTCAGCTCTTTCCAGCCAGACTGTTTCACATGCACTGCTCTGGCCTCTCCTCTAAATCTCCTGTCTGCCTGGACAGCTTAAAAAATCTCTGTTCTTCTGTCACTAAAATTGAAGTAACATTTTAAGATATAGGAAACAACTTCTGAAAGAGAAGGGGGATGTTCAGACTTCCATAACAAAGAAGATTCAAGATATAAACTGTATATCCCTGACTTTTGAGTTAGTTTGAGAAGTTTTACTGTCAATAATGAATGTTTCAGTGAAATCTCATTGATGAGCATCTCACCTCACTGAAAATTCAAATTTTCTCCTGTGCATATACCTGCCATTTTTCTGTTTACAACCACCTACTATTGAAATCAATGATGTTTGGTTTTGTAGAGAATATTTTTTTCCAAATTTGAAGTGGCATTTTAAAATCCATTAATATAATCTTTGTTCTCAGACTAAGAGAACAAGACAATGACACTTAAAGTAGTTTTCCTCCTGGTAGATCAACAGTGTATTTTTTTTCTTGATAGATGTTATTCTGAATGCTTCCCATTTTACCTATTTCTCTTCCAGATTATTTTATTTTCAAAATTACCCACCAATCCTATCTCTACCTATCACACAACTAGAAAGTTTAAATTAACTATGGCATCCTTGTCGATAGAACAGAAAATGTGATGAGGTCTGTGCCTTTATACTACCATAAATTGTTTGAGAACTCTTTGCAAGATTTGTTAATATTTTTTTTTGAGGAAAGCTTCCCACTATTTGATCTGGTTTTGGTCAGTATCTAAGTCATGTATAAGTACATTTTATTTTCTTTAAACAAATGTTTTATCTGTCACGTATAATGCCAATCAGATTAGGTAATTCCAGGTGATCTTGTCAGTTTGTTCCATATAAGTCTTTACAGGACAGGCAACCCTTACTGAGGCAGTACAGGAAATTCATTTGTTTTCTGTTCATTGTCATGCTTGGCTGTTACAGAAAGTCATTTCTCACAATACCATATGTGCTAGAGCCATTATTCTGCTCTACACTATATCACATTTATTTTATATTGACTGATGCTCAGTTTTCACATTTTAGATCAAGAGGAGCAATTCCATAACACGTTCTGAAGGTGTTTATCAAATCCACAGCTCTTGCCACACTACATGCCAGAAAAATGAAAATAAACACTGTTGGTGTGCAGTCTGAGACTGGGCATTAGCATTTGATACAGGTATTGCAACTGTAGTTTGTTCATTTTAAGAGAAAAAGGTGGTCTGTAAAGTGTGAAAAAAGTTGGTCCTCTCTATGTAGTAAGTGGGATAAACCGAATTATTTGGAAACTATGTTAGGAAGAGAGAGATTGCCTGCAGTTTGCATTAACTAGAATTGCACGTAGACTAGATATTTAATGTCAAGACTTGATATGCTAGCTATAGAAATGACAAGGAAGACTATCTTTAAGTGTTAGTTTTCACAGTGCATCACAAACAAATTTTTAAGTCCTAGAAAGCAGCATTCAGCCAGCTCAGGTTCCTGCACAGGCATTAATCTCACTGGGTGACTCTCCTGTGAACAGAGACTCGTACTGATCATGTGATTCAATTTTAGAGTTGTGAAACCAGGCCCTTAGGAGAGAAATGTTTTCAGCTGATGCTTCAAATGGTCGCCCCTATATCATATGTCACTTCATCATCAGAGTGTTTCATCACCTTCAAATCACATGTTTAAAAAACCCCTCACTCGGTTCCTGAGAACTGCTCAGGGCACGGGTAGGGCATGGGTAATAGCCAGGGTTGCTACTTGAATTTTGCTATTGCAATAGCAATTAAGGATAATTAAGATAGCAAAAAAAAAGAAATCTTAGCCTCAGTATGGTTTCTGTTCTTGAATTTTAACATTTGCACTGGGTGAGCTATGTGCCTTTGAAAGAGGAACTTGTTTTGCTTTGGCATAGTGCTCTGGTGGCGCCTGAGCAGGACAGTATATAGTGCTATATCTGCTTTCCACAAGCTTTTGTGTCCACACCCTCTTTTCTGTCCCTTGTATCTCTTTGCACCATTTAGAGCTGCCCTTGCCACCACCTCTGTGAGGTGCCTCAGGAGTAGTTGATTTCAACCTTTTGTTAGTGCTACCTCCGAGTTACTTGCACTTCTCAATAGCTCTTGTCACGATGGATGTAAAGGAAACCTTCTTTGGTTTTTGAGGCTTCTAGACTTTTCCAGGTTGCTGAAGGGGTTCCTCCTCCCACCCACCTTCTTTCTAGGGTTCTAGGGAGGTTGGGAGAGAGTTTCTGCTGTGTATAGAGATCTAAACTCTCTGTAGGAATTAAGCCCTTCAAATTATAGCAGTCATCAGGCAGTGATAGAGAAAGATGGATTTTGATGATTTTGCAGTCCTTGTTTAGGGCAACAGCCTTCTCCCTTCTCACAGGTGTAGTTACACTGTGGGTCTCTCTGCTCTGGGATGTTGTGGCTCTCTCTGGACTGGCTGCCCATATGTGGCCACCAAAGAAACTCATATAAGAATGGTCCTCAAAAATGTGCAAGACAAAGTACTTTTCTGGCTTAAGATACCTTTTGGAACTGTGTGCTCAATAAGTTGAGAGAATATACCATGGTTTACAGTTTTTTATACGTATGTGTGCCTGTACTTGTCTTGTGATAATGCTCTTGCTGAGGCGTATGCTGTTGTCCCCGTCAGAGACCTGCGTAAGGAGCTAAGTCAGGCCTCAGTCCAAGCCAGCACAGCCATTCTCCTGTCCCTACATGTCACAGCAATGGACTGTGGACAGACCATGCTCCAAGCATTCCTGAGAGGAGGAACGAAGAAGAAAATTGTTCAAGTTATGTGATAAAATCTACCAAGACCTGGTGTTTTAATAGATCTTTGCTGTGTTTTTTTTTACTTGCTCAATAGTCCTATCATCCTGCAAGCTTGTAGAAGTGATCTGGGTATTCTTGAGTGGCTCAGAAAACCTTTTTTTTTTTTTTTTTTTTTTTTTTCCCCAGACATGACCCATTTCTGTCTAGGATGATCACTCTATTCCACATCAGAGCATAGGCTTTTGGCTGCTGAGGTATATGTGAAACAGGACTGATTGCTTAAAGCCAAGAATAAATAAAATTTATACATATGTAAGGAGTCTCTGTGCTTGGTCTACTCAAGCAATTTGATTACCTTTTCAAGCCTTTCTTTGCAAGAAGGAAGATCAGTTTTTCTTCTCCCCTCCTCCTTCAAAAATAATATTCTTTACATCATGAAAAGCTGTCATGTACAAAGAAGGGTCCAGGTGCATGCCATCAGTGCTGAGTGGACTTATGCCAAGGAGAAGATAATAATACCTGTTGCAGATAGAAGAGCCAATTTTTTTTATTATTATTATTTTTTTAGAGAAAAGGTTCTAACAATTTATTTACAAGACCTGAACTTACTATCCCTACTGGCAAACATGAGTTTTATTGCCCAGTGTGGGAATGTGGGTATCATGTTAAAAAAATGATCATGGCACATCTCTAGTAAAATAGCAAATGGTATGGATTACAGACCTTTTGACTAGGTATTGCTTAGCAATAACACATGTTTAAGTCACAAACTTGGTGACGTAATTTGTGCTGGGGATGAATAAGTAGTATCTGACTACATAACGCACATAATGTTCAAAATAACTAACCCTTTCACTGCCTCTGGTAACACCATTATCTTTCTGCATTCCTTTCTTTATAAAGCATCCTTTATAAAGGATGAGAAACTGAACTTTCTTGGAATTTGGAGAATGGTGAAGTTCTACAAAAGTTTGTTCAGACAATTTCTGTTCTCTGTTGTCTAGCTAAAAGTATATAGGACATGTCACAGTGAAGAGTCAATGTTGCTGTTGAAATCTTGACTTTTTCACAGAATCACAGAATGCTAGGGATTGGAAGGGACCTCAAAAGATCATCTAGTCCAATCCCCCTTTTGTGCACGCTTTAATGTTGTGTTTTTACATTGTGATACATTAACTTGAATGTTTTGATGTTATAGAAGGCAAGTTAGGATTTACTGTAGTTAATTGGGTTATGAAGATCATGTCTCAAAAAGTTGGCTTTCTTGCTACTAGCATTTTGAGTCCCTTTTCAAATTAATAGGTCAGGCCTACCCACGTTATGTCACAATGATCATACCTTTGCAATAGAAAGACAAGCTTGTGGCAAGTATTTTCACATGATGCTTTTTTCTGTATTCTGAAAATTGATTTTTCTGAATGTGATAGTTTTTCAACTTTAAATAAGCATGTGCTATGTTAGTTTACATCACATACTAAGTATTGTGTATGTCTGCAGTGACATCTGAAAGAGAATACTGCCTAAACGTTTTGAGTCTGAGTTTGTCCCAGGGTGGATATGTGCGTGGTTTGTTCTTAAGAGAACACAAAATTCACCTGACCTCAGCATCAATTCACATTGTTCTTTCAAAGCCTTGAGGTATTCTCCTTGCTCTTGGCAGAGAAGTAAATATGTGTGTGTGTGTGTGTGTATATATATATATAAATATATATTTAAAGACAAAATTGCAGCTTTTCCTAATTAAGAAAAGTGTGAGATTACGGGGTCTATCATCTCTTTTAATATATGGGATCTAAATGTTTAGGAAGTATAATGGATGTCTTTGATGTCCTCTGTTTTGGAGTAGTTTGTGAGGCTGGGGTACTTCAGCGTAATATTTATGACTTTCTCATGCAGTGATTTCACTCACAACTTGGGAACGGTCCTGATAGGTCTTTCAGGACAGACAACAAAATTGTGTGTTGTGATATGGCACAGACTAGCTGAAATTTGAATCCTCTTATTTTCCCCTCCCCCTTTTTGCTAGGCGACTGTTGAAAAGTGGTTTTAATTGGCTAAAATTTTATTGTTATGCATAGTTTTCATAGCTGGTTGCAAGGCACTGCTCTCACCCACAAAACTGCACAGCTGTGGTTCTGAAGTGGGAAACCAACCATTTATTTACTTCACACATGTAAAAAACAGCATTAAGAGAGGTTTCACTTGTAAATAAAATATTAGCATCTGAGTATCATGTAAAGCCATAAAAGTCAAAATTTATACTTGAAATTTGTAGCTTCATTTGGAATTTGTAACTTTATCAGACAAAATCTTTCTGATTATATATAATGCACTAAGTGTTAACTAAACCAGCAGCTCACATTGGTATATAAGTGAGTGAGCACTGTAAAAATAGAAACTCTTGAGACCTGCTCACTGTGTCAACCAGACAAGGCCAAAATCCAGCATGTTTTAACTTGGACAAAGTTGTCAACGTCATTAGTAGGTCTAATTAACACTCTTAATCTATGATGAAACAGGCTGAAAGTATCTTGCTTATGAAAAGAAACAGCACGTGTGTGAAACTTGTGTGCGAGAAGCATCCAGAGTTGGACTCATTTGTAACTGTTGAAAGAGCAATATCTCTTGCTCTTCATATGTTGTCCATCATTTCAGGATCTTAATGTCTTCCCAGGTGGTCTTGTCACAACCATCCTATGACACCACTGGGGAAATAAGGACAGAAAGAAGGGAGGTCATTTTTTCAGTGTCCTATAGGAAATGTGCTGGAATTGGAAGCCAGGTCCCCTAAATCTTGCTCCTTTGTCCTGATGAAAAGATTGCTCTACCTCTCCAGAGGTGTCTAATCCATGTTTCAGCTGTTCCTCTCTTCTGTGAGGCATCCTTTGTTTCAGATCTAAATTTAACTCTGTTTCACACACAACTTGGCTTTTTGTGCTGCTGTTACCATAAATTACAAGTCCAAAAGTCTGATGCATCTAGTGGTTAAAACTGTTATTGTCACAGCCTGGGAACATGATACTGATTCAGAAACTGAGACTTGGCTTGTTTTAGTTCGGGAGAGCCTTAAAACTTTTTCTCTGTGATAAATCCCAGTATTTTGTTGCCTGAATAGCTTTGTATAACTGCTGAAACAAATTATTACTGCCAAGCTGGCTTGCTATCTAGAAGTTACAGAGTTGGGGTTATCTGAAAAGTGATATGCAGATAGATCCCAAGATTTTGTTTCATTAGCATGAACCTACTCCTATCAGTCTAGGTAGGACTCTGTTGATTGCCTAGATGCAACCTTGAACAAGTAAACAGTTGAACTTATTTTCTACTTGCCTGCAAGAGAGTCTCTGCATCCTCCAAAGAGTTTGTGCCTGCACGGCACAACAGAAATCCCTTTCCCCAGTAAGACAGAAACTAGTCATGGAATGGATGTAGAGAAGCAGACCACCCATTTATAGCATCCACTGCAGTTCATGCCCATCACATGGCTGGAGGGGCTGTATGGCAGCTCTAAGCTGTTGTGTTCCTGATACAGTCACCAGCCTCTATTGGCATGTAAACTGCACCTAATTCTGAAATGTGGGTCATTCAAGGGCCGTTAGCCTGTTGGCCTTCAAACTTCATCTGTGAGAGCTTGTTCTCAGAGGGAATAAATAACATCAGGTTCTCTTCCTTTCCACCTAAGGTAATCCCCTACCCTTTTGCAAGCATCCTTCAAGAGCTCCCCAGGAGGTTTACTAGCAGAGTTTTGTCCTTGTCAACAGCCATTTTCGGGAGAAGTTGAGGGGAAGGTTTTCCTGTTATGTGGACTTGTTTTTCTTGATAATGAAAGAATATTGATATTGCCTGTTCAGTAGGTCTGTGTGACCTGGGTGCTTGGACCAAATTTATCATGAAGACATGACTTCAGTGCTGTTGGCTGCTTTACTCTTGGATTGAGTTGTTCAGTAAGTCTCTGTTTATCTCTCTTTCCTAGTTTGTGTTGATTCCTTTATTGGATCCTTACCATCTTTCATCAAAAGAAACTGTGTGTATATTTTTAAAAATAACTAAAATAAAATGTTGTATCTCTAAAAGATATGTATTTTTATTGCTACATGTAGACATTTAGGGTGCAGGTATCATTGCCAAGACAAACACCAGCTTAAGTCTTTCCAAATAATTCAGTGCTTGGATTGGTGGTGGATCGTGGGGAGAGTTGTGTGTTTTTAAGTAAAACAAATCATTAAATTGGGAAGCTGACAGAAAACATTGTGCTAGAGACTGGTATGTAGGCATATCAGCCACTTAGCTGATGGCTGTGTGCCCCTCATTTGAAGGCCTTTTCTTTAGTTATCTTTTATAACATGATAGTAGCAATGCACGTGGATTCCAATAAATCTTTTCCAGAACACTTTCTTGAAAAATCAGTTAACCTGCAGAAAGGGAGCCAGCCAGAGACAGCTCTGAAACTACACATTTGATCTGAATACCTATTTAATGCAGAGGTCAGACACAGACTGCATCTGGCTGCCATCTTTTGAATGAACCACTCCAATCCCACGCCATGTCCACACATGCTCCTGGAAGGCAAATGCAAAGTTAGGTTTAAGTCTGAAATTATTATCTTCTGCAAATATGAATACTAGATCCTAAAAATCTCTAGCTTCTGAAAATCCATCTGTAACACCTGGTACTGGAATGCCTTGAAAGTCTGTCTGTGAAATCTCATCCCACTAACCCTAGCCTAAGCAATCTTTTCAAGCCTCTTTTTTTTTTTCCTAACAAACCAAATGTATCCAAACCTTTTAATGCTGAGACCCTTTGGAATAAAATTTTACTGTTTTGCTTCATTTCTAAAAATGCACTAGTTGCTTCTCAGGCTAGGAGCAGTGAATCCACAGCATTACCAGGGACAGCCCTTGTGGCCCAAGGAAATGTGTATTCATACTTCTCCAATGTTTGAACCTCAGAAACACACCAAGGTCTTTCCTCACATCTCAGCTAATGCTCACAAATTTGGAATAGTTTCCTGCTCAAGGATAAGTGACATAAAAAAACAAAATCTGATGAAGTAGCCATCATTATTTACCAGGAAGCACACTCTTCTAACTGCACCTAATTTGCAACAGCAGCGTCAGAAAACAGAAGGAAAGGAGAGAATGGTTCATTCATAGGGGTTTTTTGTTCATTTGATAAATGGCAGCTTGTCCAGGTGCTGTGTCAGAAATCAGTTTCAATTTGATTAAATAATTGTGGGAGGAATATGTTGCCCCATTCATTCAAAGTCCATTAGCAGTAAGGGGAATCTGGCTGCTTCCCCATAAGACATGCAGGTGTTGCTCGTATTCTGACTGCTATAAATTGCACAATTGAGGTTGGGAGGCTTCAGGTAGTGAATGGTGTGGTGCAACAGGCAAAACAATCCAAATAAATCTGTGGGAAGTTCCTCACCTCTTTTGACTTAGAAGCACATGAAGCATGTACCTAATAGTGATGCCAGTTGTGATCAGAGCTTCAAAATGGCACCTACAATGTAGCAGACTGGTTACAAGATAAGTGCACAAAGTAATAGAGGCATGGAAAGGATAGTAGCTTCTGAAGCTCATTGGGGAAGATTAAATAAAAGGACAAGAAGGCAATTCCACCAAGTAGTCTAAGTGACAAACTGCTTAGACTCTCAAAAATCCATTTGGCTCTCACCCAGCCCTGAAGACACATAATATCCATTGATTATAATGTTGTCAAAATTATCTGCAAAGGGCCAAAAGAGTTGTTTTTTTGTTGAGATTGCTCACCCATTCAGGGCCTTGCTTGTATCTAAGCCCCTCTAGACTCATGGACTAAGTGTTCATGTGCCCATTTGCTGGACTAACACCAATAGGCTTTCTCAGAAGACAGGTTCAAGGTAGGACCTAAAACCTAGGCTGCTGGATTAAAAGGGAGCACATACTCTTCCAGAATGTGTTGGAAAAGACTGCAGCTCTTCCTCATTTCTGAAAAATGGGACTGTAATTCCAAGCTTCATACTCAAGGCTATGGTTTTAAAAGATAGCTATTAAAGTCAAGGTCTGGGAAGGTATCTTTCTAAATTGCAAAGAGAAATGGGATGTTGGAAGACAGTCTCCTCTGAACTCTCTGTTGGCAAGCTCAATTTGCTTCCTGTTCAGGGTGCTGGTTTTAAGCACCCATTTTTTGTTGCCTTGCTCCCTGCATATACCATGAGCAGACATTATAACAAATAAAATGCAAGACATCAGAATGCAAGGCCAGGTTTGCCCTGTTGAGTTGCTTCAGTGCTTGTGTTCCCTTCCAGGATAAACAGTGGGAGCTTTACTCTTTTCTGCTATGATTTTTACCTCTTAACATCACTAGTGCAGTAGAAAGCAAGTGACCTTGTTATAAATTAAGGTCAGAATTGCTGCATGTGTACACATGGTTTCTGCCATCAGATAAATACACAGATAAACACATGGTAGCTATTTTAATTAATCATACCCTAGGAACTTTTCCCATTGTGTTCTTAAGAACATCGTGCAACATGCAGCACTAAAAACATTCTACACATTGCATCAAGTGACCCCTTACCAAAAGCATGGCTGAGAAAAACTGTAATTTCCTTATTAGAATCACATGTCAGTACCTTGCCAGCTATGTTCTTGAATGCTCTTCAGCTCTTTTTTGCACTTGTTGCCCATAAACACTACACATCAACCCGTTTACATAGGTGACTCACACCCTTCCACGTCAAACCTCTTTCTCTGAAAAGGCTGGGCTGGAGTCATTTGATGCCATGTTTGCTAGTGCCCTGGAGGCCTCCAGGCAATCCCCAAGTCGGTGGAGTTCATGTTACCAGGGATAAGTGAGCTGGCACTCAGACTGCATGCCTGCACAACTGTGATTTCGGTCACAAAGTAATTTCCCAATTTATGTGGAAATTATACATTGGTTACCAAATATAGGAAACAGGTCACATTGGAGTCAATATTTTACAGTGCTCTATGTCCAGTTCCCAGTTGTGACTCACTCAGAAGTTCCCTTTGGCTTTGGTTCTTCCTAGCTGGGCTATTCACAGAAAACAGTGTTTGAATTTGGCAGATAACCTTGTTATTAATGTGAGTAAACACTAATTATGTACAAGATAGATAATTGCCCAGGGGAGCAATGCTTACCTGCTTTCCTGCAATGGCAGCTCTTTAGACCTTTCAGAAAAAAGGAAAATCATCATAGGGGTGGAATAGGAGCTCACCTTCAAGCTGGGAATCCACTCAGCACTGGAACAGTTCAGGACATGGGAATACTGGAGAAGGGTAAAATAAATATCGACAGATTGCTCAACTGGATTAGCTACTGCCTGCTTGAAAGCCCAGTCGTTCTTTTGGAGTCACTTTAGGTCACTGCCTGTAACGTCAATAAAGGCAGCCCAACAGTCGGTAAAATCCTCCATCAGATTAGGTTTCTATACATTTCCCTTGGTGACATCAAGAGAGAATTTAAAAAGAAAACTGACAGACCTGTTGTTATACTGGCACAAGATATGACTGTGATCTTTCCAGTGTGCCCAAAATAAGCCTCGTCTTTGAAAATGAGTCAGTGTGTATGCCCATGGCCCCAGGGCAGCCCTGAGAGCACCCTCAGTCCTGCACAAGATGCACAGAATGAAAAAGCCATCATACGTCTCCCTTTCCTGTTCAGGAGATTAAGTTCTGTTCTGAAGCCAGAACCCTACAGCCTGCATAGGAACTGAATTACTTAAGTTATTTTCATTAAAGGTATCATGTCTAGAGCAGACTTTAAGAATGCCCGTGTCAGGTACACAAGGTCTCTGGGCGACTTCTGGATCTCGTATGTTACCAGAAATTTTCTAAAGTTTTTAGTCTGTTTACCTTGTGCACATAAGAATGAGGTCACTACAATAGGGAAGCAGTATTTTCCAGTAAGCAATACTGTTTTATGAGAATTAATACAGTTCTTCAGTGTCAATGTCCTTCTGCATATAAATGGCCACGTTTTATATCCTGCGTTTTCCTTTAAAAAAAACCCAACCAAACACCACCACCAACAAAACCACAGAAAAAACCCCCCAAAAACCACCAAACAAAAAGACTCAAGTCACAAAGTGTCAGTGGAACACAAAGAAGCTCTGCTGTGCCAGCTAGCCAGCTAGCTTGGTGTAGCATAAGGTGTGGGAAAGAAATGAATGTGGCTTGTTGTGACTGATTAAAAGGGGCAAGGAGGGAGCGTAGGGAACAATGAGTGCATGCTGTGTGGAGTGTGCATAGTCCTGGAAAGTAAGAGAGTGAAATGCTGCTGAAATATTGATAGGGCGGATAGGATCTAGAATGATTGACAGCATGTGTGTGTCTCTTGGCAAGTTTAATTGGATTTGTTGGGGTAGAGGGTGGAAGAATGTGGTGCATTTCCTTTTATGGTTTTCTTTCTTTCAGTCTCTTCTTTTTTCTCCTATAGAATTGACGTTTAATGCATATCCTTTTCATTGTCTGTATAGAAAACCTGGTTTTCATTCCTCTAAATTTTAAGGTTGAAGGAGCTGTGTAGAGGGGATGAAAAGAGATGTAAAACAACTTTCGTTGCATTGTATTTACTACTTGTCTTCACTCTTCAGTGAGTACTTGTGTCTAGTGAGAGTGGTAACTTGGAAGGGAAAAGAAGAAAAAAATAACGTATAATTAAATAGTGGCTAAATGAATCTCAGTGTTATGATGCTAGTCATAACAGGAATTCTGCCTTGAGAACTTATTGTGTATATGCTCTGCTTCAGTATTACTGTACTTTTCTTTTTGGCTTATCATCAGATTCCTCTAATCTTGCTACAAGATCTGAACTTGGGACTTTAGGCACAAAGGTGTTAGTTTATACTAAAGTGATAAAGTCCAGATCCTCTGAAATGCTGATGACCCCAACTGTTTAGCTTCCTAACTTCCACTGAAACAAGTAGTTTTCTGTGGGGAGCTGCCTCAGTTGTTTTGATGGTCAAAGTCTGGATTCCCAACAAGTTGCCAGCCACAGTGTGTATGGGTTTTCTTCTGCAAGACTGTCTTTCAGCCTTCCCCTCTCCCTCCTGCCTTTCTCCAGTGTGAATATCCTGTGCTTTTAAGCAGAACTGTTGAACCATCTGTTCTCTCCCCAAGTCCTGATAAACTATGTTTATCAGTTGTTTGATTCGTATTTGCATTGAGCTTATTGTTGGTGAAAAGTCCCAGCATGGGAACTGCATGGATGCCAGCTGTAAAGTTTTACCTGCACTGCTGGGCTTGTGTGGTAGGATCTTGACCTGGAGGGACACAGCCATGTCAAGCAGGGAGAAGGTATTTTGGCTTTTCTGTTCTTAGCCTTTTGCTCTTATAGATTAACAAGTAATCTAGTTATTTCACATAGGAATATGGATCTGGAACAGATATAATGTCTGCAGGTGAACTTCTCCATCTCCATCTTGAAATTAGACAAGTTCATCACTGTGACTCCAGTTACTCCCTCTTCTAACCTTTGTCTGATTTCTGTTTAGGTCTCATAGGTCAAAGAGCTGATGCTGAGGATGACAGCTTCCAAGGTGTTTCAAAGAACTCCGATCACTGTTCCTGAGCTCAATTGGAGAGAGAAGCCTGCCTTCTGCAGAGGTCTGAGTGAAGGAGCAGAGAATCAAGGAGGAGTTGCTTTGTGTGAAGAAGATAGACAACTACTGACAGTACACAGCATTTCATCAAAGGGTAAAAATTTTCTTTTGCTCCTGCTCTGAGTTCAGCTTTACTCACTAGCCAAATACTTGGTAATCCCTTTCAAACTTCTAAGATTTCCAGGCTCTCGGGCATGTACTTCAGAGCTGTTGGTATTCCACCTCTTGTCTCTTCCCTTCTTTTTGCTTCACACTGTCCCACAAGCAAACTTAACAGTCTGTGAAAATTGGTGGGTAGGTAGGTATAGGGAGGGGGGATTTAAAGACATGTTCAGTCATCTCTCAAGGGACGAAGCCAAACTTGTGTCTGGTAGCAGAATATTTTTGGAGCAGTTTGTTTTCAAATAAAAAGCCTAATTTAATAATGTCATTACACAGCTCTAAATTAAAAAAATACATTTTTACTGAGACACAATAGAAGCTAAACTATCAGACAGATACATAATTTTCATTGAAGTAACAGCCAGTTTTACTGGAGAAGTATTTCTGAATTTTCCTCTCTTGCTTACTTAAGGCTGCTTTTCGCAAGAGATAACGTATCTTCTTGAGACTGATTAAAAGACTTCTGGGGGAAGAGGGCAGGAGAGGCAGAGTATAGGAGAACATTCACTGTCTGCTTGCTTGTTTGATCAGATTTGTTTTTACTAGCATGCATGTTAAATTCCTTTTCTGAGAAAAATTGTTGATGCAAGAAACCATGCATCATTTTTCTGCTCTGGATGTTCTACTTCCTTTCTTACGAAAAGTCTGAATTTTGGAAAAAAGCAACAGAGGTAGCATTCATGAAGGGTCAACCAATGTCTTTATTATTCCTCTAATCAGTAAAACTTCATCTCCTGCTAAATCTGCTCTCATTGCCCCACATGTTAACTCTATGGTCAGTTCTCTTTAATCTTAGCACCCTCTGCTGTGGACAGCTATAATAACATTGTATTTAATTATTGGTTTATAACTGACATATCTCTTCTTGTACCAAAGGATCTACAAATGCAACACATCTTATGTTAATGAAGCTGTGTGTATCTGGTATGAAAAATGTATTCTCTTTCTTAGGTTAATTTGGAAGGTAGCTTTTTTCAAATGTTTATGGAAGAAAAGATATGTAGAATGCAGACAAAAGGTTAGGTTAGAGAGGATCCCAAACCAAAATCTTGATTTTTGCAGAAGAGAAGGCTAAATGTGCAACTGTATTCAAGTCTGGAGACCACCTCCAGTTTGCCCACGCTACAGGAAAAAGTTTATATTTGCCATGCTTTGTTCCTGTGGAACATGCACTGATTGCATCACTTCTATCTCTAGTGTCAGATTTTCTACATGAGTAGGGGCACGTGGGATAAAGTCGGCTTTGTTGGCTTTTACTTATTCAGACATTCTCTCTCGCCAGTCTCTAGCTAGTTCTTCAGGCCAAGGTGTCACTTGTGCCAGCAGGACTGGACCAGGACATGGCCTACTGTTTATTCTTATTTTTTTGAAAAAGATACCACTTTGAAAGTGTCAAAATACACAGGAAGTGAAGAGTGAGTATAAATAATTTTGCAGGGATTTATACTTTAAAAATCAAACTTTGTTGTTATCTCTCTCCAGTAACCAGTTCCATTTTTCAATCTCTCAGTGACAGGAAAGGAGTATATTTTATTTCAGCAGAGATGCAGCCTGAAAACTGAAGGAAGAAGCTGTTCCTAGTAGGTAAACTATGGTCAGTTCTTCCATGTTTGTTCACAGACAGAAAATCTTCTTTTCCTTCTTAATGAAGTTTCTTGCCATAGATCCTCAGATGGGAATACTGTTTCCAGTGACACTTTCTTCTCCCTCACCTGACATTTAGAATATTTCTCCACTCTTCAAGTTTGAAGGCTAACAAGATGGCTATACCAGAAGGATGCTTTTGAAAAATGCAATAATTTCAGATAGCATATAAGCAGTTCTCTGTACTTCTAGTGTCTTCCTTTAATGCTTAAGTATTTGTTATCAACTATCTCTTCATATTTTCTGTTTTGTCTTCTAGAAAGCAGCATGTGTAACAGGAATAATGGTATGAATCTGTCATTTCCCTTCTCACTCCTCCAACTCCATCTGCTGATCATTCATATGAGAGCTCTAACAGCAGAGCTGCTTCTGAGGATTATTGAAGACGTGTAACAGTGAAAGCCTTCTTGTCAAGCCTCCAAGAGCAAATAGCAACAGAGATGAGATTTTTGAATACATTAGTAATAATACTGTATTGAAGTAAGTTTGCATTAAAAAGCCTGTTTAGCAGATGAAGAAGTGGAGGTAAACAAAGAGTAAGTGAAGAGACCAGAGTCAAGCGGTGAGTGAAGGTCAAAGAAAGGAGTCCTGGTTTCTACTTGTTCTGCCTTTCATGTGATCTTATTGAGAAAATTTTTGCAGTGAAGCTTGCAGCTATTTCAAATTGAGTTGTTTGGTACATTTTATTACAAGCATGAGCTTTTCTTAGAAGAATCAAGATGATATAAAAGCTCACAAAAAGTAATAAACATTTTTAGCCTCTCAGGTTCAGCTTTGACAAGGGGACATTTCTGAAAGCAGTGGCAGTGCAGCAGTTGCTATGGGGTTTTCTGTGTTGTGAGGCTTTCTTTTCTCATTTGTGTTGCTCTAGTGGCACTAGCTGGAGAGCAAACTGTCTTAACCTGCAAGATGGGAATTCATGTAGGCTTGACACTGATGTCATGCATCTATCCCACCCTTCCTATGGGAAGAGTAAAGACTTCTCAAGGGATGGGTCTGCTCTGGTGATCCCAGTCAGTCTGTGCTTGAGGGCTTTTATAGAGTAGAATGGCTGACTTAGTGGAGCAGCCCTGGCTTAAAACCAATGTAACGAAGTGGAGGATCAGGCGTACAGTAAGTGAATCATATAGAGCAGTGTTGGCCCAAACAGAGGATGACAGCTTAGAACAGGCTCCTCAGAGACATTAAGTTATCCTTAGAAAGGCAGGTCTCAAAGCCAAGGCTTAAACTTTCTTAATGGGTTTCATTAGGAAGAAAGGAAAGGAACTGGAAAAAAGGCGTGTAGCTTAAAAGGGAACAGTTTCAGCACAGTCTAAAATTTGTTCCATTTTTTAGTAAAAGAAGCCAATCCTGCTTTGAAATTCATGTCCCTTCAAAGTTCAAGGAGGCCTATATTGTTGGCCTGCTCAGTTAGAATGCTCCAGCCACTTATTGTATGTGGATTGCACACCAGGGACTGACTGAAAAAATATGATTTAGTGAAAGCTTGTACCCAAAACACATCATTGGCCTCTGATCTCTGAACATTTAAATATTTCAAGCTTACAAGCGGACGCTGTCACGAGGACAGACCCTGATCCCTAGCTGATTCTAGAACATCTGTTGAGGCATTTACCAAGTTAATAGATTAGCTATGAGAATCAGGCAGGTGTTTTTCACCAAAGCCAGAAAACATCAAAATCAGATTGCCCTCCAAGTCTTTCAGCACAGGCAATCGAGTTAGAATGACTCATAGAGTCTAACAGATAATAAAACACACATAACATTTGCTTTAAGGTACAGGTGGGGATATTTTGTACTGTGCTTAGGAGAAAGAAAAACTAACTCTATTTGGGAATAGAGTAATTGAATACAGATGGGAGGAGGCAAATGAAAGAATTTAGCAAATATCTCAGTGGAATAGCTAATGGGAACGAGACAGAATAGGAAATTAAAAATTATTCGAAGCAGATGGACCATTCTTTGAGTTTTTTAAAATTTATTAGGGCTGCGAAAAAAATGTGTCTGTTTATTTTCCACGGCCATGAAATTAATGAGTTGGTGAGTTGTGCTTGTGCAATTTTATGACTGCCATGTCATTTGTCATAATTTGGGTGCTGTTTGATATGGATTTATGAATATTTCCTCCCCCCAACATGATTTATGGGTGTTGGTCATATGTGAATTAAACTGTCACCTTTCGTATGAAAAAGTACAAATGACAGATGATAAAAAAAAAAGTGCTCAAGTCCTTAGTGCTGGAAAGCAGAGTTCACAATCCCCTCCTCTGCTTCTTCATTGGAAGTTTTTGTTTGGAGCTGACAATTAAATGTTTGGACTTGAGTCAAGCATATGGGAACATTGAGAGAGCTTGAATAGATCTGAACTCATCTGAACTTCACCTGTGAATCTCGGCTTGAGTCATCCTTTCCTTGTACTGTGCATTGGAAAAAAAAAAAAAAAAAAATATATATATATATATATACACACAATACTTGCCATAGGAACAACTGATTTACTGTACCAGAGCAGCAAGTTGGCCTGGCAAATTTACTGTCTTGCTTCCAGTAGTGGCTAGCTTTGGATGAAGCTTCTATGAAAAGTGAAAATAATCTCTCACAGTACGTTTGGTTATGCAGCACTACATGTAGAAGGAGTGAAATTAAAGGATATACAGAAAAGTCTGGATTTCTGTAATAATAATAATAATAGCACTAACTTTTATACCAACTGTTATCACTTTCACCAAAACTATTAAATGTTTGCCATTTGTTTTACAACATGTAGCAACAGCATGCACCAATTTAGGACAATTCCTCCTGGATTTGAGCCACCTGACTTCAAGCATATAAATAAGGCACCTACGTTAGTACCTAATCACCCAAGGTTCCCCCATTGTTGCTGGAAAGTGATATGCACCTCCAAAGGGCAATTCAGCCCACGTATCTGCATCCATCGACTATGTAGGCAGACTAAAACTGCCTTCTTCCTAATTTAGCTCCCCAGTTTGGTGTAGCAAGTCATGTGGGAGGAGTTAGAGCCCAGCATGGGATATAGCTTTAAAAAGAGGAAACAATATACCTTGCATGACAATAAAACATTGCTGATCATTTTTCATGCTGAGATCGAAAAAGTTTCCTTTTGTCTGGTCCATTCTATGAATCTTAGACAACCATATGCTGAAGCCCATTTACTAAGGCCCAGACAACATTGCTTCTCCAGTGGGAGGCAGATAGTTCTTAGTAGTAAGTATCTCTGCACTTGTGGGGAAAGGATGGCTTACTTTGCATGGAGCCACCAGAGCAGTCTTTGCATGTATTGATAGCACCTATTACCTCTAAGGGCAATTGATCTCTCTTTTTTTTGTAGATAGGGTTGCAGGAACCTGTATTAGCAAACCAGTGTTATGTCTGCTGCTGTGATGGTAGCTGAGATGCTTTGTAGTGGTGTTAATCCAGTTCTATGAAAATGCATTTATTTAAAATATAAACAAGGATTACCTGTATTGAATTCAAGAGTGAGGTCCAGTGATCTCAGCTGACTCATCAGGAAACCTTCACATCTATTGGAGAAAGCTCTGCTTGTCAATCACAGTACACTAATATATATCAGAAATATCCCACTGCTGGGGCCAATGAAACTTATTTCCATCGTGCAAAAGTAGCTGATAATTAAGTTGTCTGGCAGTTTAAAGATGAAAATTTTACAGAATTATGAAAATTGAAAAAATGTCCATTTCATTCAAGTAAAATATTTTGATTAAATAAAAATGAAATGCTTTGCTGGGATTTACTTTTATTTAAGAAGTTTTTTTCTTACTTGAAAAATATTTCCAAACAAGCTTCTTTTGAATTTTTTTACAAATTTTTTTTTAGAAATATTTTTTTTTTTTTTAGATTACCAAGCATGAATTATCTCAGTCTTTTTCAAACATTTTGAGTTTTCTTCATTAATCGAAATAAGTGAGTGAAAATTAAGTAAACTTGCAGAATCTTTTGTTTCATGAAGCCTGCATTCATCCTCAGAAATGTTTTGGTCCAAGCATTAAACCTAGATTAATTCTCCTAGTTACTTTTCTATTTTTTCATTTACTGGATGGCTTGTCTTATAAGTTTTGCATTATGTTTTGCCATATTTTAAAATTGGTGAATCAAATATGAAATCCTTTTCTGTAAAAACAGTTTTACTAGGTTTGCAGTGGAGAGAGGGGAGAATATCTGCTGTTGGATAAGAGTAGTGTTTTTACTGAGCTTGGATCAAAGCTATTTTGACCGTATCTGGCATTTAAAAGGCCAACCTGCTTATACCCTGTTACCATAAAGAAATTTGCCAGGAAGGCAGGTGTCTAACTATACGGGCAATCAGATTACAGAGCAAAGTAATCATGATTTCTGATTTTGAGCATAGCTTGCCACATTAGCACATGCACTTTGGAAGAGAGGAAGAAGTAATCAGAGAAAGATAAGGACAAGGTTGGAGGTCATTTAAGCCAGTACAGTTCTAATAGGGTAGTAAATTTAATGTAGCTTTTATTAAAGTATTTTTGCTTTTATGTGTATAAAAAACGTCAAAGCTATCTGAAAATGAGAAAATCCCTAAGTTTGCTTCCCTTTTTTTTTTTTTTAAGAGTTCCCAAAATGCAGCAATGTGTTTCTTGGGAGGCACCATTTGCACACACATGTCTGCAACATTAAGCGAGCCACAGCTGCAGAGTTTCTTTAAGGCACGCATGCTTGGCTTTGACATACTGAGATTTATGGTGAGATTTAAGTTCTTGTACCAACGGTGACGTTTCCTGAATAGTTTTCATCCAGATGGTCTCCGAGAGGATAAGATTTACCAAGATTTATTCACTGAGAGGGGGCAATGTGAATTAAAATTACAAGAGGTACTGTATATACACTTTCCCATTCACTGCCTCATGAAATGTAGAAAATTCTCTCTGTCCTTCCTCCCCAAACAAAGTTAAATGGAGTTGCTTCTTTCAACATATCGTTCCACTCTGAGCAGATTAGGGCTCTGGCAAACAAGTGCTATTAATTTTGTTGGGATGGAGGAAGAGGTTACTGCCCTTAATGTTTACCCTGCCACTTTGCCATGGTCTTCCACCCTACTAGTGGAGGGAGCAGATGCAACCAAGTGCCAGTTTATCAACTGTCATAGTTTGCAGACCATTGGCAGTTAAAATTAATGTGCTGGCTCTGAGCTGTATGGATGATGGCTGGACCGTGTTACTTTCTGATGGCTCTGTTTCAGCTTCTGGTGTGGGACTGCTGCAGACAGCTGGGAGAGGTAACCTCTTAAGCCATTACCACTAAATTCAGCACAACCTCTCTGACCGAGCTCCAAGTCTTCAGCCTTTGAGAGCTGCTAGGACTAACAGCACTGTTTGAGATCCTGAGGCTGTATCTTCAATGGGTTGTGGGCTCAGTTAAAGTCAGTGAAGTGCCAGTGATTTGTGCAGGCTGAGAATCTAAGCATGGTAATTCAGATTTTGATTGCTGAACCTAGATTTTATGGAAATTGCACGTATTTTGCAAACAAAAGAACTGATGTTATTTCATATAAAAACCTTGTAGGCTTTTATGAGGTTATTGACACACAGTGAAACAGTTAAGCACATGCTTACATGCCTAACTGCTGCAAGGTAAGTATCTTCACCAAAGAAACCTAAAAGGTATTGCTCCCATACTTAAATGCTTTGTAAGCCTTTTGCTGGACAGGGTCAGAAGACTTACTGTTTTCTGGGTTTGTCTTTTTGAAATACTATTAAATCACTATGGAAGTTCTAGTATTATAGGCTTATTCAAGTTCTGCTTAAAAAAAAAAGTTAGTAGGTAGTAAAAGATCAGTATCTTTTATCCATTTTTTTCCTCACTTGCAAGCTGATTTTTCTTCCCACTGTATATTGAAGTATCAAAGTCACTCAACTTGTTAATTTGGCTTCTTGAGCAAGATCAACATATTTCAGTGTGAATATCTTTGAATCAAGCCACAACTCCAGTGACAGAAGGCAGCAAGTTCATTCTAGAGGTGCATTTATGGAAAAGCGCATTGTCCTGCTTGATAACCAGAAAAACTACTTTTACCAGCATATTGCATTTACAACTTTGAGTGTGATTGAGGTATTTTTTTAATTATTATTTTGCTTTGCTATCTCATATTATTTGGAGACATATCTTTCATGCACTGCCTACTGCCAGTTGAGCTCTAACAGATGAGATCTTCACAATCAATAACTGGTCTTGTGTCCTTCAGCTTCTGAGTTGTCAACTTGTGTTTCATTTATTTCTGAAAGGTAGCTACTCAGCATTTCATAAAATCATCTGCACTTTATATTGTCTTATTTTAATCAGTCTCAAGTGTAGTAATGAAAATGACCAATTGCTTTTGAAATATTGGGCTAGGTGAACAACATCTTCTTAAAACAATGGAAAATAACACGTGAGAAGACTGTGATTGTTCTTTATGGTTAAGAATGGACAGTCTGAGTAAAAGAGTTAATAATTGTAATGAAATAGGCCTCACTGTATTGTTGCAAGTTAAAAATATGCCTCTTGCCACAGGGCTTGCATTAATATTTTTTGAGAGCAGTAACATCAATGTACTGTAATAGACTTTTATTAATAGGCTAGCACAGTCATCAGTCTCTGTGTTGGTGTGATGGCTGAATACAGTGAACATGAGCATCTTGACAAGCAAGTAACAAAATCTATCAATCACTTGCAGCATGAAGATACAGTGATAATTATGTTTACAGTGGTAATAAAACATGAATAAATAAGGTGTTCAAATCCATGGAAATTTTAAGAGTCCATAGTGAATATCCTATGAAATATAAAAGATGGCATCACCATAAATTCACCTAGCTATGTAGACTGAGATAATTTATTCTCTTGACCCATCTTACTATTTTTAGAATAAATTTAATGCATTCTTCATTCAGCATTGTTCAATGGTAGCATCACTCCAAGGCTAAAGGCCTACGTTGCATTCTTTTTTTGCTGTATCATGTGCAAGGATGTTCAGTTTTCTTCCTGTTGATGGTACTGATGCCCTCAGAACAGCAGTATGGTGGCATTTTATAATTTGTGTTAGTCACTTTTTCTTTCCAGTACTGGCTAACTAAAGAATAGAGCATGTTCTGCTCCCTTTTATGTTGCTCCGTGTGAGCGGTTGACTCCATTTATTTCAATGGAATTACTCTAAGCTTATAGTATAAGGAAAAAACAAACTTCCTGGTCTAGTGGCTTCTGGTGTCAATGAGCCATAGTCTCCTAGCCTGAGAAATGATGTCATGTGATTGCTGGGAAGAAAAAGGTCCTGATTTTTTTTTTTTTTTTTTTTTTTTTCCTGTCCTAGGGCCATGTCTCTGTCAGGACAAAGAAGCCTTCTGTAGTTGGAATCCACTGCATTTACATCAAGTTTCAATCTTTTTATAATGGTGGGTTACTCTATACTTTAGCATAAGGAAAAACATAGCCCAGTCTGAGTCACTAATCTGCCCTCACTAGACAGTATCTGATTTTTAAAAATTATTTTTTTTTTCAGAAAAATAGTAAATTCAGTTCCTGAAAAAGATGTTAGTTTGACAGTCCACAATACTGTTGTCTTTGTGCTCGACTGTGGCATAGCCCTGCTCAGGCAGCAGCAGAGGGCTTCTCCTGCCAATGTGCCTCCACCCTGGCCTGTACTGGGGGAGAGGTAACTTTGCTTCCCATGCTTCATTTAGTTCTTGGCTCTGTCTGCTGAGAATGGCAACAGAATTGCCAGTTGTGGCATGCACATTTATTGCTAGGAATTCAGCCAGAACCACCAATCCGTTTTGCATAGACACTGAACAGCAATGGTAAATACTTCTTGTTCATTACTAACCTAAACCGGATTTGAACTGAAGACTTGGAGGTGAAAGACTGTCTCCCATTCCTTAATCCCCTTAACATTTCAGTCTGCCTCATAAAATTTTCTGAAAACAAATGTAAACCTTGTGTATAAAATGAAATCCAGGAGAGAAAAGAAAATCCAGAGTGAAGACTGAGTCTGTTTTCTTCTTCAGCAAGCTTCTTTGCTAGTAGTGACCCTGGAAAATTGTTCTATGATTATTCTCTTGAGAGATTACTCTAATTTCTTGCTGCTGTAGATGGCCATATGATCAATTGTCATCAGTCACTGCCTGATGATGGGTCATTACTTACCAGTGCATACTTGGGGGAAAAACACATGCGACTTCCATTAGGAGGCAGAGTGCACCTACATCAGATATGAAGCATACAGTAATTTCTCATTAATAAAATTTCAAGACTGTCCTCCTAAAGTTCCTAGCACAGAAGTTGCCTTCACAGTGGAAGAACTGAAACTAATAAGGATTTGTAGTTTACAGTCAGGGAAATGAGTATTCCTATAACTAAAAAATCTGATTTTTAGTTGAGCATTTCAATAACAGAGATTGATTTTATTGAGAAAGAAAGGTAAAGCTCATTCTCTTCTGTTCTTTGCTTCAGGATCTCATAGCTTGAGAGAACTTTTAAATTTTAATAAATTCATTTAATTAAATTAAGCTACAGCCAGTATAAATATGCCCTTCTTGTTCCCTTTCAAAGTTAAGAATGCATGTATGGCACCATGGAAATGCTGCATCTCATGGATACTGTATTGGTCAGGGAGTCTGGATGTCTTCAAGAACATAGAAAATAATTTTAGTGAAATTTTAAAATATATTTCTTTCATATTTTCTAAACATCCTAGCAGCAATTCAAGTTAAACAGACCTTCAGCTGAGTAAACTACTGAGAATTAAACAACATAAAGTAAGCACAGCCCTGCTATGCTGTGTGGTTTTTGAGTAGGTTCTGCAAGGACAACCATTTCCTATAAAGGTGAAGATAGTTTCTGTCTGGCATGGATTGATACGGAGCCTTGTGCATACTGTTGAAAATTAATAGGTATACCCATAGGTGTTCTGTGAGTAGAACTGGTTTCCATGCTGCCCCCCCACTCCCCAAAGTCCCATGTCTGTGGGGAAGACCTCTTAAGAAGTTATCTGAAGAGAAGCAAAAGAGAAGCAAGGAAAGTTAATCCTCCAATTAGTGCTTGTTGGTATCTTTTATGCAAACTGACAGTAAGGGCATCGCTGTGTAATCACAGGCATAGATGCTTATCCATTAAAAAAAAAAAAAGTGATGCACTATATAAAAATGCACAGATAACTGGAATAGCTGCATTTGAAATTACTAGCAGAACACTTTTTAATCATCTCAAAGTCAGTGTTGAAATTCTGTAGATGTAGAAGGGAGTTATCAGCTCAGCCTTCATGTTGCCCTCATGTATGGAAGTGGGACCATGCTTTAGTGCAGAGAGAAGGCTGCAGTTCAGAAACTTTAAATTAACTAGCTTGTTTGACTTAAGTTGCTTGACTGTGACAGTCCGAGTCCTTACCCAGGACCCTGCTGAAGCCTGAACTGCTCTCAATGTTTGAGCTGGCTAGTTTAAACTACTTGGAGTGTGCCTGCACCTCTGCATTACAATGGAAGTTATTGCAAAGAATCACAACTGCAAACATTTTGCTTGAAGCATTTATCAGCTGAGCTTTTGCCTGCTTCCTGGTCACAAATTGGCCCTGGATCGTTGCTTGTAATATGCTCTTTAACACTGGAATATACATTTTGGACACATTTTGGGAAAGGATGTCTTTGGGAAATACCATGGTCTCTACCTCTAGCTTAATGCACTGTGCTCCCTCATCTATATTTATTAAGTTGTATAGGTTTAGATGAAGAGTGATATAGAGGAAGTTTGATATACAATGCCACTGAAATGTAGGGAGAGCTCAATACCTCCTTTCCTTATGTTATAAAATTGTAGGTAAAAGCTCTTTGCAAATCATTCCATTTGAAGTAGTTTAGGACTACATAGATGCCAGGTAGAGTTACCAAGGGTTCCTAAGGTGATCAGAGGCCTGGTATCCATTAGAAGTCAATAGGATTTAGGCTCTTTTTTGTATCCTCCAGTTGCTACATTGTTTCTTCAGACACTGAAGTGTGTTTGTAAATCCAACCCCTAGTAGTCTTGGGTTGGATTTACAACAAATTCCTACCCTTTATCTAGCCTGCTTCTGCTGTCGATTAACAACCACCCCATTGCCCAGCTATAACTAAAGCAAGACTGTGGCATTACCAATGCGCATTCCTCTCTGGCACCATCTAGTGACTCCAGAACTAGGCTTCCAACCACTGCTTTCTTCCCATTGGAAAACAAGATTTGTTTTCCGTTGTTAATGGCTTAAAATTCAGTTCATTGTAGATGCAGCTCTCATGAAATGAACTCACCTTAGAGCAATGGTTGCAAAGCCTTTTGGGAGAAGGCTTTGTAGTATGGCTCTTCTACTAACAGTTTAGATTCATAATTCAAGGTGCAAAAGTGCCAAGGCACATAAAAAATAATGTTAAGATCTTGTTATAGATATTTTTTAACAGTAAGAATCAAGAACGGGTATGTGTGTGTATCTGTTTTAAGACTGTCAGAGTCTTTGAGCATCTTTTCTAGTCCTAATAAAATAGCTGAGAATTAAATGAGCATACTTAAATTATAGAATGATTCAGGGCATCATGTTGTTAATAATGTAGAGAAATGAGATATAAAAGCTTTTACTCAAGCATACCCTAAAGCAAATTTAAGTAGAGCACACAGCTATGATGCTGATTGTTTTCACAGGTGTTGGCACCATATGAATTAAATGAAGAAAAAAAAATGGTGAAACATTTATGACTCATTAGAATTATGTGGTTTTCTATCCTGTCCTAACAACTGAAAAAAGGTGTAATTTACATTTGCAGCCAAATGGCGTGAAGTAACATTATACTTTACCGACATGAAAAGAGGAGACTTCCAGATGACTACTATTCTGAACTTCTCTTGTTCTCAAATCCTGGATTTTCAGTTTTTCATGTGGACTTTTGAGAGCTAAAATTATTGCCCTATAAAAAAAAATGAAAAGGAATATGGTAACTTTGAATCTATAGAACATGTGGTTTCAAGGAGCTAAGTGCCATTCACTACACATGACACCTTCACAATCAGAATATTTCTCCTTTTCATCAAAGAATGCACTTGATAGATCCAAAAAGAGCCACATCCACGTTTTTTCTAAATAAGTAAAACTCTTAATCCTCCTTCTCCTCTCTCCTTTTCAGAGTTTATTTTTTTTTCTATCAGAATTGTTTTGTTGTGTATCTTAAATATTTACGTGAAGTGCATATCCTGACAGGCTGATTTGTTGCAGGAAAGCAACAAATAAACAAATCCATGTCTACAGTATTTTAGATGCTTGTTTCCTGAGCTGCTAAGTGTTTATTTTTCCTATTGTAAAAACCTGCTCTGAAATACTTTCAAAATGGAGTTCACATGGCAGCTTTCAGGCAACATCTAATGTTTTAACAACGCCATAATGCAAGCCTCAGCTTCCCATACACTGCATAGTTGGCTAAAAAAGAAAGCAGCTGATTTATCAGAGCCTCTGTGCTGTGGATGAGCCTTCAGAAAAGGAACATGTCGTACTTTGCAACTGAGACTTTTTTGCAAACACCTAATAAAACAGAAAAAGAAAGTTTTACTGGGCTTCGTGAGCACATTTTTCTCCTCTCACCAGAGCACCAAACCCAGTTTGTAATCCTACTTTCATGTATTTCTCCCTCCCCTGAAATTTCTCGTAGCACAAGCTCGCTCAATTCTGTCTGGTTAATTTGCATCTCATGGCCTGCAGTATCTCTTTAGGAGGTGAACTATTAAAAATACATTAGCCGGGTGTGGGTGGTAATGGGCCAAATGCTGCTGGTTTTGAAGGCAATCTGGGAAGCCTCATTCTCTCTCTCTGACTCTTGATAGCTGTGCAAGTAAGTTTGCTTTTGCTGTCCTTGGACCCTAAAAGTTCTAGCAGCAGATGTAGGTGAGATGATTGTTCCTCTGAAAGTCTGGATTGAGAAAAGCACTTCTCTTCCTTTCCAAGCTCACTCTAATCTTTAACGTTACCCTTATTTCTGTTCTGCCAGAACTGTGTCCTATTAGCATCCAAAAATGTTACACATAACTTTGGCTTGCTTACAGAAGATGATCCAACCACTAACATTTGCCTTCTGTAGCCGAATGCTGAAAGAAAAAATAATCCACATTTGAAATGTGAGACTTTGCTGCTGTCAGTTTCTGGAGCTGATTATTAGGGCTGTGATTTTTATCTCCTCACTTGTACAGTAATTAAAAGCAATTCCCTCATCAGTTCTCATCCTGCGAAGCCAGCTTTTAAGCAGTGCTTGATGTATAGTTTATTAACCTAAGCCCGCATTGAAGGAAAGGTGACATAGTTTAAAAAGTAAGAGTGAACACATCTGCTCTGAAACAAAGAGCTGAATGTAAAATAGATGTTTATTGTTAAACTAGCAAAAAAGGCAATGTGATTTTAATTGGCAAAGTAGGAGTAATCACCTGGCTTGGGCCAAGTGTACACCTTCACTCTGTCCACTCCCATCTGTGTCTTTTTATGTGGATTATTTTCTGTGTGGATGTATCCTGTCATGATGGAGTAGGTGGTTAAAGACATAAGGAGGAAACCAGGGAATATGTTACTGTGACATGTTGAAGAGGAAGAAATATTCAGCTGCCTGACAACCTTTGCCACACCTTCTAGCATGTATTGATGAGTACAAATGCTTATCAGTGTAAGCTCCAAATCCAAGATATTTGATATTAACTGAATACTGTGCCTCTAGCCACCAACGCTGTAGCTGAGGACATCTTTATTGCAGGAAAGAGATGTCAAATAATAAGCAATTAATATAATTATATTTACCTGTGATAACTTTTCTAGATGGGTGCTGGAGACAAAACATCAGGCTGCATGAAGACAAACTGAAAATGAGCTCAACTATGGATTTATCATATTGGACTTTTTGTGACCACTGAAAACAATATGGAATCTTGTGAGAAAGCTGAAAGATTTTTAGAGAGTAAAATTAAAAGTGAAGAAGAAATCCCTAAAGCATAACATGCTTGCAGAGCACCTAAAGTGCTGCTGTGGGGGTGCCTGAGAAAGGGGAGTAGAAAGAGCTCTGGTGTAAAGATGCAGACTGCAGCAGTTACTGATGGAGTCCCGGTAGATGCAGAAAGGGGAAACAATGAGGTGAAAAGTTACTACTGACTCTGCTCCTTCCAATGGAGCTGTTCAAGGCAGTCCAACAGAACAGCATGGTGCGTGACAGGCAGTAAAGTAATTTGCAATCCATGGTCAGCCAGAGAGAAAGGAGTAAGTGCCACCAGAGGTTGTGCCCACTCCCAGCCATACTAGGAGTGAATGAAGAACTGCATGGATTTCACTTTAAATTGAACTGAAGAGTAATCCCAGGAGATTTAAGAGCTGAGATCATGCAGTGGATACATATTTCACACCTGGGGGATAGAGACATGCCTGAAATGAGCCAGGAAATGTATCTACAGGCCAGGCACGAACACCCAGCTGAAAGCATACCTGGAACAGTGCAAGCTGTGCAAAGAATATAGTGATTGACAAGAAATGCCTCATGAAATCCCAGCCCAGCCCTGGGAAAAGGTCAGAACAGACTTCTTGTTTCTAATGAAAGAAACTTTATGGCCACAGTAGATTATTAACCCAGTTTTTGGAAGGTGCACAGACAAGAACAATGATCAGAAAACTGAAGGCACAGATTTTCAGATGTCCTATACCTCACTTACTGGGACCAAGTGAGAAGCTCCTGATGCCCTTCATTTAAGCATTTGAACATTTTGTTGCCTTTAAAAACTTCTGCCTAAGATTTATGTCCCTGAAAATGCACAACAGAATAAGAAGACGGCATCAGCCTTGATGGCAGCCAAGAAACTGATGGCAGTGTTAGACAGATAATAAGGGTGTTTGGCCTGGTTATTTTGAACCTCATAAATGGTAAATGCTCCCATGGTTTAAAAAGAGACATGTACTCAGACACTGACCTTGCAGTTTAGGTAAGCGTATCTACTAAAGCCTGGGGCAAAAACAATTGATACTTTTTTCCTCACATTTCTCAGGAAGGTAGGAAAACACAAAGGAGCTAAAACCCAGAGGTTACTATATGCAGGAAAGTATGGATGAAATTAGCCATGAAGTTATTATGAAAAGTAACAGCAAAATTTTTGTTATTGGGTACAGGCTGTGAAATTAGTAGAACAAGCAGGAAAAATTAAACTTGAGACACCATGCTTTGATTGGAATAAAAGATAGCAGTAGTCTGTTAGGCTAATGCAAGCAAGACAAAAAGTGTGATCAATACAGAGGATCAGTATGACTGATCCTTTTGAGTGCTCTCAATAATAAGAGAAAACAGGGAAGTTGAACAGTATGGAGAGAGCTTGGTGGTTTAATCCTTGGCATCCAGTGCTGTTTTAGCTATTACAGAGTAGCCTGCCTGGCATCCGTTTGCTACCCTGGTGGAGTGTCAGTCTGCTTTAGGTCCTGCGTCATATCTGCTATTCCCATGCAGATGTCCTGGATGCCTTAGGGCCTCTCAAATGGCAGCAGGCACCTGTGCATTGGACAGAGGAATCCTGGCCTTCGCTTTACAAAGCAGCATGCTCTTGAAGGGCCACAACAGTGTGCTAATAGCAACAGCCAAGTATGGCAGTGATAAGCAAGATGGAGAAATCTTTAAACAGGTAAGTCTGTGAAATAATTATCTTCAGCTTGGGCTGGCTGTGGGCTTAGTCCTGTAGCTTCCTGCCTTGGCCAAGAGTGAATCGCTCATGGGGAGATGTAATTCCCGGAGCAGATGGGAGCTGTCAGGTTCACAGTCAGGCATGATAGAAAGGGATACAATGTGTAACAGCCCCCTTTGGGAAGGAGAGACTATGGGGGGGACTAGTGGGCCTCTCCAGCCAAAGAGGAGATATCACAGGTAAAGATGCTTTAGGAAGATGTTTTAACAGGCAATCGGGTGTCTATGTAAAATACCCAGAGGAGAAAGCAATTAAAAGAGCTCTAGTTGATTAAAAAAAAAAAAAAAGTTGAAGAAAATTGAGTTAGTCTGAGAATGAACTTAATCACCAAGGTGCCCTTGAAGTTTATTAGACCACCTAGAGGTGCAATATCCCAGATAGGCAATGAGTTCTCAGAAATACCCTTCATTTAATCTTTTTTTTATTGTTTTTTCCTAGCCTAGAAAGACTAAAGTGGTTTGGTTTGGTTGGAAGACTGAACTAGCTTGCCAGAGGGAATTCGGAAGAAACCAGAACATTTTCCCAAAGAGAAGGTAAGGCCCAGCCACACCTTGCAACATCAAATCTTTAGTCATGTACCTGCTTGTTTAGCAGCAGTAATATTCAGTGTTCTGAATTTCAAAAGCACTTCATAAGCACTAATTAATCAAACCTCACAAACGCTCAGCAAGCAACAACTCTGCCCACCAATGAAGTGTAATCACTTCTAAAATGGAACATGATGGCAGTTTGATATCACATAATGTGACGCAACAGGTCAAGGCAAGTAGAACAGGAGCAATTGAGGGCACTTGGGAAGTATCCATCCTTAAACACCTTTGCAGATACAGTGCTTCTGTTACACTGGGTATGCTTTGTGGAAATATTTGGTAAAAAATATTTTTGTGAAAAAGCAATTTTTGTATTGTACCCAAAAGAACAATTTGAAATATGATTTTTAATTCCTAGTAAACCTCCTATTGCTAAAGGCAACTATCTAGACTTTGCGGGAGCAATTCATCAGAATGCTTTGCTCTCATTGCGGGACCTATTTTTTCCATCTCTCTAGCTAGTGGCACTTGCAGTCCTAGAGATCATTAAATAAACCACTCCTGCATGGTTCTTAGCCCTGAGGTGCTGCCAGCTGAGGTTCCCCAAGGGAGAAGGAAGCTGTGTCAGAGGCTGCATGTTCTACCTTCAGTTCCTCTATGTTTTGAGCGACCACCTGGCACATTTAGTACTTTGCCCCTGAGATGGGATTCTCAAAGCCATAATCCCCAGCCACAAAACCTGCTCTGGTGCAGAAGCCAGAGGGCCTAAATTAAGGCCTTCTCTTGGCCCAGTTAAACCTGTCAACATTCCAGTTGACTACAATGCAATGGGAGAAAGATTGGGCTGGCCCAGTTTCTTTATATTTCTGCCAATCTGATCTTGAGGGGCAGACTAATTCAGATGTGTATATGTTGCTAATACTCTGAGTGTGTATCTTCCCAGTTAAGCATATGTTGAACAACCTTGAGTTTTTCCCGTCTATAGGCAAAACATCTCTGTAGTTTAGGTCTCCTATCCCATCACTTCTCTTCTGGAAGAAAATAGGATGCGGATTTTTTTTTTTTTACATCATACAATAAAATTACATTGTACTTGTGTAAAACAATGTGCAAACCATTAAGTAGAATAATGAAATGCTGGAAGTTAAAACAATAAGCTTGGATGATTTAAACCTTGCTACATTTTAAACGGGCAATATGTTTGCAAGAATGAATTGGTCTTTGGGGCTGAATAAATAGTACAGATATCCAGCCCATTTTGGAAAGAACAAGAAATACCTAGGAACATAATTTAAACCAGTGTTGTAATTGGTTGGTCATTTCACATTGCTAGAGTTCTGGTATTGTTGTTTGACTTTATAAATGACCCATATAGTCATCTTCTAATTATACATGATATGTTTAAAAAAACCCAACAAAAACCACCAAACTGTTTGGAAGAGAATCTTCCCTTTTGGCAGAATAGTGGAGAGTAAATTATTTAGATGGATTATGTGGTACACTCCCCACTAATATGCCTTTGCAAACTTATTTAAAAACCCAAGATCTGGAGGCTTCTTTAACCATACCTTCAGGATATCATAATTCTCCCTGATTTCACTTCCTGAACATGAAGCAACACAGTATTTTCAGTCAAAACTCATCTCACCGTACATCTAACAGATAAATAATGGATATTACTGTGAATGCAAAAAAACAGCTTTGTTTCTGATTATGGTAGAAACTGTAGAAGCAGAAATTATTTTATAGCAATTCAGTTAAACTCTTGCAGGACTAAATTGAGAAGCTAGGAGCGCTAGATCTTGGGATTTGTCTTCTGTCTGCAGCATAGGGTATGAAAATCTTTCTGGTTTTCACACTGGGTCAACCATACACCAATATTGAGATGGAAATCAGAACTGTCTTGAGGCTGCTCTCAGTTACCATCACATTGTTACTACCTTCAAACAATCATTTAAGTTCCCTGGGATCAGGGAGAGAGAAGTGTTCCTAGATACAGTTCCCTTATAACTTTACATGTAGCAGATTTGTAGGTGATATGCTGTAAAGCAAGGTATCGTAAGCTGCTGTGTGGGCTTTTTCATTTCCAGCATTCTCTCAACAGAGCATGAAGGTGCAGCTACTTGGTTAAACTGACTTTTTGACCATTTAATTCTTGCCGATTGCTGCAAAGCAGCTACCACAGGAATTCAGCATCTAGCACCAAATTTGAGTTCTATGCCACAGAGTAAGGGTTCTTTAGTAGGCTGAATTATGTCAGTAATATCAGTGTGTCTGGAAATGCAACTCCTCTGTGAACGCATTCCTAGGGAGATTCTAGATTGTGAATCATGATGCTGTATTGTAAAATTTTGGCTGAAGTAGCTGTCATGTAAAAGACTCTCTGAATGCATAGGTTTCAGCCCTCTAACTCATTCCTTTTTTACCAACCTAAAAAGTAAGAAAGTAATCTTTCATGTATTTACATCTTTTTTATTCTCTTGACTTTACAACATGATTCAACATCTGCACTAACTATAGATTTGCTGCAAATCCCCCCCAAAAAAAACCCCCACCATTGTGTCTATTCATATACATACACTAGAAATTAAAAGTTGGGGGTGATAAATGAAAAATTCATAGCCTTGGATGCTGAGAAAGTCAGACCTGATATCTCGCCTTGAAGTCACCTAGGTGAGATTTTTTGACATAATGGAAGCATCAATGAACTACTCTTGATTAAAAGTTTGACAGGTTGACACTATCCCCCTGAACAGGAAGACCAGGGTTGAAAGAAAATTTTAATACAAACAGAATTTCATTAATACCACAGTTTGCTATAATGGGGGTCGTTTTTTCCCCCCACTGTTATTTTTGCTTAGATGGTGTCATTACCTTTTAAAGGGAAAAGACACTATGGTTAAGCTTTGTCTCAGAAATAATGTCATACTAATGGAAGGGGAGCTTTCAAGTAAAATCTGAAACAAACTGCCTGGAACAGTTCTGATTCTCCAGGCACAAATAAAAGCAGTTTTAATAGGATGGTTCCTTTAAATGCAGGCTCTATTCATTGAGCTAACTTTTATTTTGTAGAGAGAGTACAGCAATTCATTAAACTATATAAAATAATCAATATAAACAAAATATCAGAATGGTCTTACATGTCCCAGGATCCAAAAATCATAGCCTCACTTCACTTTATTTACCTTCTAAGAGCTTTTTTCTAATGTGGTAACTGTTAGACTCTATCTGCTCTGCTCAGTGTTAGGGCTGTCATGATGAAAGTGCATAAACAATATAAATAATAGTTGTTGGCACATGAAAGGAACTCTGAGTGGATTGTTCTTTTGGAATCTAACCGTCAAAGGTTTTGTTTGACTCTCAGGGATTTTTTTTTATTATTTTTTATGTATAATCCAAAAATTCTTATAATCTTAAATTGATTATTTGAAAAACCATCATTCTTTTAATATTCACATTGCCATTTGATATGTGTATTTTGATGCCAGGCAATTCTTATACAATTTGGTAAATATTTATTAAATCAGACTTGTTTTTAAAAACTTACAGTTTTGTAACCACTCAATAGTGCTAATACTCTTTGAAGCAGAATGTCAGCCTGTGCAAGTCAGTTTCTATATCGTCTTTCCATTCCTTGTCTGCAGTGATCCTTCTTGACTTTTCACTGCTGAATAGTTAAATAGTTTAATCTCTTTCAGGTCCTTGATATTATCAGGTTATATAACCTCCCACTCCATTCCCACTTATCATCTCTGAAATGTAATATTTGCATGTGTTTTTTTGACTTCTCATTTGAGATTTGCAGAGGCCTTTAAAGCATTGTTTGAACCTGCAGCATCTCTCCTTGTGATGCATTTTTAATTTCTCATTTACAGGCAAGTAAATTGACTTACTGTGAGCTTACAGTCAATATTTTCCTGATATCATTTAATTGCAAGTGTTCAGTTTTTAAATGCACAGCTTGAGACATTTACCACCTTACCTGCAGACTCATTCTAACTGTTTTTTGAATATGATGACTGTTGAAGTACTGACTCACAGTAGAAAGCAGATCGTGTACATCTTCTCAGTTTGGAAACCTAAAACCAAGCCATCTAAATCAATGAACTTGATACAATGCTATAAACAGCTTACGCACTCACCAGCAGAGTCAGTAATAGAACTTGGGCATCTGCTTCACATTTTCTTGTTCTCCTGCTATGCCATTTCTCTCTCCTTACAGCATCAGTGACAAATTAAGTAAAAGCGGACATGTGAGGAGCATGGGGAAGAGAATGTTGAAAACAAAGCAATTCAGAGTGTTTTATCCTTTCTATCCAAGTCAATGGCAGGTGTTCTATGTCCTGTTACAGCCTTGATAGCATGTTATGTTGCATCATTTCAGCTTAGTTGCTTTCAGACTGGATGACTAAATGTCAGTTCAGATAGCAGTTATCCAATCCAAAATGAACCACAGTTGGATGGAAGTGGGTGAACAGAGGAGTGTCCAGTTCAGGAGCCCACCCTACTACTCCATACATGGAAAGCTGCAGATATTCCAGATTTTGTTAGTGGAAAGAAGCAGATGTAAACTAGGAAATATTTCCCTGTGATTTTACAGTTCTTTTATGATTGATGATGGTCTACACATGATGAAGAAGAGAGCTTTTCAAAATAAACAGTTCTGATTATCCGTCTTCCTATTTATTGACACAAAATAGGCAATAGACAACATGTTATAAGCAAAAAATGTTTCACTACATTAGAAACCATTTCTTTGCTAAAACATCCATGAAATCAGCCTCTTGACATATTCCCCAGCAAGTTAATCTGATTGTGATTGGCTCTGAGTGAAATGGAAATGAGAAAATTCCAATAAGCATGTGAACATACAAACTGATTTTCAACCCATTTTAAACACAGGTTGGCTGAAGACATTACTTGTATAGGCGAGTAAGTGAAAAGCTGAAGTGCATCTGAATGTAAAAGCCAAAATCAATTTAATTTTAAATGATTTTCAACGGATTTTAAAAAGCAATGGTGTGGAACTTATGTGTAAGGTTAAAAGGCTTCAATTTTATTCCCTTCAGACTAAAGCAAGCTTATTTTTTCTCCTTTATTCAATTTGTTATTTTTTTTATCCCACTACTGTTTTCGAGGGCCTGTATATCGCTTTACCAGTTTTAGTCAGAATTACTGGACCAACAAAACAAAGTATTTTTATACACAGAACTGACCACCAGATGGGACTCCACAAATATTATCTTATTCATGGGCACTGAATTAGAGATGCCTTAAAAAAAAAAAATCTAGTCTGCTGTCATATGGCCTCAGCTTTATTCTAGCTGCAGGTTTCTTTTAGCTGCATTCATTGAGTAACCCAGTGGACTCTGATTAGAATCCCCTTTGAAAATAGCAAGAGGTCTTCCTGTTGCATTTGGTAGGCTGCTGGTCAGACTGTGATTACCATTCATTCACTAGCAAAATGATTTTGTGATACAGGATCCATAATGAGTCTTAAGAAATCTGGACTCAATTTTTGCTCTTGTTTTACCCAGTCTTGGCAATCTTGGGCAAAACATTTGTTCTTCCTCAGCTTTTGTTTCCTAAACTATAAAGTGAAAGTAATATTTTTTCCTTTTTTTTCATATTTTGTTACCTGTCAATTTAGACTTTACTGGTTTTGGTTGGGCATTTGATTTTTATTGCATGTGGAGCAGCAGCAATCCCTACTTATCCCATTTGAAAAGTGGGCTGTAGCTTCTTACAGTACTTGGAATATTGTGGTGCTAATTAACCTGGAATTCCAGAAATATTTTTATCAGTGATAGGGAAACACAAGGTACTGCAGCTCCTCAGGTTGGATGGAAAGATACTAGCCAGGGAATTAAAATTGTTCCAAGAAATTGCTGCTTATGCTTTGGAAGATGCCTCTCAATACAGATATGATAAGGACCCAGAATTGTGGCCAAACACAGGTTGAAATTACGTGGAGAGTTATTCCGCAACAGAGCTGAGCAGGATTTAAATGAGTTTAAACTGGAGCAGAATAGATCTTGCTGAAATCTTTGCACAAATGTCCGTGATTAAGGATGGTGACAAATGTGTCTGTGCTATTAATTGTAGAATTCCATATCATAAAGGATTCAAAAAACATAATCTATTTGTCTGTAAGTATTTTAAATGAGGAGTAAACAAGCTAATTTCTGAGCCTTCTTTACAGCACTGTAAATTGAAGTAGAATTTTCTCCAGAAATTAGACTGTGTAAGTGTCATGAGATCATTTGTATCCTCTCATTCTCTCTTTCAATCTCCCTTTCCGCATTCCAGTCCTTATGGCTTCCTACCCTATGATTTAGTTTTCTGTTTGTATTTGTAAGTGGGTTTTATTGCTAATGTTTTTGTATGGTGTAATTAAAAAGCAGCTTCCTTACTGAATGCAAGGATTCCAAGTCAGTTTGCTGTATTTGATACACCCTTCACAAAGCAATATGATAAGTCTTATATATGACGAGAGATTAAGGATAAGGACTTCAGAAAGGATAAATTTAAAGTTAGAGTCTTATTTCCATATTTATCTATTTTACAGTGAAAGTGTTTCAGTTCTCGGCACTTGGAACCAATTTAAGTATCTGATAGTCTGAAATCTCAGTCAATGAATTTATCCTTTTACTTCCCTTTAAAGATTCTTCATGATACAAAATGTCAGTTTTCCAATCTCTGTATTTATTCACTATGTACGTTTTACTACCATTTTGAGCTATTCATTATTTGTAAAGCTTTTGTCTCTGCAACAGTAAAAATTTAGTGATATAAATAGGCTACTAAAATGGCCATTTAGCTTATCCAGCTTCCTTAAAGTAACGTAGTCACATTAATATTCTCCTAATTTCTTTTTTGAAAACATTCAAACTATTCTGAAAAAATATTTGCCAAGCTGAATTTTCTCAAGAATTTGGTGCAAAATCTTTAGTTGGTGGAAATGCTCTGAAGATTTTGTGCACATGTATTTTTGTGTGCCAAAATGCTGCTATAAGTCAGTGAGCAGTTACAGTTTGTGGGTTTGGGTTTTTTTGTTTTGTTTTGTTTTTGTTAGTGGTGGTTTTTTGTTTTTGTTTTATTTGGGGTTTTTTTTAAACTTCTGTGTAACTACACAGATTCACAATTGCAAAAAATTCTGGGGCAACACGGAGTACAAAGTGTATGACATGAATCTATAAGAGGTTCGCATCTTGAAAATTATACATATTTCTTGTTCTTGACTCAAAAAGACCCTATGTACAAGATTTAGAAAAGGTGACAGCAGTGAGCCAGTTTCTGGAAAGGCTTTCATATGAGAAGAGGCCAAGTAGAATGAGCTTAGAAAGGAGGTCTGAGGGCTGCATAATTCCTCTTGGTAGAATCTTGAATTGTTTGAAGAAAAAGTAGAGAATGCTTATTCTCTATTTCTTAAAATTGAAACAGAGCTTAAACAAATGGAAATACTTTTCCACATAAAAAAATATTAATAAACTGTAGAACACTGCCACAGGATGTTACAAAAGCCAAAATATAATTAGATTAAGAAATCAATTATCTATCTTATCACCTTTGTGAAAGGTATGCTTGTTATTACAGTTAAAACCCAAAATCCTTACTACTGAAAACAAAGGTTTTTCTACAGGCTCAGCTCTGGAAGAGCTGAATTACAGGATACATGCTATGGAAAGGTGCCTTCTGTGTTGCTTTTCCGTAAGTTTTTTGTTTTGTATTTTCAAATTCCACAATGAAACTTGATGGAATGTAGAAAAATCTTATAGCAGTGTTTATGCTATCACAATTGTTTCACTAATTTAAACCTGTCACTTAGGCACACCGCAGAAACATTAAATATGGCTTCTTTTATTTCCAAGTGTGCTGATATTGTACTTTCTCACTCTGTTATATAGCAACTTTATTTTCTGTCCACATTTCTTACCCCAGATAATACCCGATGTATTCTATAAAATAAATGTGGAGCGTATAGCAAGTACTAAAAGAAATGGATTTGTTCACATGGGTAAATGGGCACAATTTTGAACATGACTCCCAGCAGCATATGCATGTGCTTACATGCAAATGTGAAATAAAGCAAAAATGCCTAACCTGGGGCCTACAGACTCACTCCAAAAATACCAGAGTTCAGCCCTGGACTGTACTCGTCTTAATGAGGGACTGAAAGCCACAGTAAGACCTAACATCGCAGAATTCAAGTCATTCATCTTATGTTGAGAAGCATGTTGTGACCAGTGATGATTTTTTTTCCCCCAAGAGCTAATCTGGCATATAAAGAATGAGAACATTAGACATTTGCTTCTTTTTATTGCAAAGTAGTAGCTAGTTTTTGACAGGACAAAAGTTGAGTCACTCTCAGGAGGATTGTGCTACCAGTGTACTTTGCTTATTGCTATATGGTATTGTCTCAACAAAGCAGAGCCTACTATATTCCATTACTTTCTCTTCTCATAGAGCTGCTCTGGATGAGCCAGGCAAATCACTGGCTGCTTAGCATCTTGCATGCTACCGGCAGAAATAGTCGCTACAAGCAACTCACCTGGACAGAGATGTCTGCCTGCTTTTTCCAACTAATGTTTTTGTTGGAGTTTGTTCATCTGACTGAGCCCACGGCTAGAACTCCCCATCGTTTGTCAGTGTGTTGTACATTTCAAGAAAAGAGAAGAACTTGGTCTTTTTATTGTTGTCTATGTATGAAATTTTATTGTCAGAGTCTGAGCATGCTTCATGAACCAACAGACTTCCACTGTGACAGGTTGCCATGAATGGAGTTACTGCACGACAGAGAACGGTGAATGAAGCAGTTTTTGTTGTGGTGTTGGGGGTCTTTTGTGTTTGTTTTGTTGGGGGTTTTTTTGTGTTGGGTCTTCTAAAAGTAAAAAAAATTCAACCTTTTCAGGCTGAATCCCCCTTCTCCAGTCCACACGTTCCCCATTCCAGTTAGCCCAGCTGCTCTACTGAAGTATCTTCTTTCTACTAGCTACAGAGGCAGTAATACATGAAATGTCTGTGAGCTCAGGGAGAGGAGAGCTTACCCACCAACAGGTGAGCAGCAGCCAGATTTCTTGCTTCACCTTCAAGTGCCCCTTTACTGTATGCAAGCACTTGTAGAGGCTAAAATCACCTGAAAGTGATTGCCTGGATAACCAGCACTGGTGAGTTTGGGGCTTTGAAAGCTGGGGGAAAGTTTAGGTGCATAAATAAGCTGAAAAAATCCTCACTGTCAAATGAAATGTTCCTCTGCTTTATCACCATTATTTTTAGTGAGATTTTGCATTATGGTACCTTGAGTTTTAAATTAAATGTCAAATATAATTTGGCACTACAAAGAATGAATTATGTGACTGCCCTTAGAGAAAATCAGAAGGCTTAGCTCTGTGAGTTAAATTGGTATCTGCCTTATACTGAGCTGATGTGGGCTAATTGATTAGGATCTGACAGGATACCATATTGCAAATTCAGCACAATCTCTTCTATTAAAAAAAAAAAAAAAAAGACCTAAGGGAAAAGCAAAAAATCTTCTGTTATACAGAATGGGGAGAGAAAAAGAGTATCTTCAAGGACTCTCTTTTGCATTGATGGTTTAGATTCCCTGAAAGCTCACACTTGTTAAGGGTACAGTATGAATGTTTATGTGCCCCAGGTCACTTTGGAAGCAGATTTGCAATCAGATTTCAGGTTTTTCTGGCATAATTTTAAAGAGCAGCAAAATATTTTCTCAGATAGCTGACTAAATCTATCTCTATAAGAACTAAGATGACAAAGTGCCACTTTAGATCATTAAAGGAGGGTAATATATTTTAATCAGCAATTATATAAGGAAGGACAAACCAAATGCTATAGCAGTGGGTCATTTTATAAATTCAGTCCTTGTGGCCCTCTTCCTTTCAAAATGCATAATACTGTTTCCTGGAAACATCAGTCTTAAAAAACTATTGTCAAGTAAACAAGCCTTGGGTTTCTCACAGCCTTCATGTCTGTGTAGTCTGGGTTTAATTTTCTGTTAAGTACGGGTAGTGTTGGAGGGGGGAGGACTAAGTTTGAAGTTCTAATGTAGTCAGGCTGGAATCTGTCACTCAGCTTATTGCATGTTGATGACTCAGTGCAGTTTCAGCTGTAAGCAGACCATGATTTATGGACACCAAGTGAACTCCTGCGGCAAAAACCAGCCATGAGATCAGAGCAGCAATAGGGCCCTTTTTTGGCAGGAGACAGCGCCTGCATTTTTCTCATTCATGCCAAACTGCTTTGCACGGCAATTAGCTCTGTCCTCATTTAGTCTCCAGTCCCAAAGGGTAATGAAAGTCATATATCATCTTCAAGGCTGCTAATTATCCAGCTCAGTTACAGGTAGGCTTTGTAACTGTGAGAAGGGCCTGTCTGCTTGATATTTATTGCTCTTCCAATAAGCAAGCAAAGGAGGCGGGGGGAAGCGGGGGGAACTTTCTTGAAAGCTTGCCCATACCCCTTGCCTCAGATCCTTGACATACCTTCTGCAAATGTGCTAGTCAAAGGGGAAATGTCTTCATTCCACATATCCATTTTTCATGCTGTAACTAAACATTCAGCAAGAGCAGAGAGCAAGTGCTTGAAACATGAGAGAACGTACATTTGGGGCGAGCTCGTCTCTAGTCATTTGCTTGTGGAAAGACAATTCTCTGAATACACCACCATAAAAACAGGAAGAAGGGCAATAGGGAAAAATGAAGAACTTCTTTATCTTCCTCCATTCTTTTCTCCTTCCAGCCCTTTGGCACACACCACAGCAGCATCTTGGGAAAGCAATGGGGTTAGAGAACTGCAATAGTTTTACTAAAGATATACTGGAGGAAGCCTAGGATTCCATACTTGAACCCTCTCACCACCAGCCCTGAAATACTGTAAAATTCAAATCTCTATTCAGAGTTTGAGTCCTGCTTGACTTTCTGTAGCAGGCTGAACTAGACGCTCAACAATTTCAGTTGTTCTGGATGCTCATGTTAATAAAGCCAGGTCTTGCAATTAGGAGCCATCTTTTACTGTTGTCAATATATTGGCTAAATCCGCAGTCCAAGTATTTGAGTCCTTACTCTGCTAAGCAATTAAATTCTTCCTAATCTTGAATGAAATCTGGCTATGTTTTGAAAAGGTTTGGTTTGCTTTTGACCTCTTTATTTCATTTGTATTTTACCTCTGCATTGCATTCTTACTTTGATCAGTAGGCCTGAAGACTGCAAGGTCCAAAACTAAGGAATCTGTTGCAGTGCCAGTGTGGAGACATCTCCAAATCCTGTCAGCCAGTGAAGGAGTTGCTAGATGTCCTCTGTAACCTCCAAGCAAAATCTTGTGCTTCATATGAAAAGCTTACAGAAAAGGGTGCTTTTTTGACACTGGTGGCAGTGGCTGCTAAGAAAAAAGCTACTGTGCATATGCAGGAAGCTAATTTTGCTAGCTCCAGCCCAGGGCACCTCAGTGCATGCATTGTGCAGCTGACTTTGTGAGTGCACAGCATGCACGGTGTGACATTGCATCTCAGGGCATGACATCTGATCTCTCTGGCATTATCAAGGTTCCCATTTACTACAGGGTCCACTGTCTCAAAAATCCTCAAGATTATCTTGTTGTGTAGAAAGGCAGCTATCAAAGTAAGCACATGGAAAGGGGGAGCTGAGGTAGAAGCAGTCAGCAAAGCTCAGGAAATAGAGCTTTGGCTGACACTTATCTGTGGGTGGAGATACAATGGGCAGGAGGAGCAGAGACGATCCTTTGTGCACAATGAGAGCAGTATGTGACTATACTGGTAGAAGGCAGAGAAGGTATGGACCTGTTGTCATAGTAGAGACATGCTGAGAAGGGAGTAGCTGTTAGGTATATGGCTTTTTGTGTGGGGAGCTGAACTCCAGCACGGTGGGCGTTCTGCAGTCTTTCAAGGCTTTGAACTGCGGTGTGGCATTGGGAGGGGCCCAGCACTGTGCTGGTGCCTCTGGGTATCTCCACTTGGTTCATCCAGGCCTGACTTTCATTTCTGTCAGCAGCAGGAAAGCACTTAGAGGGTGGGGGTGTGAAAGAAAGGAAAGAAGTTCCTTATTCTTTTTTACAGCTCTTCTTCCTGTCTTCCCTGCTGTGTGAAAATGGAGGATCAACTTGCATGATCAAATGTGATTTTATTTTTCTTTGCACTCTTTTCACCTTCTTGGCCTGGAGGAAGCACTAGAAAACTGGATGAGATCCAAGGGGTTCTGACACGGAGATTAAGAGCAGCATTGCAAAGGAATGGATGCTCATCTGTCGTGCATTGGCAGGTTCCCTTGAACTGAGCGGTACTCTTCTGATTTATACCAGTCACAAAGGTGCCCTGCAAGCCTTGAGTTATTTGTCTGCATTGTCTTTGCCAAGTTTCCCAACCTGTTGACTTGAACTTTCAGTAGTTGCATTCCAAGTGCTCTCACCCCACCCTTCCTGGAAATAGGTATCCATGCAGCTCCTCCTGACGGTCGTGGGAACTGCTGTTGTGTATCCTCCTGCAGAACAGAGCGCGGGTTTCTGTATCCTGCTGTCTTGCAGGATCAAGGCTGGAGGCACTGTGCCACTGGTAGTGACGTGAAGGGCGGTGAATTGGATAGAAATCGTCATTCAGGATCAGAGTGGTGATCTATCTAATCTGTTATCTTGGCACTAATAATGGATAGTGCTAACTGCTGTAGAGGAAGCTGCCCCCTTTTTTCCTATTATTTAATTCTTTCTCTGATATGGGTTTAAATTGCTCTTCTTTCCTCAATAGTAAGAATTTCTGTTTCTTAAAAAAAAAAAAAAAAAGGTTAATTTTGCACTATTCATTCTGTAGTCCCCTAGACTTTTCTTCTTACACCTCTTGAAGTTTTTCTGCAGCCTCCCTTGTGAATTTAGCAGACTGGGAGATGGGTAACAGGAAGAAACAAATATTAAAGGCTTCATCCAAATCCCATTGAAGCCACTAGTGTATTACTGCCTTTTCCACCATTTGGTTTAGATCTGCCTCCTAAGCCAGCTTTTCATGTATTTCTAATTAGCATGACACCAATATTAAATATAGTTTTGGAAGTAGTATTCTCTGAGATGAAGATGAGAAAGTAATGAAAAATGAATGTACAAGCCTTACAGTTCTCTGTCCACAAAACCTTCTCTTAGAATTTCATTTCACTTTGTTTTTTTCCATTGATTGTCTCATCTCTTGAAGCAAACATTTGTCTGACATATCTGGTTCCATTTGTATTAACAATGACCATGGTATCATAAAGGCAGGTATTCCAAATGTTTATTCTTTATCAGTAACGTGATTTGTTGTTGTGCAGCAAATAACATGGGAATCTGTTGTTTCATTCCATCACCAAAAAGGAATCATACTTAGGTGTAGTTTTGTATCAACCATGGCTAATCTTTTTCTAAACTGCTGAAAAGGTGGTGAAAGGGTGAGTGTCTGTCCCCTGTCCTTGCTGTTGTGTCAGTAGCAGCATTCATCCGACTGTTCAGGCAGCTGCACTGGGGAGCAGATCTGGCTGACTGCTGAGGCATGCAACCACATGTGCTGACACAAAGCGTGGAGGAGAGAAAGGTGAGGTGGTGGAAAGGAAGGTCTGTCCCTTTCAGTAGCATTTCAAAGTTCAACTAGATGAAGCTGACCATGAAATTGCATCCTTACTGCAGCTGCATCTACACTCTTTTTGTTTAGGCCTCAGTTTGCTAGATGGTTTCTTCTGCAGGAAAGAAAAGAAAAACATATAGACATGCTTAATGTGTATAGAAACATGCAACATAAAAAGACACCTTTTCTTACCCCTTCAATTGAAACAGTTAAAGCCGTCCCTGTAAATACTGCTGCTGTTTTACTTTCCCAATATACCAGATTATGCTGCAAATGGAAACTAAAAGACTGTTGCTGGTATTGTGTGCTTTGGATACAGGGATGTTCTGAAAAAGTATGTTGAAGGAGTATTTCTAAGCAGGAGTTTAATTTGAAAATACATATGGCTGAAAGGCCACGTCAGAGGAGCCCGAGAAAGATATAAAAATCAAAAGTCTGTGATCAAGTTCTATCCCAAACCTCTCACCCTTCTTGCATGGACCCTACACAAGATTCAACTGCTCTCCAAGTATATAATCACAGCCTAAAAAGAAAGCTGCTGTGAGATAATTTTACTCTTCCCTTTCAGATGAAGCTGAAAAAAAAAAAAGGATATGGAGAAAACTCTATTCTTGGCAATTGAACTGTGAATTTTCAAAACTGTTCTTGAGCATGAGTTGAGTAAACTGCCATGGGAACCTGGCTCTGCTCATTCCCAGTGGCAAGCTGTTGCAATAAGACTCCATGTTGAACAGTTTGAACTGCAAGAGAACTAATTACAAATGTGACCAGCTCCAAAAGACAAGGCATCAATCAGGTCTCATCTGGTAAATGTTAAGGTCACTATCAGGGCTACAAAATCTTTAGCATGTGTATGTGGGGAAGGGTTGGGGAGGAATGTTTTATCCAATCTCTTATATATTCTGCTCTGTATATGTTCTTGTACTACGGTCATCTCTCTAATATCATCTACTTGTCATTCTGTTTTATGGCAGAGCAAGCAAGGTCAAAGGGATGCACTATGTGCATAGAGCAAACGATGCTAAGGCTTCAGGTGTTACTTAACCCTTTTGGAAATTTGTTCTTTGTTTCATACAGAAGTCTTGAAGACCCCACAACAGAGCCTATCTCTTGTGCAGATGAACTCTGGCCTTTCTATGGAGTGTCGTATTGGGATAGAGAGCTCCAATTTATTATTATGGTGTTCATCCTGGATGTATATGTAAGTATGCTGGAAAATACTCTTTTGATCTCCGTTTGAAATTTTATGAAAAGTCATTGTAGGTAGCACAGAACAAAGATGACATGCTGACAGTACTACTGATGAAACATACAGATACGCCCTTCTATGGGAACCAACTAGCCTCCTGTGAACTCCCATGAAAATCCAAGAAGCAATACACAGTAGCTGGCTAGAATCAGTGAATTAAACATGGGTTTATTCTATGCTGATTTTTTGCTACTGAGTTTTCAAGGGAATGATGGAAGGCTCTTTCTCAAATTAAATACTGTGTGTGTCAGCCAGATATGGTACTTGTTCATGGTTCTCTCTTTTAATCCAAGAGGATCACCTTCTCTTGGCTCTTCCATTGCAACATCCTGGCACCTCTGTGAATTTCCTACTTTGGGAACACTGGCAGGATAAAGATGGTGAGTAAAGGCCAAATGTGTTCCTGCTATTTAAGAAAGCTGCCTGAATATGCAATGCTTGTTTCAGGTAAGTAGGGTGTTATTTCACAATTACTGTTCTGTTCTGTTCTGTTCAGACTGTTTGAGGCTATTCCTAGCAAGAGTCATAGTGATTCTGTACCTGGTAAAACCATGAAAGTAAGTGTGGCCGTGCATAATTCTTAGCTAATTGTGTTTCTAGACTCTATCTCTATATGATTAATTAACATGCTTATTAAGCAAGAAGGAAAATGTTTTGTTTAGTAATAAAATAAACAAACTACCAACATACCTATGTTTAGTGAACCATCAGCAATAGTAGTTGTTTTCGGATTCAAAAATTACCACATTAAGTAAGTATATTCAGAAGCAATCCTTTTATTCCTGTCTTGCTTCATATAGGTAAACTGATGCTTATATGGTTTTCAGTCTCCAAGCCAAGGCAGCCATCCAGTTGTCCTCATTCAAAACCAAAACAGAATTTTCTTTTAACAAGTCAGTTGCAGTAATTGTTCAATCTAGGCTATTTCAATATCATTGTTAAGAAACCAACAAGCAAGGGAACACTTCTTCCTCCAGCTGGTCCTGCAAGCAGTGCGATAGTGTTGTATCATAGCTTTGGCCTGGCTGTTAGGAGCAGAGTTTGGAGAATCCACTAGTTTCTGCAGTATAATAATTAGCACCTGATTTGGGGCAGGGCTCAATTATGGCTTGTGGTAGGTAGCTGTCCAAGAAGAGAGCAAGAGTGGTAGGAGCTCTTCCTCTTTCATGGCTTCCTGAGTGCACTCCTACCACTGTGATTTCTGCTTTCTCAGCTCATGACACCTCATATATATCTGTGTCCCAGTTGAGACTCATTGGCAGAGGAATGCAATCAGAGCTTGCCTTTGGGCTTTCCACGTGGTTCCCAGAGGCCGGCATGCCTTGCAGGCAAAATATCTTTTGTGCTTATTACTAATACAGATATTTTTATCCCATTTATGAATACATCAACACTAAAAGTGCTGAGACACAGGAGCTGGCTCAGCATTGAAAATAGTCTGGAACCAGGAATGGTGGGGAAGGACAGCAGATGTATCTATGCTCGCTTTGTAGAACATTGCTTGGTCTAAGAAACATCATGGTTGTACAAACACAGCCAAATGACCTCTAGATCTGAGCTCATGTCTGCACATAATCACGTGGAGTAACCACTCAGTCTGCATCCTGGAGTCAGATCCTGAAGTGCTCAGTGGGTGAAAATTCTCATTGAAGTCTGGCAGAAGGAGCATATAATTTTGTCAAAAAACACCGAATATGCAGTAGCAGATGAAGATTGTCAAATCCAGCATAGGATTATACCCCATATCATATGCTTCAGCACTTTATACAGGCTATGTTGAAATTAATTTTTAATTAGCTCATTATACAGATAGAAGATATGCTCATCTCAAGTTTCATAACCACAACTTTGCCTGCAGGTCTCTCTATCAGACAGGTGGATGATGCCAGCACCCATCTTGAGCTGGAAGTGCTTAGACCCTGCAGCAATGAGACTAATATTAAAAGCCTTGATAGTATCAGGCACCACCCTTCATTATATCATGATTGCATTTCCATCTTCATGCTCAACCTTCTTATATACTGTAAAGAGCTTGTGGAGGGTGGGGGTTCGTGACTGCTGGAAAACCTACATGCCATGGAGAGCCAAAGCTATTTGACTGCATAATGGTGCTACCTGTAACTTCTGCATAGGTTTTGATTATTAAGTGCAAGTTCAGCCCACCCAAAGTGATTCATAATAAATTGTTGGTCCAGAGGTTGCAAACCACAGATCATCTCCCTCTTCTAGTTGGAGAAGATTTTGTAGTCAAACATGCCTAATGAAGTGTGACAGTGACAGTTGCCTGTAATAGTATTACCTGCTTTGGAAATACTTTCTCTTCTCCATTCCAAATCTGTCCCCTGTTGTGATATACAGTGTACATGTACATCAGCTTGCAGCATGAATAGGCATGGCTAAGAAAGTACTAGCTTTACAGACTTGGAATTAAAGTAGGTATAAAACTATTTGTTTGGATTTGTACAGGAAACACGTGGCACAATGAGGAACAGACTACAGATCACTTAAGGTCCAAGTATTGTCCTTAACTAGAGATCATCCTTATTCCCCTGGTACCTACATGTGAACAGTCTCTTCATTAGATATTTTTAGTCTTATTAACATATTCTCCTTGGATTTTCCAAACCACTCCAGTTTGACAAGGTGACAACACTTATATTGAGATTATTCAGAAAAATTGTTTTTTTTCTTTTTTGCTTCCTTCCATTTGCTATCAGAAATACCCTCAGAAAACTAATTTATGTGAGACTGGGGGAATGGACATTTCACATGTTTCAATGTGACTTAAGGGTAGCTGTACCACAGGAGAGTACTTGCTTGAGACTGATCAAATTGAAATAAAGGCTGTCAACTAGACTTGACATAAACTGTAAACTTGACTCAAAAGTTCTTGTGAAAAGTGTATTATTTGTTCTTTAAGAATTAAAATTTCAGTTTTAATTTCACAATATCTGTGAAATCCTGTTCTTGGCCTTTGTGGACCCATACCACACTTAAGTGATCCAGCTGCAAAGGCTCCTTAAGCTATTGTCCAGCCATTCACACCTCTGGAATTTCATAATAAATTGAATCAACTGAACACATTGGGGTGAGGGGGTGGGGGATTTAGACAATGAACAGATCTCAGTGAGTGGTGAAACCAATGACTCAGTCTCTAATTTCATTCCTGTTCAGATTGTTTATCTAGGAAGAACGGGGCAGGGAATGTGTAAGGATATATGTGCTGTTTATTTAGATCTGTAGTAGGAAGCTAATTCCTGAGCAGAAGCTCTGCTATGAAGCAAAGAGAGAGACTGACTTGTTATAGGATTATTGTGATTTTTCTATTTTAATGACATTTCTTGTCTTTTGTTTTGTGTGTAACAAAAGAATATAGTGACTTTCTTCAAGTCCATCTGCCTAAGATCCTTCATTGTTATTGATTTCCATTCAACTCCTTCCAGTTTTTCTATGAGTTGATGGCATTCAAGGGCCAAAGCTTTGTGATATATTTGCTGTGGTTTTATCAATGCCGTAAAAAACCTCATCTCTTCACTAGTTCCTGATTGTGGCAAGCCTAAGGATGGAAAACTAAGCTGCACTGAAGCATTTCAATATCCTATTTCACTGCAACCTCACGTTGAATTTGTTATTCTCTTTGAAGTCGTCAGAAAAACCCTGACAACAACTGAGTATCTGTGTTTCTGACATTACTGCTTGTCTGATGTAGCAGTCCCTGTGGCCGCTGAGAGTGAAAAGTAGCTAAGGCAGTTTCTCAGAGGTTGGGAATATTAAGAGCTCAGATAATTCAGCCTCTAACTAGCCTGGCATCCCCTTCCGCGGATCTTTTCAACTTGTTCTAACCCGTTAGTACTGCTGTCCCTCTGTCAGAGGTCTGTGCCAAATTGTCAGTAAGTGTACGAATGGAGGAGGGGAGGTAACTGTTGGGCATGGAAGGGGGGAGGTCGGCAAATATTTTACTTGCCCAAGAATGGAAATGTGCTCTCAATGAACCTGGCTATTTATCTGAATATAGATGTTGCAGAGGATTTTCTGTAAGAGACAGGCCTCCTGCCTCCAAAAATAACTTGTGCCTGATCTTTCAAAACCCTTCGTAATGTACCTTGCCAGTTATATGTTGCTGAGCAGGAGGGTTGAGAGGATTATTTCAGCTGTGGCAATCACTTTACACCTTGAACCACAAGATCGGATTACTTTTGGTATTTAATTTTGAAATATTTCCCCCAGATGTACTGTACCTTTGCATGTTTCCTGGATGAATTTAATTTTGTTATTTCCTGCTCTTATTTCTAAGCTTTCTCAAGTCCTTTGTGTTATTTCTTTGTCTTCGATTATGTTTGAAACACTTCCTAATTTAGTATCATCTGCAAATTTAATTACTGTATCAGCAATTTATATCACCTGATCAGTGGTTTTAAAATATTAAATATTTTGAAATATTAAATATTTTGAAATATTAAAAACTTGAGTGTAACAGTCTCTGCAAATTTCCTAAGGGGCAGATCCCTCAAATCATTTATTCTTTGGGGAATTTGTGTATGGTTAGCATATATGACACTGTGGATTTGCATAAGGCTACTTCAATAGAAATTGCTGACATCAATTAATGCTTTCTTTGGTCTGAACGACTTAGTCTATAGACATCTCAAAGGTATGAAGTAGCATAAATAGGAAGTAGGGGCATGGTTGTACAATTGAACATGTGAGTTTTCTTTGGGAAGCCTCTAGCAAAAGTGAATTCAAAGCTGTTACAAATGTACATAGGTGAAAACATAAAGATTACGGTAGGAAAAAAAGACTTAGTCCAAACAATCCTGTTAAGTTCTTTTAAGGAGCAGGAATAGTGAACGAAAGAGTAAAGAAAGAGGTCCAAAGGCAGTGTTTTGTGGTGCTTTAAAAGGCTGTTTTGAACTTGATTTATAGTAAGTGGAAACCAAGGAGCTGAGAAGGAAGAGCATGAAAATCAAGAAGTATTTGAAATGGCCTCTGAACCAAAGGGAGTGAGAAAGTTGTGAGACCAAGAATAAAAAGATATGTAGCTGAGACAGCAGATGACTAATGTATGAACTCTGAGCAGTAGAATGAAGAAAAAGCTGAATTTTAAAAGTTTTTAGACCCAGTTTTGTGCTAGCATCTAAACAAACATAGTTGAATATTTCAGATGACTTCCTTAAATGATTTATTAACATGTATTATACGTAAATTCTTTTTTTTTTTTTTTTAGATTTAGCTGTTTGGCAGTTTAGTAAGCATTTGTCTGGCAAGTTCCTTATGCAA